>OZ024830.1:37586763-38786763 GCA_964016985.1 Anodontia alba
ATCAAGCAGCAATTTTAGACACATCGACATCAAGCAATTTTAAATACATGAACATTATTTGTTCAAGTTTTAGGACACGTATTGTTGTGAGATAATGTTCCGAATAGTTTGGTACCCCCACCCAAACACATGCATACGAAGTATGCGGGAGGGGGTGGAGGAGGGGTACACTGTTTTCAGCTTGTCCTTAACTTGCTCTAGGTTGGAATTGTTACGCGTCAATTTTCACTTATTTACAACAGTTATAGCCCTTGATTATCGTCAGGATTTCGTTTCTGCTCAATAGCTTATGAACGAATTGATGAAATTAGACCAAATTTGCATATGAATTGGCGTTGTTCATATCAAGGTTGGGAATGTTACGCGTCATTTTCCGCAAACATACAATACAGTTATGAGCCTTGGTTATTGTCAAAATTTTGTTTCTGCTCGATATCTTGTGAACGAATTGATAGATTTGATCAAATTTTATATATGCATTGGCCTTAACCAGTTCTTTCTAGGTTAGGATTTTTAGGCGTTAATTTTCAAAAATTATATCAGAGTTAGTTCTTTCTAGGTTGGGATTTTTAGGCGTCAATTTTCAAAAAATTATATCAGAGTTATGGCCCTTGATTGTCATCAGAATTTTAGAATGGAATCAAATTTTGCTTATGCATTGACCTTAACCAGATCTAGGTTGGGATTGATACACGTTAATTTTCGGAATTTTGCAACATAGTTATGGCCCGTGATTATTGTCAGAATTTCGTTTTCATTTATGGAAGTAGATCAAATTTTAAAATGCATTGAGGTTGACCAGGTCTAGATTGGAATTGTCACGTCGATTTTTGCCAATATACAACGCAGTTATGGCTCTTGGTTATTGTCAGAATTTCGTTTCCGCTCAATATCTTGTGAACGAATTGATGGAATTTGATCAAATTTTGCATATGCTTTGACCTTAACCACTTCTAGGTTGGCATTCTTACGCGTCAATTTTCGCAAATTTATAACAGGGTTATGACCTTTGATTATCATCAGAATGTCGTTTCCGCTCAATATTTTGAAACAAATTGATGGAACAAGCCCAAATTTTGGATATATATACGCGTCGATTTTCATAAATATATAACAGAGTTATTGCTTTTACCTAGTTTTCGTTTCTGCTCAATATCTTAATGCACGAATCAAGATGGAATTTGATCAATTTTTGCTAGTATATCGACCTTAACCAGATCTAAAATGGGATTCTTATGCGTCACTTTTCGCAAATTTACAACAGGGTTATGGTCATTGATTATTGTCAGAATTTCATTTGTGCTCAATATCTTAAGAATGAAGAGATGGAATTTAATCAAATTTGCTTATGCATTGACTATAACCAGATCAAGGTTTGGGATGGCTAGGTGTCAGTTTTCACAAATTTACAACAGAGTTATGGCAGATGGCTATTGTTAGAAAGCACATAAACATCTTTATTACCACCACGAACTGTGTTTGTGGGGTGGGTGGGGGCATGGGCAGGGGGGTGAGGGGGGGGGGGTGAATACTGTTTTCAAATTTTTCATATTGTCCGTCCGTTCATTACGTTTTGGTTTCTGAAGGGGCGGGGAGCGGGGGGGAGGGGCTATCTAATAAGCACTGCTTATGGACATTTCTTGTTATATTTTCTTTCAGGCTTCCACCAGGCCTGCTTGAGAAGAAACTAAAGACTATTTATGTGATAAGAAATTACAAAGATGTCACTGTTTCCATGTACAATTTTATAAGAGGGCTGAAACATTACAATTACAATGGTAAATGGGAGGATTGGTTACAACTACATCTGCAAGGAAAAGGTAGTTCAATCTATCCCCAGTTAGCATTCTACTTGAATCTGTATTGGACTGTTATGGGTCCGACAGGATTCCTGTGGAGCTGATAACAGTCCAATGTAGTTTTAAGTAGAATACTAGCTAGGTCAGTGTTAGAGGAGTAAACTAATGTCATCACATTATGCATTCCCTCCCAAATATATATATATTGTAGACTGAATGAACTCCCCCACACTATATATTGGAAGATTCTAATTTTGATTTTAGGTATGTCAGGCCATGTGATTTAGATATTCCAAGAGAAAAATGACTGAACTATTTGCAAACAGTAGAGACCCTGATCAGACACCGCATTTTGCGGCATCTGATCTGGGTCTGCACTGTTTGCCAATTACCCTTTTAGGGGTCTCCAGATATAATGGGTTAAGAGGAAAGGATATGCTTTCAGGGGACAACCCTGTCAAGTGTTTTTGTCTCCCTTCTGAAAGGCATCTACTTTAAAAGGAAATAATTTGCTCCCAACAGGAAAGAATTTGCTCTAACCAGAAAGAAATATACTCCCAACAGGAGAAAATTCTTTCCTTTTAGAGCAAACCCTTTTTAGAAGGGTCTTGGTGTGCAGGAAAGCAAACAGGAAGTCACAAAAGTTGTCTGCCTGACAAAAAAAATGGCAGAAAATCTACCAGGAGTATCCAGTCCATTTAAACTTAAGCATTTTGGGCCCAGTTGTTCAAAGCATTGTTAGCTTAACAATCTCATTAGTGGTCAAACTTTTAACTGTTCTAGAACGTACAATATCTAATTCACAGGTATTTTGCTGAACAAAAAATATTGCGTATATGCCATATTTAATGATCAAAGTTAAATAACGATACGTTAACTAACAACATCGTTAGTTTTGAAAAACGGGCCCTGTAGGCTAAATCAGCAGATGACAATTTAGTGATGTTTTCTTATTTTTTGATTCAAAATTAATGTTGGCATTTCATTAAAATTATTTTCAGGTTGAATGCAATATCAAGCCTTACTCTGTGAAAAATAAAAAAAATATATATTTTAAAATGCCATCAACTTTTATTTATGGAGAGCAGATCTTTCTTTTCCGGATATTCTATGGACCACTAGCATTAAGGCCATGGACCCTTGCACCTGAAATAATGAAACCAAGTCATGAATCCAGAGTCAGAACATACAATTAAGACTTAGCACGCTATAGGCAGATTCAGCAAGCAACAAATTGGGGATATTTTTCTTATTTTCCTACAAAATAGGATCTGGCACTTAATGCAAATTGATTCCTAAGGAGAAAATTTGCATGAAGTGTCAGATTTTTTTTTCTAGGAAGGAGACAATTTGCCTGAAGTTTTAGATCCTATTTTCTTGGAAAAATAAGAAAAATATTTCAAAATGTTGTCTGCTGAAATTTTTATCCAGCATGCAAAGTGTTAAACGAAGCGACCAGTTTCTTCTTCTCCAAGTGAGGTGATCACAAAGCTGTTATAATAAGACAAACACACACCAAACCGGATGGAACAAAAAATAATTTTGCAGCCAGAGGCCACAAAGTAATACATGTACAAGGAATAAACAATGTTAGTAGCATGCGTTGGAATGGTAAGCAGTTGAAAATGAGGAAGACCTGGCCTTTGGTGTGGGGCTTAAACTAGTTTTACAGGATCTGTAACTTCACCATAGGTTCTGATATTTTTTAAACCTTCATTTCTCAGAAAAATAAAAATAGTATGTCATGTGTTGTTTTTATGACTGGCGCCTTTAAGATTATCTCCCCAGCGTCTAAGAGAAGGGGGACATATTGTTTTGGTGTAGATCCCATTTAGCTTCAGCATTGGCATGATATTTTCTCATCTGCGCAATATCTTGTGAACCTATGGTTGGATTCTTACCAAATTTTCATGGATATATAATTGGGACATAACAAAGATGAGATTTTGGTGAGCTTGACCTAATTTTCATAGCAGTAGGAAAAACTGAAAATTAGCGGTGGGGATTGAGGCGGGCATCTGTTTTCTCTGAAAACACTGTTACTAGTACTAGTTTTTTGTTTCTTTATATTACAGTAACATATGCAAATTATATATCTTATGCCAGTCAGTGGGAGGACGTCATAAGAAAGGCCACCCTACCTATACATGTCATGTATTACGAAGATCTGAAATTAGTATGTATGCTTCTTTTTCTTACTAGCTTGTGCTTGTATTTTCATTCCTCATCCAAGTTTGGTCCATTATCTTGCTTTACTGTCTGTTTGGTTTAATTTTGTTTTGTTTTGTTGTTGTTTTTTTTTATTCTTTTATTCAATCAGTATATAGTATTACTTCTGAGCTGCAGGTTGTGTTCAGATCTTTTGCTCTGACTTCCAGTTTCTAGTCCAGCCCTCCTTTTTATCAGTGTTGAAGTTATTTTTAAAAATTATCTATCCATGAACTTCTGGAACCCTACGAGGACCGAACAGTTATGTGTAGCTGGAATCTGTATCAGAATTAAGAGCGAGGAGGTTTGGTGCCTAGAAAACAAGGTTTACACAGTACCTTAGCTACTTTTTGGGCTATTTACCCAATTAAAATCTTGAAAGAAAAGCAATTAGAATTAAAGCTAGGGGTAAATACCCAATTATCAGTAATTCTTGCACTCATTAACACAACAGGGTACCCAAAGGAAGAATCCTGATACCCAATTCAATGAGAAATGGATGGGTAAAAATAGCCCAAAATATGCAATTGCTTAAAACCTTATCTAGGGCACTGTTTACGTCTCCAACAGTGCTTCTGTTGATATGGGGGGTGGGGGCAGGGAGGGAGGGGGGCGGAGCGGGTGTGAGGGAAAAGACGAGAGAATGAGAGAGATTAGACCTACTTTCTGAAAAGCAAATGAATAAAGCACGGGCTTGTTTGGCATTTTTCTCCTGTATTAGACATATGCCTAGGTTGAAAAGATTTGGTTTATGACTGTGTGGACAGTAGGCCGTGTATAAAAAGTAGGCCCTGGTGAACTATAAATTGACCTATTACGTACAGTACAGGAAAAATGCTTGAACATGCTGGAATTTCTTTGGTACTGTAAGGTTGAGGATCACAAATGGACACATTTCGTCTGGTGGGTATGCAATGATAATAATAATAATAATAAAATCAGTATAAAATTAATGTGTATGATTTATTCAACGACATATATAGAATGAGCATAGTGACCATGGTAGTATCAGATTAATGTATTCTGATCATGGCATCAGTAACACTTGTTGATTTAATAGAAAATGTAAATTTTCATTATAATAGCATGTTACTTGGAGTTTCTTTATTCATTTATGTCCAGTGCCCCTGTGTAATAGGGACTAGCCAATGCAGATAGTGTATGTGGGCCAGATGAATGTGAACTCTGGTCTAGGTCTACACTGTGTGCATTGTATATGAATTTATATACTACTGCTACTACTATTCAAACAAACCAGGCACCCCTTAAATTGGAAATGGACCTGTCCAAAGAGTGAAGTAGAAGGGTCTACTGGGCATTAACCCTTGTCATGCTGAATAAATTAAGATGCTCCACCCACTTCTAGTTTTCAGCCAGTCAGATTTATGATCCAGGTTGTTAACACAAATTCAAATACTGAATGGCAAACAGTGCAGATCCAGATCAGTTGGCTTCCTTAACTGTTTGCAAAGGCAGGACATATCAGGTTCAGCCGGACTAGGGACTAGGGTTAACCTTTACCAGTACTACTCTCTAAGCAGATTCATCAGACGACAATTTGATGATTTTTTTTTTATTTATTTTCCAGAAATTATGGTTTGACAGTTCATGCAAATTGTCTCCATAACAGGGTTTAACATTTCATGCAAATTGTAATTTGCATGAAATGTTAACTCTATTTTCTGGGAAATGTAATAAAAATATTTTGAAATAATGTCTGCCGAAATTTTCCCCAGGAGTTAATGGACTACTGTTCAGCATTACTTGGTTAAAAATTAAATATAACAAATAAAATATTGCAGGATACTCAAAATGAAGTAAAACGTCTGGCTCAGTTTCTTGGTGTGGGTATAGATGAAAAGACTGCTCAAGAAATCTCAGAAAACTCCCAGTTTGATGTGATGAAGAAAAAGTACTCAGATGAAGTCATTGATTCCCTAAGCTTTAAAAAAGGACAGAGTTTCTTCAGAAAAGGTACATTATCATTATTATGTGGTTTTATTTTCTGCAGTTCAAATAATGTTCACTTATATGGTTACTAATCACTTTTCAGATGGTGAAGCCCTGTGTACATGTATGTGTGCTTTGTGTGTGTGTGTGTGTGTGTGTGTGTGTGTGTGTGTGTGTGTGTGTGTGTGTGTGTGTGTGTGTGTGTGTGTATACTTGCTTTGGGGCCCCTTGTATTCCACATCATCACGTTTTAGCAGAAACACTGTAACTTAAGTATTGTTAAAGACAGATCTGAGTAAATAATGTAGACCTAGTTCAGATGGAGCAAAATGCAGCATCTGATTAGAGTCTACACTGAAGTACAATGTATGCCACTTAGATACATCAACAGGACTTGTTCAAGTTTCAGATCAGATATGGTAAGTAGTCAATGTGTCCCAATATTAAGGATAAATACAGTTCTAATTCCCTAAATTCAGTATTGATAATGTTGGGGTTTAACAACACGTCAACCCTTGTGGGTCATTTTGAGTCATCTCCCAGGGAAAGGGAAAAAAGAGATAGTAGAAGAGAAGAAAGAGAGGGACAGGAAAGAAAGAGGAACAGGAATGAAAGTGAAGAAACAGAAGAAATAAAAACATTCCCCCTCTACCCTTACCTGCTACAAGAATAGCAGACCTTGCCCAACTGTAAGCCAATTATCAATTGGACACCCCGGTGATGTAAGATACATGACACCTTCACACTACTTGACCACCCCACCCTAAATTCAGTAAAATTCTGCCTTAAGACCACTTGAAAATAGGACCACTCTTATTAAGACCAACTTTTCCAGTCCAAAATGGGATTTTCTTGGTATTCTACATACCGGTAACTTCGGATTAGAAGGGGTATCTGCATAAAATTTTTCTTATTTCTCCACAAAATAATGTTGTGGGTACTCATTAGAAGTGCCTCAGTGAGGTGCTTCTAATGAGTACCACATTTTTATTTGGAGAAATAAGAAAAATATCTGTACTTTTTGGTTGAAAAAGCACCTCATCTGGAGTATGTTCTGTATTCAAAATTAAGACCACCTGGCAGGGGTGGTCGAGTGGTGTGAAGGTGTCGTGTATCTTACGTTATATTAGCTTACAGTTGGACAAGGCCTGCTACCCTTGTAGCAATAAGGGTAGAGGAGGAATGTTTTTATTTCTTTTGTTTCTTCACTTTCATTCCTATTCCCCTTTCTTCCCTGTCATCTCTTTCATCTCCTCTAAAATCTCTTCTATCTCTTTTCTCCCTTTTTCTGAGAGACGACACAAAATGACCCACAATGGTTGACGTGTCGTTAAACCCCAACACAATAAGACCACTTTTAGGCAGTACCAGCAGCATTTTACTGTACTTTTTTGCAGTTGTCACTAATTTTTAGCCATATCCATAAACAGCAATCATAATTAACCCTTCTCTTGCTGAGCAGGACATGCCCAGTCTGCTTCAGCCAACTGATCTGGATCTGCCCTGTTTGTCATTAAATATGTGAATTTCTATCAAAAACCCGGATCAAGTAATCTGATTGGTCGTAAATTAGAAGTGGGAATGGCATCTTAATTTATTCAGCAAGGCAAGGGTTAAGAGTAAGTTGCAGGACTATATTCCTTGAAAAAGTATTGTCTGATTAACCCAAGCGCCAATCACAACTGCAGCAGACGACAATTTTTTTTTTTTTCTATTTTTCAGAGAAAACAAGTCTTGACATTTCATGTGAATCATCTGCTTAGCAGACAATTCACATGAAAAGTCAACTCGTTTTCTCTGAAAAATAAAAAAAAATAATTTTGAATGTCGTCTGCTACAAATTTTGCTTGGTGCTTTAAGGGTTACCTAACATTTGCTAATCATTCATGTGTTTTAAAATCATCTATTTTCTGAGCCAAAAATATGTAGTTTGTACCGGTTTCATAACTATATTCAGGGTAACAATGGTTACTATATCTGAGGTAACGATTATTACTAGATCTGGGCTAACAATCATTACTAGATCCAGGTTAACAATCCTGCAGAAAGATTGCTCATATCTTTAGCTGTTTGCATATGCGCTATGTTTATACCCACGCTTTTCGAAGAAAAAGCGGGGCTGTTGTTATACCCCCCCGTCCGTCCGACCATCAGTCCGTCTGTGATGTCACACCATTGCTCCTAGACCATTTAAGCTAGAATCTTAAAACTTTCACATGCGATATCCTTATGGATGAGGACTGGAGGAACGCATTTGGAATTTTGATGTGCAGGGAGATATGCGATGGCGCTGGCGCGGGGCTATGCGATGGCTCGCCATCGACTTGCTCTAGTTTCACGTTTTTGTTTTGACTTCAGGTGTATCTGGGGACTGGAAGAACTGGTATACTGTGGCACAGAACGATATGGTGAATGAGATGATACGAAAAAATATGAAAAACTACAAAACAAGCATCCATTTTGGTGCAAAATATGATATATGACTTAACCTCATTAACACTTTAAGTTCCATGCAAAATTGTAGCAGACTGCAATCTCATTTTCTTTTTCTTTTTTTTTTTTTTCAGAGAAAATAAGGTTTGATTTCATCTGAATTTTCTGCATCTGGGCCTTTGTTGTCTGCGTGTGCCCGTAAGGCACATTTTCACTCGGCATGACTCATTTATGACAGGTGTTGGCAGGAAGCTGCTTTGTTTGTTTGGTCTTGCAGAGAGTGGAAGCTCTCGGCCGTCAGCCCTGATGATAGACATACCTGGAGATCTGGTGTGAGATCTGCCATGCATGCAGCAAGCCAGCTATCTGGAAGGGGGCCCACTGGTGTGGATGTTGCCCCTGTACCTGCACGTTAATCAAAAATCCAAATATGATATGATATGATGTCTTGTCCGGTTCACAAAAGTTTGTGTAAAATTTGTTAAACTGTAAAAAATAATTTGTTTCCCTTGAGTACTTTAGATATTAATTCATTGTTATTTAATAGAAATTAATTTACTGTTATTTAATAAAAGAAAAAAGTAAAATTTGTTAATCAGTAAACTTGAAATTCTTTCAGTTGAATAGTTCAGAAAAAAAGGCTCTGAAAGGGCTGAAGTATGTATCAGGGTTTATTGAAAGACTGGTTTACCCTGATATGTATTTATGATGTACAATTGACTCTCATTATCTTGAAGTCCAAGGGATTCTGTGAACTACTTCGAGATACCCGTACCTCGACATATTGGATTTGCAGAATTGAGGAAAAAAATAAATCAAACAACCACATTTAATAATAATAATAATAATAATAATAATAATAATAATCGACTTTATTTATAGAGGGTAACACATTTAGTAATCTAGTACTAATCTTCCATGTGGCCCTCTTTTTTCCTGGGTAGAAACCAGTACTAAGCAATGTGGATAAAGTTTCTTGCTCAAGGAAACAACACTTGCAGTCAGTGGGGATCGAACCCGGTACCTCTCGATCTCGAGTCCGACGCTTTACCACTGCACCACAGCGCTTCATAAATGAATATGTAATGCGACTTCTGATGTAGAGTTATATTGAAAATATTGTTGAAAAGAGAAGAAATTGCTCCTTAGGAGCAATTTCTCCTCTTTTCCACAATATTTTGTTACCTGTTCTTAGACTTCCATGTTCTAACAGGGATGAGATTTTCATTACGAGACAAGCGGTTATCAGAGATAAGCAAGTGGAGATAACAAGTCAACTGTAGGAAGAGTGATTCCAAGTTCATCCAGAGATAATCTCTGGTAAATTAAGTTGGAAATAAGAACAAAGTAAACAAAAAATCAATACGACAATGTTTATTATTCTATAGTCTTTCTAAAAGCTTTAATAAAGATATTCTAAATAAAAACAATTTAATGCTTAGCATGCTGGACAAAAATTTCCAGATGACATTTTTAAATATTTTCTTTCTTTCCTGGAAAAATGGTTTCACACTGCATGCATATTTTGCATGAAGGGTAAAACCTACTTTCTGGGAGAAACCAGAACTCTGAGAGGGTCCAAATCACTCACCTGATCATGCGTGGTATGAATATGCAAATATCCAGAGGAGGCTTTATGACACATATACAGCTCAGGGTGGTGGTAAAATTATATTCCCTTTACTTTAATTAAATGGAGTAGAAATGTTAATGCTACAAAACAAAACTTATTGTCCCTCCAATCATCAAACCTTGCTTTCAACAAAACCACCATTTTTATTGTCACGTTGACACTGAAGAGTTGTCTAACGAAATGCATTTGTTTATGTGACAATTAAAGAAAAAGAGCATGTGAAGTCATTTTTAGTTTTCTTATAGGGTCTAATTGGGATTTATTCCGTAAATGTTGGGTCCTCAAGTCGATTATTGGGTCCTTCAAGTTGATTGTTGGGTCTTTTTTTTTTTTAACAGGAATTTAACATGGAAGACCCAACAAATAAAACATATATATATATATCAGGGGTCATCCTTGAGGGTGATTTGGAGAAAAAGTCTCCCTAAGCTGGCTGACCTCCCTATCTTGAGCTGAGGGAGAAGTGGAAATGTATAGATTGTATAGGGAAATCCAAAATTTGGACCAAAACCTCCCTGAAATCCGGAAATAGTCGCAAAACTTCTCCTCTGACAGCTCCAGGATGACCTCTGATAGATATATATATATATATATATATATATATATATATATATATATATATATGGAGAAAAAAAGATTTGTTCATAGCTGGAGGCTTTCATGTTGTATTTCTTTTATAAGTCTTTAAAACATTTTGAGAAAATTACTCTTCACCAGTTTTCTCATACAAAAGTATGGGAAGCAAATTTGCACTTGCCGTAGATAAGATTTACTTAGGATCATCTCTGTAGCAGACTTTGTAGATATCACATCCCTGATGTTATATGCAAAAAATCAGCATCAATGCTTTCAGGTTTCTGGGAATGAAGCTTTTTTTAAATTTACTGGATGGGAGGCTTTATAAACTTTATTATATACTGCCATGGGTACCATTTTTGGTCTACAGACTGCCATCTTTTTATATACTTTTGTCCCCCTTCTCCATATCTAGTGAAACTTCGTATGAAATTTCATGAAATTTAATTAAGCGGCATCAGAAAAGTCATTTTGAAAATGTGGATGAGAGGACAGATGAATGGTAAGTGAACACAACAGCCTATCCTGCTCTTTGCACAAGTGATACACATCAATATGTCATCTATTGACTTTTCCCAGTGAATGCTAAACATTAGATAAAGTGGTCTAAAGCAAATGTAAAAGCAACTTATAGCCAAAGCTAACTTTAATCCTTTCAGCTCCGCAGACCTATCCGCCTGGCAGACCAATACCTGTGCAAATGGTGTAGATAGCTTGAGGCCGTCTCATCAGGATCCACGCTGTTTGCAATTCTTTTTGATTTTAGACTGAAACCCCTATTTGCATCAGTGGACAAGTCCAAGTTCAAGAATGGAAGAGCCCACTTCAAAAACTCAGGCATGAAAGGGTTAAAGACCCAGATCAACCTGTGTATCCACAGTGTCTGATCAAAACATTCATTGTTTATCAATCAACAATATTCTAGAATAATGAGAGCAGATAGCACAAGTTTGAGGTCTTGTTCAATGCTAAGCACTCCGAGTAAATTTTTCAGCAGACGACATATTGAAAGATTTTTATTTTTTCCAGAAAACAGGATTTGACATTTCATGCAAATTGTCTCCACTGGAGATACTTTGTATAAAATGTCAAATGTTTTCTAGGAAAATTGTAAAATATTTTTCTTATTTTGCCCAGAAAACAGACAACCTTTCATGCAAACTGTCTCCATTTGTATGAAATGTCGAATCTTGTTTTCTGGGAAAAATAATAAAAATATCATAATTTGTCGTCTACTAAATTAGCCAAGAGTGGTAAAGACAAAGACATGTCAAACCTTTTGTGTCATTTTGTGTCATCTACCAGAGAGTGAAAAGGGACAGAAGAGACAGCGGAATGAAAGAAAGAAATAGAAGAGGATGAAGAAAGAATGACAGTACAGAAACAGAAGAATTACTAACATCTGTAACATGTTCCCTCCTCACGTTTCTTGTGGTACAAAAGGCCTTCACCATCACGCAAACCAGCATAGGCCTTGATCTGAATGGATCTGATGTGTATGCTAGACTGGTGCATGGTAGGGTGGATATCCGGTTCAAGGGGACTACCTGGTAGATTGTCCATCATTTACAAAGGAGACAACTTTTGTGACTTCCTGTTTCCTTTCCTCCATACCAAGCCGCTTTCAATGAGATGTCTATTCTGAAAGGAAAGAATCTGCTCCCAATGTGAGCAAATTCTTTCCTTTTAGAGTACACATAGACCCCTTTCAGATGATAGGCAAAAACAATTTTGAAAGAGGCGGTACCTTCCCTGAATGGGACTCCATTCCACTTAATACTGTTTTCAACAATCCGACATTTATATCATGACAGTATCTGCAACAGAGAGCTCAATGACATTCCACCCAGTCGAAATATACTGACAGAAGAACTGGTCTACTGTATTCAACTAATTACCACACTGTCTCTTTGGTTTTTCAAAAGTACTAGGAAAACTTTTGGAAAAATAGGTACCTACTTATACTAAGGGTACACTTTGAAAAAAGATCAGCAGAGAACTTATCACATGATGCTTATGCAATGTTTCTGTGTGTTGTTTTTTTAATTTCTTCCGATTTTCTTTATAAAAGCATATGTTATGAGTACTCATTTGAATTGCATCAACAAGTTGATGCAATTCAAATGGGTACCCACAACACATGCCTTTATAAGGAAGAAGATATAAAGTACACTGGCTGTAATCTGAAGACTATGGAATAGCTTGACTGTGCGCTTATAGGGGCATGTGCGGTAATTACGTTGAATTCGGTTACAGAGCACTAAGCAAGTGAAGCATTTAGTACCATTCTAAAGAACTGTATACACTTGGTAGATTTTTGCCATTTTTTAACAAGAGAAGCAACTTTTGTCACTTCCTGTTCACAGTCCTGGGCCCATTTGTTCAGAGCATTGTTAGCTTAACAAGCTTGTTAATGACAAACTCCTAAACTGTTGTCACTAAGGTATTTTCAAATACATTTATATTTTTGCTGCAAAATTTTTTCAGCAAAAAATATCGATGTATTTGCCATATTTCAAGATAAAACTTTTAACATCACATTAGCTAATAATTTGTCAAGTTTTCAACAACTGGGCCCTGCATGCCAAGCTTCTTCCAAAAAGGAGTCTGCTCTCCTTATGAAAAGGGGTCTACTCTTAAGGAGGCAAATTTTCTCCTTCGAGATTATATTGCTTTTCCAAAGAGGCAAAACATGTCTGACATGACGAGAGTTGCCTCCCCTGAAAGTGTATTCATTCACAGTAAGATCATTTGTATTTGTTGGCCCACACTCAAAACAAAACAAAAAAAAACAAAAAACAAGAGGCCCATGGGCCATGACTTGCTCACCTGAGTGACATAACCACTGCAGATATGCAGATGTTATGCAACATTTTTCCAATCCTATCATCGCAACCAATGAATAGATCATCATTTGAGCAGTTCTTAGTTTTGAAGAAGAATATATGGGTCTGACAGTCAATGGAGCATAATCATTTAAATAAACTATCAATCACATTTCAACAGTAGGATCAATGTGAAATTTGGTGGAAATTGGCTAAGTGGTTTCTGAAGAATCATGATTTTATACATGTAAACAGCAGAGTGGCAGGGAAATATAATAAATATAAACAAGATGACGGCCATCTTAGATTTCCAATCAGAACAATTTTTGGTCAAATGTCAATATACCTCCCGTTCCCGATGGCTTATGCAAAGGTTCAGCCCCATGGCATCCTCCGTTCTGGAGAAGAAGATTTTTAAAGGTTTTTACCATATATGGGCATTGTGGCCATCTTGGTCAACGAGCCGTGACCATTTTAGCAATCTTTCAATCCCCCAACCTAAGGAGGCTCCATATGAAATTTGAGCAAAATTGGCCCAGAGGCTCCAGAGGAGAAGTCGTTTGAAATTCTGAACATTTTTCCCATACAAATGCATAAGGAAGCAAAATTGACCTTACCATAAAAAGGTCAAATGTCCATGTACGACCATTATTTTAGCAACTTTGGTAGACCTCCTGTTTCCGATGATATATGTAAAGGTTCAGCCAGAAGGCATCCTCTGTTTTGGAGAACAAGATTTTTAAAGGTTTTTCCCATACAAATGCATAGGGAAGCAAACTTGACCTTGCCGTAAAAAGGGCAAATGTCAATACAGGACCTTTATTTTAGCAATTTTGGTAGACCTCCCGTCCCCGATGAATTATGCAATGATTCAGCCCCAAGGCATCCTCCGTTCTTTGTTTGTGTTGAGGTTTTACGGCCCAGTCAACCCAATGGGGTTTACTGGGCAGGCTTAGTCCTCTAAGCGGTTAACCAGTATGAATCCTCCGTTCTTTAAAAATCTTCTTCTGCATCCTCCGTTCTGGAGAAGAAGATTTTTAAAGGTTTTTACCATATATGGGCATGGCGGCCATCTTGGTCAATGAGCCGCGACCATTTTGGCAATCTTTCATTCCCCCAACCTAAGGAGGCTCCATATGAAATTTGAGCAAAATTGGCCCAGAGGCTCCAGAGGAGAAGTCGTTTGAAATTCTGAACATTTTTCCCATACAAATGCATAAAGAAGCAAAACTGACCTTACCGTAAAAAGGTCAAATGTCAATGTACGACCATTATTTTAGCAACTTTGGTAGACCTTTTGTTTCTGATGATATATGTAAAGGTTCGGCCATAAGGCATCCTCGGTTTTGGAGAACAAGACTTTTAAATGTTTTTCCCATACAAATGCACTGGGAAGCAAACTTGACCTTGCCGTAAAAAGGTCAAATGTCAATATACGACCTTTATTTTAGCAATTTTGGTAGACCTCTTGTCCCCGATGACTTATGCAAAGATTCAGCCCCAAGGCATCCTCTGTTCTGGAGAAGAAGATTTTTAAAAGTTTTTACCTTATATGGGCATGGCGGCCATCTTGGTCAATGGACCATGACCATTTTAGCAATTTTTCGTTCCCCCAACCTAAGGAGGCTCCATATGAAATTTGAGCAAAATTGGCTCAGGGGCTTCAGAGGAGAAGTCGTTTGAAAATGTTAACGGACAGACGCACGGACGGACGGACGACGGACGAAAAGTGATCACAATAGCTCAGGTGAGCTAAAAAAAAATACCAATGCAGCTATTGTGGCATGACACCTGCTGACCTTTGCCTTCCCAGTTCATACCTGCTATAACATCCATTTTCGTTTGCGGTTCTTGTAAAACTGCACCACCAAAAGCATGAACAAACTATTTTACATCACTGTTAACAACAAAATGAACAATTGTTCTAACCAGTATAACCCGTAACACTTTGCACGCTGGGTAAAAATTTCAGCAGACGACATTTTGAAATATTTTTCATACTTCTCCGAGAAAATAGGATCTGACATTTCATGAAATGTCAGATCCTATTTTTCTAGGAAAATCAAGAAAAATATCATCAGTGTGGTCTGCTAAATTTGCCCATAGCATGGTATGTGATAAAGCATCAACCACAACTGAAGCAGATGACATTTTGAAATATGAGTTTTTTTTCTATGAAAATAAGTCTTGACTTTTTGTATGAATTGTCTTCCAAGCAGACAATTCACATGAAATGTCAAAACTTGTTTCTTTCTGAAAAATAAAAACATCGCAATGATAATACCAGTACACAGCAATTATTTGTTTATGTATTAAAGTTATCATTGCGAAAATGTCTGGAAAGAAAATGATGGACAGATAACAATCCTAAACCAGATTTTGATAATATCAATGAACAGATAAAAATCCTAAACCAGATCTTGATAATATCAATGCATATAGCAAGTTTGGTTAAAAGGCCTTGTTATTCACTCAAGTTATTGTCCAGAAACGAAACTATGGGCATGTCTCAGGCAGATAACTCCGTAAACATTTGACGAAATTTGCCCATTTGCAATTCCACAGCAGATCTCCTTAATGTCAATATATATATAGCAAGTTTGGTTAAATCCCTTGTTACTTACTCAAGTTATCATCCAGAAACGAAAATATGGGCCTGTCTTGGGCAGATAACTCTGTAAAAATTTGACAAAATTTGCCCATTAGCAATCCCAAACCAGATCTCCTTAATGTCAATGCATATAGCAAGTTTTGTTAAAATCCCTTGTTATTTACTCAAATTATCATCAGAAAATAAAAAATGGACAGACAGAGGACAGAAGGACAACGTGAAACCATAATACCCCGCCACTATTGTGTGGTGGGTCCAAAACAGATCTCCTTAATGTCAATATATATAGCAAGTTTGGTTAAAATCCCTTGTTATTTACTCAAGTTATCGTCCAGAAACGAAAATATGGGCGTGTCTCGGGCAGATAACACCGTAAAAATTTGACGAAATTTGCCCATTAGCTATCCCAAACCAGATCTCCTTAATGTCAATGCATACACCAAATTTGGTTAAAATCCCTTGTTGTTTACTCAAGTTATCATCCGGAAACGAAAATATGGGCGTGTCTCGGGCAGGTAATTCTGTAAAAATTCAATGAAATTTGCCCATTAGCAATCCCAAACCAGATCTCCACAATATCAATGCACATACCAAGTTTGGTGAAAATCCACTGATGTTTACTCAAGTTATCATCTGGAAACGAAAAATGGACGGACGGATGGACATACGATGGACGGACAGACAGACACACAAACGTCCAACATGAAACCATAATACCCTGCCACTTTTGTATGGCAGGGGTATAATAAAAAAAAAATTTTGAATGTCATCTGCTACAAATTCTGCTCAGCACTTTAAGGGTTAATGTAACCGCATTGAACAACTGGGTTTACAAACTTTATGGTGAGTATGGAAATGACAAGTGGGCAGAAGGCCCTCTCTGACAGAAGAGGCAAAGTAGTATACCAGATACTTAGATGAACTGGCTTTTCTGCTTTATTTGCTAAGGATGGCATAATTAATTGGATAATCGATTAATTGATCGATAAATTTAAAAAAAAAAATGATTATCATTGCAGATTTGCTAATAATCGATCATTTAATTTCTGTGTTTCTTACTTTACCGTATTTACCCTTAGTTTTCAGACACTTCAACTCCTTACCATACTTAATCTAAAATTTGAACGAGTTCAACTTACTACCCAACGTTGGTTATTAGCTGGAAGAGTGACAAACAGTGTAGACTCTGATGAGACGCCGCATTTGCGACGTCTCATCTGGGTCTACACTGTTTGCTCAAGCCTGTCAGATCAAATACATACAGTGGTAAGAGTCATGCTCAGACAGCCAGGTAAAATTTAGACAAGATCTTCATTGATTACTAATCGATTATCGATCGCAATAGCAGGACTCATAACCAATTATTTTTTCATCTCCGATTAGCCAGCCTTATTATTTACTCTTTTCCAAGTACAGGAAAAAATTCCTAGTTTTGGCCAGCTCAACTAAGTTCAGCAATATGGACCATTACATAAGGGAAATGGATACATTTTCAAGGGAAATAATTGAGAAAATACAGTCTGTTTTAATAAATTGCGGCTACTCTAAATGATAAAAACTTTCTCCTTCAGCGAGAAAATTTTCCCTTTAGAATATCCCCCATTTCTGATATGATTTAGCAGGTAGACAAAAGGCAAACTCCTGTTTACAAAAGTTGTCTTCCTTTTAAAACCTGAAATGGCGGCAAATTCATTCTCCAGTTGTATTCATTCAACATCAAGACAAAAATAAGAAATGCTTTCATATAACCAAATATCAAATATTCAAAATACATAACCTTCTAAAATTCAAATAAAACAAAGATACATGTACCAGCCAGCTGGTGTGAATATACAGCTGCTCTGGATCTTTGAAAAGTCACAAGCAGGAATGTTATTTTTTTCTACAGTCAGCTTAGATTAACTCTACCGTGCCTTTGTCACAACTGTATTGCAAAGCATATCACTTTGTGATACTTTCTTACCATATATACATATTGTAAATTGTTGGCAGCAAAATTCTGAGTAGACATACTCACAGTGGGGGATCACATGGCTACCCTAGTTATGTCACAAACGTCTGATGACCATTGAATTGTTCCTTTTTCTTCATTTCTGTGTGAATTCTCATAAAATCTTGCACAGTAAAGGACTTATTATTAAAATTTTACATTTTACATTTTACCACTATTTGGGCAAATTCAGCAGATGACAAACTGACAATAACTTTAATAGTTTTTGACATTCCATGCAAATTGTCTCCTAAGGAGATAATTCGCATGAAATGTCAGAGCCTAATTTCTGGTAAAAAATAAGAAAAAATATTGTCAATTTGTCATCTGCTGAAAATGCCCAGGGAGTGGTAAAGGTTAAAAAAGAAATGTAGAAATTTGTTGACAAATTCAAGAATACCATAGTAATGACTGGGCTATGTCTTATGAGAAGTAGTAAAAAAAGAATGAAATAATTAAGACAAAAGGAACCTTACTGTTAGTGTTTATCAGCCTTTTGTGAGTATAGAGTAACAGGATCACTCACCATGCACATTGCATATTGGTATTAACTTTCTGTAAACGGTGATGACTATGATCAGACATCATAGAATGTCACATCCAATTTAACAGTTTGTAACATATGACACTTCCGATTTACAGAATTAGCATTTTCACATAGCACGGCTCAAATACAGTCTACCCAAGAGGGATACAATATATTTGTATACAGCAGAACTTCAATGGCTCTAACCCCGATGGCTCGTTTACCATGGATGAGTCGAACACATTCTTGAGTCTGCAGGGCTTTCCTCCAAATATGATATACGGATAATTTAGGGAGATTTTCTTCTTTTAACTTATAAATGTATGCTGTGTGGACTCATTAGAATTGCTTCTATGAGGCAATTCTAATGAGTACACACAACATACAATTAAAATATAGAACACCGAAAAGATATCCCACAATTATCTCCATTATGCCTCCTGGTGTGGCACTAATAGTAACCTTCCATGGCTCGAACTACCGCTGTCTTGAACGAATTTTCATGGTCCCAAAGGGGTTTGAGCCCTCGAAGTTTGACTGTATTACCCTTTACCATTCTCTGGGATAATTCAGTAGACAACGAATTGATATTTTTCTTATTTTTCATAGAATATAGGCTTTGGCATTTCATGCAAATTGTCTCCTTAGGAGACAACTTGCATGAAATGCCAAAGTCTATTTTCTTGGAAAAAAAAAATGTTTCAAAATGCAGTCTGCTGATTTTTTTTTCCAGCATGCTAAGCATTAAAATTAAAATAACTTTTTGGCATTTAATGCCTTTTTCAGTAAAAGAAAAAATAAACTTACTTATAGAAGCTAAAATTTTATGACTTAACACCATGATGGTCAACAATACTTAAAATTACAACAAATGATGTCACATGACAATATCAAATAACTGGTCACATATCATGACATCACATATCATGACATCATTTAGTTTAGATTTACCACAAACCACCAACCATAACAAAGAAGAACTGTCGTCCATATCACTACCTGTACACAGTTACCACATATTCTTAATTAATTAAGCTGTAAGAAAAAATATAACAATATACATTTCAAAGAAAGCAATATGGTAACTGTCCTAAAATTTTCATACATCAACTTGTCTAATAAAAAATATGCAAACAGGGCAGATCCTGATCAGACTTCTGATTAAGGTCTACACTGTTTGCCTTTCCACCAAGTATTTTGTCGAATAAGTACATTAAAAAACATAATTAGTCCTAATAATTCGAACACCAAAGTTTCTGATAAAATGACATATACAAACAGTGCAGACCCAGATCAGACTGCTCCTGAAGGAGCAGTCTGATCAGGGTCTACACTGTTTGCCATTCCACTAAGCATTTTAAGAAACAAGTGCATAAGAAGCATAATTTAGGCCAGAATAGTAGAGAATAAAGTGTTCGAAATTTTAGGACATTTACCGTAGGCCAAAAAAGTATGACGTAAAGTGTATGATATTTTAGGACAATTACTGTATGGTAAATGTCCTAAAATTTTGAACACGTTGTTCCATAAATTTTACTAAAAACTTTTGCTTTTTATGCAGTTGTTTCTTAAAATGCAGTCTGATCTGGGTCTACACTGTTTGTTTATGCCATCGTATCACATATTTTGGTGTATGAAATTTTAAGACATGTACAGTATACACATTATGTGCGACTGAACAGATATATCAACAAGGGGCAGTCCAAAACCACACTTTTTTACATTCACGAATCACATATAGCTAAAATGGGGACTCTTTGGAAATAACCAATAAAGATAAAATATTTATACAGACATATAGTTTTATCATGCAACTTCTGGTTCTACTATACAAATATACACACAACTTATTACACTCAATTTTTTATCTTTTTTCAAACTGAATTTTCGTGATATCATTTTAATTTCGATCATTCAAAATCACCCTGTGTTATAACAATAACTATAAATAACAGAAAAAATACACAAATACAGTAAATGTCCTAAAACTTCGAATACTTTATTCTATATTATTTTGATTTAAATTTTGCTTTTTATGCATCTGTTTCTAAAAATAGTGGAATTGCAAACAGAGCTCCTTTAGGAGCAGTCTGATCTGGGTCTACTTTGTTTTACATATGTCATTTTGGCAGACACTTTGGTGTTTGAAATTTTAGGACATTTACCGTACTAGACTTCACTGTTTAAAAGTGTCTCAGAATTTGTTATATATCAATACAAAATTAGGGTTTTTACTGTCACATCTTGACTGTTTGATTGCTATGTACATGTACAGTGTATGTTGCAGCTACAGTAAAATGTAAGTTATAAAAAATCACACACACACACACACACATGCACACGCACACACACACAAACATATACACATAAAACAAGAACTATGAATATTGACAGCCAGGGTTAAATAGTACCAGCATGCATAAAAATATATTTATCATATTTATCAAATAAACAGTAATGGCAGCACTAACAGTTTAAATTTTTACACATCATTTGGGCTACAATATCAGAATACATACCTTTGGACATATGCAACCATCAAAGACTTAGATCAGCCTGCACATCCTCACAGAGTAATCAGTCTCCATTGTTTGCATGAAGAAAAATTGCCTCTTGGCTATCCAAACTATGCCCAGTGAAGATTCTGATCAGACCTCATGAATGGGCTGACTGAACTGAATCTTCTTTGGGCGCAATTGTCCAAAGGGATATTTTCTGATGTTGGGGCTGTTATTTATTATGTAATATACAATGTTAATGTTGTTGTTTTTTTTTTTTGTATTTTTTTCTCTTTTGTTAAATGGAAATCTCTACAAACACCAGAAATAATATACAACAACATTCATTAACACTTACCATGCTATGGGCAGATTCAGCAGACGACAAACTGATGATATTTTTTCTTATTTGTCCTAGAAAATAGGATCTGATACTTCATGCAAATTGTCTCCCTTAGGAGACAATTTGCATGAAGTGTCAAGTCCTGTTTTCTAGGAAAAATAAGAAAAATATTTCAAAATATGGTCTGCTGAAATTTTTACCCAGCATGCAAAGATTTAAATATATTTCAACATCATTTAAGTCATACTGAGATGATGAGTGGAGATAATGATGGCTAGGTGCTATGAAGCACCGTGCAGTCATTTGCTGAACTCCACCAGCAGAATTCAAATGCAGGACATTATGATCCAATGTCAGGAATGCTAATTGCCTGACCATACAGACACTTCTGTCAGTCTTACAGTGAAAACACAATTCATTTTACAAAACACTTGTCAAGGCCTCCATTAATTCCAGTTATAAGCATTTTGCCGAGATGAACATTGCTCTCATAGTAGACCCGTCCTGGTCTACAAGCTGATAAAATCACAGACATCACATCTCTTATAAATTAAATATAGTACAGTATATATAATATGGTCAGTGAACCAAAAGTACCACTATATAAATATGTAGCAATAACATACCACTCATTAGAAGTAATAGTTGTACATGTTAATATACAGTTTGATGATGATGATCATAATAATAATGATGATGGTGATGGTGGTCATGATGATGACAATGATGATAATGAAGATGAAAATGACTTCTGACTTAACAATGTGAGAAGCATGGATGAAAATATAATGATAGAAAAGTTTAAAAAATGAAGATTGTTTTACCAATCAACTATAAGGTAAATCTTTGTACATGACATAACCGCATACTATCACTTACATTTCATTAACAAAGAGTAACATATTCATCAACAACAACAAAAAGTACAGTAGGTCATACTTGCCATACAGACACTTCTGTCAGTCTTACAGTGAAAACACAATTCATTTTACAAAACACTTGTCAAGGCCTCCATTAATTCCAGTTATAAGCATTTTGCCGAGATGAACATTTGATTGATAGATCAAGCAAAACAGAACACATTTACATTTACAAAAGATGCAACATCCTATCCATATAAATGTGACACCTCATCCCTTTCATCCCTCCAGATCAGTACAGATACCTTTGCAAACAGTGTAGATCCTGATGACAGGGCTCACAATGAGCATTTCATCAGGATCTACACTGTTTACCATTCAATTTTCATTTTTGATACACTCCTATTTGTCATATTGAGGGTGTCCAGATTCGACTGAGCTGGGGTTTACCAACACATCAACCCTAGTGGGTTGTTTTGTGCTGTCTCCTAGAGAAAGGGAGAAGAGAGATGGAAGAGATAGAAGAGATAGTAGAGGAGATGAAAGAGAGGGACTGGGAGAAAGAGGTAAATGAATGAAAGTGAAGAGACAGAAGAAATAAAAAACAATTCATGTCTACCCTTACTTGTTGCAAAGATAGCAGGCCTTGCCCAACTGTAAGCCAGTATCAGTTGGACGCCCAGGTGACGCAAGATACATGGCACTTTTGCCTCATCCAACAACCAAATGAAGAAAACAAGGCACAGTATTAGACTCTGACATGAGAAATCCCAAGAGATGTCATTCTTGTACCATTTAATACAAAAAATATTCTTCTAAAGATAGGCTAACACTAAAATCAGGAGTTTCATTCACTTAAACCTTTACCACTCTCTGAGCTAATTCAGCATATTCATGATCTTTTATTTATTTTTGACATTTCATGCAAATTGTCCCATCTGGAGATAATTTGCATGAAATGTCAGTCTATTTTCTAGGCAAAATGAGAAAAATATTTCAAAATTTGGTCTGCTCAAATTTTTACCCAGCATGCTGCACATTACAATTATATACATGTAACTCTTTCCCCACTAGTGGCAACTTTTGTCGTCTGCTGATAACCTTTGCAAACAGTTTGCAAAATGCCGGGCCTGATCTGGATCCAAACTGTTTGACACACTGATGGTATTCCTGAAGATTTTTTTTTCAAAAAAGTTAATTTAAACAATAAATATCTTTAAAAAAGATAAACGGCATAAGAGGTAATGGAATATGAATATTGAAACAACTTTGTGGTTCAATATGAAAAGAAGAAGGCCTTTAAAATATAAACTTTATTACGAATTCAAACAGAATCAAGAAAGTTTTAATACTGTATAACATTGTATATATTGCAAGGGTTGGCAGGAGAGAGAGTGTACTCAGATGTGTAAACATCTGTGCTAAATAATGAAAAGCAATTTAGCATATAAATGTAAAGCATATAATTTTTTTGTGTGTTAATTTGTATACTTTACTAGTATTAGAAATATCCTTGCCAACAATGCACCTTTTTGATAAAGAATAAGCAAAGTGTAACACTGACCATGAAGATTGGCAAAAACTGGAAAAAACATACATTATGTATTTAATTTGTAATAAGAGGGTCATGATGGCCCTGGATTGCTCACGTGGGAAGCAGATTTTTTTAGCCTGGCGGAAGGATAGTTTCAAAGTTTTCTGCATATATATATATCAGACCCTGCCCTTTGTTGGTGATTTATTTTTTTTTTCTTTTGGTGATATAAATTAATTTGAAAAATTTTGATGGATGGTTAATCCAGTAATGTTTGTGAGTATTATTGAAATCTAATTAGTTGCTGATTACAAAATGTTTGAAGTGTTCTCGACAGACATATGAGGAACCAACCAAAATAATTTGAACAAATTTGATAGACATTCACCTATGGAACATTTGTACAAAATTTTTGAAATTGGACCATAGGTTGTGCAGAAGAAGAACTGTCAAGTTTACTTTACATAATTCCATATATAATGAAAAGTAACCATGCCAACTGGAAGCATATTTTGAGACAGAACAGAATTCTTTTAACAAGATTTAAAGACCTTCTACTGAAGAAACATTTCTGTGAAAAAAAAAAAATCCAACCAGCCCGTACTAGGTTTGGTTGCTATAACAACAAGAGGGATAACTCTCAGTGCTCCAGCTAGGATTTTAGGGCAGAGGAGTGCTGTGTAGGGCACTTTTGCGCGTGCGGGCAAAAAATAGGGCACTTTTTTTTTCTTTTTGTTTTTTTCTTTGAAATGGTCAATAATCAGTACCATTATGATCTATAGTGTACTGTGCAATTCAGCCTCATGTAACAAAGAACTATTACTTGATTTTTGATCTAAGAAACAGTAAGGATAACAGAGAAATAAATTAAATGGGATCTTACAATTTATATTTTTTATTTAGGACTGAACTTTGGGATTACCTCTCTTCAATGAGAGAAAATTCTGTGTATCACAATAGTAGCAGACACACTTATTTTTTATTCCTTTGTGAAATGTCGACATTTCATGTGAATACTTTGGCGTAGAATAGTTAGAGTGTGTCAATATTTGGATGACTGACTGTTCAGATATTTTAAGCTACACATAGAGTGACCATTTAGACACACAATATATTATTGTATCAATTAAATTTCAATTTTTATTGAGTTGTAGATCCTGTTCCTACCAAGTGCTCTAATCTAAACAGATAATCACATTAAATATTACAGTTCTACTTTTTTTTATGTAATTTATCAAATGGTTATTATTATCTTTTCTCTCTAATGTTCAAGACTTAGAATTAAACTTGGAATTAAATCTCATAATAGTTGAGCCTCTGTATTACTATTCAAGGGGAGTAACTAGGAAAAGTCTGCATCCGTCAGAAAACAGAGAAAGTGAATTCAGGACAAGAAAACTTCAGCAAACAACATCACCATCTCTCTCTCTCTCTCTCTTTTGATCATTTAACTAACTGTTTGCAATATTATTGCATAATTAATTGGAATGGATTATCTAATTGTAAAGATGAATTGGTTAAACAACAAGAATTCCGCGGAAGGCGTCATCGCACCTGCTGGCGCAAAAGTCACAGGTGCCACAATCAGAATGTGGTTATTAAATAAGTTTATTTCATTCTTAGCAGTGCTTACTTGGAAAACTGGGTTGAAAAAAAATGTAGACAAAGTGCCTAGTGGGGCACATATATTCCAGGCCAGTCCCATTCCCTCTAATGGCTATATCTTCAGCACTGACTTTTCGTATCATACAGCCCAATGATAATGGAACGTTGACGTAAAATGTGTAAAAGTCACTGGAGCATGAAATATAGGTCAAGGTCACGAGTCAAGGTACCTGCTAATTCAGTACATCAAGGAGAAGCACAATGCAAGGTATGGTGGTTGTAGGCCTTATAGTTAAGGAGTTATCAAACATCAACGTAAAATGTGTCAAATATAGGTCAAGGTCACTGGGTCAAGGTACCTGCCAAGCCAGTGCAATGAGGTGAAGCACTATGCAAGGTTTAGTGGTTGTAGGTCTTATATTTGAGGAGATACCGAACTTCAATATAAAATGTGTCAAAGTCACTAGAGTGCACAATATAGGTCAAGGTCACCAGGTCAAGGTACCTGTTGAGTCAGTACATCGAGAAGAAGTGCTATATAAGGTTTGGTGGTTGAAGGCCTTACAGTTGAGGACATCTGGAAGGGTGACGTAAAAGGTGTAAAAGTGAATGGAGCATGAAATATAGGTCAAGGTCACCCAGTCAAGGTACGGTACCTGCAGAGCCCGTACATTGAGGAGAAGCACTATGCAAGGTTTGATGGTTGTAGGCCTTATAGTTGAGGAGATATTGAACGTTGACGTAAAATGTGTAAAAGGCACTGGAGCGCAAAAAATAGGTCAAGGTCACCGGGTCAAGATACCTGCCAAGTGAGTACATATAGGAGAAGCACTATGCAAGGTTTGGTGGCTAGAGGTCTTACACTTGAGGAGATCTGGAATGTTGACGTAAATTATGTCAAAGTCACTGCAGCCAAAATATAGGTCAAGGTCACCAGGTCAAGGTATCTGCTAAGTCAGTACATTGAGGGGAAGCACTTTGCAAGGTTTAATGGTTGTAGGCCTTATAGTTATGGAGATATTGAACGTCGACGCAAAATATGTCAAAGTCACTGGAGCGCAAAATATAGGTCAAGGTCACCAGGTCAAGGTACCTGCCAAGTCTGTACATCTAGAAGAAGCACTATGCAAGGTTTGGTAGTTGTACGCCTTATAGTTGAGAAGATCTGGAACGTCAACGTAAATTGTGTCAAAGTCAATGGAGCGCAAAATATAGGTCAAGGTCACTGGGTCAACATATCTGCCAAGTCAGGAGGTCAGGGAGATGTGTCATGCAAGGTATGATGGTTGTTGTAGAATTGTAGTTGATTAGAATACTAACTTTGACGTAAATGTCGAACTTTGACATAACAGAACTGTTAAGAGACAGACGGACGTACGAACGGACAGACGAATGGAAAAGCGGGCACCTATGTCGCAAAGTCAGGAGGTCAGGAAGATAGTTCATACAAGGTTTGATGGTTGTTTAGTCTTGTAGTTGATTAGAATACTAACTTTGACATAAATGTCGAACTTCGACATAACAGAACTGTTAAGAGACAGACAGACGGACAGACAAACAGACAGACGAATGGAAAAGTGGGCACCTATGTCGCAAAGTCGGGAGGTCAGGGAGATGTTTCATGCAAGGTTTGATGGTTGTTTAGTCTTGTAGTTGATTAAAATACTAACTTTGACATAAATGTCGAACTTCGACATAAATGTTGACAGACGGACGGACGAATGGACAGACATAGGGAAAAGCGGACGCCTATGTTGCAAAGTCAGGAGGTCAGGGAGATGTTTCATGCAAGGTTTGATGGTTGTTTAGTCTTGTAGTTGATTAGAATACTAACTTTGACATAAATGTCGAACGTCGACATAAATATTGACAGACGGACGGACTGACGGACGGACGGACGGACGGACAGAAAATCGGACGCCAAATCGCACCCTGCTACAAGCAGGTGCGATAACAATAGTGATCTATCTTAATTTCATGGTAACTGAACGCACCATATTTCAAATAGCTGAAAAATAATGGTCTCTGTTCATAAACTTTGAACAATCAAATGGCCCTCCAACACATTGACTTTTCAGACGTGGGAAACACGTAACCAAATGACTAGATGCACAGAGTTTGTTACTATATTTAGCTCCGCTTTAGGTAGGATGTTTTAGAATATCTCAATTTATACCTGATGAATTGTTTTCAAATAAAGCACAGAGTTCGCGGAAAATCAAGCTCTTTCTCGTGGTGTCAGTGCTATTCTGCAATCTGGTCTGATTCTCGAGAACATTCGGAGAATGTTTTTCGTCAAAATTCATGTACATTGTTCCAGTGACCCAGATTGACAGCAAAAAACATTCTTCGAATGTTCTCGAGAATTAGACCAGATCGCAGAATAGTGCTTACACCACCAGAAAGACCTTGATTTTCCACGAACTCTGCGCTTTATTTGAACAAATTCCATTCGGTATGAGAAGAGATATTCTAAAAATACTACCCGAAGCGGAGGCTAAAAATAGTAATATTTCTTCTTCATGTCGTTTACGCTCCGACGCAATAGGCCGCTTACACTGTGAATAAATAAAAGGGGTGTTCAACAAACCTATTACCTTGTTAAGAATGAACAATATTATTTATGTTGCCAATATTTCTACCAGCTTAAGGCATAGTTTCTGTTTATTTATTATATAAAATTAAACCATGCAATTTTACATCCCTTTTGCACATAATACAAGGCACATGATAATTCTGCATATTATGGACACAGTGGAGAGAAGTAAACTTGAATGTCCCTTGTTCGCTTTGCATTTGGGCCGCTTATATCAAACAATTTAGTTACACTGTACAGAATTAAAAGCTCGTCTATAATCATTTATTTCATTGCAACTATTTTATTGGTATTATTTAAATTATGGGTATTTTTGTCCATTGTTTAACATCTGCATTGCCATACTGTACACTTTTAAATAGATAAATGTCATAATTAAGTGATTGTTCAGTCACGAATATATTCGTCAAACATCGGTAAATTCTATACTTACCCCTACTTATTTACAGAAGTTTACACATTTTTAACCAATCG
The DNA here is from genome assembly GCA_964016985.1 of Anodontia alba. Classification (NCBI taxonomy): domain Eukaryota; kingdom Metazoa; phylum Mollusca; class Bivalvia; order Lucinida; family Lucinidae; genus Anodontia; species Anodontia alba. Next base: position 37,615,225 of record OZ024830.1, read on the forward strand.
CAAACTACTATTTATTCATTCGAGACTAATACCAATAAGTATGTCAAAAGCCAGCTTATACAGCTACAAATGTACGCCGAAAAAAATCCACAGACGACAAAAAAGCATGCAAAATTACCCAGAATGCAAAGAAGTAATTAAATATGCTTGCCAATAGTGCACTGTAATGGAAAAAATTCTACACTTCACATTCAGAATATTGAGACTAATAATACCTATTTGTGCTTTCTATATCTGCTAAACACATAATCATTATTAAGAGAAATAGTTAACCTTTCAGAGAGGCAACTCATTGCTTTTGCCTCCATTCTGAAAAGGGGTCAATTATGAAAGGAAAGAGTTTGCTGCCCTTGATAGCAAATACTTTCCTTTCAGGGTAGAACCTTTTTCAGAAGAGCCTTCGCGTACAGGAAGGCAAACAGGAAGTCAACCAAGTTGTCTCCCTTGTAAAAATGGTGAAAAAATTACCAAGTGTATCCATTACCCTCGACAGTAAACTAGAAATGTGTCCAAAGGACACAGATGCCCCCGCCTGAAAAAATGTTCTAAAATTTCGTACACCAAAGTGTCTGACAAAATTGCACATGCGAACAGTATAGACCCAGATCAGACTGCTCCTGGGAGCAGTCTGATCAGGGTCTACTCTGTTTGCCATTCCACTAAGTATTTTAAGACACGACTGCACAAAAAGCAAAAATTAGGCCAAAAGAGGATGTGGAATAAAGTGTTCCAAATTTTAGGACATTTACCGTAATGTTTGTTACTTCTGCAACAAAACTTACCCGTGGGTACTCATTAGAATTGTCGTGATAATTTTATTTCTCCATGAAAATATCTGTTGTTGTTACTCATTATAAGTGCCTAGTCAAGTAAAAATAAGAAAACATCAACACTTTTTGGTTTAAAAGCACCTTCCCTAGAGTGCTCACAATTAAATGTCAAGCCTTATTTTCTCTAAAAATAAAAATATGTCAAAATCTTGTTAGCTGTAGTTGTGATTAAAGAGACTTGTATAGGGTGGTAGGCAATATCCTATATCCCGAAATAAATTCACACAAGTATCTTGTATCCGGATATTAACCCTGTCCTGCTGAATAAATTAAGATGCCACGCACACTTCTGATTTTTAGCCAGTCAGATTACTTGATCCAGATTGTTGCTATATATTCACATACTTAATGGCAAACAGTGCAAATCCAGATCAGCTGGCTTCTTCAGAAGCCAACATCTGGATCTACACTGTTTGCAAATGCAGGGTATATCTGGGTTCAGCAGGACAAGGGTTAATATTTTCTAGAATACCCAAATAACTTCAATATCCTATATCCCAAATCCTGAATATCCCATAAACCATATTAAAATTAATAGCATATATCCCAATATCCCTAAATAAAATAGACCAATATGCGGGGATAATTCCGTATCCCAAAATACCCTAAACAAGCCTCACTTAGAGTTAGTTGGTTAGTTAAGTTGTTCATATGAAAAAGAAATTCCTCCCATGTCCAAATGAAACTCCTCTTTCTCTTCTTGGCCCAGATAGGCATCTGTCGTGAAGGGAACCGACCTGGTAATCTCCGGCATGTTCTCGTCGCTGTATCCATGAGTCTTTCTGTAATGTACTTGCAGACACTGTTTAATTGTGAATGCTGCCGTACATCCTTCCTGTTCGCAACGGAAAGGCTTCACTCCCGAATGGGTTAACAAATGCACCTTCAGGTTGTTCTTATCGCGGAATAATTTTCCACAGCGATCACAAGCCGATGTATACAGCTCCTCATGGATCCTTTTATGTTTGAGGAGAACTTGTCTATTTACGAACTGTTTATTACACTTATCACAGCGCCATATGCCTTTGGAATGAGCACGATATTTATGCTGGCGTAGCCTTCTTTCATTTAAATACGTATGACCACATTCGTCACACTCCAGCGGGTCTTCCATATGCGCGTTTCTGATATGGTCTTTCAGTCGTGGCTGATACACATAGCCCTTACCGCAAACAGCGCATATAAATTCTCCCCCTGCTCCATTATGAAATGTTTTACAGTGTACAAGCAACTGTTTCTTGCTTAGGAATGCCTCAAAACACACTCTACACTGTGATCGGATTTCTTTTGTTTTGAATGTATGGTATACTTGACAGTGTTTTAGGTAACTAACGCCATCTGAAAACGAGACTTTACAAACTGTGCAAGTATTTGTATGTGCCTCTTTCTCTTCCTGTGACGAGTCTTGAGTAGGCATCTGGATGCGGGAACTCTTAAATTCGTCTAAACTCTTATGGTAGAAAATAAGCTCCTCTCCCGCTTTAATGCTTCTTCTTGATAAGAAAAACAAAGATTCATCTCTCGAGATACACACTAAATTGCACCGTTTCTTCTCAAATGATGGCCGGAGATATCTGGAAATTTAAAGAAAAATGCTATAATAACCCTACAATGTGTACATATAGAGACAGTAATGCCTGTACTGGGTAGAACCAGATCAGATGCCACATTCTGTGGCATCTGATCAGGGTCTACACTGTGACTCATCCAGCAATTTCAACCCTTTTCCTGCTGCACCAGGATATACATGTACTCTGCCTTTGCAAACAGTGTAGATCCAGATCAGTTAGCTTCTGAAGAAGCCAACTGATCTGGAGCTGCACTGTTTTCCATAAAGTAGGAAGACTTAGAGCAATAATCCAGATCAAGTAATCTGATTGGCTGAAAATCAGAAGTAGGAGTGGCATCTTAATTTATTCAGCAGGACAAGGGTTAAGACACAAACAGGTAGTTAAATGGACTTGATCAAATTTTAGGCTAAGGATGGTAAGGTATCCAAGGGACACCTTAACTCCTTACCATCCTTGGCCTAAAATTCCAACTCCCATTATTTAGGGCAAAAAAGGTATAATCAATTAGCATTACAGTCTGCCAGGTTTTGATTAAACATGATGTGTGGTTTTCAACACATGACAGAATGGCAGAACAGAGACTTTTATGCACTTAGGTTTTTTTAAAATAACTGGAAAAACTTGTGGTAAAATATGTATCCACCTACACTAATGATACACTTAAAACAAGAGGCCCATGGGCCACGATTAGCTCACTTGATAAAAACAGCTATTGCCTAGCTGCAAATGCCATGCAACTTCTTCCAGTATTGCCACAGCAACTAGGACACAAATCTGACCATACAGTAAATAAAAAGGTCAAAGGTCATCCTAGTATCATCTTTTGAAGACTTAGTAGACTTTTGAGTCCTTGATGCTGTATACCAAGATTCAGCCTCCAAGCTTTCTAAGTTCTGGAGAAGAAGTGTTTTAACATATATGGGCATGGCAGCCATCTTTTTCAATGGCGCGGAACCTTTTGCAAATTGTCAACATCCTTTCGACAGAAGGCTCCCTGTGAAATCTTGTGAAAACTGTTCAAGAGGTTTCAGAGAAGATGTTTAGAGATTTCATGATTTTACAGATGTATACAGTCCAGACGCAAGAGCAGACAACACCCAAATTTTGACAGTAGGTAAAAAGTTTTACTGCTTTTATCATACATTGTAAGTTTCAGCCATTAACCTTTAATACATATTGAGAAAATTATTTTTCAACAATTTCCCCTATAAATGTATGGGGTGCAAATTTGACCTTGCCGTAAAAAGTCAAAGGTCAACCTATAATCATTTGAATAGACTTGGTAGACCAGTCCAAAGCTTTCTTGGTTCTGGAGAAGAAGATTTTTAAGTGTTTTTACTATATCAGCATGGCAGCAATCTGGTTCAATGGTGCAAAACCATTTGAACAAATTGTCAATACCCTTTTGACATAAGGCACCATGTGAAATCTGGTGAAAACTGGTCAAGCAGTTTCAGAGAAGAAGATCTTTAAAAAATTAAACAATTTTATACATGTACCAGTATATAGCCCAGGGGCAGGGCAGATAGCCCCCATGGCAAAATTTTGATTGTTACTAAAAAGTTTTATTACTTTAATCATACATTGCAAATTTCAGCCATCAGTCTTTAATATGTTCTGAGAAAATGACTTTTCAACATTTTCCCCATACTGCAAATTTGACCTTGCCATAAAAGTCAATCTACAACCATGATTTGAACAAACTTGGTAGACCTTGTGGCCTCGATGCTATATACCAAAATTCAGCCTCAAAGCTTTCTTGGTTCTGGAGATTTTAAGTGTTTTTACCATATACAAATGTATAGCCATGGCACCATCTTGTTCAATGATGCTGAACTATTTGAACAACTTGTCAATACCCTTTCGACAGAAGGCCGGCCCCATGTGAAATCTGGTGAAAATTGGTCAAAGAATTTCAGAGAAGAAGACATTTAAAAATTACACAATTTTATACATATGAGTAGCCCAGGGGTAAGGGCAGATAACCTCCAGGGGATAAAATTTTGAGTGTAACTAAAAACTTTAATAACACAATGTAAGTCTCAGCCATAAGTCTTTAATACATTTTGAAAAAAATGACTTTTCAACATTTCCCCCATACAAATGCAAGGGGATGCAAATATGACCTTGCTGTAAAAAGGTCAAAGGTCAACCTATTGTCATCATTTGAACAAAGTTGGCAGACTTGAGTCCCTGATGCTATATACCATGATTCAGCCATAAAGCTTTCTTGGTTCTGGAAAACAAGATTTTTAAGTGTTTTTACTATATATGGGCATTGCAACCATCTTAATTAATGGACCCCTCAAACATTTAACAAATTTTCAATTCCCAAATCATAGAGGGCTTCACATGAAATTTGAAGAAAACTGGGTTTCAGAGAAGTTCAAAGATGTAAATGAACGACGGACGGCAAATAATCACAATAGCTCATCCTGAGCCACTAAAAAAGATCAGCAAAGGATTTATCTAAGGATGCATATGTGATGTTTTTTTCTTTCTGATTTTGTTTATAAAAGCATGTGCCTCTTTCTCTTGCTGTATCATACTGATCAAGTTCAAGGCCAGTCAGTAACGAAGAAAACCAGGATTCTACAATCAGTATCCATGCTGCGGACATTCTTAGTTATTTTATTTGGACCAGGGGCTTTCTAGCTTTCATAGTTCCTGAGCAATCTGTTACGAAAATTTTCAAGAATGGCCAAATTTGAAAACATATCAAGGGTCAGAACTCCAAAAGTTATTGGCCTTTGGCCACCATTTTACCACTACATCGTCCTTACCTTAGAGACCAAGTGTGGTCATGTATTAGTTTCATTGAAGTAGGACCACAAATGTAAAAGTTATTAAGCAAAATGCATTTTAAATTTTGAAAACCTACCAAGGGACATACCCTAACTCAAAGAGTTATGAGGCCCTTGGCCACTATTCTGCAACTACACCTTACTTACCTCAGAGACCAAATGCAGTATAAGTTTCATTGAAGTAAGACCACAAACATAAAAGTTATTAAGCAATATGCATTTTGCAGTCACAGAATCACGGAATTATGGAATTGCGGAATCACAGAAGGACATGGCAAATCCAGTATAGCCCCACTTTTTCAAAGCGGACTACAAAAAAATGTCTATTTTTGAAGAATATGGAGTCGTTAAATAAATAATTACCTGCACCAGTTACTTCTTTGTTCATCTTCTGTGTTGATAAACATCAAATTCTTCCACTCTTTGTCTCTAGCGAAGTACCAAATATGACGGAAATCCATACCTGGGGAAATATCTTTAAATGCTAACGTTTCTCCAATGACTGGGCCAAACTGAGTTGCTTTCTGAATCTTTATCTTGCAAAAAACGCCAAGTCCATACACACTATCACCTGATGCCCCAAGATAAAGTTGGTTAGGTAATGTCACCAAAGATCTGATTGTGGCATTAGAATAGGACACATTGTCCAACATATGGCACAATGGTTCATCTTCTGAACAAGTCAGTGTATCATGATCCTTGCAGCAAACTGCGCAGTTCAAAACTGGCTTCTTTATATAAACTACTCTCATTTTAGGTGAGTCTTTGCTTTCTTTATAAGACCTAAACAATTTATTTTTTAATTTTCTTTGTTTTGTGTACTGACCTTTTTTATTTTTGACTAAGACATTATCTGCACCCTTATCTACATAATGTACTTTTGAATTTAACAAACTTTTCATTTTAATCTTTCCACCTTTACTTTGGACACCAGTATTTAAATCAGCTCCAATCTTAGCATCATTTATGATGATAGGGCTACATTTCGTACCATGTAGTGCTTGCAAAACTTCATTAACATCCATATCAGTCTTTATACTGTGAGCTTCAGGTGTACCCCGAACCTTGCTTCTTAGTGATAAACCTGCACCAGATCCTGGCTTCTTCGGCCTCTGTAAAACAATAACCTTTACTTTCTTCTTACCTACTGGGGTTGTTTCAGTTTGTTGATTTTGTTGTTTATTTTGTTCTGTTGTAACGGAACTACTTTTAGATGGGCTATCTTTTTCCTCTTCTTTCTCAGTTTTAGTTTGTTGATTTTGTTCTTGAGTTTTTTCCGTTTCAATACAATCATTTTTAGATTGGATACCGGCCTCATTTACTTTGTTTGTTTTAGTCTCTTGATTTTGCTTTTGATTTTGTTCCGTTTCAACAGATTCACTGTTAGTTGGTTTATCTATCACTTCATCAGTCTTATCACTATAATCATCAATGTCTTCTTGATGTTTTCTTTTCAGAAAAAAAGGCTCTGTTTTTTCATTATAAAGAACATTTTGCGCAGGAGGCGAAATCGCTGCTGCAGCCTTAGCATTAGACTGAACCTTGGCCACTTTCTGATGATCTTGAGATACTTGTATTTCTTTGGGTTTTGGGTTCTCAAAGTAGTTAGTTACATGTCTACTCCTTTCAGGTTGAATGAGAGATTTTTCACCTGATGAGCTTGATAACTGTTCTACAGAGCTATGATGAAATAGGTCACTGATTGACATATCTTTCACCGAACTTGAAAAAATATTCTCTGCTTTTCCAAACTTCATGGGGTATATTGAATCACTTACAGTTACAGGTTTCTGAGTTTGATTCCAGTAATCACGATCCGCTTCTCGTGACAATGCAAAACAAGATGATGATGTACTCCTCAGATCAACCGCATTCTGATTCCCAGTGGACTGACTGTAAGTACTTCTGCCCCTTGAATTAAACCCCTCCTTGTGATTTATAATAGGTTCATTAGGACCATAAGGTGACTTGTACAAGTTTGATGGTTCATTATAAAACTCCTGTGAGTGGTTTGAATTCTGAATACCATGGCTCTGTAAATTCAGAGGAAACATACCAGACGAATGATCAAAGTTGGTGCTGTCTGGAACATACATGTAACTACTAATTCCAGACATTCTGTTCTGTTGAAACATTCCTGGAAACCACTGCATGTTGTCTAAAACATTTGACCTTGGTGAAATATTGCTGCACTGGTTGAATGGCCTACTTCCCTTTTCCATATTCAATCACACTGGTTTCTGAAAAACAAACACTGGCTTTTATGTGATTCATAATGCATGTACATGTATATTGTAAGTTATATTCATAAAACCTATTTTTTTTTTTTTTTTTCTTGTTTGTATTGGGATATTTATTAGGAAAAACCTAGACATTTTTTAAATGTCCCAACGAAAATGAGAAAAAGCATTTTTAAACATCCGCATTTTTATTGGAACATTTATCATGTGCAGGCTCGCCTGTACATTTGCTGTTCACATATGCTATAGCATATGTGAACAGCAAATGTACAGGCGAGCCTGCACATGATTTTATTATAATGTGGCTCATGTTTTTTATAAGACAATGTGGTAAATAGTACATGACTTTAGTTAAGGCTGGCACAACAAATCGGATGATCGATTAATAGATGGATTAATTCCACAGAAATGATTATCGTTACAGATTTGAAAACAACTGATCATTTCACTTCTGTGTCTGTTATTCATCATATTTACCTTTAGTATTCAGGCACCTCAACTTCTTACCATACCTTTTATCTAAAATTTGAACAAGTACAATTATTGATTGTGTTGGGAGTTCACGACATGTTAACCCTTGTGGGTAATTTTGTGTCGTCTCCAAGAGAAAGGGAGACAAGAGATAGAAGAGATAGTAGAAAAGATGAAAGAGAGGGACAGGGAAGAAAGAGGAACAGGAATGATAGTGAAGAAACAGAAAAAATAAAAACATTCCCCCTCTACCCTTATCTGCTACAAAGGATAGCAGGCCTTGCCCAACACTAAGCCAATTTCAGTTGGACACCCCGGTAACATAAGATATTCAAGGTTGGCATTTAACTGGGTTTTATTTGTGGCCTTGCATGTTTTGTCCTGTTTGTTGTTTACTGGATCCTGTCCGGCACTGTGATCACCTTGATGAGGAAGAGGGAGCCGGTTACTTTACTTTTCTTTCATTTCTGGGTTCAGCTGTTCAAAGCGTTGTTAGCTCGTTAAGGGTTGTTTCGTTAACTGATTTAGCGGATTCAATATACAGTATTCTGATATTTTTTGCTGAAAAAATGTGAGTAGCTTGCAAAAGCTACTCACATTTTTTCAGCAAAAAATTTCAGCATATTTGCGTATCACTCGATGTAAATTTTAACGAATCGTTAACTAACGACGTCGTTAGCTTTGAACAACTGGGCCCTGGTAAGGCTGGCTAATCAGAGCTGAAAAGATAATCGATTATCAATCCTGCCATTGTGATAGATAACCGATAAGTAATCAATGCAGACTTGGCCATAATTTTACTTGTCTGTCTGAGCATGACTCTTACCATATGTTATACTTTAGTCTTTAGTGTATAAATTTTTGTTAAACAGGCCTGAGCAAATAGTGCAGACCCTAATGAGATGCCGCAAATTCGGCGTCTCATCAGGGTCAACACTGTTTGCCACTCATCCAGCTATTTTAGACACAATAGCGGGTAGTAAATTGCACTTTTTCAAATTTTAGATAAAGTATGATAAGGAGTTGAAGTGTCTGAATACTGAAGATAAAAAATATGGTAAAGTAACAGACACAGAAATCAAATACATGTAAGTGATTATTAGCAAATCTGTAACAATAATCGTTTTTGTGGAATTTATCAATGATTTAATCGATTATCTGATTAATTGAGCCAGTCTTAGTTTCTGGCATGTGCGTTTTCTGATTCATTTGCTCTTCTTCTTAGTGTCAATGGTAGGCTATATGTCATAGCAACAGATAAAGCGCTTTTTCATCCGAAAAATGCTGGTATCTTTATTATTTCTCGATAAAAACATATGTTGTGGGTACTCATTAGAAGTGCCTCGCAGAGGCGCTTCTAATGAGTACCCACAACATATGTTTTCGTCGAGAAAGAAAAATATTATGTGGATACCCCCTCTTATCTCTAGCTATGTATATGTTCTGTGATTATGGTTCTTCCTGGATATCTGCTAAACTATTTTATATAAGTACATGTAAAGCCCATAAACTATTTTTTTTATGAGTTAAGTCCAGCAAGGCAGAAAATACTGGGGAAAACCATGTTTCACTAGGGTTTTACTGGGCAACAGGCAATATGTATAATAATACAAACTTGAATACACTACAACCTCTTTATAACCTGGTTCGTTTTAACACGGTTTGGATATAACACGGTTCAAATATGGATCCCAAAATTGTATAGATTATATTGAAAAATGACCATAAAATGGTCATTTTTCAATATAATCTATACATTTTTGTTTGGATATAACACGGTTGTTAAACTAAGACGGTTTATGCTATGGACCCCAACATTAGTGTTATAAAGAGGCTGTGGTGTAGTAGTGTTTTTCTGCAATTTTGGGAAGGTATCTATACATTTACAAGGTAAAAAATGAAGACTTAAATACTTTTTATTTCATTTAGGAATGTTATAATAACCAAAAGATTTAAAAGAATATGGCCACTTCTGACTTGAAATACCAAAAAAAACTATGAGGTAAAAATCCTCCAGTAAAATCACTGGACCTATAAAATTGCTAGATGTATTATTGTACCATATATTTTAACTAATAACTAAACTTTTAAAGACTCTACAGTAGGTTAGGTAATTGTTTAATCATTCATTTGTTAAAACTTAACACCTGCCATTTAATAGGTTTTGTCTCCTAAGGCTGTCAAAAAAAAAAAAAAAGCCATTGTTTGTAAAGGTTGTTTGTGATGCATTTACCAAAAGCAAGGGGTTATGAAAATAATACTGAATCTAAGATAACTAAAACCTAAATTTTCAGGGAAAAAGGTTTATTCATCACTCTGTCTCAGTCTGTGTCTTTGTCAACATGAAACCAAAGGAACTCCTTTGACATAAGTGAAGAACGCATTTTGGTTTCTGTGTTCAAACATATTTTATTCATATAAATTCACATTCAGCAATACAAAACATGGTTCTTAATCTTATCAACATTACATTATACAAAAGGGATTCAGAAAAAGGCAAATGACATTCAAAACTGTGGCTTGGTGCAAAGAGTACAAAATGACTGTTAGTGCTAAACATGAAAGACTGAAAAACCAGACTCAAATGCTGTGCTGCCCTAGATCTGCTAGCCTTTCAGAACGATACAATTTTCTGCAAACTGACGCATGCCAGTGAGATAGTTTAAAGATATTTTACAGTGATGATTAATTTAGGTACTATAGAATGGGTATTGTAGAATGTGTCAGTGGACATAATCTAGCACCATAAGCATTTTGAGTCATATCACAAAGAAATGGTGCTTAGTGCTTTTGTAATCATATACTGCAGAACTCCTGAACAGACTGCGCAAATGTGCAAGCACATGCTGATACATGTATGTAAGTTGGTCAAATGTCTTCTTAGATGCTACATATTTCTCTTGTGTTTTTCTACTGTGAAAACCCTGTCCACTGCTTATATATGTGCATGCTGATATGAAACTGTTGGTCAGATGTGTTCTTGGACGCAAGGCCATGTTTCGCTTAGTTTTTCCTGCTGTATAAACCCTAACCAGGTTGGTCAGATTTTCTTGGATGCCAACCCATATTTCGAGATTTTCTACAGCAAAAACCCTGGCCAAACTGTACGGACAACTGGAAAGCACAACATAGACATAGTTGTTACTGTCCTTTCGACATCACTCAGAAAGACATTTTTTGCTTGGCGTTATATTTTAAATGAAAATATTTTATTTTGATTGACCATATCTAATCAGAAACCATTTGTCTTTTCTGTTTCTGTGTTTTGTTCTCAAATATGAACCCTAAAATTGATTTTACGGCCAAAAATTGGTCTGATCTATGCAATTTCTATAGTAAAGCGATTTTTTTTTATTTTTTCTCTATGAAAGTATTTTTTCTTTTCTTTGCTAAATTTGAATTATTGATGTTTCACAACAATATTGTGAAAATTTCAGAAAATTTGAACAAGCGGAACTTGTTGAAAAGGGTGCAGGACAACTCGCCCCAAGGACAACTTGCCCCAAGACAACTCAACTAAATCAACTTGTATCGAACCTAGTCCAAAATCAGTCGCAATATTCACTTAGGAATTCAAATAATCTATTGTCTGTTCATGCTAATTCGACATTATATTTTAACTCTTTTCTTCCATCAGTATATAATAATCTTCCCATTGAAATAAGGAATAGTACTTCAGTCACACAGTTTAAATGTAAAACTAGCCGCGCACATCAACAAACCACCTATTTGGTTCCACTTTGAAAGTAGGAAAGCTCAAATTTTTCACACACGATTGCGACTAGAATGTAGTTTTTTAAGGCATCACCTGTATCGCAAAAACCTTACTGACTTCCCTTTATGTTCTTGTGGTAGATCCGAGACAACCAAACACTTCTTTTTTTGAATGTCCAAACCATCACTCAACACAAATACGTACCTTATCAGAGTTCCTTCATCTACCATTGAAGACGTACATTTGTACTTATTTGGTGATGCAAGCTTATCGAGAGAAGAAAACAAAATGATATTGATGCTGTGCACAATTTACATTATTCTAATGAAAAGATTTGATGTGAATTAGATGGAATACAAGACAAAATATTTAGACATAAACGTCTAAGTACTGGCACAGACTTTGTTCATGTTTATATAGAGATATGGGACAAGGGTATATTTAAGTTTAATAAATTTTCAATGTAACATGTATAAAAGAAACAATGTGATCTTTAATGTTTGCTTTTATTAAGCTTTATGAAATTTCTTGATTGATTTGAAAGTACATGTACAATAGATATTATTCTGTTTATGACACAATTTGTTGTAAGTTTTTTTCTTTTATATTTGCCAAGACCGTCACAAATCGACGATCCTGGCAAATATAAAAAGTTATTAGTGAGCCAATCGAATAATCTACCATTTATAAAAATCCAAAGCTATAATAAGAGACTGGCGCGGTCTATAACAGTCATTGTGTTGTCAATAAACATTACTTATAAGTCAGGACAGTGGCATCGTGTCGGAATAGCATCTGGGAAACTTTGGGAAACCATTTTTTTTTTCTTATCATTTTTTCTCTCTCTTTCATATGTATCTTTGATAAAACTTCTGTATGCAATTTTCTAATTTCAACAATAATAGCCTTTATTACTACACTCGTTTGTTCTGTACAATATTTGTGCTAGGAGAAGATTTCACATAAGCTTTAATTAGCTTGTTATCTGATCCTTTATGTCATTTTTGTATATTTGTGTTGTACACATTATATTTAATAAAATATTGTTTAAACCAAGACAACTCACCCCACATAGAACTCGCCCCAAGATAACCCGCCCCAGATTCATAGGACAACTCGCCCCATTCAGAAAGTAACTTGCCCTATACTGGTAATAGCACATTATGATAAATTGAGAACAGGAGAATTTTGCAATCAGACCATAACATATCATTGTTGATAGGCAGTAGTGGCTAGAGATGATAACAATTTTCAATGTTAATTGATTTCACATGGAAGATTAAAGATACATGTATGGATAATTGATGAATGTGTAATGAATGCGTGATGGACAGACGTCAAACGGATAGATGCTTTATTGCATTATTGATTAAAAAATATAATATAAAAAAATGTTATAAACTGCTATATAAAACAGTAATAATAATGAATTTTTAATATTTTTGCCTTTTCAAAATCTCCAACAGTGACATTTTTTTACTCATCTGTTTTGTCGTCTTTCAATATTATTTATTTATCTATTTATTTATGTTAATAATTCATTCGTTCATGTTAGCTCAGTAGATCTGCCATTTTTTGTAACAATCAGGCTCTGAGATCAGAAGTACTGAAGTACAAATCCGTGTTACCAACTTGCTAATTTTTATAGGGAAAAGTGGGATTTGCTGGGACATGCTTTACTTTTTCCTATTTAGTCTGCTCCGTAGCATTGATTGTCAGTATTAGTACTCGTTAGAACCGCCTCACTCAGATGTTTCTAGTTAGTGTCACAATCTATGTTTGAAGCAGAAATAAGAAAAAATATTTTAGATCATCGTCAGACAAAAATTATTTCTAGCGTCTTAAAAGATAGCATTACATTGCATTGATACAAGACAGATAGATCATTACGTTAATGTAAGGAACCCGTTTGCTATCTCTGAAAGTAGAGTTTGCAGTTATACATCAATTTTCTGATTTTTCTCCTCATAAACTGGTGTCATTATTGCATAGATATCTTTAGATAGACAGATTGAACAATAATCACTTTTTTTGTCGTTTAAGTATCCTTTGAAGATGAACTGCTACCACATCAAATATACCAAAGTATTGAGGATATTTGGCTAACTAATGTAATAATTACAACATTGAATACTGCAATGTGCAATGTTTTCTTCGGTTTCACTTGGGCAACTAGATGGGGAGATGGGGCTACTTTTAGTTGTGGGGCAATTTGTCTTATGAGTGTGGGGCAAGTTGTCCTGAGGCGAGTTTTATGTGGGACAAGTTGGCTTGGGGCAACTTCGAGCTTGGCTTTTATACCCATGAAAGAGAAAAATTCACTCTCAATCAAAAACTAGAACAATGATTTTAATAATTTCATTGCTGTAAATTACATTTATATAATATGATCATCTAAAACTCATATTCTGGACATTTGAATCATAGCTTAGATATTATGACAAAAATAAAATTTATGATCGGCGGATCGGACTTGGCTTTTATACCTGACCGTCCGTAATTCGTTGAAAATCTGCCTCCAAGTAACCTACCCTACAGATTCCTGCATAATTTGCAGTTGTTTTACTATGGAAAAAACATTTTTTGTGCATAGGTAGTTACGACAAATGGTTTTGCATTAAATCATGACTAAAGTTTGCAAATTTACTTCTTCTGAGTAAAGCGCCAAACAAAAAAACAACTTTCTGAAAGCTGTCGAAAACAGAGTAGCTTCTTGGCTCAAGCCTAATGGCCCATACTTTTACAATATGCATTAATTACATAAAATTTATTTTTAACTTTATGTTTTAAATGTGAAAAGCGGATATTGCATGTTGTTGAGCCTATAGTCTCGATCCCTAGTATCAGTCAACCAAACGAAACGTCAGTCATGTCAGTGGGTCAGTGACAGTGGACTGCTCAGTCAACAGGTCAAATATCCCTCGCTGATTTTCAAACATTATCACGTTACTCTTAAAAACAAAGCCCGTTTTTTTGAAGACATGATCAATCAATGTTTCGCATGTACCTTCATTTGTTAAAATCGAAAAACGGTTTTGCCACGATCCGCAAAAACATCAATGTCTGTATTTTTTCCGACATACAGGAAGGCTAAGGCCTGCTTCATTCAGCATAAGTTTACGCACCGCATCAAACGGAAAACCCTGTGCTGTTTGGCGGTTAACTCAGTTAGAAACCCGACTTGCAGACGGGATATGCGGGGTTTAAGTTGTGCATTGGCACACGTTTTTTTTTTCCTCAATCATCGAAGTTTACTTTAACCCTTTAAAGGATCTCTGACGGTAACACAGGCAATCTACCTTAAGCGGGATGTCCCAATTTCCCCATAATTTCTCAAATACCATTATATTTGGTATTTGTTAGGGAGATATGTATACATGCTCTACTGATAAAGAAGCAGAAACAGTGACATTGTAAATATTTGTCTAACAGAAGCCGTATTAAATTTAATAGGAGGCAGGCGTAATATTTTTTAGGAAAATAAAATAAATCCAGATTGGATTTTTTTCATGCATGCGAATTTTTATGCATATCTTCGTAATGTATACAGTTGTATATAGCCACTTATTTGACTAGAATTGATGGTATAAGTTACATTTCCACATAAAAAATGTAATTAGCACCAAACATTTAACATACCCTATAGCAGTGATATTAGTTTTGCTCAGTGATCCGCTTTGTAACCAGGTGCTCCAGGTATTTTTTTTTTTTTTTTTTTTTTTTTTTTTATCATATAGATAAAGACCAATGCATTTTTGCCATTTTTATATAAATTAACAATTTTTGAAATCTCATTAGATCTACAAGACAATATAAATCATCAAGAACCCAGTTGATTTTGCCATATTAAAGTAAAAAATAAAAAAATACACCTGACTACTTAATTGGAGCCCTATAGTGAATCCCACATCTACATGTGAGTTCCACTTCATTGGCTATGTATACGAAACACTTGTTTTTGTACAGTTGTCATCTAAATGCACATTACTGAACCAGGCTTAACATATATTAGTTACTGAGTGGAGGCTGCATTTCCGTAACAAAGTCAGGAAGCTGGCGAAGTGTACGAACCAATTAATTATAGTGTATGCAAAAAAAATGAATATGCTAGGACATAACCAGTATATCTATATTATTAACTCTTAAGCGCACAATATTTTTTACACATATATTTTTGCACAGGTAATTACGGGTGTTATGGTATTGGCCCCAGTCCTGCTGAAGCCGGATAGGTCTGCCTTTGCCAACATTGAGGATCCAGATCGTTTGGCTTCTTCACTGGATCAGGTGGTGTGGTTGGCTGGGGGTTTGGGAGTGGGCTTGGCGTCTGGAAGTGTTCAGCATGACAGGGGTTAATACACTACAGTCTCTTTATAACAATGCTGGCAGGGTTCAAGGCATTAATGGTGTTAGTTAAATATCTGTGTTATACTCATGCAGGGGTGAGGTGATTGTACGGAGGAATGACTATTTAGGAATGTATGGTAATTTTCTATATGGTCTATAGGCTCTTGTGGTCTACGCGTTCTGTATGGTCTATACTACTCTTTCAACCATGATACATCCAAATCTATATATTATAAACATACAGTATAGTAAGATGTGAATGTATGAGTGATTATCTCTAATATTATTGATCCTTTCCCTCCCCCCCCACCCCCCACGCCCTCCCCCCTTTTCTTTTCTTTTTTTTTTATATATATATAATTTTGCAAATATATAGGGGGTAAATAGCATATCTATTTGTAAGCAATATCATGATTTCTTTATTATTATTATTATTATTATTATTTTTAATTTTTATTTGTTTTTTATTTATTTATTTATTTATTTATTTATTTATTTATTTATTATTGGTTAGAGTTATCAATGAGCTATGTTTCTGCAAATGTATAGGCGGTAGATAATTTATGAATTTATTAGTTCTTTTATTATGATCATTTATATATATATATATTAATTATTTATTTATATTTTTTTATTATTATATTTTTTCTTCCATATTATATTTTATTATATATCTATTTATTCATTTTGGTTTGTTTGTTATTTATTTTTAATTACAATTTTTTTTTTTTTTTTTTATTTTATTTTTTTTTTAATTTATCTTCCCTTCCCCCCCCCCTCCCCCCGCCCCCCCCCCCTCTCCCCCCCCCTTTTTTTTTTTTTTTTTTTTTGTTTTGTTGTTGTTGTTGTTTTAAATCATCATCAACATAAAATTTTAGTACTGGTTACTATAGTACATTGGTATTACTACACTGAATTTTTAAGGTGATGTGCATGCAGGGAGCTGTTTTTATTATTTTAATTTCACGGCTATGGTCTTTTACTGTTTACTTTTTGTTTCATTTTGTTTTATTTTATTCATTTATTCTTTTTTCCTCCCTATTTACTAAAGACTGGTTTATTTCATTGTGAACTGCATCACGTTAGTGGTCTGATTGTTGAAAAAGTCTTAACACTTTTACTCCAGTTTTGGCGCCAAATGGTAGTACAACGTCTTGGCGAGAGTAATCAGATGTTGTGACGTCGTGACAACGGTGTGCATAACATCTGTATTTAAAATGGTTGACAGTATTGATGAGAAGATGGTGTAGCATTGAAAGAACTTAACTCTCTTGAAAAAGGCTTTAATCAGCCGAAATGTTGAGATTTGTGAAATAAACTGTGCAAAAATATATATTATTATCGTTCCTCTGTCATTACTAACAATGACAATCATAAATAAATGCGTGAAGTGTTATTGTTTATGTGTTCTAAAATGGCCGATGAGACCAATCTTAGTTCTAAACTGTCTGTTGCAGATAGAACAAGAGAGATCTGAGGAAGAAAGGTCTCTTGGTGATGCCTTAAGTTAGCTCTGGCTTTCCGCTGCGCACGTTTCTGTTCGGCTTCGCAATCTGTTCCCACGACTCTTTTGGTATGTTGAAGTCTTTAAGGACGGCTTTGAGGTGTACTTGTATCGCTTCTTCCCTCTTGTAGTTCTCCACAGAACATTTTATTTGGCAAAAGTTCATTAGGCATTCTGGTAACATGATCTATCCATCTTAACTGTGCCAATGTCAGAAGAGTATGTACACTCTGCATACCTGCCCTTTTCAGGACTTCTGTTTCTGGAATCCTGTCTTGCCTCAGACTCAATGACGGCCTCTTCGTAAAAATTTAACCAGTGGGTTGAGGCTTGACGATATGTCTTTGGCTTGTTGCTTTGTGGTTTATTCTACGAGGCGATTTGTTGTATGTCTTTCCGTGCGTCATTTTGTTCTTGTGTTTTTCAGTCCTTTTAGTATTGCGATTACCTCGCTTGGGGAAGAGAGAGCTAATCTTAGTGCTTTTCGTACGTTTGTTCGGTTTGTGCTTGTTTAGATTTGTCGGTTTCCTCCTCCTCTTGGGGTCTGGGAAGGGCTGTGGTTTGTGATTGTGGCACTTCCTGGACTTTTCTCTTACCATTTTTGGCCCGCCTTGGTTCAACTATTGGTTTTCATTTACTCTGGCATACAGTAGAATTAGCCATGAGTACTCGTCTTTGTTTATTATAGTGATTAATTTGATTTTTATGTTTTCGCTTTGATGCATTGACTGAGTTGGGAGCCTTTATGCGAACCGAATTTTTATGTATTTATGTATTAAGAGTAGCATCGGGACCCAGGGTGAAGTTAGCTAGCTGTAAAAGTTCTTTAAACCCCACCCCCCCCCCACCCCACCCCCGGTAATTTTGCTCTACTGACCGTTCTAAGGCGGTGGTCCCGGTGTTAGTCTTACTCCTTGTTGCTTTGTGGTTTTTTTTTTACGAGGCGATTTGTTGTATGTCTTTTCATGTGTCATTTTGTTCTTGTGTTTTTTAGTCCCTTTAGTATTGCGATTACCTTGCTTGGGGAAGAGAGAGCTAATCTTAGTGCTTTTCGCACGTTTGTTCGGTTTGTGCTTGTTTAGATTTGTCGGTTTCCTCTTCCTCTTGGGGTCTGGGAAGGGCTGCGGTTTGTGATTGTGGCACTTTCTGGACTTTTCTCTTACTTTTTTTTTGCCACTTGATCTTTAGAAGTATTCTAAAACAGGTTGTATGGAAATGGTTCAGTCTTTTGGCATGCCGTTGGTACGTTGTCCGAGTTTCACATGCATATAATAGTGTTGGCAGCACCACAGATCTGTAGACCTTCAGCTTTGTGTCAATAAGCGTAAAAAAGATTGCCTTAGGAAATAAAGAACACACTACGGATTAGAAAATGGGAGTCTCGGTTTTATTGAGACTCTTCATAAGCAGTAATGAAGTTTGCAACACTGCTTACGCCCTCTAGCGTATACATGAGCAGAACTCCATTTTCAAATATACCACAATGGGCCTAACGATCCCAAAGAAAATGAAATATAATCTGCTTTGTGGTGATGTACGGGGAGACGTTCTACCGCCGCCACACGGCACTAACACCAGCTGCAGTGTAGTAAAATAAACGTCGAAAGGATTGCCTTTGGAAACAAAGAATACACTACGGATAAGTAAATGGGAGTCTCGATTTAAGTCTGATTCCACTTCGATCCCAAATACTTCCATTGTAGTCGGCCAAATGCTTCACTAGCTCTGGCAATCCTGGCATTGACTTCATCATCAATGTGCACAACTCCAGGCAATGTGCTTCCAAGGTAGGTGAACTTGTCTACCACTTGCAATCGTTGACCTTTCACTGTGATGGTAGGCTCCTTGTAAGGCTTTCTAGGTGCTGGCTGATATACCACCTCAGTCTTTTTTATGCTCGTTCGCGCTCGGAACATTCCTTTCACGAAAGAAACATCTTACCATATACTTTATTGTTGTTATCTCGATTCAATTATTCTTTAACATATTGCAATAATAAATTTTCATTTATGTAGCATGATTGGAAAAATAAAAAGTATATGGAGTATATTTACTCTTTTGAATTGTTTACCTCATGATTCTTATTTACCTCTTGGTGTCTGGGAAAGGCTGCGGTTTGTGACTGTGGCACTCGCTGGTCCTTTCTTCTACCCTTTTTTTCATCAAGTGTAATGAAAACATCAGTAATGTTGCGAGTGCGAAGGTAAAAATTCTGTCCCATATTGCAGATGTGTTTTTGTTTTGTTACGGAAGAGTCTTTCTCTTTCCTTTTATGAGATGTCCCTTTGTCACTAAAATAAGGTTTGAAGTATTTTTATTTCATTTGTTTATTTATTTTTGTCTTTCAAAATAAAGAGTTTTTATTTATTCTATGGTTTATCGTTATTTTAAACTTCGTAAGGCGTTTTCGAAATTTTATCGCAGACACAGTGCCTTGTTAGAAAAATATAGCGTCAGTCTGAAAACACTTCTGCAACAAGGTATATCAGAACCCGGTGACTTAGTGTACAGATTTAGAAAAATTGTAGGTAAATCTAACTTTTCGGAGCAATTCAGAAAGCTTATTAACCGTTATAAAAGAATTGGCTATAATCTGGATATTATGCGGCAGACTGAATGCCATGTTGTCAACCCAATCATTATTGATGGCTATGCTTCACTCTTTAATTGCACGACGACGGCTTTTCGTACGTTTGTTCGGTTTGTGCTTGTTTAGATTTGTCGGTTTTCTCTTCCTCTTGGGGTCTGGGAAGGGCTGCGGTTTGTGATTGTGGCACTCTCTGGACTTTTCTCTTACTTTTTTGGGGCCTCAGACTCAATGACGGCCTCTTCCTAAAACTTTAACCAGAGGGTTGGGGCTTGACGATTTGTCTTTGGCTTTGCCCGCCGTGGTTCAACTATTGGTTTTCATTTACTCTGGCATACAGTAGAATTAGCCATGAGTACTCGTCTTTGTTTATTATAGTGATTAATTTGATTTTTATGTTTTCGCTTTGATGCATTGACTGAGTTGGGAGCCTTTATGAGAACCGAATTTTTATGTATTTCTGTGTTAAGAGTAGCATCGGGACCCAGGGTGAAGTTAGCTAGCTGTGAAAGTGCTTTAACCCCCGCGGTGGTTTGCTCTTCCGACCATTCTAAGGCGGTGGTCCCGGTGTTAGTCTTACTCTTTGTTGCTTTGTGGTTTATTCTACGAGGCGATTTGTTGTATGTCTTTTCGTGTGTCATTTTGTTCTTGTGTTTTTCAGTCCTTTTAGTATTGCGATTACCTCGCTTGGGGAAGAGAGAGCTAATCTTAGTGCTTTTTGTACGTTTGTTCGGTTTGTGCTTGTTTAGATTTGTCGGTTTCCTCTTCCTCTTGGGGTCTGGGAAGGGCTGCGGTTTGTGATTGTGGCACTCCCTGGACTTTTCTCTTACCTTTTTTTAGAGTGTTGTATAACTTATGCATAAAATATTGTGGTTTAAGTTTTTCTCAGCTGCCTCTGAAATTTTTAAAAATGGAACTGTCTTTTTTTCTATATACATGTATATGTTAATGAAATGTTCATTCTACTTGAAGCATTTTAATTTATCCTAACTTTCCCATCTTTTTACTGTGACCCTGCTGAAACTATATGAATATCAGTCACACGAAGGTGGAATTTGAACCGACCCAACTAAACAAATCCGTCTGACCTTTTGGTCAATTTGACCTTTTGGTGAAGAAGATTACTCCCTGTACAGGTACAAGTTGCCATTTCTGTCCCCGTTAAATCCCTGTAAAGGTAAATTATATATTTACTGCATCTCTCGCGAAACAGATAGGTGTTTCACGAGAGATGCCGGCTTCATTGCGGTCTTTTTTTTCAAAAAAATGTTTTGTAGTGTTTCATTTACAAATGTTTTTCCTTTAAACAATTATGTAATTTAAAGATATATTCAGTTATTAATTTTGGGTAAGATAGTTGCCACCTTTTTGGGAAAAGGCTACCAACTCTGCTTGCCATCTATTCTTTTTATGGCTGTTTAATTGTAGTTGTCTATCTTTCCCTTTGTCATTTCAAGAACTTGGTGTGAATCTGATGGTATCAGTTCCTGCGTTCACTTATTGTTTTGTTTTTTTCTAATTGCCAGACCTAAATTGAACGGTGTATCTCATTTATGAAAATTCTGGCATTAAATGTCGTCAACGAGAATAAAGGCAACTCTTTAATTTGGAGATCAGCAATAAACCATTCAGAAGATCTAGAACAGTTTGTGGAAAACGTCCGTGGATGTTCTGCTTTACTGAACGCAGCCCTGCAGTTAATATCAATGAATATAGCCAACACACAGCCAAAATAAATGTGGTCGTCCAGTAATAAGTGCTTAGATATTCTCACTTGTCGTTTGAGGACCTATTTGTCCCTTGATCCGAAGGTAAAAGTTTTCAAGTTGTACGACTATCTCCTACTTGGGAGCACTTGCATTCGAATATACCAGCATGATGTTATGTCTCGCTTCCAGTGACTATGCCTGTATCAGATTCTATGAGCTGAACAGATGCCAGAAAGGGAGGTATTTTTTAGCTCGCCTGGACGAAGTCCAGGAAGAGCGATTGCACTACCCCCGGCGTCGGTGTTGGCGTCGGCGTCCACACAATGTTAAAGTTTTAATTAAACTTTTTAAGGTCTCATATTTTCCAAACCTACTGATGCATTTGGTGTATATTTGATATTAATAGGATATGAGTTCAAAGTTTTATTCACCAATACCATAAGCCAGGCCATAGTTAATGACTTAGAAATTTTATGTAAAAGTTTTGCGTTAAAGTTTTTAACAGCTCATATTTCTCAGCCAATATTATGGATTTAGTTTATAATTTGTATGATGATAGGTATTGGTCCAAAGCTTTATTGAACAATACCCACACCTATGCACATATCGTCTAATATTAAGGTCATGGACTTAGAAATTTGGTTATAAAGTTTTACGTTAAAAAAAAAAAAAGGTAAGAGAAAAGTCCAGCGAGTGCCACAATCACAAACCGCAGCCTTCCCAGACCCCAAAAGGAAGAGGAAACCGACAAATCCAAACAAGCACAAATCGAACAAACGTACGAAAAGCACTAAGATTAGCTCTCTCTTCCCCAAGCGAGGTAATCGCAATACTAAAAGGACTGAAAAACACAAGAACAAAATGACACATGGAAAGACATACAACGAATCGCCTCGTAGAATAAACCACAAAGCAACAAAGCGTAAGACTAACACCGAGACCACCGCCTTAGAACGGTCAGTAGCGTAACAAGCACAATCGAAAAGCGTAAGAAAAACACTAAGATCAGCTCCCTCTTCCCCAAGCGAGGTAATCGCAATGCTAAAAGGACTGAAAAACACAAGAACAAAATGACACAAGGTAAGACATAAAACAAATTGCCTCGTAGAGTAAACCACAAAGCAACAAAGAGTAAGACCAACACCGGGACCACCGCTATATTTACTTTAAACTTCGTAAGGCGTTTTCGAAATTTTATCGCAGACACAGTGCCTTGTTAGAAAAATATAGCGTCAGTCTGAAAACACTTCTGCAACAAGGTATATCGGAACCCGAATTTTACGGTGACTTAGTGTACAGATTTAGAAAAATTGGAGGTAAATCTAACTTTTCGGAGCAATTCAGAAAACTTATTAACCGTTATAAAAGAATTGGCTATAGCCTGGACATTATGCGGCAGACTGCATGCCTAGTTGTCGACCCAATCATTGTTGATGGCTATGCTTCACTCTTTAATTGCACGACGGCGGTTCGGGCCTCAGACTCAATGACGGCCTCTTCGTAAAACTTTAACCAGTGGGTTGGGGCTTGACGATATGTCTTTGGCTTGGCCCGCCGTGGTTCAACTATTGGTTTTCATTTACTCTGGCATACAGTAGAATTAGCCATGAGTACTCGTCTTTGTTTATTATGATTAGATTTTTATGTTTTCGCTTTGATGCATTGACTGAGTTGGGAGCCTTTATGCGAACCGAATATTTATGTATTTCTGTATTAAGAGTAGCGTCGGGACCCAGGGTGAAGTTAGCTAGCTGTAAAAGTGCTTTAACCGAACTCCCCCCGACCCCTCACCCCGGTGGTTTGCTCTACCGACCATTCTAAGGCGGTGGTCCCGGTGTTAGCCTTACTCTTTGTTGCTTTGTGGTTTATTCTACGAGGTGATTTATTGTATGCCTTTCCGTGTGTCATTTTGTTCTTGTGTTTTTCAGTCCTTTTAGTATTACGATTACCTCGCTTTGGGAAGAGAGAGCTAATCTTAGTGCTTTTCGTACGTTTGTTCGGTTTGTGCTTGTTTGGATTTGCCGGTTTCCTATTCCTCTTGGGTCCTGGGAAGGGCTGCGGTTTGTGATTGTGGCACTCCCTGGACTTTTCTCTTACCTTTTTTTCAGAACGGTCAGTAGAGTTATAATAATAATAATAATAATAATAATAATAAAAGATAAGCGAAAAATCCAGGGAGTGCCACAATCACAAACCGCAGCCCTTCCCAGACACCAAGAGGCCCTTCCCAGACACCAAGAGGAAGAGGAAACAGACGTCCAAACAAGCACAAATGGAACAAACGTACGAAAAGTCTGAGGCCCAAAAAAGTAAGAGAAAAGTCCAGGGAGTGCCACAATCACAAACCACAGCCCTTCCCAGACCCCAAGAGGAAGAGGAAACCGACAAATCTAAACAAGCACAAACCGAACAAACGTACGAAAAGCACTAAGATTAGCTCTCTCTTCCCCAAGCGAGGTAATCGCAATGCTAACAGAACCGAAAAACACAAGAACAAAATCAAAATGACACATGGTAAGAAACCACGGGGTGGTGTGTGTGTGTGTGAGGGGGGGGGGGGGGGGGGGCGAGGGGGAGGGGGTGAGGTAAAGCACTTTTACAGCCAACCAACTTCACCCTGGGTTCCGATGCTACTCTTAATACAGAAATACATAAAAATTCGGACCGCCTAAAGGCTCCCAACTCAGTCACTGCATCAAAGCGAAAACATAAAAATCAAATTAATCACTATAATAAATAAAGACGAGTACTCATGGCTAATTCTACTGTATGCCAGAGTAAATGAAAACCAATAGTTGAACCACGGCGGGCCAAGCCAAAGACATATCGTCAAGCCCAACCCACTGGTTAAAGTTTTACGAAGAGGCCGTCGTTGAGTCTGAGGCCCGTACCACCGTCGTGCAATTAAAGAGTGAAGCATATCCATCAACAATGAATGGGTTGACAACTAGGCATGCAGTCTGCCGCATAATATCCAGGCTATAGACAATTCTTTTATAACGGTTAATAAGTTTTCTGAATTGCTCCGAAAAGTTAGATTTTCCTACCAGAATGGGCTAAATGCCCAGATTCTGCCCATATGGATCCTATATACACATGTTTGCTTGTGTTCGATGGATTTGGTTTATATTTTGTATGAGGATAGATATAAGTCCAAAGTTATATTCAGCAATACCCATGCCCCTCGTCTCTGCCCATGGCCCTAAGGTCACCCTGCTAACAGGTCAGATATGATGCTTAATCATTTCGTTATAATGGCAGTGCCAACCTCCGTCCTGAATAGGTTCCAAGCAGGGCTGGACCCAGGAGGTTTGAAGACGGTGGGGGGCGCATTGACTGCCGAAGGCATGTATCGAGCGGCGTAAGCCGCGATAGGGGGAGAATATCAGAGGGATTTCCCCTCTTACAAGGGGGTCCGGGAAATTTTTAAAACTGGATTGCATGAGAGTACATTTCCATGCTATTTTCAAGTCATTGTCATTAATCTTGCAGGCTGATTTTCTTTTTCTTTTCAGGAGGTCGTGGGATCGAAAACTGCTGGGGCAACATTCTTTTGTGGGATCATTTTCTCTCTCCCACTGATTCAAGAAGGGCAGTTGTCAGTTTCTGGCAAAAGTATGTGCACTGTACTGGTTAACCACTTATGTATAAGCCTGCCCAGGAAGTGCGGTCATGTAAATTGACTGGCTCAAAAATAACCTAATAGTGTTGACTGGGCCGTAAAATTTCAAAACAAATAAAACCTTCCGCCTTATATGCAGGTAATTTCTAAGTTGCACAAATAATTCCGGCTAGTTTGATAATTACCAGTGCTAGCCATGCAGAATCCTGGATAACCTGCCTGTCCCTTCAGCCACCACACCCACACAAATATATATGGATTTGGTGGGGAAGGGGTAAAGGGGGGTGGCAAATTCCCATGCCCCCCTACAACCAACCCACCAAACGTCAAAAAAAATCATTCATTATCCTGCAATGCCGGGAGGGGGTGGGGCTGGGGGGAGCATGTTCCCCTTTTGCCCACCCCTGGAGGCAATAAAAAATAAATAGAGCCTGACCATAAGAAAACCTGTTTTATACTCGTACCTTTTCGAATATCAAAGGCGCAGATCAGGCCTGTTGCATCTGCACAGTCTGATCAGCGCCTACATTTCCTGTTCACTGCTTAGATGGTATAACGTATCCAGTTTTTCAAGACTCTAGTTTTTCTCTGCAGCTGCGCAGTCTTATCTATTTCAAACCTGGTTGTAACTCCAAAGACAGGGTTTCTCGTGATGAGGCTAAATAAATAAATTAACACTTAGCTCTATGGGTAACCTTTTTAGCAGACAACATTTTGAAATATTTTCTTACATTTCTCAGAAAACAGGAGACAATTTGCATGAAATGTCAAATTCTGTTTAATGGGCAAATTAAGACAAAAGTCACCAATTTGTCGACTGCTGAATTAGCAGAGAGAGTGGTTAGGATTAAAATCTCGAAAACAAATTAATAGAACGCTAAAACCGTTTCTACTCGTACATGTACAATATCTAGATAAAAAGAAGATGTAAGATGTGAAATCATGTATTTATAAGACAGAAGCCTGTGTAACTGACCATATACTACCTATCAGCAGGGCAATATTAACAAGTATTGACAAATCACAGCATGCCATTTACTAATGGCTCTTTCATTATCGTTTATGAACTCCCTGTTTTCTGGAAATCACAGGTATCTGGATAGCTTGTGCATAAGACTGTAATATCGAAAAATACCGGGGGCAAGGTATGACTAGCGGTCACTTCGGTGTGTGTGTGTGGGGTGGGGGGGGGGGGGGCTTGTGCCCCTTTTGCCCAACCCTGGATCCGGGCCTGCCAAGGTTGACATTGTAATGCTGATCATCTTTGTTGTATACGCCTTCCCACTTTGTTTTCTATTTTTACTTGTTGTGGCGCTAGCATTACGGTCGCCTTCTCCAACAGCTGTCCACTTTGTTTCCCGTTTTCTTCCTGTTTGTATCGTTCTAATGTTTGGAACTGCACCAGGAAAGGCCGAGATTTCTTGCGAGTAAAACTGGTTTAACTACCAAACTGGTAGCAACACTTAAGAAGTTCTATGGGAGACATCATGATCTAGTCAATCCCTACAATGTGGGAGTTTCCAGAATTGTTTCTGATGTTTTTGCCAGTGACGCGCCATAAGTAGACTTCCCAAATCCCGGACATATGCTTCTACCGATATTTCCTTCGTTCAGGCCTATGGGCATGGTGGGCGAAGCTTGCTTACCAAGTAATGCTTACTATCCGCGGACGCCTGATTACACCCTTTGTTCTGGGGTCCATGTCTGTTGGTCTGAGCATACTGATTCGACATTCGTTTATGGATTTATGAGTTTGGATGGCGGCTTTGGTACCATGACCGCAACTACTTAAGCTAGCCCCCTCCAGTAGTTATTTTGTAACTGACTGTTCCAAGGCGGATCCCCTGTTACAGTTTTTTATTTATTTATTTATTTATTTATTTATTTTTTTGTGCGCCGGTGGTTTCATATATGACATTTGTTTTGTCATTATTTGTTCCTCTTTTCTCCTTTAAAGTTCTCTTTGTGTCTCGGGAAGGCTGTGCGTGGTTGTAGCATTTCCTGGGTATCTACTTATATTTTTTTATTTAGTCAGAACCAACGGCCTTATTAGGTTTGAATGCTCCTTTCAGTTTTCAGTTGCTAAATTCTAAATTTAGCTGTACATCCCGATGGCATAATGGTCAAACATGATCGTATTATTTGAAGAAGATAGGTCAATGGCATAATGGTCAAACAAGATAGATAGATAGATAGATAGATAGATAGATAGATAGATAGGCACATATCTTGCACAATGGAATTGCACGAATAACATTGCATCTCCATATGATACCTTTCGTTGTTTTATCCGTAAATGATCATTGTGAAGCTATCTTATGTATTTTTAAACCGATATCTTATCAGATTTGATAACTTGTCGATGGACTGAATGGCACAAATATATGTTGGTTTTTCCTGATAGAATTCTGTTATGTTCAGTTTGTTCTGTTCGAATGTTCCAATTAGACGAAGTGAACACAGACATTTGATTGGTATCCGAGTTGTGCACTTACCCTGAGCAACCGGGAACAAGTGCCCACCGGAAACGAATATCAAACGTCGGGCGCCATTATACCGGTCTTTGTTGTTTACAGTTTGCGTAAATCTAATCCGCGACATCCCCTTGATTGCAGTTCTCTGCAGCAGACTTTTGTGCAGCAACCAAAGACTGCTCATCAGTATGTCCATTGGTGTACCAATTAAAGTGCTCCATGAAGCAGAAGGGCACATTGTCACATGTGAAACTACAACGGGTGAAGTTTACAGAGGCAAGCTTGTAGAAGCTGAGGACAACATGAATTGTCAAATGGCAAACATTACTGTTACATATAGAGACGGTAGAGTAGCTCAGCTAGAGAATGTTTATATCAGAGGAAGCAAAATTCGGTTCATGATACTGCCAGACATGTTAAAAAATGCCCCTATGTTCAAACGTGTTCAAGGCAGGGGTGGTGGTGGTGGAGCTGGAAGGGGCAAATCAGCAATATTACGAGCACAAGGTAATAAGCATTTCCACGGGGCTACTGACCATGTGATTACTATGTTATACCACGTCACCAGTAATTGCGGATGGCAAAACATTTCCGGTTCCATTGAAACCGGTATCCGGACAATATCCCCTCCGGACAAAATCCCCTCGGCTCATTTTCGCATAGGTGGACGAAATCCCCTTCATGTTTTTTACAAGGTGGACATAATCCCCTTTGAAACTTTTTACAGGATGGACATAATCCCCCTCGTGATTTTTACAAGGTGGACAAAATCCCCTTCGGACAAAATCTCTCGGACCTTTTGCACTCCAAGTACAATCAAACATTTGTTACACTCATATTGCTAAAAGGTAGAGTGAGAATACAGTACAGCTTTCACGATGGTTATATCGTTCGCTCTAATGCGCGATCGCGGAAAAGATTAAAACCCGCGCTAAACCCGCGCTAAACCCACGCTAAATCCGCGCTCAGCTCGCGCTGGGATATCATGCAGCGTGAAAACGATCACGCTCGCGCTAGCTTCCACTCTTATCCAGGCTCACCTTATGCAGTCTCAGGTAAAAATGCTCGAGTTATCTGAACGTAAAATTTTGAATATAAAAAAGTATGTGCACATTTCTCCTAACATACATGCACAACAAAATAGAATAATGATTTATAATTGACTTACTATGTTTAGTCAGAACACAAATAAACTACAAAGTAATGTGTGATTTTGTAGTGTTTTAGTTGTAATTTTATTCTTCCCAACAGCGAAGCCCCAAAACAATCTGCACAATCTGGTCAGGGTCTTCGTTGTTCGCCTTACGTATTCTACACGGTCCCTAGAAGAATCTTAGCAGAATGTACAGATGCGGACAATCACGTTTTCCCCTAAACCTGACAAATTCTATATTCAGGCTGGCTCATTTTTCCCGTGTCACTTTAGCAGCGGAAATGTCCCTTTTCAAACCATCTTATTGTTTGTTTACCAATTTATCATGCTTCTCTTCCTAAGTCGGAAATTCCCGCCTTTCACTCATTATTTTCAAGGTTAGCACGTGCTGCTGCTGCCAAGAAAACTGCTTGAACCTCTGGAGCGCTGCTGAAAATTTTAGAGCAGATGCCGATCTGTTTTCAGTATTTTACAGCAAGAAGGCTGAACTTTTCATGTGAATCGTCTGCCCAGCAAACGGTCCATATGTAATGTCACGCCTTATTTGCCCCGTTATTTGCACTGGAAAATAAAGAAAAAAATATGAAAATGCCGTCTGCTGAATGTGCTGAGCGCTTCAAGTATTAAGGGAGGCCTTAAGGAGTATGGATAAATTTCATTTGTCATGGGAGGCAGAAACGGACAGGCTGAAAGGTATCTACACTTCTCGGATCGAGGCCTCGGCGGTTTCTCATGATGACTGGACCAGGGTTAGGGCTGTCCATTTAAATCACCACTTAATGATGCTGGTGATTTGATGTCTTATGTCTCTTTCAACATAAATTATTTAAGTCATACCGAGATTATAGAACGCGGCGTCTGATCAGGGTCTTCACTATTTGCAAAAAAAAACAAAAAAAAACAAAAAAACAAAACAGTTTAGCCATTATTCCCTAGCAATACCTAAATCTAATAGCCGGATGCACCTAAAATGGGTGGACTCTCTCTATCTCTATCTCTCTCTCTCTCTCGCAAATATGATTTGCCTCCTTTCGAACTATAAGTTGTTAGCACTGACTTTATTGGAAAGAATGTTATCGCACCGGCGGGAATGGAACGCGAGACCTGATCGCGGATTTGATTCTTGATCCCTACAGATTGTGCGGTTTATTAGTAAACACACGTGTATTTGCTATGGTCATTTGCTCCTTCTGCTGCTTCAAGATTGGCAGTTACAAGTTTCTGACGGAAGGGTGTTCAGTGAACTGGTTAACCGCTAATGTAATAAGCCTGCCCCCTCTTCATCCCATTTCGGATGGGCCCCGACTCGTAAAGCAATTGCAGTTAGCTCCCGTTCCCTTTAGTCAATTGAAGTTAGCTCCCTTAAAACAGTAAAACCTGCAGTGTGAGGACTTTGCCCGGCATTTATCACGGTACAAATAAATATTATATTATGTTATTTGCTTCCAGTATATACATTTAAAACATTATATTTAAAGGCTTACAGAGTATTCTTCAGAACTTTCGTTCTCATGTAAAGTGTTCTGTTTTTGTGACTTCAGCATCCGATATGCAAAACCAAGACCTCAGTGTATTTAACGAATAAAACAGACGCACATATAAATCTAGCATCGGCGGGGAAGCGTCTTCAAAATGATATATATTATATACTCTTGCGGACATTCTAAGCAGAGTCTTCCTGGGTAGAAACCAATGCTAAGTTATGAAGATAAGGTGTCTTGCTCAAGGACAGAACACTTGGTGCTCCCGGGTATCGAACACGAAATTTCTGGATTACCACTCCGGGCTAATTCAATAGACGACAAATAAACGGTTATTTTTTTTTTTACTTCCCAGAAAACAGCAGATTTGACATTTCATGCAATAGAAAACAGGATTTGACATTTCATGCAATGGAGACAATTTGCATGAAATGTCAAATTGAAGAATGAGTGTTGCGTAAAGGTTTGCACAAACACTACGCGCGCGAGTGTGTGTATGGCAAAACCAACAATAAAATTTGTATGAAGAGTCAGGTCAGCATGCACACTCTGAACCTGCACATCAGTAGTCTGATCAGAGCCTTCGCTAATCAGATGTACCTCCTGTAATCTCTGGATGTAACAAAACGTCTTGTGCGACAAGCGAATACTCGGGTGAGTCTGCGCAACTGCACATTCTGATCAGAGCATTCGCTGATCGTATTACCCTTCGATAGCCGGACTGTCCAAAGCGGGATCAACAGTGCGACTGCAATAGCACATTCTGATCAGACCTTGGGGTGGGGGAGGGGCGGTAACTTTGGGGTAATTTTGGTACGGGTGTGCGAGCCAGTATTTCAAAACCTACCCTATTCATATACCCGCCTTTGAAAAAAAAAAAAACGGACCCATTCATATACTTGATCATCTAAAATGTTGACCTATTCTTTGATTTTTTTGTACCCACTTTTTTGCTGGTTGTTACACAAATATCACAGTCAATTCATGTAATACCAGCGGGCCCCCGTAGCCTAGTGGATAAGAGAGTTGACTCTTAATCCATTAGGTTTCTCACCGCTGTGGTTCGAGCCTAGCTCGGGTCATATGTGGGAAAGCCAAGTTCTGCTTACGGATGGTCAGGTGGTTTTTCTCCGGGTACTCCGGTTTTCGCCCACCTTCGATGAACGATCGGCTCGATATAAGTGAAATATTCTTGAAAGGGCCGTAAAACCCAAATCAAAAAAAAAAAAAAAAAAAAAATCATGTAATACCAAGAGGATAAGCAGCCCCGAAAAATCTCTGAGCGAAAAACGTGCATATACCAGGATGCCAGAAAAATGGGCCCTTTCACATAGGAAACCAGAAAAATCGGGCCATTCATATACTTTTTGTTGAAAAAAGGGGGCCAATCATATACCTGGCAGTGCTGAAAAAGGGGGCTATTCGGCACGCACATCCGTACTATGCCATATATACAGAGTTCTCACTAGGATTTTGAAAGCAGGAGTTTAAGAATCCATCTCTGAGAAAAGTTGGAGTTAAAATTGAAAAATAGGAGTTTGACCTAGAAAACTTGGAGTTTTTGGCTAAATATGAAAACTTAATATTTAAGGACATTGTCTGGACAACTTCATTTTTCAACATAGTTAACCTTGACCACTGAGTGTCTGGTAAGGATCCAAAAGCTTTTGGTGCTTAGGAAATAGTGACAGGACTTCCATTAACTTCCAGACTCAGGAAGTCCCAGACTTCCTACCCCTCAAATTTGGAAGTCCCACAGGAAAATCTAGGAAGTCCCACTTTTTTCCCTGCTGCGGCGGTCTGCCCTTTCTTTAGTAGAACAGAGGTTCTTAATTCAGTGTCACACAGAATCATCATGATATACACTTCTCTTAGATGTGTTTTAAACATATCCTTATCGCTTATTAAAATTCGATCGCATCTTTTTTGAAAGCCTGTACTTGTATGTCGGACCTTAGGGAAAGCATCAACATTGGTCCAACTTCGCGTTCGTTTCAAAGCCCAGAGAAAGAAAAAAAGAAAAGAAAATACATGAGAGAAAACACCCAAAACATGTTTTCTTAAGAACAAACTATGCTGAAATTATTTTGCAGAAATGTATTTAATGAAATATTTGCTCGGATTGAAGCTGATCAACACGAGCGAGCGAGTTGCTTACTTCACAAAAATTGCGGGAAAACGGCGCCGACTCATTCGTGCAACAACAAACAAATAAAAGGCAGCTCTCGATGAGTTACCAACAGCAATACGTTCGTTCGCGGAGAATAGCAAGCAAAACCATCCCAAGCCGGCCTCGGTGGCTCAGTTGGATGCGCCGTCCGACTGGAGACCAGGAGGTCGCGGGTTCAACCCCCGCCGAGGTCGGCAACATTCTTTCGTGGAGATTGATCATGAAATATTTTCTACGGTCATTCTCTCCCTTTCGCTGATTCAAGAAGGGCAGTTGTCAGTTTCTGGCGAAAGAATGTGCACAATGCTGGTTAACCGCTTAGAGGACTAAGCCTGCCCAGTAAACGTGTGGTTAGGTAAACTGACCGCGCTCGACATGACCCCATTGGGTTGACTGGGCCGTAAAACCTCAACACAAAAACCATCCCAATTCGCCTATATTTAGACTTACTTTGCGTCTTTTCCGCGCTGGTAAACAGCGCAGCCGGAACAAGGCTACGAATTTAGAAACGGGTTTTCCGAAAATTTTGACGAAAAATATGTTTTCTTCTCATTTGAAAAATTGCTTTTGTTGTCACGACAAACATAAGCTTCTAAATTCGAATAGATTCAAATTTGCGTTCTGTGCATAATTGTTTTTTATTTATTTAATTTCACTCGGTAACTCCCTGAAGTGTTGAGGTGTTTTCAGACGACACACGTTCTTAGCAAAATAATAATTTAAGATTTTAAGACGTGAATATTTTAAATATAATAATGACTTCATATAATTTCACCGAATATTTTCAGGTGTCGCAGAAGAAAATTTGATTATACAAACATCAATTAATCAACTCAGCACGCGTGACAAATACACACAGTGATCACGCAGCCGCGACGCTTGACACCGATGTCAATAAAACTCCCGCAAGCGGAAAGTGGGACGTCCTTAAAGCTCAGTCAACACAGGTAGCGATTTTCCAATAAGTAGGCGGGGCAAACATCCTACAACTCGTTAAAAGTGGGCGGGCTTTTTGACAATTTTTGGACATTTCGGGATTTGATTTCGACGGACAAAAGAAATTTCGGAAGTCCGCGGTACGTCTTTGAAGTTCAGTTTGGACGTCCGGTGGCAATAGAGCGTAAATGAGAATCCTCGGAAGGAAATTTTACGCGTACAAAAGCAAAAATAGGCGTAAAAATACGCCGGATTCGGCGTTTCCGAG
This sequence comes from Anodontia alba, assembly GCA_964016985.1. Taxonomy (NCBI): domain Eukaryota; kingdom Metazoa; phylum Mollusca; class Bivalvia; order Lucinida; family Lucinidae; genus Anodontia; species Anodontia alba. The sequence continues at coordinate 37,649,107 of OZ024830.1, forward strand.
AACTCTGTATATAGGACCCCCGCCCCCGAGGATCAGACCCTTCGATGATCATACAGTATGCACCGTCTGTGGACTCAGGGCTATCCAAGAAGCTTGCTTTATATAGTGGGTCGATGCACAGACTAACCTGAGTCTTTGCTGGTCATACATACATTGTAGTATTGTAGGTTTTGTCCGGCGCGGGCTCATATTCAATGTTCGTACATCGTAAATTATACTTCAGGCATAATAACCTTGTACCGACGTAGAGGGCCCAGTCAAAACTATTTCGGTTGTCGAGCCCGCACACATTTCCGGGGCAGGCAGACATTAGCTGTTAATCATTTCAGCAGAAACTGACAACTGCCCTTCTTTTCTTTCATATACGTTGATGAGTGAGCCTACTTTTGGAGTCATGGCCCTTTGGAAATCGAGAATATCATAGTGATTTCTGTAATATATTTGTGTTCGCTCTGTAACTTGAAAACAATTCAAGATATTTTCTTGAAACTTTATTAATTTATTAACAGAGTTATGACACTTGCTTGATGTTAGTATAGTGGCGGGGCATGGTGCAATATCTGCGACCCATTTATAAAATATTTAACGGTATGACATATTAGGAAAGGGTGCCTCGGAGTCGGTGGTGTAGTGGTAAAGCTGCTCGCCTTGTAACCCATGCAGGGGTCATGAGTTCGATCCCAGGCTTCTTCAGTCTTTCATATGAGACTTTAAACCAAGACCCCCATCTCTCCATGACCTAACTGTTAGTTGGACGTAAACCACTCACTCACTCACTCATCTGAATTGTCATTAGCTTGAAGGTGAAAGACACCTTCTGAAGACACCAATATTGGCTTTAATTAAGAAAAGCATACAATCGGAGAATGATCTTGTAAAGCACAGAGGCCAAAGAAGCTCATACAAACAGCGAAGACTGATTCGCAGGTTGATCTTAGTATTCACTGGTCGCACAGGTCTCATCCTCCTACAAGTGTTTTCCAAATTGTCATGATTCCTGTTCCCCCAAATTAGTTTCATTCCCTTGTTCTCTGTGGCGTCTAATCTTGGTCTGCACTGTTTGCATAGGCCTATCTGTTCCAATACTTAGGTTCTTTATATTTTTAATACGTGCCAGTTTTGTGTACATTTCTGACAAGAAAAAAATCTATAAATTAAGTTGTGTTTTTCTCCCGAAGCGGTTTCCCGCCACGATTTCACGTGACGTTACCGCTGCGAGCACGTGGTTTCTTCATGCGGGGCAAGGGAAAGAATGTTGCTTTGTGACTGTTGCATTTTCTGGGTATTTTAATAATCCTAATGTTCTCAATATATAGATGATGTAAAAGAATAACTGCCAATATTTATTTATACCCTGGTAAATGCGGGGTAAGGCCCTCACTCTAGGTTTTACTGTTTAAAGGGAGCTAATTGCATATGCCTTGATAATGAACTTTACGAATCGAACACAGCATTTTTTTTATGAATCAGGGGCGGATCCAGGACGATTTCTGAAAGGGGTTCGATTTGATCTAATTTCCGTACTTACTCTACGTATTCGGACAGACATGCCTGAGCAAACAGTGTAGACCCAGATCAGACGCCACAGAACGCATTTAAACCTTCACTGAAACGGTGATGTATTTAACCAGAGATTTGTAATCTCTTCAAGAACTGAAGTTTACATGTACATGCCTGTTTGTCACTACAGCCGGCAAAATCTGACCGCCCTTGCATCGGAAGATGATCTGAGTCTTCACTGGTCGCACGTCTTATGTCCTAAAAGTGTTTCCAAATTTCCATGTTCCCTGTTCCCCCTCACTAGTTCCATTCCCCTTTTCTCTGCGGCGTCTGATCTGTGTCTACACTTTGCATAGGCCTTTCTGTCCCAATACTTAGGTTCTACTTTTTATACATGCCAGTTTCATATGCAGTTCTGACGAAAAAAATTATAATTTAACGCACATAAGTGTGTTTTTCTCTTAGCGGTATCCGCCTCGATTTCTCGTGACTTTACCGTTACGAGCACGCGGTTTCTTCATGCGGGGCAAGGGAATGTGACTGTTGCATCTTCCTGGTATCTCCACTTGTATTTTTGTAATCTATACTGGAAATGCGAACGTCCCAGAATTGTGTGTCGTCGTCTGGTGGCGTATCATTGCAACTTTGGTAAATATTTTAAGAGAACAAGGGAATGAACCTAATTTTTGGGGACACGGAGTGCGGCGATTGGGAAAACTCATTTGGTACAATGAGACTTTTGCGACTAGTGCAGACTTACGCATCCGCATCAACTTACGCATCCGCATGAGAATGGACGATATAACCTCCACGCTGACTGTACTATATGATGGAAAAACAAATAAATAAAAAATCGGTCAGGTATTTCGTCAAATTACACCAAGGAACTCCGGTTAACGTCGGGCTGTACATGCTGGTCGCATATGCAATAAGTCATCTAAACCGCTAACAAAAAAAAAAAAAAAAGAAAAGAAACATTTTATTGCCAGATTGTGAAATACTTCCCCGACTGGACATTAATTAAGTTGAAGGGGAATCTCAATTTCCCGACGGACAATTTGTATTTGTCGCATAGGCATTGAGATCACAAATAAGCGAAATGATATAAAACAAGGAAGACTCGGCTCAGGTTGCGCATCCACACATACATGTAGATAATGTGCAATTTTATTTATTGTGCTGTGGTTTTCTGTCAACAGAATGAGAACTTCTGGATCAAAATCTACTGCAAAAGTACCGTGAATCGATCTTTATTCACAGACTCACCTGTGATAGAAATATTTTCCTACTGTCGTTAATCCTTTCCACGCTTGTCACGCTCGTGCCAGTAATACGTTTTGCGCTACGATTACGTAACCTCGCATTCCATTCTTCACGCTTCGCGCAAAACCCACGCTAAACCCGCGCTAAACCCACGCTCATCCCACGCTTGTTTCGCGCTAACGAGCAAAATTTTGTATCGTGGAGCGCGAACGATATAACCTTCGCGAAACTTGTACTGTACCTTGTGACGACCTTCAACCCCCAAATAGGCGCAGTAGGAATCAGCATGCAATGGCATTTCAAGTGCCATATGCAAGAAACTGACATTTATAAGTACAGTTTCTTTCCAGACACCATTAGGGATTGGAATGCACTCCCTGCAGCTATAATCTCCTCTGCTGAAAGTTCCGAGCACCTTATTGCCAGATTCACATCATTTGTAAGATCTAGAGACTAGTCTTTTGCAATCATTGGCCCTGGTGAATGAATGTCTATTGATGTGTCACCAGTAAAATATTCTGATTCTGAGAGGAACAAAACAAGCAAACTGCTTTTGTTCCAATCCTTGTAATGAATTCCATTTTTGCAAATGCAATGATGGAACAACAAATCTGTCCCCTTATATAACAAGGCATATTGTAACTGGGGATAAAGAGTGAATAGTGCCAGTGATTAAAAAGATTAAAAACATAACCTTTAATTTCAAAATTAATTGATCATCAATATTTTTAAAGATGGTGATTAAGTCTTAGTTATACCAGTGTTCGTGCGCATGTACGATGCGATAATGCACGAGCGTGAGCGAGTGCATTATCGCACGTACATGCGCAGAACCATGGTATAACTGATTTATCACATTTGCATGCATGTAGACCATCTTCTTTGCGAGATATTTCATGCTGAATGTTGGGAATTTAGGCCACTATGTGATAAAGAAAATTAAGGACTGCATTTGATAATTATGTTTGAAAACAAACTGATTAATTTCACCTCAAGTGATAAAAATATGTAATTACTCTTTTATAATTATTAAATGATTGAATATGCTAATTATCAGAAAATGTTTGATTACCTGTACCATCATACAAACTTCATAATCACTGATAAATAAATTTAATAACTTAAAAATCCTAAAATTTCAGACAGATCCAAACAGCCACTGTAATTATTTCAGAATATTAAAAAAGAGTAATTTCACATTGCATTAATCCAATGTAGATGAAATAGCAAACAGTGAAGATCCTGATCAGATCTGATCAGGGTCTGCACTGTTAATTACACTTAGGATCATTGTTGTATATTTGCTACACCTTTCATGTATATACATTTATTGGATGGAATAGCTTAATAAATCATAGAAAATATTTGTTGTTTTAATTCTCAGCATCATATCATTCCTGTTGAAGATAGTGGGCAGCAATTACTGGTTTATGAAGAAATACGTAGGTATAAAGAAGAATAAAAATTAAAAGTAGAATCGCATACATAAAGGTATGGAGGATACTGCAAATATTTGATTTCTTCAAAAACAAGGGAAACTTGAAGCCCAGAATCCTTAACAAATCCACATTAACCATATATTTAGAAAATGGTCTGTTTTAAAATGGTTTTGGATAAAACACGATTCAAAGAAAAAATGTATAGATATACAAAAATGAACGTTTTAAATTTATTCTATCAGTCTTCAGGGAACAGAGTGTATGACCGATGGACACAGTCTCATCTACCATTCGAGTACCACTCTTATGGCAGTAATCAGCAAGGGGGATTTTGTCCGAAGGGGATGTTGTCCATCTTATGGAGGGGATTTTGTCCACTTTGTAAAAATCACGAGGGGGATTATGTCCATCCTGTAAAAAGTTTCAAAGGGGATTATGTCCACCTTGTAAAAAAATTGAAGGGGATTTCGTCCACCTATGCAAAAATGAGCAGAGGGGATTTTGTCCTACACTCATTGAAACCAATTTGATTCAAGCCGAACTTACTTGGATAAGAGATTCCTTTTGGTTAATATTCACGTAAATTTTACCAAGCATGTAAAAATACAGCTGTAAGAAGCAGTTTGACTGCTTTTGCTAAGACAAATACAAGGAGCATCTTTAAAATCTGTCCGCCACTTAATTTTACTCTAACCGTCTGCAAATATCCCAGATACAGGTATGGTAACTATGATCCCTCAACTGACCTAACCCTAACTGACCAGGCTCTAAGTAAACCCTAACTTTAAGTGTAGTTGATCGGTGTACACGGACATGCAGAGGTCAGTAAATGTTGGCGGACAGATTCTAAAGTATAGTGCAAATACAACTGTTTCAGTTACATTTTTCAGATATCAGCAGGCATGCACGTAACCATAATTTTGCTTTAGGGTGACCATTTTAACACTAAGTTGTACAGTGTGGGGAATCCACGTGACCAAATGACTATGCGCAAAGAGTGTGTTACTATTTTTAGCTCCGCATCAGGTAGGATTTTTTAGAATATCTCGTTTTATATCCGGTAGAATTTGTTCAAACAAAGCACAGAGTACGTGGAAAATCAAGCTTTTTCTGGTGGTGTAAGCGCTATTCTGCAGTCTGGACTGATTCTCTATATAACATTCGGAGAATGTTTTTCGTCAAAATTCATGTACATTGTCCTGGTAGCCCAGATTGACAGAAAAAACATTCTTCAAATATCCTCGAGAATAGACCAGATCGCAAAATAGCGCTTACACCACCAGAAAGAGCTTGATTGCCCGCGTGCTCTGCGCTTTATTTGAACAAATTCCATTCAAATAGAGATATTCTAAACAATATTCCTGCCTGATGTGGAGCTAAAAATAGTAACAAACTCCATCATTTGGTCGTGGATTCCCCACACTGTTTTAGCTAGTATGTATAGTTAAAATGTGTGTTCATATTTGTGGTTATGACATTTAAATGATCACTCGATGAGAATCTCTCCTGAAAAGAAACCTTTGACGAATGAGAATGCTTTATTTTTCTGAAAAAAAAAAAAAACATTGGCAATTTTACTGGCTGATAAACGTAAACAACTTTCTGTCGTCCAATAGGAACCAGCCTAGAACGTACTCTGTGTTAAATACCGAGAGGTACTGAATGATTTTTCTTATGTGGTTGGGTGTGTTGAAGGTGTCGTGTATCTTAGTCACCAGGCGTCCAACTGATATTGGCTTACAGTTGGGCAAGGCTTGCTATCCTTGTAGCAGGTAAGGGTAGAGGGAGAATGTTTTTACAGTGTAGCTCCAATACATCGCGGTCCATTATTTCGCGAAATCCAGTATATCGCTAATCGGCCATGACTCCCAAATTTTCCATAAACAAAAAAATTTAAAAACATAAAATGTTTGTTGTATTAAACTTCAGGAAAAAAAAGCGCGTTCCGCCTCCAGTAGTTGATTTTTCGCGCCTATCTCGACGCTAAGTCGCGTCAGGTATTATGACAAACAATCCACTCCCCCACTTAGTGTCAATCAGCGCACTGTTGATTATAATTGGCAAACAATAAATTATACCCCTTTATTGTCATAATCATTATCATCATTGAGTACATAGATCTACTCAATGCTCAATCAGTCAGTGATGCCCACAAACTAATTTTGCTGAACAGGTGAAAACTGTCCACCTCCTTTTCAAAACCAGCAAATTTTACAAGACAGTTGTCTTACGATGTTTCTGTCCCACATACACATATCTTAGTCTGCTTATTTTACACTTCTGTAGCAATAAATATTTCAAAAGAAAACAACTGCATCAAAAAAAAGAAAATAACAATAAAACTAAAATAAAAAGAAACAACAATTTTTGTTGTTGTTTTTTTTTTGCGCCCGCAACACAATAATAAGCAAAGGGAAGCAACTCATATTATCTTATCTCAACTGAGGCAATTTTAGTAACTTCCCTTCGCCGTTCCAGGGAACCAGAGTATCCAAAATGGCGTCCTGAATTGTCAACCCGATGATTTCTTGTTTTCAAACATTGTTTATCAGCTGGTTTCAATTGAAATTACTTGTCAGACATAGCTCACCATTGTAAATTATGACATTGAGCAATTCTAATCCAATGTTAATTAGAAAATATGGTGACAGCATGACTGAATGCCATTTATCTGTGATGTCTCGGCAAACTACCACAGCGACAAACCAAGTGAGAGTTATACATGCATGATACATGTCTGGACTTATATCGTGCTCCGTTTATATCGCAGTAGCGGACTCTGGACCCTGAAGACCGCAATATATTGGAGCTTTACTGTATTTCTTCTGTGTCTCTGGGAGATGACACAAAAAGACCCACAAGGGTGACATGTCGTTAAACCCCAACACAATCATTTTTCTTGTGTGATATAGTGTTTGGTCTAGACTAATCACAATATCCCATCTATAAATAGATCAGGTGCAGTGGCTCCCAGTTTAGCTGAGCATGGTAGTGATACATGTATCCTGGAAACATCTCAGAACCCTTCGGCATTCGTTCAAACCGGTAGTGGGGGTGGTCGGGTGGTGCGAAGGTGCTGTGTATCTTACATCACTGGGGCGTCCAACTGATATTGGCTTACAGTTGGACAAGGCCTGCTATCCTTTTAGTGGGTAAGGGTAGAGGGGGAATGTTTTTATTTCTTCTGTTTCTTCACTTTCATTCCTGTTCCTCTTTCTTCCTTGTCCCTCTCTTTCATCTCCTCTACTCTCTCTTCTATCTCTTTTCTCCCTTTCTCTGGGAGACGACACAAATTGACCCTCAAGGGTTGACATGTCGTTAAACCCCAACACAATCAATCAAAAATCAAACCGGTAGTGCTTGTTTCCGGGATGTGGTGCTCAATCAAGCTAGAAGCTTTATAGGTGGGAAATTTGCAATAGATTTTGCGATAGAAGAAAACTCAATCCTTTTTTGTGAGAGTGGTCATTAAAAACTAAGAAATAAAAATAGATCTAGACTGTTGTGTTGCATCCCTGCTATTCCCTCATGACTGTAATTGCTGATGCACTTCTAGAGTGAGTACAGCATGTTTTCACGATTGTTTGATTTGATGTGATGTCATTGATAGATCACATTTTATTTTCAGTGATGATACAGTATCACTGCTTGATTATGCAGAGTTCTCGGAAACGCCGAATCCGGCGTATTTTTACGCCTATTTTTGCTTTTGTACGCGTAAAATTTCCTTCCGAGGATTCTCATTTACGCTCTATTGCCACCGGACGTTCAAACTGAACTTCAAAGACGTACCGCGGACTTCCGAAATTTCTTTTGTACGTCGAAATCGATACCCGAGATGTCCAAAAATTGTCAAAAAGCCCGCCCACTTTTAACGGGTTGTATGATGTTTGCCCCGCCTACTTATTGGAAATTCGCTACCTGTGTTGACTGAGCTTTAAGGACTCCCACTTTCCGCTTGCGGGAGTTTTATTGACGTCGGTGTCAAGCGTCGCGGCACCCTTTTGATGGCTGCGTGATCACTGTGTGTATTTATCACGCGTGCTTAGTTGATTAATTGATGTTTGTATAATTAAACTTTCTTCTGCGACACCCGAAAATATTCGGTGAAATTATATGAAGTCATTATTATTTTTAAATATTCACGTCTTAAAATTTTAAATTATTATTTTGCTAAGAACGTGTGTCGTCTGAAAACACCTCAACATCCGGGAGTTACCGAGTGAAATTAAATAAATAAATATCAATTATGCACAGAACGCAAATTTAAACCAATTCGAATTTAGAAGCTTATGTTTGTCATGACAACAAAAGCAATTTTTCAAATGAGAAGAAAACATATTTTTCGTCAAAATTTTCGGAAAACCCGTTAAAATTCGTAGCCTTCTTCCGGCTGCGCTGTTTACCAGCGCGGAAAAGACGCAAAGTAAGTCTAAATATAGGCGAATTGCGATGGTTTTGCTTGTTGTTCTCCGCGAACGAACGTATTGCTGTTGGTAACTCTTCGAGAGCTGCCTTTTATTTGTTTGTTGCACGAGTCGGCGCCGTTTTCCCGCAATTTTTGTGAAGTAAGCAACTCGCTCGCTCGTGTTGATCAGCTTCAATCCGAGCAAATATTTCATTAAATACATTTCTGCAAAATAATTTCAGCATAGTTTGTTTTTAAGAAGAATTTCAGCATAGTTTGTTTTTAAGAAAACATGTTTTGGGTGTTTTCTCTCATGTATTTTCTTTTCATTTTTTCTTTCTCTGGGCTTTGAAACGAAAGCGAAGTTGGACCAATGCTTTCTCTAAGGTCCGACATACAAGTACAGGCTTTCCAAAAAGATGCGATCGAATTTTAATAAGCGATAAGGATATGTTTAAAACACATCTAAGAGAAGTGTATATCATGATGATTCTGTGTGACACTGAATTAAGAACCTCTGTTCTACTAAAGATAGGGCAGACCGCCGCAGCAGGGACAAAAGTGGGACATCCTAGATTTTCCTGTGGGACTTCCAAATTTGAGGGGTAGGAAGTCTGGGACTTCCTGAGTCTGGAAGTTAATGGAAGTCCTGTCACTATTTCCTAAGCCCCAAAAGCTTTTGGATCCTTACCAGACACTCAGTGGTCAAGGTTAACTATGTTGAAAAATGAAGTTGTCCAGACAATGTCCTTAAATATTAAGTTTTCATATTTAGCCAAAAACTCTAAGTTTTCTAGGTCAAACTCCTATTTTTTAATTTTAACTCCAACTTTTCTCAGAGATGGATTCTTAAACTCCTACTTTCAAAATCCTAGTGAGAACTCTGTTATGTACTTTCACAGTGAAAAATAATCCTTAGAAAAGGCTCATTTTTACTTGATTATATTTGCAATTTCAGTTTGCTGTCCTTATATGTCAAACATGCAGTATGATTGATGTGCAAGATTGTCCATGTCTGTATGTTCCACAGAAACAGTATGACCTGTACTGTTTTCCTTGTCAAAGTTTAAGCAACTTCTGTTGTTTGTGATTTGAGCAGTAACACAACTGAATTGCGACATCAAAAGCACCAACTCTTGCATGAAAATATGACAAGATTAATCCAGAGAAATAAGGTCATCAGCAGCATCCACCTGGCTAAGTGGTTGGCACTCCTGCGTCTGGATGGCTCAGTGGTTAGTGCGTCCAATTTCTGATTACAAGTAGGGTTGTAACAATACATGTATGCCAAAGTATCAATGCATGGCAAACATGACCTTGGCACAGTGCTTGCACTAATTGTCAAATTCAGGAAGTCCCAAAACTTCTAATCCAGGCAATCAAATTGTTTCTCTTACTTCCAAACATTTAACCTCCCTACTCTTAAACTCTCATTTATGGAGTAAAGCTGCTATTTTTAAGCTAAACAACATACAAATTCTTCCCAAATTCTTTTTTATAAATGGTCAGATATCTTTAAAATCTGGGAGTCCCAGACCTCCTGGCACTGAATTTTGGAAGTCCCAGGGCAATTTTTCGGAGTCTCTGACTCCCAGACTTCACTTATTGCAAGCACTGTTGGCAATAGTGCTATAGTGATACAGCTGTGGAAATACCATGCCCGACTTGTCCAGCTTGTCCCATTTCCCTGAGGACAAGTAAGAAATTTTAATTTACTTGTCCTCAATGTCCTGGGACAAGTAATTCATAGATCTAACTAAGTAGAGTATCCAGATTATAAGATAGTATATTTTTCTTATATATATATATTTCTCAAAGAAAACATATGTTATGGGTACTCATTAGAAGTGTCTCAGTGTGAGGCGCTTCTATGAGTACCCACAACATATGTTTTCTTTGAGAAATAAGAAAAAAATGTCAACTTCGGGCAAATAAATATTGGTTGGACAAGTGGATTTTGACCATTGTCTGTGGACAAGTAATAAAATTTGATAATTCCACACACCTGCACAGTATTTTGGCCTGCAATAGTCAACCCTAATGACAAGGTCCCGAGTTAGAATCCTGCTGGAGGTAAGTCTGCCCATGACTATGGTGCTTATTACACAGGCTTTCATTATCACCCATCCTCTCAGTATGGTTTAAATAATGTTGAAAGGGATGTATAACACCAAATCATCATCAAATTTTCATCATGTATTGTTTTATGCCTATTTTCAGGTGGGAAAGAATACCGTTTACAAGTATTATATATTTCTGTCATATTTTTCAGCATTTTGACAATACTTTGCCCATGTTTAGGGTGGAAGCAAAAAACTTGCATGTAGGAAGGGTTGGGAAACTGGAAGCACACATATTTTTATTTGGCTTTATTGGCAGTCATAGCCCAGTGGTATTGACTTCCAGTTGTCTGTGGCCACTGCTTATTTTCCCGGGAAAATAATTTAAATATTAAAATGTCTGCTTAGGTTTACTTGGGTCTGTGTTCTGGGCCCAGTTGTTTTCAAAGCATCGTTAGCTTAACGAGTTCGTTAAGGGTCATTTCGTTAACTGTTTTAGCAGATTCAGTGTATAATATTCTGAAATTTTTTGCTGAAAAAATGTGAGTAGCTTTTGCACCGCAAAAGCTACTCACATTTTTTCAGCAAAACATTTCAGCATATTTGCATATCTCTCGATGTACATGTAAATTTTAACGAATCGTTAACTATGACGTCGTTAGCTTGGAACAACTGGGCCCTGAATGTTACATTAATTTCGTTCTATTTCAGCTGCAAGAGGGCGTGGTCGTGGTGGCGGTGGTCGTGGAGGAAGAGGAGGTGGCATGTTCCAGCAGAGGCGATAAGATGGCATTGTTCCAGTGACAGTTGCAAAATTGATCCAGACACTTTGTGTACCAGTGATTTAGCCTTCAGCAGTTGCTGGGCAAATCCAGCAGATGACCAATTGATGATATTTTTTCTTATTTTTCCCAGAAAATAGACTTAAACAGGACACAATTTGCACGAAATTTGAAGAATATTTTCTGGGATAAATAAAAAAAAAAAAAAGTATTTCAAAATGTCTTCTGCTGATTACTTCCCTCAACATTCTAAGCATTAAAATGATGAGGTTTTGTTATCGATGGTACATGTTAAATGTTTACAACTTGTAATTTGGTTCTTGATGATATTTACCTGTTTACCTCAAGTATACAGACATACCTGAGCAAACGGCGTAGACCGAGGTCAGATACCAAGAAAACAGCATCTCATATGTTATGCAGGGTTTTCCCTGACTTGCATTATGGCACTTTTTATTCCCAAAACCTTGTTCTGGACTCTCAAAAGTTAGCGGCAAGAGTCCTTAGTGGTGCATATAATCAATCCAGAATTAATTTTTATTTATCTTAATCTATTTGAGTTCTACAGGACAAGAATTATCAATATTTGGGCAATAGTTAACCCTTAAAGCACTATATTAAAGCAAATTGTAGCAGATGGCATTCTAAAGTTGATTTTATTTTTCAGACAAAATGAGACATCTCATGTGAATTGTCTGCCTGGCAGACAATTCACATGAAATGTTTTTTTCTGAAAAATAAAAAAAACAAGTACTTCAACATGTTGTCTGCTGTGGTTGTAATTAGCACTTTAAGGTCAAGTCGCTTTAAATGACAAACCCCTAAATCTTATTAAAGGACCCCATAATTCCAGAAAAAGGAGGGTCCCAGGGATTGAGGGAAAATCCTGTTATGTATCTACACTGTCACTCTTCAAGCAGTTTTAGACACACCAACAGGTAGTAAAATGGACTTGTTCAAATTTTAGGACAGTTATGGTAACGATTGATTATGGTGTATGAATATTGAGGGTAAATATTGAACAAAGTAATGTCACACTTCAAGGGACCTCTATTGACACTTTGCATTGCCAGCACCAAAGTTCAGTCTTGATACAGAACCATACCAAAGTATTCCAGTCAATGGGTTCTGCTTTTTGCTGGCAGTTTCTCATGTCCAAACTTTCAGGCAAGTAGTGAAGGGTCTGATCAAACTGCCTATTTCATGTCCATTACGAAAACATGCCTATTCAAATATATAGAAAATTTCACCCCCCAAAAAAACTGAAAATTTTCAGATGTTTTGTGCAGAAATAAGAAAAATATTGTATACCCCTGTAAACCCCAGTTTTACTGTATAAAAGTGGGGTTTAAGGGGGTCAAAATTATATAGGCGTGTTTTCGTGATGATTGCTGAAAATGAACTGGGCCTTGGTAGTTTGCATATCTGCATAGGTACAGATAAGAGGGGGTATCCACATAATATTTTTCTTATTTCTCCACGAAAACATATGTTGTGGGTACTCATTAGAAGCGCCTCGGCAAGGCACTTCTAATTAGTACCCACAACATATGTTTTCGTGGAGAAATAAGAAAGATATCAGCATTTTTCGGATGAAAAACGCACCTTATCTGTTGCTATGTATCTGCGAAGGCTCAGTATTACAGACAGCCCTCTTTATTCTTGATACAAGGACAAAATTCATTATAATGACAATTTGACTGTCACGAAACGTCTGCTTAAGAGGTAACAATTAGTCACAAATTATGCAAGAATATTGTATTTAATACTTTAAAAAATCATATGTTTTGGATAATTTGTTAGAATCGCCTGACAGGCGATTCTAAAAAATATCCAAATCATATGTTATATGAGAGGAAATAAGAACAAAACAAGACCTTTCTTACATATCAGTCTGCTCATTTAGTATTATGTACAACAGCAAATTCGTTTTAATGGCAACGTCTTTGGGAAGAAATGCTGTCGCTGTAATGAGGGTTCACTGTCTCATCAAATATTCCAAGTGTACAAATCATCAGGAACCTGATTAGCAGTGTAAAAAGTCTGGTTAATGTAGGATAAGAAGACTAGGCAAGTATATCAGGGTTCAAATTTAACTTTTTTGACAGCTTGCTAAAATTAGCAAGTGGCATTATTTTTTACTTGCTAAACCTTTCAGCCAACTTGCTTTTTCACACTTATAAACAGTTAAATGTGGCTTTAAACCTTAGCACTCTGGGTAAAAATTTCAGCAGTCATTTTAGAATATTTTTCTTATTTTTCCCAGAAAACAGGTTTTGACATTACATGCAAATTGTCTCCTATGGAGACAATTTGCATGTAATGTCAAAACCTGTTTTCTGGGAAAAAATATCATCATTGCTTTTAGAAAATTTATTGCAAAACTTCAGCAACAATGCCTCAGATTCTGCAAATTAAAGAGAATCTTTCCAACTTGCTACATGTAGAATTAGCTAGTGATGGAAATTGCAGCTTGCTTTTTGAGGAAATTAACCAGCATTTAGCAAGTTAGCAAGTGCTAAAATTGATCCCTGTATATTTGGGGTTTTGATATTGTATGTCACCTACTATAACAATTTGTATTAGGACATGATCGTCTGAGTAAACAGTGTAGGCCAAGGTAAATCTGTTCCTAAGGAGCAGTTAGAGTGGGGTCTACTCTGTTTGCCACCTAGCCATTAATTTGTTACATACATGCTTTCTGGCGAAAGAGTGTGCACAATACTGGTTAATCGCTTAGACGACGGAGTCTGTCCAGTAAAAGTTGTTGTTAGGTAAATTGACCATGCTCAACATGACAACCTCAACACAAACACAAACAAAAGTTACATACATGCATAATTTTGCATGGAAGTAAATAGCATGGTAAGAGTTGGAGTAACTTCAGTAGGCTGGGATGTATGGTATTGACTTGTTATGGTACATTTATGAATGGAAGATTCAGCAATTAACGCTTAAAATGCCAATCACAATGACAGCAGACATTTAAAATGTTGTTTTTTTTTGTTTGTTTTTTTTGTATAGATGATAATTCACATTAAACAAATAGACTCATTTTCCCTGGGGGGAAAAAAAAAAACGCACAAAAAAAACCCAAAACAGAATGTTGTCTGCTACAAATTTTGCTTGGTATTTTAAGGGGTAATCGTTAGAATAATAGATTGTGTATTGAAACAGATGTCTAATGAGTGGGACCACTGGGGTCATAGTGTTCAATTATTTGAATAAAAATAAGGAAAGGTGCTAAATACTGTCACTTTAACCTTTAATAAGCTGAATTGTAATGGTAGCAGACAAGTACCAGTATTATCCATAGCTCCAGGTAAGGGGAGTGTTTAGAAAAATATTTTTTCTTGTATCTCCATGAAAGCATGGATATGTTAAGTGTCCTAGAATATTTTTTTGTCCAAATTTTGCTTTTTATGCATTTTGTAAACAGGGTAGACCCTGATCACATGGCTCCATCAAGTTCATGAGCAGTCTGATCTAGGTCCACACTGTTTGCATATGCCATTTTGTCAGACATACAAAATTTTAGGACAGTTACCTTACTCATTATAAGCATATTGCCTATATTCATATAGGCATCGGTTGAAAAAAGTGCCATACCTGCAGCTGGGCAGTATCTAAAAATGTATTTTTCTTGAAAATAAAGCGTCATATTCCATGAGAGCTACCTTCTAAAAATACCACATGCCACATTCTGCAGCATCTGATCTGAATCTACTGTTTGCTGAGGCACGTTTATCTCAGTAACCATAGTTTTATACTGCATACATCTAAAATTTGAATAAGTATGGTAAGAAATTGTGGCTTCTAGATACATCGGGTAAATACCATAAGAAAAATGTATTTTGACATCTGCAGATTTCAGAATACTAAAGGCTAATCTGAAAGATTTAGCATTGTGTATATATATTGTAGTTGTTTTTATTTTGTCAGGAGATGTAGAAAGTAATCACTATCATGTCATCTTCATAAACATTGTCAGTTTGTCATTTTAATAAGAGTCAGAAACTTCATTTTTGTTGACTTTTTAATCAGAGCAGTTCATATCTCAAGATAAGGTGTGTATTCATAAGTCTAGCTAAGAGTGGGTATCAGGTAAGTAGTTTTATTATTTCTTGACAAAAACATGTTATGGGTACTCATTAGAAGTGCCTCACCGAGGCACTTCTAATGGGTACCCACAACCTATGTTTTTGTCAAGAAATAAAAAAATATAGATACTTCTTGGTTGAAAAACAGCGCCTTATCAAGAGCTATGGTATATTTAATCTGCAAATTATTTAGATCTATTTGTTCAAGAATAGAAGGGATACCCACTTAATTTTTTTTTTTTTATTTCTCTATAAAAACACACCTTATGGGCACTCATTAGAAGTGCATTGGCGAGGTGCTTCTAATGAGTATCAGCAACATATTTTCATGAAGAAATGGGGAAAAATATCAGGGCCCCAGTTGTTCAAAACTAATGATGTCGTTAGTTAATGTATCATTAAAACTTTGATCATTAAATATGGCATATATGCTAATTTTTTTGCAGAAAAAATGCAAAAGCTACACACATTCTTTTTTTTTCAGCAAAAATACCTGTGAATTCATATTGTACTTACTAGAACAGTTAACATTTTGACCACTAAGGAGCTCGTTAACAATGCTTTGAACAACTGGGTTCAGAACTTTTAGGTTGAAAAAAGCACCACATCTGGAGTTATCGTGACATTTATTTCCACAAAAAACATACATTGTCAGACTCTCAGTACTGGTTGAGACATTTCTAATGGGCACTGTACCCTCTATGCGAGCTTGTGGAGAAATAAAAATGATTTCTTGATAGCAGTGCCTGCATTAAGGGAAGTCTGGGAGTCAGAGACTCCCAAATATTGCCCTGGGACTTCCGAATATGAATGCCAGGGAGTCAGGGACTCCAACTTTTAAACATATCCTACCATTTATAAGAAAGATTTAAAATGAATGTACGAGGGCAGTTCAATAAGTTCGTAGAACTCGGTATTTTTCTATACAATTCAAGATTTCTTTTTTCATTTTTGTGCAGTGTAAACCTTTGTCAGTTGAATGATAACAGCCGTTCAGTCAACACTGACATTTTTTGCTCTTACTTTTTGTTTGAAAACCTATGCCCATAGGCAAAAATGGAAAGTCAGAATATTGAGTTCAGAGCAGTCATAAAGTTCCTCACTAAGGAAGGTGCAAAGGCCAAAGAAATCCATTGGCGCATGGCTGATATGTATGGTGATAGTAGCCCAAAGTATTCCACAGTGGCAAAGTGGTCAGCAGAATTTAAACGTGGGCGAGACTCCTTATAAGATGACTCAAGGCTAGGTCGCCCTGCTGATGTCATCAGCCAGGAGATGATCGACCGTGTTGAGAGACTTGTGCTAAACAATCACCGAATCAAAGTTGCCGAACTTGCTTCAGAATGTGGTATTTCTAATGGAAGTGTTTACACTATAATCCATGAACATTTAGGCATGTCAAAAGTATCTGCCAGGTGGGTACCCAGAAACCTGAACATGCAAGATCGTCAGCAAAGGGTGGAGTCAAGTCAAGAACTGGACGTGTACAATGCCAATCCAGAAGACTTTCACACTCGTCTTGTAACAGGAGATGAAACATTGCTTCACCACTGGGACCCAGATACTAAAAAAGAGTCCATGCAATGGAAGCACCCTGGCTCACCCCCACCTAAGAAATTTCGTACCCAACCATCAGGCAGTAAGGTAATGGCCATGGTGTTTTGGGACTCCAAAGGGATTATATTGATAGATTACAAGCCTGCTGGCACTTCATTTACAGGAGAACACTATGCCACTGTCATTAAACAATTAAGGGTTGCTATTAAAGAAAAACGAAGGGGAAAGCTAGCTGCTGGTGTCCTTCTTTTGCATGATAATGCCCCTGTGCACAAGTCCAAGAGTTGCACAAGTGGCTATTGGTGAGTGCAAGTTCGATCAGTTAAATCACCCGCCATACAGTCCAGACCTGGCCCCAAGTGATTATTATCTGTTTCGAAATTAAGTCCCACTTGCGTGGAACGAGATTTCGGGATGATGATGAGCTCAAGGCTGCTACAGAGGCTTGGTTTCAGGACCAAATAGACGACTTCTATTTCAAAGGCATAGACTGCTTAAAAGAAAAGTGGGCAAATGCATTGAAGTAAAGGGGGATTATATTGAAAAATAATGTTGAAACCATCTTCCAATCTGTGAGTTAAAACCCGAGTTCTACGAACTTATTGAACTCCCCTCGTATGCGCTATCTGGCTTATGAAAGGCAGTTTTTCTCCAAAAATATCAGTTTAATAATATTTAAGTTAAATTTCTGTAAGTCATTTAAAAACTTTTATCAGCTGGGACTTCCAGATAATGGAACTAGAAGTCTTGGGACTTTCTGATTTTGATAGTAAGTGCAAGCACTGTGATAGGCATTTTGTCTAGGACTACAATGGCTCCTAGTTGTAAGCATGATATGAGGTCGGATGATTTCTTTTTCTATACCCTCCACACGAGTGATGTGGTATTATGTTATCCAATGTCAGTGTGCATGTACGTGCATGTCTGTGATAACTTGATGTTACATAAATGCGGAATTCAATGAAACTTCACAAGCACAAATTAGAGATTGATCATGAAATATTTTCTTTGGTCATTCTCCTGTCCCGCAGATTCAAGAAAGGCACTTGTCAGTTTCTGAATGTGCGCAGGACTGATTTAGCGCTTAGAGTAAGCCTTTCCAGGAAAAGTCCGGTGCGGTAAATTGACCGGCTCAACATGCCCATAGGTTAATAGTGTTGACTGGCCATTAAACTCTAAACCAGACCAAATCACATAAAGCATAGAAGCACTGAGATCTTGTATATCAATTGATGGGTATATCAATTGATGGACTAAATTCAACTATACTGGCTCAGCTATACAACAGTTGCAGGAAGAACTATTGACCTAGCACAATCATTTCTGTTATTTGACCATAAATAATGGTTTTACATTTTAAAGAAAATCCAAAAGTTGTAATCCAAACCCTTCAATGGATTTAGTTCATGTTCAGCATACTGAAGATATTTGGTCTAAAGATTTAATTGTTAACCGCTCTCATCCATGCCAGTAATGAAGTCATTTTCATGCCAGTTTTACAACAACGCTCAACATGCTGGGTAAAAATTTCAGCAGACAACATTTTGAAATATTTTTTTATTTTTTTTCCCAGAAAATAGGCTTTGACATTTCATGCACCATAGGAGACAATTTGCATGAAAATGTCAAAGCCTGTTCTCTAGGAAAAATCAATTTGGTGGTTGCTCAATTAGAGTGTTAAAGGTTAATTATCTAAAACCGTTGATTGAATTACAATATTCGATCTAATTACCGCACATACCCCTATAAGTGCACAGTCAAACAGTTTTATAGGCTTCAGATTGCAGTCCGTGTAATATCTACTTTGTAATAGCATATGTTGTAGGTACATGTACTCATCTGACTTGCCTCAGCAAGTCGAGCAAATTCAAATGAATACCCGCAACATATGCCTTTATAAACTTGTTCAGTTAATTCGAATGAGTGCCCACATTACATGTATATGTTTTTATAGAGAAAATCATATAATACCTTATAAGCATAATTAAATACGCCCTTCAGGAAGTCCTCTGCTCATATTTCTTTAAAGTATGTCCTTATTAAGAACAAATTTTACATTTTATTTTTTTTCAGTAATTTAGAAAAACTTAAGCGCACAGTGCGGTAATTGGGGCAAATATTGT
The DNA here is from genome assembly GCA_964016985.1 of Anodontia alba. Classification (NCBI taxonomy): domain Eukaryota; kingdom Metazoa; phylum Mollusca; class Bivalvia; order Lucinida; family Lucinidae; genus Anodontia; species Anodontia alba. The sequence goes on from OZ024830.1 coordinate 37,668,339, forward strand.
ATGTAATGTTTGGCATAATGGTAGATATTGGATCATAGTTTTATACAGTACCTCTCTAGCCCCAGCCCATGACAAGGTCAAAGTCACTGATTTAGAGCCCCCCTTTCATCTGGGCCTGTGAAATAGTTGGGCTGTTTGGTGCCTCTGTGCCACAGTTGCTAGTAACAAGGCAGAGTTGACTTGACTACATTGTACATATTCAGAAAAGTTATATCTCAGTTTGACTGAAATATTGTTGACTGGCAGTGGGACAGTATTCATGAACAACACTGATTTAGAAATTTTCCTGGATGTCTGCATGGAATAAAGTGTTACTTAGACAAGTGTTAGGTACCAGTCCAAATTTATTTCCCACTATCCCATGAAACCTTAAGGCAAGGTCACAGTCTAGGAATTTTTTTGCATGATGGCCAAGTGAAAATGGATGAAAATCTACAAAGTGTATCTAGTCTTAACCCATTGTAGACTGAATGAATTCCCCCACACTATATATTGGAAGAGTCCACTTTTGATTTTAGGTATTTCAGGCTACATGATTTATATATTCCTAGAGAAAAATGGTTGAACTATTTGTAAACAATTAAGACCCTGATCAGATGCAGCATCTGATCTGGGTCTGCACTGTTTGCCAATTACCCTTTTAGGGGCCTCCAGACTACAATGGGTTAATGATGATTAAACACAGATTTCACTTGAAAATGGCATTTTATGTGCCGATCATAGTTTAACTCTTGCCATGCTGAATACACGTATATTTAGATGCCACACCCACTTCTAATTTTCAGCCAGTCAGATAAGTTGATCCAGGTTTTTGACAGAAATTCTCATACTTAATGACAAAAATTCTCATACTTAATGACAAAACAGTGCAGATCCAGATCAGTTGGCTTCTGCAGAAGCCAACTGATCTGGATCTACACTGTTTGCAAAGGCAGTTATATCGGGTTCAGCAGGTCAAGGGTTAAGTTGCAGCCCTGATAAATGTTGTCCTCTTAGTCCTACACAAGATTTAAGGGGACAAGATATTCATGGTAGATTTTCTGTCATTTTTTTTTTACTAAGAAGACAACTTTTGCCAGAAAGTTCTTGTTTGCTCTTCTGCGCATTATATCCCTTCTGAAATAAAGTCTTCTTTTGCTCCAAAGATGGACCTTTTTCAGACGGGAGGCAAAAACAAAGGAGCCAGCGCACAACAAAACCTACAATAAGACCTGTGTAACCAGCCAAGACTCGGATCAACCTGTACATCCACCTAGTATGGCAAGGGGTCTCGTTTATCCCTCTTTGGATAACCCAGAGGCTGTAGAAGGCACTTAAGATCAGTGAAGATGCTTGAACACATAGTATGGTTCTTGATGAACGCAAGCTTCTGTCAGACAGGCAACATGCTTTCAGGAAGAACCGTAGCTGTGAAGCTCAGTTGATCACAGTAATAAATGATTGGGCTAAAATTTTGGATGCAGTAGGTCAAGTAAATACATTCATATTGTACTTCGAGAAGGCCTTTGACACTCCTCCTCATGAACTTCTGAAATGCAAACTCTATGGATATGGCATAGGTGGAAAAACTTTAGATTGATTCATTTCTGTGCAATAGGCAACAAAGGGTGGTAGTTAATGGAGCAAAGTCTCAATGGGCACCTGTTTTGTCTTGTGTGCCGCAGGGCACTGTTCTCGGTCCACTGTTATTTTCATTGTATATAAATTATATTGTGGTTGGAATAGAATCTGAGACGTTTGTTCGCTAATGACTGGGTCTGCTATCGTCAGATTGATAGCACTGAAGACACATCAAAACTCCAAAAGGACATTGAGCAAATGGGCCAGGAAATGCTGGTTACTACGTGACTTTCAATTCCTTACATTTTTCATTCAAAGGGAAATAATTTGAGACGGGTAGAATTTCAAATCTTGGTAAGTGTGAGGGGAATTTCGGATTAAAGAATAATGTGGTTTTACTCATACATTTGTGCAAGACAGTTATGAAATGCAAAACGATACATCTTATACGAAGCGAGTTAAGACAGGAAATACCGTTTTTAATTAAGGGCCCGTAACTCCATAATTTATGGCTGAAAAGATTTGTGTGTGTGTGTGTGTGTGTGTGTGTGTGTGTGTGTGTGTGTGTTTTGCAAAAAGCTAAACGTTTGTCAAAAAATGACCATGAAAATATTTTAACGAAAACAAATACACTCGAGCCGTAATTCAAAACTTAAAAACAGTACTTTTTATTGCCTCCTAGACTGGCGCCCGTCTAACTACTACATAAATCAACATAAAAACGATTTATATTTTACAAAAAATTCATTCCGGCTTTTGGAATGTCCTCTCTGATTTGGCTGATCAGTTGAGTTTCTGACTGGTAAGGGAGGTGATATGTGTAGAAAAATGGTCTAGGAGGAGTATTTTACCTTTGTTAACTTAGAAATGTAAAACTCATAGCGTGTTGCCAGGCTAATTGCCTCGGTATACTTGTCACAGTACATATGCATGTACTTCAGATCCATTTTGACTTTCCTGTTTGGACCAGCATCATCTTTGCATGTGCAGGTTTAACGATCAAGTTGACGATAAACTAAAGATCATCGTGCATCAACCCTTGTCATGATGAATAAATTAAGATGCCACGCCCGCTTCAAATTTTCAGCCAATCAGATTTGATCCAGATTGTTGATATAAATTCACACTCTGAATGACAAACAGTGCAGATCCATATCAGTTGGCTTGCGCCAACTGATATGGATCTGCACTGTTTGTAAAGACAGTGTATATCAGGGTTCAGCAGGACAAGGGTTAATAACATTTTTGCTGACATGAAAACCTGGTCAGATGATAACCAGAATGACTAATCCATTTTATCAGTAAATTAGCGGTGTGCAGCTGTAACACAGCTATTAGAGCAACTGTGTTGAAGTGGCTGGTCAGTAGTAGCTCTTGTCGTCCGTAGGTTCAGACCACTTATATTATCATCATGGCAGCTTTAGTGGGGAAGTGGGAGTATGTAGCAGCAGAGAACTTGGACGGCTATATGCAAGCTGCAGGTAAATTTTTATTCATCCTTTCTTTCTATTATACTTTTTAGCTTTTTTTTTCTTTTTTTTTTTTTTAATTAATTTCAAAGTCTTTCAACATAAGTAATGTTAATCAGTGCTGTATAATCATATATACTAGCGGAAATAATAATAATAATAAAAAACCAAACAAAAAAAAAAACAACAAAAAAAAACAAAAAAAAAAAAAAAAAAAAAAAAACGCAAGTTCGGTTTTGGTGTCGTAACTTTTTTCTATTAGGTTACGTTAAAATATCACTGGACATGCTAACTGGTGTAGGATTAAAGTTTTCATTAATTTTTTTTTAAAATTGTTCAAAGCACACATACATTAAAGCATTTGGCAGAAATCATAAGTATTATTATTATTTTAGTCCAAAAGAAAACTTGCGGTTTTTTATTGTTTTAAATTTATTTTCGTTAGTATATTATAAAGAGCTAATCACAACTTTTTCAGAAAAAAAATGACATGAGAATTCACATGACATGCCAAGTCTTATTTACTATGAAAAAAAAAAAAAATAAATAAATAAAATAAAATAAAACAATTAGACTGTCGCCTGATACATTTTTTAAGGTTTAGCAACGTGCGTTGTTGAACTGTAGACGACTACAAATTTGGCAAAGTGTGTTCATGAATTAAGGAGTTAGAAATTCATGAAGTGGCAGTTAGTAACTATAAAAAGGCAGTCACAACTGCATCAGACGACAATTTGACTTTTTGGTGAGTGTTTTCAGAGAAAATAAGACATTTCATATGAATCGTCTGCTTACCGTATTTATCCTAAAATTTGAACAAATCCATTTGACCTACATGGGAATACGTTTTTAACGCTACCTAAATGGCAAACGATACAGTTTAAAATCAGGAGCTTTACTATTTATTCATAAACATTTGCGCTCTTAGACTGTTCGAATATTTAGGGAAAAAACGTACCCCTGGGTATATACACAAACCCCCCCCCCCCCCCCCACACACACACCCCCCGATATAACTAATATTCTTGAAAGGAACGTAAAACATCAAACCCCCACTGCCACTTTTTGAAACGGTTAGGCGGAACCTGGAGTATTTAATAGGGGGTCAACATTTCTGAGAATGTTCGAATTGATCCAGTTAGCCTAAGTACATATAATAGAACAGAAAGGTCTGAGCAAACAGTTAAGACCTTGATCAGACGCCGCAGAACGCGGCGTCTGATCAGGGTCTATACTGGTTGCCGCTCAGCCAGCAATTTTAGACATTGACTCGATTATAAACAATCGACCCACAACGATCCAAAAGCGTATCCTCTGACATGTGCGCCAAACAAAGACTCAAAATGCATCCGCACGGTCTAATCAGTGTCTTCATGAAAAAACTTTGCATCCTTGGCTATTCCAAATGTGCGCAGTGAAGATTCTGATCAGACTGCGGGATCCTCTAAAGGGTAATTGGCAAACAGTGCAGACCCAGATTAGGGTCTCCACTATTACAAATAGTTTTGCCGTTTTCTCTTGGAGTAACTAAATCACATTGCCTGGCATACCTAAAGTTGAAAATCGACTTTCCAATATATTGTGTGGGGCAGTTTATTCGGCCTAAAATGGGCTGAAATAGAGCAGTTTTCTTATATTTTGTTATATTCACTGAGATTATTGACACAGAGCTGGGTTAAGGCGTATTCAGCTCTGCAAATTACAATGCTGTCATCTGAAGAGTCTCAGTAAAACCGAGTCGCCGATTTTCGGTCTTTTGTTTGTGTTCTATGTTTCCAGGGGTAAACTTTAGGAAAGGTATGGTTAGTAGTTAAGATGTCCGACTATTAAGGGTAACTATGTTATTCAAAGAAGGGAGAAATTATGATGATGGTTTGGTATTTTACGTCCCTTTCAACATTATTAAAGTCACATCGAGACGATGGAAGAGTCCTAATGAAAGGTTCTGTGCAATGAGGCGCCATACAGTCATGATCTGAATAAAGTCTCCAGCGGTATTTGAACCCGGGACCTCGTGAACCAAAGTCGGGAGTGCTAACCACTCGGCCACCCGGACGCGTAACGAGAGAAATGAATCACCTCTGGACCTCTGGCGGAAAGAATCCTACATGCTGAACTTTGTCATTTTCTAATGTTTTATAAAATGAGGCATAATTTGTATAATCTTCCAATTTTATACCGTAATAACCCTAAGTATTGGGAAAGGCGGGCCTGAGCAAACGGTGTAGACCCTGATCAGACGCCGCATTGCGGCGTCTGATCAGGGTCAACACTGTTTGCCACTCACCCAGCAATTTTTCAGACTCACCAAGAGGTAGTAAAATGGATTTATTTAAATTTTAGGGCAAGTATGGTAAGTAGTTAGTTTGGACAGCTAGGAAAGATCTGCTAATGCAACATGTTGATCTATAAAAAGGAGAATACAGTTGAACTTCAATGACTCGAACATCTTTGAGACCATGGAATTTTGTTCTAGACTTGGGCAGTTCGAGCCACTGAGGGTCAATCAAAGCGCGAGATAATTTAGGGATGTCTTTTCGATCTTCTATAAAACAATGGTGTGTCGAGTGTACTTGTTAGAATCGCATCTATAAGGCGATTCTAATGAGTAGACAAAACATATTTTTTTTCGTGATTAAATAAGAACATTTCCCTAAACTGTACCTAAATATTTGTTTTTCTTGGCTATCGGAAGAGTTTCGTATGGAATCAAAAGCGAGCTCGAATCTACCACGGTAAACGAGTCATCGGTGTTCGAATCATTGAAGTTTTACTGTATCTGGAATTGACATTGCTCATGACCCGTCAGTTTTCCTAAAATGAATGAGAGTGGGGGATGGGTGGGGGAGGGTGGTAGAGCGGAGGAAGGAATAAAAAATGAAGAAATGGAGTCAGGTTTGAAAATATTTACAGTCGTATCAGGTCTTGTGATAAGGCCTAGTATAACACACAACGTCGTTCCAATGTCGCTATGGCGTCGCAGCGACATCGGAACGACGCTGTTACGATGCTGTGTGTTTAATGGACATTTCTTGAGCTCACTTGAGCAGATCGTTACATTTTAACTATCATAATTTGTCCATTCAGCATCATTTGAATTTTCTTATAACTTAGCCCGTTTTTACTGGGATGAAGAATCGAGGAATTGTAGCAGTTCTGAATAAAAGAAGCATTTCTATTTGTCATCGTTGTTAACAACTTTATAAACAATTTAGGAAGTTTTTTTTTATTATTATTGTTCATTTAACCGTCTTCTGAAAAGAGGCGTAACCAAACTTTGCGCAAGCACATTAGTGGGGTTTCGAAGTTGAAAGCGTAAACTTAAACCTTCTGGCGATAAATAATAGCAGATCATATAGTAGTCTAGTTTTCTTATTTTTCGCAGAAAATAAGCTTGACAGTTTTACTATTTTTCAGCAGCTAATTTACTTCACCACTCTGTGCAAAATCAGCAGATGACAAGTTGATGATGTGTTTATTCAATGATTTTACCCAGAAAATAGGCTTTGGTATTTATGCAAATTGTAAAATAGGCTTTGATATTTGATACAAATTGCGTGTATGTCAAAGACTGTTTTCTGGGAAAAATAAGGCAAATATTCCAAAATGTCGTCGGCTGGCATTTTAATCCTGCATGCTAACCATTAAAAACAAGAATTTGCCAATAAGCAGTGCTTATTAGATACCCACGCAAGGACCAAAACGTAACGGACGTACATACGGACGGACAACGTAAAAACAGTATACTCCTCACCCCTAACCCCCCCCCCCTCCCCGCCCCAAACAGAAAGTCAAATGGTCGGTCCCTAATTGGATATCTTAGGTAGTTTCCTGGTCAAAAGTCAATGATGACATGATATCGGATACCTTTGCAACTTCCTGGTCCTGGTCAGAAGTCCATCAAGGACTGTGAAGCGATGACATAACGTAATCTGAAACCATCGGCAGTTTTCCTGGTCCGCTTGTTGGTATGATACACCTGGTTTGATACACGATTAACCATATATGCCAGCATCTGAGAAGAATATACTCTGTCATAAATTTTGCACACCCTTATTCATGACATGAGTGACCCTATCTTGTAGCGTTGTGACCTATCAGCAGTTTGTAATAAAAGAACATGAACTGATAATATGACTTGTGAATACAGTTGCATGTAATTGTTTATACCAGACTCCATTTCTCACCCCACTGCCTATAGCCTCCATTCCATCGTTACATCCCACATTATAATTTACAGAACGTGCCAATAAAGTTGTAACACATATGCGCGCACGCGCACGCGCGCGCACACACGCACAAACATGCCCGCTCCCACTGGTATTCACGAGAGAGAGAGAGAGAGAGAGAGAGAGAGAGAGAGTCATACTATGAATTCATTCAGCACCTGACTGGTGCCATGCTCCAACGATATATATATATATATATATATATATCTTTGTACAGAAAATAGTTTGACAGCGACTCAAATAATAGTTAATGCTTATAGTTGAAAATGGTTTAGCCCCCCTCTGTATTTCAAGTCCCCTATTTGTAAGAGAGGTCTCATACTAGTCACTAAGAAATAGCAACGATATGTCACAACCATAACACTCACCCAGAAATTTCATGTAGATTATATATGCATTCCATTGTCAGTATTACAATGGAATTCTCTTCATAGAAATAAAAAGGCAATAAATGATTTAACCAGGTATAAAACCCAGTTAAAAAGCCATTCTGAAACAGTTCCAAGTCGTGTTTTGCGTGGAAGTAGACAACTACCTGTATTTCATGCAAGATTACAAAACAGCTGCAGCAGTTTAACGGGAATGCGTACAATTTAAGGGGAGCCAACTCTGTCAGAATTGTTTGCATCTCTTTTGAAAAGGGACTTGATGTGCAAGAAAGCAAAGAGAAAGGCACAAAGGTTGTCTTTTAGAGAAGACCCCCTCCCCCCTTTCAGGCAGGGCTTGCTCGTAAGAAAGCAAACAAGAAAGCACAAAAGTTGTCTTTCGTAAATAAGCGAGCGCATGACAAAACTAACAAAATGTGCATGTGCGCCCAGCGAAGACTCAGATCAGCCTGGGCATCCGCCCAGGCTGATCAGAGTCTTCGCTGTGCGCTCAATAGGTAGCTGAGAAGCTTTCTTCATGTGGACAGCAAAGACTCTGATCAGACTGGGCGGATGCCCAGGCTGATCTGTGTCTTCGCTGGGCGCACATGCCATTTTGAAGGTTTTGTCGTGCGCTGACTCAAATGTAAACGTGTAAATAAAATTTGAACAAAATCCACTTATTCATTTTCAAGATATTCAGCTAAAACAAATTTGTGACATTTATCAAGGGCCATAAATCTGTCAAAACTTTATAAAATTGGCCCTTTTTTCCGTCCGAATTTAGATCTAGTCAATATGAACGTGTCTATACAGTTTGATACAAAAATCCGTCACTTTGTTCTAAAGATATTAAGCGAAATCACAATTTTGACGTCCGTCAAGGGCCATAACTCAATATAACGATATTGGCCCATATTTGGTCTCAACCCATCTCTAGTCAGTATCAATTTATACATAAAATTTGTTTAAATCCATTCATTACCTCTCAAGATATTAAGCAAAAACTCAATTGTGACGTCAATCAAGGGCCATAACTCTATTGAAAACAAACAAAATATTTAGCCCATTTTCAATCCTAACATAGAGATCTGTAACAGGTGAAAAACTTTTAATGCCACGACCGGGGATCGAGCCCGGTCCGCTGGACAAAGTCCTGCCGTCTACCCGCGTCGCTATAAAAGCCGTCATGTACCGCAAGGCAGTACAAGTGTATCATATACCTATCACTACTACAGATCCAGTAAATGTAAAAAATAAATGATCAAACTCCATCCGTTTGTTCTCAAAATAAATTTAGACATCAGCTAAGGGCCATAACTCTCCATTTACAATTAAAAACTACTTCTCCCCAATAACAATGTCTCTGCAAAATTGCAAGTAAATTCATGTAAAAATAATCATACTAGAGAGCGGAAATGACGCTACGGACAGGCGGACGGACAGACGGACATTCGAACGGTAGAAAAAATACCCTGCCACTATCATGTGGCGAAGTATAAAAAGTAGGATGATTTTAACGAAGTACAAAACGGAAAAGGTTGATCTCTAGAACAAATATAGTTCAATTCGATTAGATAACTTATGCATGGTTTTAGCATTTCAAAGATATCGTATCACTTTTAATCAAATTATCTGCATTTAGAATAGTTTAGGATAGTTTGAAAAATATCTACATATATCAGGTGCCTACACAAGCTAGACAGTTATCGGTCGGCCCTCTACTGATAACATTTGAACAGCAACATCAGAAAACGTACCTTCGAAATGGAGGGGCAACTGTGACCGTGTCAAAATTGATGTTGCCTCCTATCTGAATGTGTCTACTCTGAGAGAAGCAAACTGTTTCCTTGTATAGTAAACCCCTTTTCAGAAGGATCGTGGTGTATAATAACATAAAAAGGATGTCACAAAAGTTGTCTCCCTTATTAATTATGCATATGTGTGTGTGTGTGTGTGTGTGTGTGTGTGTGTGTGTGTGTGTGTATGTGTGTGTGTGTGTGTGTGTGTGTGTGAGAGAGAGAGAGAGAGAGAAATCTTTAAAACTAGCATACCTTCAGGTAATTACAGACTCCAAAACTGGATACACTTGGTAGATTTTCTGCCATTTTGTATAAGGGAGACTACTTTTGTGACTTCCTGTTTGCCTTCCTAAAGGTAGACTGGTTCCAGTCTCCAGTGACTAAATTTTATTCTTACAATTCTGTTTGATAACCCACTAAAATAAAATTAAAATAATATCACTAGTAGTAGTATAGGCTGACACAGCCTATACTACTACTAGTGACCAACCTTTATAGTCATTATATTATTTTGGTTTAATTTTGCGGATTAACAAACAGGATTGTACGAAAAATATTTAGTGACTAGAGACTGGAGCCAGTTTACTCATTCCTTTTAGAATAGGCCTCTTCTCAGATGGAAGGCAAAACATTTTTGACAAGAGTTGTTTTCTCTGGAAGTGTATCCATTCTTTTCTATAAACAGAGAGAAAGTGATGCTTACTTTTCATGCAGATATATAGTTTTTCCAGAGTAAGTGATTCGGGGGATCCAGTTATTAAACAAACAGTGAGCCGTGTCATGAGAAAAAGGGCCGTATCGTTCGGAAGCGAAGACCCAGATCAACAAGTGCATCTTTGCAGCCTAAATAAGGCCTTCGCTGTCCGCTTACTCAGTCTTTCGGCACTTCGTAATATATCCACGAACAGGGAAGGCCCTGATCAGACTGTGCGATGCGCATGCGCGATCTGATCTGTGCATTCGCTGTTCGTCTTTGACGTAATGACCTTTTTGCGTATGTAACAGAGCATTAATAAAGATGTGGGCCTTAAGTGATAAAACGTACCTTCTGACATCCGCGCAGTCTTTGCATTCTTGGTTATCTAAAATGCGCCCAGTGGAGATTCTGATCAGACTGTGCGAAGGTGCAGGCTGATCTGAATCTTCGCTGGGCGCACATGTCCGAAAGTACGTTCTCTGACGTTGGGGTTCGTGTATTCATGGTAATTACTTATATAGCATTTGCCTAATGATATTATCCGTTCGCCGACCGCATTAATTGTTAGGTCCTGACGGACTTTATTTATTTTGCCCATTAATGTCGGCATGTTATAATTTCTAGCCTGGCTTAGTCCGCCTGGACTGGCCTTCCGCAGTCGAGTATTGGCATATTGAACTAAGCAAAAAATTAAGACTTTCAACATAATAGATGTAAATGCTACGAGTACACTGTAGAATTCTAGAAATCAAAATAATTCTAATTTTAACAAAAGCATAAATGTATTTAATGGATGAAGTGAGACAGGGATTTTATGCAATATGCCATAGGACAGTGCCATGTATACAGCACTTTTCACGATGCGCATCATGGATACTATTACCAGCACCTCAGAGACTTGTATATTTGAAATTCAATTCGAATGATTTGTGTGGTCTCTCAGTTCAGGATAACTTGCATAATAATTGCAGTTCCGCCAAATTCCGCTCTGATGGGATTATTTTCCTTAAATTCGAACAAGACCATTTTACTGCCTGTTGATTTTTATTTTATTTTTATTTATTTATTTATTTATTTTTTTTTTTTGTGTGTTATTTTTTAGAGAAAACAAGTCAATTTACATGACATGTCAAGACTTGTTTTCTCTAAAACAAAAAAAAAAAACAAAAAAAAAAAAAAAAAAAAATGAATGTTGTCTGCTTCAAATTTTGCTTGGCGCTTTAAGGGTTAAAATCTGAATGAGTTGCAAACAGTGTAGAGCCTGGGTCTACCATGGCCTGTTTAGCCCAATACATAGGATTACTACGGTATGCTAAGGTACAAAGACCTCCAGTTGTCCATCTGGCTGTATGTCTAAAAAGTTCTGGCAAACAGTGTATATTGCTGTTTGATCGAGGGCTCCACAGATTTTTTTCTCAAGCATTCCTGTCCATATATTCAGGGTTAACGCATAGCACTTTGGTAAAAATTTCTGCAGATGACATGTTAAAATATTTTTCTTATTTTTCACCCACAAACAATTTTTGACATTTCAGTCAAATTGTCTGCGTTGGAGACAATTTGCATGAAATGTTAAATCTGTTTACTCGGAAAATTACGAACAAATAATATCAATTTGTCGACTACTGAAGTAGCCCAGAGAATGGTAAGGGTTAACCCTTGTCCTGCTGAATAAATTAAGATCCCACGCCCATTTTCTAATTTTCAACCAATCAGATAACTTGATCCAAATTGTTGCTATAAATTCACATACTTAATGACAAACAGTGCAGATCCTGATCAGTTGGTTTCTTCCAGAAGCCAACTGATCTGGATCTACACTGTTTGCAAAGGCAAGGCATATCCGGGTTTTGCAGGACAAGGGTTAATACGTTTCCTCTCATCTGGTCACTTAATTTCTTGATTTATGCTTTGAGGTCAGTCTGACCAGGTTAGTAATAGAAACTGAGCGCTGGAATGTCGACTTATTGTCATTGGAGTAGGAAGTAATTACATAAGGAAAACACCTTTCTATCCCCAGGGAAGATACTGGGAGTTTCTTAATTACCGTATTTACTCTAGAAATTGGACTAACTCCTATCGTGCTGATACCTAAAGTTGAACATTCATTTGACTTCTTGACGTTGTGTTTATGTGTTCTGTATGAATGGTAAACCTTTTAGATCCTGATCAAAGAGCAGCTGGTCCTAGATCTACACTATTTCCTCATGAATGCCCATCTGTGTATTAAAGGTAAATATGGTTCACCGTTCAGCAAAAATGATGCACATAGGTTCATTATACGAAACGTCCCCACAAGAGGGGCCTTGGTAAGCAGTGCAGGCCAAGATTAGCTACCACATGTTGCGGCGTCTGACCAGGGTCTGCACTGATTGACATGATGTTATAGCAGTTCTAACATAAAGATTAATACGATATAAAGGTTAAGGGTGTTTCTACATGATAAAAAAATACGATGAAGCTATTTAACATTGCCCTCTCTTCTCTGAAACTATGAGTAATCAAACATAATTCCTTTTTTCCTATGCAGTGCCTAACATCGAAGAAACTTTTATTTAGCAGGGTAAGGCGATAAGGTTATCTAAATATTTAGGGTAAATGCGGTATACAGAATCGTTGTCACTGAATAAGTTAAAGTGCTTACTCAGCCGGGTACATGCTTTATTTTCCTTTTATGCCATTTTAATTTGCATTTCTCTAATAATTGATCTCGCTGTAATCGTCTGCCGAATCTTTCTGTCCACTCCCTCCGCCACTCCTGTACGGAACATGTATGTATTGTTGTATTTCATTAGAATCGGAAAATGTTTTCCGTGGACAAAAAAGAAAAAAAAGTTTAATGGGATACTATGTTTTCCTACAAAAAAAAAAAAAGTAAGTATCTCTCAAATAACTGATTTATTTTTGTGCATGGCACGAGAACAACATCTGATTTTTGTTGACATGGTAAAAACTTGCATGTATGCCCAGCAAAGATTAAGATCAGCCCGCGCATACAGGTGATCAGTCTTTGCTGTTCGCCTGAAGACGCTTTAGAAATTTGGCTACCCACAGTGTGCCCTGCAAAGACTCCGATCAGACTGCGTGGATGCGCAGTTGATCTGTCGTCGCTTGGCGCACATGCAATCACGTAGCCTAGGAAATGCTGTACACCGGTTCAGTTTGTTAACCCTTGTCCTTTGCAAACAGTGTAGATCCAGATCAGTTGGCTTCTTCAGAAGCCAACTGATCTGGCTCTGCACTGTTTGCCATTAAGCATGTGAATTTATATCAACAATCTGGATCAAGTAATCTGATTGGCTGAAAATTAGAAATAGGTGTGGCATCTTAATTTATTCAGCAGGACAAGGGTTAACAGGACGCGCGCTATCCATTAGTAGTGCGCCGCCTGTTATAAGATCTTGTAATAATTTTGATTAATTTATGCATGGACATTTGGAAATTTAGCTGGTGAGCCTCGGCATGGTCATATTTCTATTGCATAATTATGCAAAGCATGTGGACATAAACACGGTCAGGTCTTGAGAAAAAGGAGTTATTTCATGCAAAAATTATCTCACTCAAGGTCCTTTGACCATCGATATTAGCCTCCGCGTCCGAAGTCTGACCATAGCACATTTGCCGCAGGTCGATATAGTTTACAGAAGCTGATGATCCTGTAAGCGGATAGCGAAGGTCCTGATCAGATTGTGCGGATGCGCAGTTACTGAAGCTGATAAGGGCTGTTGAGCGTTTCATCTTAACCACTGACACACGCTTGGCAGAAACTGATAATATTTTTCCCAGGAAATAGACTGAGATTTTCGTTCAAATAATTTGAATGAAAATGTTAAAGCTTATTTTCTGAAAAAAAAAAAAAAAAAAATGAAAGAAAGAAAAAAAGAAAAGTAAAAATATTTCAAATTGTCGTCTGCTGATTTACCTAGCATGTAGACTGGCGTTAGTCCCTGAAAAAAAAAAAAAACATTATCTTTAAGACAATGCAATAAATAATAATGCACATTTGTACTCTATCATAATGTCTGTATTTTAGACAAGGGACAAGTAATAATTGATAGTAGTTGTATACACTCAAATACAGGCCCTGAATGCCAGGCTACCCAGCATGCTAAAAAGTTAACCCTTTCAGCCCCTACATCCCCAAACCGGTCCCTTTACAAACAGTGTAGATCCAGATGAGATGGCTCATTATGAGCCATCTCATCTGGATCTACTCTGTTTGCCATTCTGTTCTTGTTTTTGACTGATACCGTTTACAATGTTGGACATGCCCAAAATTTCGGAGATGGAAGATTCCACTTCAGAAACTCAGGGTCGAAATAGTTCATGTACGTTAGATCGGTCTGATTTTTGTGTGACCACAGGCATTCTCTAGACTGGCTCCCGACTAACAAATATATGAATTAGCATAAAAACGACTTAAATTTTACAAAAATGCTACCTTTTGGAATGTCCTTCTCTCTTATTTGGCGGGCCGAGGTCGGCAACATCCTTTCGTGGAAACTGATCATGAAATATTTTCTACGGTCATTCTCTCCCTTCCGCTGATTCAAGAAGGGCAGTTGTCAGTTTCTGTCGAAATAATGTGCACAATACTGGTTAACCGCTTAGAGGACTAAGCCTGCCCAGTAAACGTGCGGTTAGGTAAACTGACCGCGCTCGACATGACCCCATTGGGTTGACTGGGCCGTAAAACCTCAACACAAACAAACTTATTTGGCAGAGGGAGATGACATATGTAGAAAAATAGTCAAGGAGGAATATTTTACCTTTGTAAGATTTAAGATGTAAAACTCATAACGTCGTGCCAGGCTAGTTTCTCTCATATATCATTTTCTTAGTATCCTTTGTTATTTCGTTGCTTATTTAGTTAAAGGGTTGTAATTAGTATATGATGGGCTGAAGTGGGTAGGGAAATGGAGAAAAAAATTTGTAGGCGAGTTTCCATTTCGTTTATTACACTGTACAATCATAACACTCAAACTAATGGTTTCGTACTTCTCCATGAACTGTTCTGGATCTCATTCGTATCGACGTGTCTGTCCATAGTCCAAGGTCGGTCCATAGTCCATAGTTTCCTGGAGAACGAAAACTCCAGTCACACAACGTTAAAACAACGTCGCTTCAACACTGATTCAAAGCCATGTCCTAGTAGGCATTCTTTATAAATCTATAGCAGGCCGTTATCGGCCCGTCAGGATAGCTGACGGGCCGATAACGGCCCGCTATAGATTTATAAAGAATGCTAGCTGGGACACAACATACATTTTCATAATAAAGTTTCCTTAAAATATATATATCCCCAATATATGTATTCTTGGGCCATCGGAAGAATTTCCTAGGGACTCGAAAACATAAAAGAGCGAAAATCAGACTCCTAATCCTAGTCCTGCTGAACCCGGATATACCCTGCCTTTGCAAACAGTGTAGATCCAGATCAGTTAGCTTCTTCAGAAGCCAACTGATCTGGATATGCACTGTTTGCCATTAAGTATGTGAATATATATCAACAATCTGGATCAAGTAATCTGATTAGCTGATGATTAGAAATAGGCGTGGCATCTTAATTTATTCAGCATGACAAGAATTAAGATTCTTCATATAAAACAGTGTAGTTTGCGAATCCGTATATTCCCCCTAGCATCGACTTAAGCGTTCGAATCATCCACGGTAAACGAGTCAGCGGTGTTTGAGGCATTGAAATACTATTGTATTTTTCAGGCATACCCGAGAACCTTCGAGAGGTAGCAAAGAACAGCAAACCTTCGTTAGAAGTCTCAAATGCAGGTAATTCCTGGACTCTGAAAACAACCGTAGCTGACAGGATCAAAGACACAACCTTTAATGTTGGGGAGGACTTTGAGAGCAAGGCGCTGACTGGGGATACTATCAAGGTAAACATTCTTATACACTGCTATTTTCGCGCCCGTTAAACACACAGGGTTCATATATTTAGAACTGACCAAAATTCCCTGACATTTCCCTGGCTGAAATTAAAATTTCCCCGACAATATCAGAGCTGCAAATTTTATGAATTTAGCAAGAAAAATACATCGGGACCAAACATCCAAGCTTCATCAAGCTGAAATGTAAAATTACCTGACATTTCCCTGACACTTTTGCAAAATTTCATTTTTCCCTGACACATCACAGAATTCTCTGACAATTCCCTGTTCACTCTGTAGATTGCTAAGAATTCAATATGTTCTGACACGAATTACCCTTGACCACACACAACAAACATGTAAATAACTTTCTGGCCAGACTAGATAGTTTCGGAAAATTAGATCTCATCAGTTACCCTCATATATATTTTCGAAAATCGAGGAATGCGCTCAGTGATCACAAAGAACAAAAAATATATACCACATTACAGTGAAGTACGGGGAGACGGTTTATGGTCACCGCAAGGCACTATCACAACTTTAGTGGAGATATGTTGTAAAAGAAATGGCTCTTGAGAGCAATGGGCACGCACGCACACAATAACTGAAGTGGCAAAGTTTTCTGAGCTTCTAGACAGACTGTGTAGACTTTATGGATATTTTTTTTGGAGTACATGTCCTAAAACCCTTAAAATGCCAATCGCAATTGCAGCAGACATCTTTTCGATTTTTTAAAAAACATTTTTCAATTAAAATTAGGCTTGACATTTCATGGTAATACTTGCTGTTGTCTACAATGGTGAAATGTACTTTGTTTTTGGATCTTTGTCCTAAAATTAAACCCTTAAAATGCCAGTCACAACAGCAGCAGAAATTTTATTTTGGTCTTCCGTTTTAAATTATCTTTCAGTGAAAATAAAAGCTTTAAATTTCATGTGAATCGTTTGCTTGGCAGACCATTTGCATGAAATGCCAAACCTTATTTTCTCAGAAAAATAAGACAGGTATATTCTACAACTGTGCTAGTTAATGGGTTATATATTCTTTTATATCATGTAATTGTTTATATATTTTAGTGCAATGTTGTCCTTGATGGTAACAAAATGGTAGAGACACAGAAGGTGGGGGATGCTACTATAGTGGTCACACGTGAAGTTGTCGGAGAAGAGCTAGTGTCTGTAAGTATATTTATATCCACAACTAAGGACTTAAAATAAGATTTATTATTTCTATATTTGCACGATTCTTACTCATTTGGGAGAGTCCAGCTTTCTGGGATAAATAATAAAAAATATCATTCCATTACGAAAACACGCCTATTCAAATATATAGAAAAATTTCATCTCCAAAAAATGATAATTTTCAGATAAAAATCTCTGATATTTTTCTTGTGTCTGCTCAAAACATATATTAATAGATTGTTGGTACTCGTTAGAACCGCCTTGGCGAGGCGGTTCTAACGAGTACCCTAAATCTATGTTTTGAGCGGAAATAAGAAAAATAATGTATATCCCTCTAAACCCCAGTTTTACTATATAAAAGTGGGGTTTAAGGGGGTCAATATTATATAGGTGTGTTTTCGTGATGATTTGTAACCATCAGGGCACTACCATGACTACAGGTCATGTATAGTTAATACATGTATTTGTTTTCTTAACCCTTAATGTGCCAGTCACAACTGCAGTAGATAACATTTATATTTTTGTTTTCAAAGAAAATATGTCCTCACATTTCATGTGAATTTTTGAGTACCCCATTTAATGCATTCCGCAAACTTAGTAACATTTTATGAAAGTAGACCTCAAGTGCTTTATGTATAGTGTATTATACAGACTTAGCTGCTCTATTTTAATTATTGTTTTATAACTTTAATATTTAGAGTTTTCGGACAACTTTTCAACAGCGATATTTTCTGGAGAGGTTTTGTGTCGTTTGTGTATTATGGTTAATATTCTTATATTTTGTACACCAAAGTTGCCAATAAAATGAAATATGCAAACAGTGCAGACCTAGATCAGACTGCTCCTGAAGATCAGACTGCTCCTGAAGGAGTAGTCTGATCAGGGTCTACACTGTTTGCCATTCTGCTAAGTACTTTAAGAAATAGCTTCATATAAAGCAAAATTTAGGCAAAAAAGGTAAGGAATAAAGTTTTCGAAATTTTAGGACATTTACGGTATACAGATTCTGCTTCTCTTATTTTCGATGTAGTTTTGTAACAGCTCTAGTGTTTTTGGATAGCTCTTCAACAGTGATGCACTTTATTTCTTATAAAATCCACTTTTTTGATGGTCGTATGATTCCCAGATATTCAAAAATACAACATTTTTTTTTCCATTTTACAAATATTATATAGTACTACACAGCAATTTTTTTCTGGAAAGAATGTGCACAATACTGGTTAACCATTTAGAGGACTAAGCCTGCCCAGTAAAAGTGTGGTTTAAACTGACTGTGCTCAACATGACCCCATTGGGTTGACCTCAACACAAATGAACAGTAATTTTACTGAACGCTTGATGTATGTTATTAAATAAAATCGACTTTCCAATGCATTTTGAAAAGTATTATACTCCTGAAACATGAAAACTGACTACTGTATTTGATCTAATAACCGCACTATGCCCTTACATTTTTCAAAATTACTGGAAAAACTTATACATGTAGTATAAAATATCCACATTATAAGGTCACACTTTTAAGAAAGCTCGGCAGATGGCTCCATGCTTATGCACTATTTTTTCCCCAATTTTCTTTATAAAAGCTTATTTTGTGGGTACTCATTTGAATTGCCGCAGGCAGGCAATTCAAATGAGTACCCACAACATATGCTTTTATAAAGAAGACAAAAGTAGATGAGCTGAAATCTGACGATGAATAACTTGCTTTACAATGCGCTTATAGGGCTATTGCAGCAATTAGATCAAATGCAGTAATTTGTCCTGATAGTGAAGAATCAGTATTAAGTTCTTGTTTTAAATTTTCATTACTACCTTATTTTCAGGTGATGACTGTTGGTGATGTTAGCGCTACCGTGAGATTCAAGAAGGCATAAAATCTGATTGTTTATTGCTGATAAATGTATTAATTGCTAGTAAATGTATTAATCTGAAACCACTTTTTTATGTTTTCATCCAGTTTTTAAAGCCAGCCATATGGCAATGAAACATTAAAAAAAATCACTTAGAATAGGCAACCCCAAACTGTTTAGATCAGGCCCTGAGATTATAAAACTGTTTTCATGCTCAAATCAGCTGAGATTGAAATTTGTCCTGCTAATAAATCTCAAATTACTAATAATTGCAAATTCTTTCTTGCTAAACACAGCTGAGCATGAATATTTCTCTGCTGATAAACATGAAAATACCAACTATTGTTAGCATTTTCATGTTTATTTGCAGAGAAAATTTCATGCTCAGTTCAGTTGAGCATGTAAAAAGTTTTATAACCCTGTGGCAAAGCATAACAACCTTAAATATTTGGACACCTTAACTGCTGATCAAAAAACCTTGAATTTGAATGTCCTCTTCACTATCTGGTGATGATGATGATTAAGTTTTTTATGTCCCTTTCAACATTATTTACATCATATCGAGATGATGGAAGTGTGATAGAGAAAGGTTCTCTGCAATGGAGCACTGTACAGTCGTGAGTTGAATTCCCCCTTCAGCAGTTGAACTCGGGACCTCGTGATCACTTACACCTTGGGAACCCAGATGCTTTTGACTATCTAATAGTACCTAAATAATCTTAAGTATTTGGACAGACAGGCTTTTGCAAACAGTATAGACCCAGATCAGATGCTGCAGAGTGCAGCATCTGATCAGGGTCTACACTGTTTGCCATACACAGAGCAAAATTTTAGACACATTGAGAGGTAGTAGAATGGACGATTTCAAAGTTTAGGAAAGGAATGTTAAGTAGATAAGCTTGGTCACCCAGATGCTTTTGATCTAACAGTACCTAAATAACCTTGCGTATTTGGACAGATAGGCTTTTGCAAACAGTGTAGACCCAGATCAGATGCTGCAGAGTGCAGCATCTGATCAGGGTCTACACTGTTTGCCATACACACAGCAAAATTTTAGACACATTTAGAGGTACATGTAGTAGAATGGACGATTTCAAAGTTTAGGAAAGGTATGCTAAGTAGATAAGGTGTCCAAATACTAAGGGTTATTACAGTATGTTTAAAAAGTCTTGGTTGAACTGAAAACATTGTAGATTCTCATCAAACTACTGCACACTGTTTACTACCATATTTATCCTTTGTATTTGGACACCTTAACCCCTTACCATACTTGTTCTAAAATTTGAACAAGTACAATTTATTACCTGATGTTTTGTCTGAAATATGCTGGATGAGTGGCAAACAGTGGAGACCCTGATTCTGCAGCATCTCATCTGGGTCTACACTGTTTGCTCAGGCCTGTCTATCCGAATACATACCGTAAATACGATAAGTAAGTCTGTCCAAGTATTTGGGGCAAATATTGCAACCTAGTGCATGTCCAACTAACACTTGACAGAACATAAATCAACATTTGTGCGAGGGAATACAAAAGCAAAAAGTTATTTGAAATGAAACATAATAAGACATGTTTACCGATAGTTATTTTTATTTCATTTTTGTTTTTCATTTAATACTTTAAACAACAGAATGAATTATGATAGAATGAATATTATTGACTACGGCAATGACTGATCTAAAGATATAAATATCAACTATTTCATCAACTTACATAAAAACCAACTCAACAGTCTTACATTAATTTCGGGCAATCTGACTGGTTGAGAGCAAATTCAAAATGGCATTTATACTTTGATAAATCCATTATGCAAGAATCTTGGAAGTTGGAACTATATTGCATTTGGTTTGAGTATGTCCGAAAATTCGTTTATTCATTCTGTGGCTCATTTGACAAAGACTGTCAGTTCAGAATTATAAATACATACAAAACAACATACATGCAATATGACTGAAAATGGCAAAAAAACAAATATGATCATGATTTGATCTGAGGCAATTACATAGAACTTATTAAAACACTTTTTATCACTTTACCTATTAAAGCTAACTATTGGGATGGACTGTCCTTAATGAACAGTGTAAACCAAGATCAAACACCAAAATGTGACATATGATCAAGTTCTGCACTGCTGCCCACTCATCCAGCAATTTTTAAAGTAGTCCAATATACAGTCGACTCTTGTTATCTCGAACTCACTTATCTCAAATAACCGCTTATCTCGAAGTGAAAATCTGGTCCCTGTTTTAACACAGAGAGCTACCAAAAGGCAACAAAATATTGTGGAAAAGAGGAGAAATTGCTCCTTAGGAGCAATTTCTCCTCTTTTCCACAATATTTTCAATATATCTCTTAACTAAGGAGTCAAATTACATATTCATTCTGTTTAAGGTGTTTGTTCGATTAACTGTTTTCCTCAGTTCTGCAAATCTGATATGTCGAAGTACAGATATCTCAAAGTGTTTCATAGAGTCCCTTGGAGCTCGAGATAACGAGAGTCGACTGTACTTGTTCAATCTTTAGGAAAAATACAGTAAGGAGTGAAGGCATCCTATCATTTAGAGTTAATATAACAGACAAGTTCACAGTCCTTCATGCATACAGTATTTACCCTAAGTATTCGGACACCTCAACTCCTTACCATATGTCTTCTAAAATTGGAACCACTACCAACTCCTTATCTTATGTGTTCTTAAACTGGAACAAGTAAAAATTACTACCGGATGTTGTGTCTAAAAATTGCTGGATGAGTGGAAAACAGCATAGACCCTGATGAGACATCTCAGAATGTGATGTCTTATCAGGGTCTAGACTGTTTCTCAGACCTATCGGTCCGAACACATATAGTAAATACGATAATTTCTCAGACCTATCGGTCCGAACACATATAGTAAATACGATAATACCAGTAACCATGCCAAGATTATGTCTGACAATAACTAGAGGCCATATGTTCAGTGTTAATGAAAATAGACTGGTCTGGACAGTGATCAGTATACAGACTTCACAAAACTGTTTTAATAAAATTTTTATTCATCATCTTTAACCCATTGTAGTTGGGAGACCCCTAAATGGATAATTGGCAAACAGTGCAGACCCAGATCAGACGCATTCTTCACTGTTTGCAAATACTTCAGCCATTTTTCTCTGGGAATATCTAAATCTCATAGCTCACCTACCTAAAATTGAAATTGGACTCATCCAATATATTGTGTCAGAGAGTTCATTCAGTCTACAATGGATTAATACAATTAATTTGAAACGACTGCTTAAATTTATACCTACAGCAACAACATGATCCAACCTGTTTGAACAGAATGATTAAAACTGCTGTTTGAATAAAATTATGTACCATATTTACGCTAAGTATTTGGACAGACAGGACTGAGCAAACAGTTGACCAAGACCAGGCCCCAAGGTTATAAAACTTTTTTCATGCTCAACTCAGCTGAGCATGAAATTTTCTCTGCTAATAAACATGAAAATGCCAACAATAGTTGGCATTTTCATATTTATTAGCAGAGAAAATCTCATGCTCAGCTATATTTACTGACAAAGATTTTGCAATTGTTAGTTATATAAGATTTATTAGCATGACAAATTTCATGCTCAGCTGAGTTGAGCATGAAAAAATGTTTATAACTTCGGGGCAAGATGCTGCATGTAATCATGGTTCATACTATTCATCCAGTAGTTTTTAGACACATCAACAACAAGTAAAATGGACATTCAAGGTTTAGGAAAAGTGCAGTAAGTCTAAATACTTATGATAAATATGGTTATTTGATTTTAAAGTCAATTTTTGTTGAGATGTAAAGGGACTTATATCCCTACTAAAAATACAAACATTAGCATTGATTGTGTTGGGGTTTAATGACACGTCAACCCTTGTGGGTCATTTTGTGTCGTCTCCCAGAGAAAGGGAGAAAAGAGATAGAAGAGACAGTAGAAGAGACGAAAAAAAGGAGGGAAGGGAAGAAAGAGGAACAGGAGTGAAAGTGAAGAAACAGAAGAAATAAAAACATTCCCCCTCTACCCTTCCCTGCTACAAGGATAGCAGGCCTTGCCCAACTATAAGCCGATATCAGTTGGACGCCCCAGTGACGTGAGATACACGACACCTTCGCACCACCCGACCACCTCACAAACATTAGCAATTTTTATTAAAATTCATAAAACAGTCAGAATACCAAACTTCTAAAACAGATGGAGAAAGATTCTGTCAGTTAGTGTTAAGCCTGACTCACAATAGCAGGCGGATCTTTATTGACACTCATTTTCTTATTTTGCTGCTCATAAATTGGCAAATATCCTAAGAAAGATTTACCTTAGAGCAGCAAATATATAAGATCAAGAAATAAGGGAAACACAAATACCTCACTGATACCACTGCCAAAGCTGATGCATGATTGTAAAACCAACCTGACCCGAATTTTCCAAGGCCATGACCTCGACCTTAAGGTCATTAAGGGGCCAGGACTTGCAGCTATGGAATCTTTGGACAAGTATGTAACATCAGCACAAGTATGAACTGAATCTGTTCAATGGTTTCTTTGAAACTTCGACAAAAACTGAAACCTAGGTGTTAACAGACAGACAGATAGAAAGACAAAGAAATCCAAAGATAGACAGCCAGCCAGCTAGCCAGCCAAATGGGGGTTTGATAAGTTGAGATTTTACAACCCAGTCTCAACCCATTAGGGTCATGTCCAGCATAGTCAGATTACCTACGCACACTGTTCTTGAGCAGGCTTAGTCCTCTAAATTAACTAGTACTTGTGCACATACATGTACTTTCATCAGTAACTGACAACTGCCTTTCTTGAATCAGGGAAAGGGGAGCATGGTCATAGAAACTATTTCTACATGTATAACAAACCACATCATGAGATATTTTTGTTAAACCATAAACAAATAGCAAAGGCCTTGAGACAAGCACAGCCTAACAACCTTACACAGATCATAAATGTTGTATATACCAGATCTGACAAACAATGAAAAATAAAAACCCTGGGCCCAGTTGTTCAAAGCACCGTTAGCCTAACGAGCTTGTTAAAAGTCATTTCGTTAACTGTTTTAGCAGATTCAATACACAATATTCTGATATTTTTTGCTGAAAAAATGTGAGTAGCTTTTGCACTGCAAAAACTACTCACATTTTTTCAGCAAAAAATTTCAGCATATTTGTGTATCACTCTATGTAAATTTTAATGAATCGTTAACTAACGACATAATTAGTTTTGAACAACTGGGCCCTGGGCCTGTTCTATGTCTTTGTTGTTTGCACACAACCAAATCTCAATTTAAAACACGGTTCACATGAGACAATTATGCTACAACACATTATTTTAAATTCAATAACTGCACACAACACAAAAAACTTAAAGGGAATGGATACACTTGACAGATTTTACCAAGGGACACAACTTTTGTTACTTCCTGTGCTCTTTCCACATTGCTGCACACCGTGGCCATTCTGAGATCTACTTAAATCAAGATTTTGTTCCCCTTGTACATGTAGACCCTTTTCAGAAGGGAGAGAAAAACACTTTGACATCTGATAGTGTATCAATTCCTTTCAAATCATCATATCTAAGCTATGCCATGAGAAAATTAATCTTCTGGATTTTCGGTTTTACTTAAAGATTTGATACAGCAAACATCATGGACAAATAGCAAACAAACTGACATAACTACCTGGAGAGGTTTACTTATCTACGACTTTGCAATTCTAATATTCCCTGGAAACCCTTTTTCTCGAAGTGGGGCTCATTTGCCATTTACAGGCAATGGCATCTTTTTGCACTAAGACAGTTGAGGAGATTTAATATATTTTAAACGTGGACAAATTTTTCCAATGTTTAAATCCCCTTCTGAAAAAGGGGTCTACTCTAAGGGAGCATTTTTTGTTTTTCTTTTTAGGGTAGAACACTATTCAGAAGCAGCCTGGTGTGCAGGACAGCAAACAAGAAGTCACAAAAATTGTCTCCCCTGTAAAGATGGTGGAAAACCTGCCAAGTGTATCTAGTCCCCTTAAATATTTGCATGCTGAGTAAAAATTCAGCAGAAAAACTTCTGCATGCTGATTAAAAATTCAGCAGAAAAACTTCTCATTTCTCTGCAGAAAAATACTGGGTTTGACATTTCATGCAAATTGTCTCCTACGCAAACCCTATGCAAAACTACTGTTATGAATGACAATTTACCAGTCTGCCATAGACTTTAATCACTTTCCACTGAACAACATATAATTCATTGTAAGAACCAATTCTCAAATGTCAATCAAATTATTACATATAACATGATTCAACTGCACAGTGCCCAAAAAACTGTATTCTTTTATGGAGCCAGTTTGTGACTGGTAAGTTTCTTTCATGTAACTATACATTCTAAAATATTTACAGCAGAAATAAAAAAAACTGACAAAACAAACAAAATAAAAAACTAAAAAAAACTAGAAATGTGTCAAGATGGCATGGATGCTCCCGCCCAGGCCCATCCTCATCCACACGCAGGCATTTTGCAAAAAATTAAGTTGAAACAATGTGACCCCTGAGGGACACAAGGTATGTGTCATTGAATACATATTATCATAATGAAAAAAAATATATATGGTTTAGGGGTGGGGATCTGAATAGTTTCTGAGATACATTGTATTTGGCTATTGATGAAATGAAAGGGGCAGGGCAGGGTGGGGCATGATCCCAGGGGTCGCAAGGTATGTGACATTGAATGCATCTCATAAGGAACAACAATACATATGTTTAGGGGTTGGGATCTGAACAGTTTCCGAGATATTATTTATTTAAAACTTTTACATTTTCTTTGGCCCCACCCAGTAGCCCCACCTCGATCCAAAATCAGTGGCCTAAAACAAGCCTTTTCATCAACAACTAAACAGCTTTCCTCTGTGTAATTATTGTTCTAAATTTTAACTCTTCAGCCTCACCAATGATACCATAGTGATATTTTTAGTCACATTTTTGTATGTTTTTTTGGTGACCTGTTATATATTTTGACATCTTGCCCCACCCAGGGGCAAGGCCTGGGGCAATGGTACCATGCATTGAAAGGTCCTGCTCTAGGTAAGTATCATACCAAGTTTCAACTTTCTAGCCCAAAAGGTATGGAATTATAAGCTGTAAACTTGAACCTGTCTTTGGCCCCACCCAGTAGCCTCATCCCGATCCAGAATCAGTGGCCTAAAACTTGCCTTTTCATCAACAATTGAACAGTTTTCCTCTGTGTAATTACTGTGCTAATTTTAAGTCTTCAGCCTCATCAATGATGCCATAGTGATATTTTTAGTCACATTTTTGTATGTTTTCTTGGTGACCTGTTATATGACCCCTAGCCCCGCCCAGGGGCATGACCCTGGGGCAATGGTACCATGCATTGATGGTCTTGCTCTAGGTAAGTATCATACCAAGTTTCAACTTTCTAGCCCAAAAGGTATGAAAGTTATAAGCTGCCAGAGAAACGCGGACGTAAAATTGCACCTAAACTTGCAGGTAAACTTGAACCTGGTTACGAACGTGACATACGCACGTACATATGTAACATCACAGCGAAATGCTATATGCCCCACTCCTGCCTTTGGCAGGCGGGGGCATAAAAAAAAAATTAAAATAATGTAAATGAAAACCTGAAACCTAATTACAATGTCATTATCCTGTCGTGGGCAGATAACTCTTGTCAAAACTTGACGAAATTTGCCCATTAGCAATCCTAAACCATATCTTCACAATATCAATGTACATATCAAGTTTAGTAAAAATCAATTGGAATTTACGCAAGTTATCATCTGGAAATGAAAACACGGATGAATGCATGTATGACAGGCAGATGGACAGACATATGGATGACCAACCTGATACCATAATACACTGCCACTATTGTGTGGCAGGGTGTAAAACCTTATATATCACTTTCAATGGTAAAATAATACATAAAGTTATCAAATGATTAATGCTGAATGAAATTACACTTAAATGTATGAATTATAGACCAGGGCCCAGTTGTTCAAAGCTAACGACATCGTTAGTTAACGATTCATTAAAATTTAAATCGAGTGATACGCAAATATGCTGAAATTTTTTGCTGAAAAAATGTGAGTAGCTTTTGCAGTGCAAAAGCTACTCACATTTTTTCAGCAAAAAATATCAGAATATTGTATATTGAATCCGCTAAAACAGTTAACGAAATGACCCTTAACGAGCTCGTTAAGCTAACGACGCTATGAACAACTGGGCCCAGGTTATGTAAAGCATGATGACTGATGATGGATCATGAATAATTTTGAAAAATATAGCCTAGCTTTTCAAACAATTCAGACCGGTTTCTTCTGAGGCAATACAGACCAATTTTTCAGATGCTATACCTATATTAAAAGCACAACATACCCAATGTATTTGATATGATGAGTATATTTGAGCCAAAAGGTAAGAAAACATACCTTCAGACTCTCCTTATCTTGAAGTCCAAGGGTCTCTCCGAAATATTTCTAGATATCCGTACATCGACATATTAGATTTGCATAACTGAGGAAAAAATAAATTGAACAGCCGCATTTTACAAATGAATTTGTAATTTGACTCCTGAAGTTAGAGATACATATTATTGAAAATATTGAAGAAAAGAGGAGAAATTGCTCCTAAGAGCAATTTCTCCTCTTTTCCACAATATTTTGTTACCTGTTAGATTTCCATGTTAAAACGGGCCAGATTTTCACTTCGAGATAAGGCATTAGTTGAGATAACGAGAGGCGACTTTATATTATGACAATAATGATGCCATGATGCCAAACAGATTTTTTGTCATTTTGTACAATGCAGATAACCTGTGGCTTCCTGTTTACTTTCCTGGGCATCAAGTCTGAAAAGTGGACTTCTCTAACAGGAAAAACCTTGCTCCTAACGGGAGCAAATTCTTTCCTTTACGAGATACCCCATTTCAGAAAGAGACAAACATTTTCTGACAAAGCTTCCCTGTAACCTTTCCCTTAAAAAGATATTTTAAAAGTATCCTTTGCCTTATAATACTCACACTAAATATTTTTAGTTGAACAATGTCATGTTTTTCTTTGCACAAGCAATACTATACATATCCAAACTTGAAGCAGCTGTTTGACAACCTAATCAAATCTCTGTATGTCAGCACATTGCTATTTATCTGGGCCAAGTTGTTCAAAGCTAACGACGTCATTAGTTAACGATTCGTTAAAATTTACATCAAGTGATATGCAAATATGCTGAAAGTTTTTGCTGAAAAAATGTGAGTAGCTTTTGCAGTGCAAAAGCTACTCACATTTTTTCAGCAAAAAATATCAGAAAATTGTATATTGAATCCGCTAAAACAGTTAACGAAATGACCCTTAACAAGCTTGTTAAGCTAACAATGCTTTGAACAACTGGGTCCTGAACACAAGGGTATTTTAATGCACCACCTTTTACAACATGCATGCACGTTAACTACCATTCAATTAATCCCTCGTCTGCTGTACTTTTGACAATCAGCGGATGACGTAATTAACTTGGTCACTTTAAAAGGGCTCTGACCAGCCAGTATATTCATACAATTTGATCAAAGCCTTGGCAGGCCACTGATACATGTATGTTCTACAGAAGTCAATAATTTGACATGGCAATGTTGATAAATTGTTTGTTTGTGTTGTTTGTGTTGAGGTTTTACGGCCCAGTCAACCCAATGGGGTCATGTCGAGCGTGGTCAGTTTACCTAACCACACGTTTACAGGGCAGGCTTAGTCCTCTAAGCGGTTAACCAGTATTGTGCGCATTCTTTCACCAGAAACTGCCTTTCTTGAATCAGCGGAAGGGAGAGAATGACCGTAGAAAATATTTCATGATCAATCTCCACGAAAGAATGTTGCCGACCTCGGCGGGGGTTGAACCCGCGACCTCCTGATCTCCAGTCAGACGGCGCATCCAACTGAGCCACTGAGGCCAGCAGGCAAAGTTGATAAAAGAACATGTACAAATAAATAACTAAAACGATGCCTATCAACATTTAAGCCAAGGGTGTGAGTCAATAGATGATTTACTTCTGTCACCATAGTCGTACTGTAATTCCTCACCAACACTAATGTCTTTTGAAGCCACAAGGATCAGATAGGGCCGATCTTTCACCTCAATGAGTTTTGTGTGACAGTTACCAGCAGTTTTACTGTGATTTAATAAGCGACCTAATTTCCCACTCTCAGCTGTTGCATCAATACTGAAATGAAAATAGCCATTACCAATAACACAATACACATCAGCTAATTTCTACAGACATCAAAAGGTGATCTGAATTTGATTTACCATTATATTAGTTTTGGTAAGATGCATTATGTACAACAGGTTCAGATAGGGCAATAATTTTGGTGATAATACTGCCAAGACAATTCTAATGATTTATCTCTTCATATGGCAAACACCCTCAACTAAGTATTACATGCCGGGAACCTGGCATGTCTAATGAGTATTTTGATTAATACCAAATTCAACAGTTGACAAAATGGTGATTTTTTTCAAAGGAGATAAATTTTGACGAACTGTCAAAGCCTATTTTCTGGCAATAACAAGAAACAATATTTCAAAAACTGATCTACCAAAATTTTTACTCAGCATTGTCAGTGCTCCACTTACAAAATTTATACAACAGTACACTCATTTCAAAGAATCTGTTGTACATTTGTGAATATATCTCATTGTTATGCAATGTTGACAGTCGCGGACAGACACCGCTCTATGTTTCTTACATATGAAAGCGTGTTTCTCAGATATGGACTTGAAATTGAAATAAATGTATTGCTTAAAAAACTGTGCAAAAATTAACTTATCATCACATCAACAAAAAAGGAACACAACAAAGAAAACCACATAAGCTGCCAAAGAGATAGTTCAAAACAGAAGAGGTAAACTCACCAATTGCTTTTATTTTTGAAATTAAAGTAGTACATATAACACCCCACATCTTCCTCTTTTTTGTATTTATCTTCTCGTTCTTTTGCTTCCTTGAGATCTATGAGATCGCCAGCATATTCCACAACAAAGTCTCCACGCTTGAATGTCTTAGTAGCTACAACACCGCGACCTTTATTCTCAATTTCTTCAACCTTAAAAGAAACATAACTGTAGAAACATAACCCTAGTCCTGCTGAACCTGGATAAACCCTGCCTTTGCAAACAGTGTAGATCCAGATCAGTTGGCTTCTGAAGAAGCCAACTGATCTGGATCTGCACTGTTTGTCATTCAGTATGTGAATTTATATCAACAACCTGGATCTAGTAATCTGATTGGCTGAAAATTGGAAGTGGGTGTGGCATCTTAATTTATTCAGCATGACAAGGGTTAAGGGGTCTGGATACACTTGGTAGATTTTGTGTCATTTTTTACAAGCAAGACATCTTTTCTGAACTTCTTTGCATTCAAGCACACCAGGTTCTTTCTGGGGAGCAAATTCTTTCCTTTAAGAGTAGACCCCTTTTTAGAAGGGAGGCAATACAATTTTGACAGTTTCATATCATTTCCCCCAAATTTCATAGGTCAGGGTAAAATATCAAGATTCTGGTAGGTTTCGTAATTTATCATCAAGGTAGACAACTTTTCTGACTTCTTCTTTGTATTCAAGCACACCAGGTCCCAAGGTTATAAAACTTCTCTCATGCTCGACTCAGCTGAGCACAAAATTTGTCCTGCTAATAGATCTTAAATTACTAACAATT
This sequence comes from Anodontia alba, assembly GCA_964016985.1. Lineage (NCBI taxonomy): Eukaryota > Metazoa > Mollusca > Bivalvia > Lucinida > Lucinidae > Anodontia > Anodontia alba. The sequence goes on from OZ024830.1 coordinate 37,699,101, forward strand.
GCTAATTCTTTCTTGCTAAATATAGCTGAGCATGAAAATTTCATGCTCAGCTGAGTTGAGCATGAAAATTTTTTATAACCTCAGGGCCAGGTTCCTTCTGGGGAGCAAATTCTTTCCTTTAAGAGTAGACCCCTTTTTAGAAGGAAGGCAAGACAATTTTGACAGAGATTCATATCCTGAAAGTGCATCATTTCCCCCAAATTTCATAGTTCAAGGTAAACTATCAAGATTCTTATTTAACCCTTCTTACATCCTCTGGTTCGTGTGCACAGTTTGAGCCAAAAAAGGCTCTCAGTATTTCTGTGTTAAGCTGAGATTTAACATCCCAACCTAAAACATATTTGCTGTGTTGAGACTGACTCAGAATTTGTAGGATTTTTACTGGACCTGCTTGAATGACTAATTTAAAGAGAAACCCAAGGTTGGCAATGAATGTATCTCAGATGAAAGGTGTTGACAAATCATATATTTTGATATATATATTTGATCAAAATCAGACAAAAACAAGGCAGTTAATGATGTTTAAAGAATTCAAAATCATTATCAAGGGCACTGCCATTTTGAATATATGAAACATTTCAAAATATAAATAAAATCCTCCTGATAGAAATTAATGCAATTTTCAAGCAAAATCCATAAATACCTGGGCCCAGTTGTTCAAAGCATTGTTAGCTTAACAAGCTCATTAGTGGTCAAAATGTTATGTGTTCTAGTATGTATAATATCTAATTTTACAGGTATTTTTGCTGAAAAAATGTGAGCAGCTTTTGCAAATGCAAAAGCTACTCACATTTTTTCAGCAAAAATATCAGCGCATATGCATTATTTAACGATCAATGTCTTAATGATACGTTAACTAACAACATCTTTAGTTTTGAACAACTGGGCCCTGGAGAATAAGCTATATACACAAATACAGAGGTTGAACTATTTATTTAGGTTTTGCATATTTAATTTAGGCTTTATGGCATCATAAAACCTCATTAAATATTCAAAATGATGGCACCCATAAAAGCACTTTTGGTATCTTCAAACCTTGATGCTTTAAATATATTTCATCCGATTTGGATCAAATTTGCATTAAAATTTACAATTTGTCTTTCTTCTCAGATACATTCTTCACCAATACTGCTTTTCTCTTTAAATTTCTAGTAGCTCTGACACATAGAGGCACCACATAGCCCACAGCTCCATATCAGATGCTTTTTTTTTCCCAACAGAAGAGTACTTATATTTTTCTCATATCCAACTGAAAACATGAGGGTACAAATTGGGAATGCCTCACTGTGCTGCTTCTAATGAGTACACACAACATATGTTATTGTGAAGAAATAAGAAAATTATTAAGGATCTTCCCTCTTTTATTGGAGCTATAGCATAACCCATCTATTTCACTGGCCACATGCAGGGGCACAAAATATGTCAGTGCTCTATATAGTTTTGGCCCAGTTGTTCAAAATAAACTTTGTCGTTAGTTAATGTATCATTAAAACTTTAATCTTTTAATATGACATATATGCTAATATTTAATTCACTAATATTTTTGCTGAAACAATGTGAGTAGCTTTTACCTGTGAATTAGATATTTTACTTACTAGAACAGTTAACATTTTGACCATTGTTTGTTTGTTTGTGTTGAGGTTTTACGGCCCAGTCAACCCAATGGGGTCATGTCGAGCGCGGTCAGTTTACCTAACCACACGTTTACTGGGCAAGCTTAGTCCTCTAAGCGGTTAACCAGTACTGTGCACATTCTTTCGCCAGAAACTGACAACTGCCCTTTTTGAATCAGCGGAAGGGAGAGACAGGGCTTCCGTTAAGCGGACGTACGACGTATATTACGCCCTGAGATTGCCACCGGACGTCCAAATTGAACTTCAAAGACGTACCGCGGACTTCCGAAATTTCTTTTGTCCGTCCGAAATCGATACCCGAGACGTCCAAAAATTGTCAAAAGGCCCGCCCACTTTTAACCAGTTGTATGATGTTTGCCCCGCCTACTTACCGGAAATTCGCTACCTGTGTTGACTGAGCTTTGAGGACATCCCACTTTACGCTTGCGGGAGTTTTATTGACAGCCGTGTCAAGCGTCGCGGCTACCTTTTGATGGCTGCGTGATCACTGCGTGTATTTTTCACGCGTGCTGAGTTGATTAATTGATGTTTATATAATTAAATTTTCTACTGCGACCCCGAAAATATTCGTTGAAATTATATGAAGTCATTATTATTTTTTAATATTCACGTCTTAAAATCTTAAATTATTATTTTGCTAAGAACGTGTGTCGTCTGCAACACTTCCGGGAATTGCCGAGTGAAATTCTATAAATAAATAAATAACAATTATGCACAGAACGCAAATTGAAATCTATTCGAATTTAGAAGCTTACGTTTGTCATGACAACAAAAGCATTTTTTCAAATGAAAAGAAAACATATTTTTCGTCAAAAGTTTCGGAAAACCCGTTTCTAAATTTATGCGTAGCCTTGTTCCGGTTGCGCTGTTTACCAGTGCGGAAAAGACGCAAAGTAAGTCTAAATATAAGCGATTTGCGATGGTTTTGCTTGCTTTTCTCCGCGAACGAACGTTTTGCTGTTGGTATTTCATCGAGAGCTGCCTTTAATTTGTTTGTTGTTGCACGAGTCGGCGCCGTTTTCCCGCAATTTTTGTGAAGTAAGCAACTCGTTCGCTCGTGTTGATCAGCTTCAATCCGAACAAATATTTCATTAGATACATTTCTGCAAAATAATTTCAGCATAGTTTATTTTTAAGAAAACATGTTTTGGGTGTTTTCTCTCATGTATTCTCTTTTCTTTTTTCTTTCTCTGGGCTTTGAAACGAATGCGAAGTTGTACCAATGTTGATGCCTTCTCTAAGGTCCGACATACAAGTACAGGCTTTCCAAAAAGATGCGATCGAATTTTAATAAGCGATAAGGGCATTTTTAAAACACATCTAAGAGAAGCGTATATCATGATGATTCTGTGTGACACAGAAATAAGAACCTATGTTCTACTAAAGAAAGGGCAGACCGCCGCAGCACGGTAAAAAAGTGGGACTTCCTAGATTTTCCTGTGGGACTTCCAAATTTGAGGGGTAGGAAGTCTGGGACTTCCTGAGTCTGGAAGTTAAAAGAAGCCCTGGAGAGAATGACCATAGAAAATATTTCATGATCAATCTCCATGAAAGAATGTTGCCGACCTCGGCGGGGGTTGAACCCGCGACCTCCTGGTCTCCAGTCGGACGTTGCTTGTTAAGCTAACAATGCTTTGAACAACTAAGCCCTGGGATACTGGTATTTTAGTTCTGGAAAGGGCTCATGATACCAAAATGTATCTTGTATATATCTCACTGAGGTGACTCCAGTGAGTTTCCATAAGATCCATTATCATGCATTTTTAACAGAACAAAAATTATCCTAAATTATCACTTAAAGATACAAATGGTAGATTTTTCCCCCATTTTTAACAAGGACTTTTGTGACTTTCTGTTTGCTCTCCAGCATACAAAACTGGTCAACTCTAAAAAGGAAAGAATTAACTGGAGCTATAGCATAACCCATCTATTTCACTGGCCAGGCCCTAACACGCAGGGGCACAAAATATGTCAGTGCTCTATATAGTTTGGACCCAGTTGTTCAAAATAAACTATGTCGTTAGTTAATGTATCATTAAAACTTTAATCTTTAAATATGGCATATATGCTAATATTTTTGCTGAAAAAAATGTGAGTAGCTTGCAAAAGCTACTCACATTTTTTCAGCAAAAATACCTGTGAATTAGATATTTTACTTACTAGAACAGTTAACATTTTGACCACTAATGAGCTTGTTAAGCTAATGATGCTTTGAACAACTAAGCCCTGGGATATTGATATTTTAGTTCTTGTACTTATCCCATTATGTTAAATTCTAGCAGCTGTGATGAAGACCATATATTAATGAGCTGAATTCTGCCTACAGCAGGATTTGAACCCAGGAACTTTTGATCTGCAGTCGGGCATCCTGACACTGGAAAGGCCTCACGATACCAAAATGTATCCTGTATATATCTCACTGAAGTGTTCAAGCGAGTATCCATAAGACGCATTATCATGCATTTTTAACAGAACAAAAATTATCCTAAATTATCACCAAAAGATACAAATGGTAGATTTTTTCCCCATTTTTAACAAGGAGGAAGACTTTTGTGACTTTCTGTTTGCAGTCCAGCATACAAAACTGGTCAACTCTAAAAAGGAAAGAATTTGCTCCCAACGGGAGCAAATTCTTTACTTTTAGAATAGATCCTTCTCCAATAGATTCTTTTGGAATAAATCCTTTCAGAAGGAAGAAAAAACAATTTTGAAGAAGCTACCTCCCCTGAAAGTGCATCACTTCCTCTTAGTATCTGAAGCTGTGCAGTACAACCTGGAAAAGGTCACATATATAACTTTACCTTTAGGCCATCTTCTACACCATTTAATACTTTATATTGTAAATCTTCTTCCTTTTCTTTCTGAAATACAACAAACAATTATGAACCTCTAACTGCTTGATGTAAAAATTTCGACATCATGAGCCATGGACAGCAAAACTAAAACACACATTTCTAAAAGCAGAGACCTAGATTAGCAAGACATTCCTCCAGTCAAATTTGGGTCATCAATGTTGACCAAGAGTTCTTGTTAGGGTCATGTTGAGCATGATCAGTTAACCTACTCAAACTTAACCCTTGTCCTGCTGAATAAATTAAGATGCCACACCCACTTCTAATTTTTAGCCAATCAGATTACTTGATCCAGATTGTTGATACAAATTCAAATACTGAAAGGCAAACAGTGCAGATCCAGATCAGTTGGCTTCTTCAGAAGCCAACTGATCTGGATCTACACTGTTTGCAAAGGCAGGACATATCCGGGTTCAGCAGGACATGGGTTAACATGGGCAGGCTTAGTCTTCTAAGCAGTTATCCAGTACTTGTGCACAGACTTGCATCTGTAACTGACGACTGCCCTTCTTAAATCAGTGGAATGACTGTAAGGAAAGAACATACTATACAAATGTTTGTCTTGTTCTTAAAATTGCCTCACTAAGCTATTTCTGAAGACACTTCATAACATCAGTGATTTATTTACAATTATATACCTGTGCGTCCCAGGACTCACTTGGGCTATATAAAGTGAGTCCTACTAGAAAATCATTGCATCCATTACAGAATTTTCCACTATAACTTTGTGAGTCCTGGGACTCGCTGAGATTTAAAATGCGAGTCCCAAAGCAAAAAATGTAAGTACGGGACTCGGGATGCGCAGGTAAAAAAATCACTGTAACATGTTTTGGTGTAAAAAGAAAAATTATGACGTTTTACCCCAAAAATTTGGTTTGTCAAGAAGAATACTGGAAGAATAAAAACCGACCTGTATATCAGATTTGCATCTTCTTTCACTACGTCTGACAGGGAAGTAATCTGTGACAAGAGTATTCTTCTTTGTGTCTGTTTCTTTTGCCCTGAAATTATTATAAATTAAAATGATCACGCAAGTAGCACCAGATAATAAAGAGGAGTATCATATAAATACTTTTTCTATTTCTCAATAAAAACTTATGTTGTGGGTACTCATTAGAAGCACCTGGATGAGGTACATCTCATGAGGACCCACTTATTTTCATGGATAAATGGTAACTTCCCATTTCGTCTAGTGTTTTAAAGCCTATTCCGTCTACTCCATTTCTGAGGGTAATTCCCATTTTGTCTACTTTTTTTTTATTTTTCTATATAAAGACCAAGATCTAAACCAAAACTGTTCAGTTATACTTTGTATGATTAATACTGATCATAAAAAATACTGATTAATGATTAAGATAAAATTGTTACTAGTAATTATTGATCAGGAATCAAACTGATATGGTTTCCATACAAAAAGATGAGTATGGATAAATAAGGGAAACAGGAATACCAACTGGGTAGAACCAAACCAACTTCCTTAAGTCTGATCTGGATCTACACTGATTGCTTTGCCTGATTGCCAGGTTTTCCATACAAAATATACAATATACGTTTGTACCACCATATAGAGCTTGAGTAGGCTTCATAAGTATGAAAATAACTAGTAGATGAAATGGGAATGTGTGAGTACACAAAATGGGAAAAAACTGGCAAAATAGTAGATCAAATGGGAATAGATAAAATGGGAATAAACCAGGGCCCAGTTGGTCAAAGCATTGTTAGCTTAACAAGCTTGTTAAGGGTCACTTTGTTAACTGTTTTAATGGTTTCAATATACAATATTCTGATATTTTTTGCTGAAAAAATGTGAGTAGCTTTTGCACTGCAAAAGCTACTCACATTTTTCAGCAAAAAGTTTCAGCATATTTGCGTATCGCTCGATGTAAATTTTAACGAATTGTCAACTAATGATGTCGTTAGCTTTGAACAATTGGGCCCAGATAAATAAGAAAATATTTTTGGTTGAATGCCTTACCTGCAGCTATGATTACAAGCTTGCTTTACTGAGTTATGGCTTCAGCCTTGTCAACAATATTTTAGCAATGTTGAGCCATCCCCTAAACAATTACAAACAGCCCTATTCTACACCTGCTGTATGCATAAGTGCTTGCCTGAGCCTGTAAGATACTAATTTGACAGCTAAAGCACCTAAATTAATAAAGCTATATATACTATGCCAAGCACAACTGCAAAGATCAAATATATGAAAGTGCATAGACTCAGATCAGCCAGCATTGTCTGGCCAATTATTTCCATATGCATACATTCAGCAAAAAACCCTATTTTACAGGAAAAAAACGGAAACGAGCCAGCGCATGACAAAACCTACAAAATAGTATGTGCGCCCAGCATCCGCCCAGGCTGACCAGAGTCTTCGCGTCCGCATGAAGAAAGCTTGGGTTCTTAATAGCTATTCATTGAGTGTATAACAAAGACTCTGATCAGACTAGGCTGAGTCTTCGCTAGGCGTACGTGCCATTTTGTAGGTTTTGTCATATGCTGACTCAAATATAAGCTGCTACATGGGAAAATATACCTTTCGCGATGAGCACCAGCAAAGATGTAGATCAGCCTGTGCATCTGTGCAATCTGACCAGAGCTTCAACTGTCAACCTGAAGAAACACTGGATTCTTGGCTATCCAAAGAGCACACGGAGAAGACTAGACCTAATACATAGCTCCAGATAAGCAAGGTTTTCCCTGACTCACATTTTGGCAGTTTTTACCCTCAAAACCTTGTTCTGGACTCTCAAAAGTTTGAGGGAGAGTCCTTATTGATGCTTATATAATCAATCCAAAATTAATTTTATTGATATAATTGTGATCTAGAGGGTTTCAATATTTGGGCATTAGTTAACCCTTAAAACACTATATTAAAGCAAATTGTAGCAGACGACATTCTAAAATTGATTTTATTTTTCAGAGAAAATAAGACCTGACATTTCATGTGAATTGTCTGCCTAGCAGACAATTCACATGAAATGTTAAGTTTTATTTTTTTCCAAAATACAACAAAAACAAAAACAAGTACTTCAGTGTGTCATCTGCTGTAATTATAATTAGCACTTTAAGGTTTAACCCTTTAAATGACAAACCCTTATATCTTATTTAAGGACCCCTTTATTCCAGAAAAGGGAGTCCCTGGGACCCTCAGTTTTTTTTTAAAACCCTGAGGGAAAACCCAGGATAAGGCACTTTTTTCAACAAAAACTTATTGCTATTTTTCTTCTCTGTCCATGAAAGCATACGTTGTGGTGCTCATTAGATTCTAATGAGTACTCACAACATATGTTTTTGTGGAGAAATAAGAAAAATATACACCTAAGACCACTTCTTATCTATACATCTATGCTAGGATCAGACCAGGCAGATGTGCAGACTGTTCTGAATATTTGCTTGGTGCATTTCCTAATGTTGCAGCTCATATAATTTTTATGTACAGCTTGTATTTCTATTCCCTACACATAGAAAAGTAGTATCAACATAAAGTTTGCTTATTTCTCCTTGAAAACATACACTGTGGGTAATCATTATATGTGTCTTGTCAGGGTACTTCTAAAAAATACCCAAAACAAATTTTCGTGGAGCATAACGAAAAATAACAAATTTCTGGCATAAAAAGAGCATCTTATCTGGTGTTACGTGTGTGTTAAGGATTAAAAATGCCTTGACTTCTTACTTCCTTCTTGCAGATTTAGGTTTGTGAGCTTCAGTAGCAGAAGCTGTTGTTTCAGGGGTAGGTGTAGTGCTTCCACCCCCTTTCTTTCTTCTCCCTTTCTTCTTTGACTTTTTAGCCTCTTCTGGCTGTTTTTTAATTTCATCTGAAAGACTCTGCAAAGATTATAAAGACAACATACTTTAAACATGATGAAACACAAACATAGTCAAAAACTTGCAAGCAGACAAGATCGCACACACACATGCATCCACCTCTTCTATGTTTTAACCAAACAGGAATAAATTAAAAAATAATAATGGAATTTCACATAGTTTATCTGAGAAATTCTTCCTTCACATAATTTTTTAGAAAAATTTCTGGTGACTTAAGTTCTCGGTGATATTCAGCATATACATGTATTTCATATACAACTGCCCCATCTCTTAGTTCTGTATTCATTTTTGTGCTTTTTGCCTATGAAATTTCAAAAATGTTCCACCTAATTTGGCTTCAGTGGGAATATAAGCATATCTCTTAATTTTTTTTATTATTTATTCCTTGATTTAAAGGTGCTCCTATTTTATTTCTTGGCAGATCACTAAGCTACGTAACATCATCTGAAGTGGTATTTTCTAACACCAATCAAGAAAATCAACTGAATTTTTATTCACTTTGGCATAAGTATCAGCCTGATATAAATTTCTCTTTGGAATGAAAGAACTAGTATTATTTTCAGTCATGTTCTGATCTCCGGGATGTGCTTCTAATGACTGTAATAACGAGTACCATAATATATGTATATGTAAGGTTTAGTAAAGAAAACATATCAATATTTCTGTTGAAAAAAAAGGCCATCTTATCAGAAGCTATGAAAAAGTGAATTTTTGTTATTGTTTTTTTTTGTTTGAGTTGAGGTTTTACAACCCATTACAGCCCATTAGAGTCACTTCGAACATGGTCACTCAGTTAACCTACACATACTATTCCACGAAGTGGCAAGCTTGTCCTCTAAAAGCAGTTAACCCTTAAAGCGCCAATTACAACAACTGTCGTCTGTCTTCTGCCGGTTACTTTAAAAGTCAGTCGCAAACAGTGTGGACCCAGATCAGACTGCTCCTTTTAGGAGCAGTCTGATCTGGGTCCACACTGTTTGCCTACATGCAAACTGTGAGTTTGAAAAGTTTGCAAGAAGATGCAGCAGACGACATTTTCAGATGCAGATTTTCTTGGCGCTTTAAGGGTTAATCAATACTTGTGCACATACTTTATCCAGTGACTGACAACAGCTCTTCTTGGCTCAGCAGAAGGAGGAGTATGGCTGTAGAAATCATTTCATAATCTATCTGATTCTCCAAGGAAATGTGGCCAAGCAGTGCTCGAACTTGTGGCTCCTGGATCTGCAATCAGATGCATTACCGGCTATGCTACCTTATTTTTTATTAGGTATGAAACAAAAAATACCTTTTTACATGCTGGTTTTTCTGATGACTTCTCTGTCTTTGTATCTTCTTCTTTGTTGGGAGATGATTTAGGTGTAAGAAACACTGATGAATCTAAAACGTTACTAATTGGTTTGATACCCTCTGTCTTGCCCTGACTGACTGAAGGTTCAGTTCTACTCTTATCTGAAAACGAGAAATGGAGAATAGTAAATGTCCTAAAATTTCAAACACTTTATTACATACTTTTTGGTCTAAATTTGCTTTTTTATGCAATTGGTTCTTAAAATATTTAGTGGAATGGCAAACAGTGTAGACCCTATCAGACTGCTCCTTCAGGAGCAGTCTGATCTGGGTCAGCACTGTTTGCATACTCCATTTTATCAGAAACACTGGTGTTCAAAATTTTAGGACATTGACTGAAATAAAAACACATTTTTATGATCTTGGCACAAAACTGAGCTCCAGATAAGGAGTATTCAGATACAATGTAGTTTTCTTATTTCACCATGAAAATATCTGTTATGTTTGCTCATTAGATGCATTAGATGATCATGAGGCACTACTAATAAGTGTCCATAAAATATGTTTTTGTGGGAGAAATCAGAAACATATCAATACTGTTCTCAAACTTGTATTTCTCAACCTTTCAACCTGATAGACATACCTGGAGATCTGGTGTGAGATCTGCCATGAGTGCAGCAAGCCAGCTACCTGGAAGGGGGCCCACTGATGTGGATGTTACCCCTGTACCTGCATGTTAATAAAAAATCTGATGATGATGATGACGATGATTTCTAGCCCTCTTTTTCAGGCTATTTTTATCGAATTTCTTTACCCATACTCCAGATAAGATACTTATAATTTTCAACTAAAATGTAATATATATTTCTATTTCTCCACAAAAACATGTTGTGGGAACTCATTAGAAGCGTATTACTGAGGGACTTTAATCAGTATGCACACAATAATTTTGTGGAGAAATGATAAAAATATTACGTTACTTCCCTCTCTGATCTGAAGCTATGTTCACTTTTATTCACCACAAACCTAAAATGCCCAAAACAACCCATTGTAGACAGAATAAACTCCCCCAGACTATATATTGGAAGAGTCCATTTTTGATTTTAAGTATATTAAGCTATGTGATTTAGATATTCCTAAAGAAAAATTGTTGAACTACTTGCAAACAGTGGAGACCCTGATCAGATGCCGCATTCTGCGGCATCTGATATGGGTCTGCACTGTTTGCCAATTACCCTTTTAAGGGTTTCCAGACTACAATGGGATAACCAATACTTATTACAATAAAAAGTGAGAAAATGTATGTTACAAAAAACTGTATTTTCTGATCAGCTGACTATGAAAATTCTGCCCGATCATCAGTCACAAAAGGCAAAAGTGACTGGTGATCAATATTAATTGATCATTGAGACAACATAAGTATAATATGAAGCATGCAGAAACATATTGAAATGAATGAAACAATTTATTTAAATTTAGCTTTTTTTGTTTGTTTGTGTCGAGGTTTTACAGCCCAGTCAACCCTATGGGGTCATGTGGAGCAAGATCAATTTACCTAACCACATTTTACTGGACAGGCTTAGTCCTCTAAGCAATTAACCAGTATTGCCAGGTCACATTCTATCTCCAGAAACTGACAACTGCCCTTCTTGAATCAGCAGAAGGGAGAAAATGACCATAGAAAATATTTCATGATCAAATCACCATGAAAGAATGTTGCTGCCTTGGCTGGGTTGAATCCTCAACCTCCTGATCACCAGTTGGATGCGCAGCCAACTGAGCCACCAAGGCCGGATTTAGCTTTTTTAATTAAGTACAGTTTATTACGTTGTCACCTAGCTGCCATATGTAATGGAATTGAAACATAAAATGATTTTCTCATGTCTGAACCACTAGTGAATGATCTAACCTATTGTGATGTCTTTGGTGCAACCATCCTCAACGTTACCCTTTGGACTTGGCGGAAAATAATCTGTTATCTTATTTGGTGTTGTTTCCATTTCTTAGCTAAAATACAAAATAAATAAATAAAAAACTAGTCACAGAGAAAACAAATGTCCACCAAACATGCTAACTGTCAAGGTCTCCAAAATCTAATCAGTTCTTGGTTATGTCCCAATTATATATCCATGAAAATTTGGTAAGAATCCTAAGACTGGTTCACAAGATATTAAGTGTTACGCTAACGCCAGTTGGATCCACATCAAAATCAAAATGTTGCAGGTTGGGGGACATAGTAACATAGCTCCAGATAAAGTGATATTTTATAAGAAAAGTACAGATATTTTTCTTACTTCTCCAGGCTAACATATCTAGTGGTACTCACCAGATGTGCATCTGTGAGGTACTTCTAAAGAGTACACACAACATACACTTCAACCTCTGTATAACACGGTTCGTTATAACATGGTTTTGGATACAACACAGTTCAAAGATGGATCCCAAAATTGTATAGATTATATTGAAAAATCACCATAAATGGTCATTTTTCAATATAATCTATACATTTTTGTTTGAATATAACACGGTTGTTTAACTAACATGGTTTATGCTATGGACCCCAACAATAGTGTTATAAAGTAACTGTGGTGTCTGTTTTTGTGGGGAAACAAGAAAAACATACGGATACCCTCTCTTATCTGGAGCTATGACTATGTCTTAGTAGAGACAGGCCTCAGCCGAAAATCATCAGCACTGATGGGTCCATTGTCTCTGAGTGTAGGCTGAGAAAATGGTCCTGAACGGGACTTAACACTGTTTCGTTTAACCCTCAACTTCCTGTAATTTAAGCAAACAGTGCAGACCCTGATCTGGGTTTGCATGGTTTTAAAGATATCACTTTGTACACAGCACTCTGATGTCACAGCAACAAGAATAGAGCGACTATAAATAACTGTTTCCTGGACTGCATTCAGAAGTGCAAAGTGATAGTGAATGTTTTGCCCTGGATTCCTTTACCTAATCTTGGACCCAATATACACTAGACTAGTAACTACGGTACAGGTATTGTATTTATTGGGAATGTGTTGTCGTGGCTGAGTTTTTACAATTTTGTATGATGAAGTTTAAATGCTCATATTTCAATTATTTTTCAAACTATCTGAGATTTGTTTTCAAAAAGCAATAGGTCAATATATTACCTTTAAATCTGCAGCATTATATTTAAGAAAAAAACAACAGTTTTTGTAAACATCGACGAGAAAACTTGGTACCCATTTTAGCCATTTTCGGCATTTTTAGCAGAAAATCATCAGAAATTTGCCCAAAATGATGCTATAACTTCAATCTTATTAATTGGGACTTAACGTTTTTCAAATAAACCTATTAAAAACAATTTATTACAACTTCAGTTTTTATCCAAAATCATTTTTAATGACCATAGTGATGTAAAATAGCGCTAAAATCAAGCCACGACAACATATTTTGACAGTTCCGTTAGTGACGAGTCCGGGTATTATTGGGTCTGAGACCTAATGTTGAGCACTAATACGAATAGGGACCCAGGGCAAAATGTTCACGAGTAACATACTTTTGAATGCAGCCCTGCAAAGTGATAGTGAACATTTTGCCCTGGATTCATGTACTTAATGTAATAATGAGCATTAACAAGAGCATGGATTCAGGGCAAAACACTTAGAGTAACTTGCACTTGTGAACTTAGCATAGATTAATTGTATCGATTAACTTTCTTCGATCATGATAGTCACATGGACAACAGCCATATTCTTTAGTAGCTTTTGGTTGATTGTTTATATTTGGGTCAACTGATAAACAACTGACCCAAAAGAAGTACTAAAAAATGTTCAGTTTGGGTATAGTTACGTTCGGTGACAACAGGTTGTGTGTTTCATATCGTGAAAAATTGTTTAGTCCATCTAACGTGCTGTTTGATTTCATTGATCAGGGTTCTCACTGCATTTTTGAACCATGTGAACTGGGGGCAGGGGTGGGCAAAACCTCTGAAAATGTCCATGCTTTCATTCATTCAACTTAAAAAAATTGAGACACTTTCTTTCTTAATTTTAATATTTACCACTTACCGTCATTAGCAAATATCGGTACAAAGAAAAGCCACTAAAACAACAGAGATGACTCGGATTACTTAGGGTGGATCCAGCTTAGGGCTCAAATGGATAGCCGAACCCACTGCCAGACCAATAATTCTGTTTTCATGGGTAAAATTTGAAAAAGTAAGGCGTGTGTTGCCAAAAATCTGTCCAAACTACCAAAGCCGACCTAAAATCCAACATTCTAGACCTGCAGATGTAGTGAAATTTTTGAAATTGAATAAAGGGAATTTTAATCAATACATACATCGAACGATTACCGGTCCCTGATCGACAACAGGTGACTTCAAAAGTACCCCACCCACTCTAGATTACAATCTAAAAACATGCTCCTTTGCTCCAAAATACAAGCATAACTCAGATGAAACCAATAAACAAATTTTTTTCGGACCACAGATATATCATGCTTACCTGTTTAAAATTCAATACAATACGCAATGAGATATGTTGTTGTTGTGCTTGGCATTCAAACGCGCGTGCAATTTTATTTTTAGTACTCGCCTGCGCGCCCATTGGCCAGTTTCTTCGGACAGTATTTCGTAAATGCCACGGAAACAGCCGAATAGTATTTTTCGTAATCAAATAAATTCGGACGCTAATCTTTCGACCTCCGAGCATTTGTTACTTACAAGTATAAGATTTTAGAAATAAAAACAATGACAGTGCCGTACCAAAGCGCCCCCCACCACTTGGCTTCGCAATATTTCTAGATCTCTTTAGCACCATTGCCAGAGATACATTTTATACAATCCATGTTACCTGCTCCGGGACGGGAACAAGACAATTCATCGACAAGACAGCTCATCGACACGGTTTTTGGAGACAATTCACTGACACAATTGAAGACAATTCATCGACACTTTTTGAAGACAATTCACCGACACATTATTATGTTGAAATTATACCCAAGCTGATAAAATGAAGACAGTATTTTGAAAATAAATTGATTTCTTATCACGTTTATGATCAAAATAACGAATTTAGGATATTAATTCAATATTTTTTGGCTGATTGATGACAATTAAGAGACCATTTTAACCGCATAGGATGGCTGGCGTAAATAAACTTACGCATTTTATTTTAAAAGCATGATTTAAAGGAATATATACGCATAGGGAACTTGGTAAAATATTATTCAAAACTTTCTTAATTAAAATAAAGAAGTGGGAAAGTGAAGCTGGATATTCGTTTATATGAGTTATGTTTTCATTTATTTCCTAAATTTTTGTTGTTCAAATTGTGATAATAATAGGAATTTGACAGTTAATCATTAATACATCAGTGTCATGTAGCAGAGTTGATGAGCTTGTACACGCGCATCAGTTGATTAGATACTTGACTGACATGACTACCTCGATGTTGATGAGCTTGTACAAGTTGTATTATCAATATTGCATTTCCATAGCAATCAACATCCTAAAAGCTACATGTTAGCCTCAGTGGGACTTTGAGACAGCTCCCCGACAGTCAAAGTGTGCGACATCAACATGATCAAGTCATCAAGCCAACTTCCTATTCCGGTCTTACGGCACAGCAGTGGCGCTGAGCGCGCATCCTCAGCAGCTGCATCGTAAATGATGCAGAACATCAGTCATGACTAAAATTAAAAACCTTTCCGCATTCTTAGCCCAATAATCGATTCTGAGACTGTTCACTGACAGGCAGAACAGGTAGGCTAGTCATTCACAGGTATGATCAATCAAATACAATGTACCACTTATCCATAATTACCCTTAATTACCTATGATTGCCAATTACCTTCAAACAAATGTGTCGGTGAATTGTCTTCAAAAAGTGTCGATGAGTTGTCTTCAATTGTGTCGGTGAATTGTCTCCAAAAACCGTGTCGATGAGTTGTCTTGTCGATGAATTGTCTCGATTCCTCAGGGACTACACTGTTCAGAGCATTCGTTAATACAGTATGTAATGTTATTTCAGTTCAGTTTTCAGATTTTTAACGCTGTCAGGCAACTGAGTCACATAGAGGCAGCGCCAGATAAATCTGGATTAGTTTTACTGGACTACTAGGTTGGCTTGAAACAGTGCCTAGTTATAATTCATAACTAGGTCACCTCGCCCAGACACCGTGCATATAAATAGTCGTCCAGTCTGTAAGTTACAGAATTTAGAGGGTTGGCCTAAAGAGTTCGAGTAATGTTTGTTTGGTAGCAAACAATATATATAGGACCCATATGGCCCCATTATGGGATTTAATATGAGTCCTATATGGGTATCCCATATGGGCCAATATGGGTTTTTGCTACTGGGATACATCTGGAACCCATATGGGTAGCATATAGGCCCTATATGGGTCTTCCCACATTTATCTTCCAGAAAAAGCTTTAAGAAAATGATTACAAGTCTTAGCCCCAGCCTACTTGATGCACCAGCTGGTTAGGTCCCTACAGAGAGAGACATACATGTGTTACTTATTGCACATGCATACAATCAGATGCTTTAAAATAGAGGCCACCAAGTTAAATTAAATATGACCATGAAACCACGTTCATACCAGGCAATATTTACGTAGAATTTAATAGAAACTTCAATTTATATTAAACAAACCATTTTTTATAATTTATTATGATCATTATTCTGTTTAGCATTTTTGTCAGGAAATTTTCTTTTTTTATATATATATTATGCTAACTTAATGGTAAGTTGTTCCCCTCAATACACATAACGAACCCATATTGGTCCCATATAATAGTAGGAGGTCAACATGTGAATCATAGAGGTCCAATATCTGTATCACATGGGAGCCATTTGGGCCTCATTTATGTATCTTGAAATTATCACTTGTCTAGGATAATGTCAGTTTTATCTCAGGCTCCTAAATATAAACGTTTATTTTAATAGTTATTGAATTTTACCAACATGGGACCCATATGGGTCTTATATGAGCAAAAAAGACTATATGGGGCCCATGTAGGACCAGAATGGGCATAAATGCCCAGATTCGATCTGCCCATACATGTATGCTGGGAGAGAGAGAGAGAGAGAGAGAGAGAGACAGACAGACAGAGACAGAGAGACATAAAGACAGAAACGGGCGGGCGGACGGACGGACGGACGGACTAGGTAGGGTGCCAAAGAAAGAGATTTTTTGTATGCTCCATCTGCCTTACAGAAACTGATGAACGCCGTAATGGATGTCAAACTTGATTAGCAGTGTAACAAGTATGAGGTAAAAAGTTACATTGGTACAACAGTAACTGACAAAAAGGAGGTATTTGCTATTAGCACACACACACGCGCGCAAGCATGCACCGTCACCTTAGTGCTAAAAGTCAATAACTTATACATT
Source organism: Anodontia alba (assembly GCA_964016985.1). Classification (NCBI taxonomy): domain Eukaryota; kingdom Metazoa; phylum Mollusca; class Bivalvia; order Lucinida; family Lucinidae; genus Anodontia; species Anodontia alba. The sequence goes on from OZ024830.1 coordinate 37,716,082, forward strand.
TGAATATATATTTATTTATATTTGTAAAGTCCCAGTGACATAATGATCAAATGTGACCGAGTCTTAAAGAAGATAGATAGAAGATAATGTCACAGACGCAAGTGGGATCATTCCACTAAGAGAAAATAACATTCCTATAAGAAGGCAAATATTGGTAATAACCGTAATGCCCAGTTCCAGTCTGTTGATAGTCAGGCAGCAGACATAGACCTAGCTGTCATCAAAAGAGGAAATCACACACACACACACACACACACACACACACACACACACACACACACACACACACACACACACACACACACACAGCTAAATCAAATCAATGACCCAATCATATTCTTATGACAATCGTTTATTTCATTTTCCTATCAATAAAGGGAGAAAACAGTTATATACACTGCAATAAGATATGGGGAAGTATTTACTATTTGTTATTATATCTTTCAACACTTTCAAATTTTGGATTTTCGTACCACTAATGAAGGTAAAATTTAACCTGAAATGTGCACATTCGGTACACAAAATGTGCTATGGTATTTAGGGAGGTACATAAACTTCACGCCACCTCTCTTTCAAAACACGTGGCCGTGTGTACAGCTCTTGTGTGCGGAGCGCAATGCTCCATGCCAGCGAGACTTGGCCATTGACAAAGCCAAACCTCTAGCGTCTGCAGCGAAACGACAGGGCAATGATTAGACAGATCTGCAATGTCAGACCGCAAGACATTGTCACCACCAGGTCCAATGAGCTACTTGTGCGGCTTGGCATTGAGGATCTGGACCTCATTCTGAAGGAGAGAAGACTCCGATGGTATGGACATGTGGAACGCTCCAATGGTGCAGTCAAGACAGCCATTGACATACAGGTTGATGGAAAGCGTGGGCCTGGGAGGCCCAAGATGACATGGAAACAGCTGACAGAGAGGGATTGCAGAGAATGGAAGCTCTCGGCCATCAACCCTCATGATAGACATTCCTGGAGATCTGGTGTGAGATCTGCCATGCGTGCAGCAAGCCAGCTATCTGGAAAGGGGCCCACTGGTGTGGATGTTGCCCCTGTACCTGCATGTTAATCAAAAATCCGATTATGATATGATGATGATATGATATGGCTTTTTATTTTTGCTACCTCATTCAAAGAAAATTGATATAGCGTGCATGAATGTATGTGTGTGTTATGGTGTGCATGTGACGGAGTGCTTGTCATGGTGTGTGTTCCGGCACAGTGCGTGCGTATGTCTGTGTGTGCAATATGCGCCTCAATTCAGTTTTATCTACGACAGATATTACTTAGGGTATGTATGTGGATCATACACACATTTATGTAGTTGTCTGAGTTTAAACATAATCGGAATCAAGCTTTATTATTTCATCTTTATGATACGTAATATGTTCAGATAGATTATGTTTAATACAGTATATACATATATATTTTATTGTCCTGTCACCTTGTAGTCAATGATTGGAAATAAAAATCATTCTATTTATAAATTTCACGCGGCAGGTTCTCACACCTAGCACGGAAAAAAGGCCTATATTTTGAGCTTGGACGTAATAATATCCGGACTTGTCACTAACGGAACTGCCTAAATATGCTGCCTTGGCCTGATATTTGCGCAATTTTACAGCACTTTGGTCATTAAAAATGATTTTGGATAATAAATGAAATTGTAATAAATTGTTTTAATAGGTTTGGTTGAAAAATGTTAAGTCACAATTGATAAAATCGATGTTATACCGTCAGTTTGGGTGAATATCTGATGATTTTCTACTAAAAGTGCCAAAAATAGCTAAAATGGGTACCTAGGTTTCTTGTTGATGTTTACAAAAACTGTTCGATTTTTATTGAATTCAATGATGCAGTCTTAAATGTAATATACTGCCTTTGAATCGAACTATTGCTTTTTGAAAACAAATCTCATATATTTGGAGAAATAATTGAAATATGTGCAACAATTTCATCATACAAAATTAGAAAGAAAAAAATCCACCAAGACAACATATTTCCAATAAATACAATAACTGTACCGTAGTTCTCGGGGGTGGGGGGGGGGGATGGGGGTGGTAACAGGGGTAATTTTGGTACGGGTGTGTGAGCCAGTATTTCAAAACCTATCCCATTCATATACCTGGCCTTTGAACAAACGGACCCATTCATATACTTGATCATCCAAAATGTTGACTTATTCATATACTGCCCTTTGATTTTTTGTACCCATTTTTGCTGGTTGTTACACAAATGTCACAGTCAATTCATGTAATACCAAGAGGATAAGCAGCCTCGAAAAATCTGAGCGAAAAATATGTGCATATACCAGGATATCAGAAAAATGGGGCCTTTCACATAGGAATCCAGAAAAATAAGGCCATTCATATACTTTTGGTTGAAAAAAGGGGGCCAATAATATACCTGGCAGCGCTGAAAAAGGGGGCTATTCGGCACGCACATCCATACTATGCCATATTTAGGAAGTTACCCCACCCCCCCCCCCCCCCGCCACCCCCACCCCACCCAACGAGCCGTAGTTACTTCTCCAGTGTATATTGGGTCCAAGCTTTGAGTAGATATATTTCCACTCCTAAAAAGGACATTGATATATCTGAAGGTTACTCGATCCCTTCCCTCCCTGCATCTTGCATGCACGTGTGCAAGCACGCCTTTACAACGCATGTACATACACACTATCTTTTCAAGTTAAATGACTCAGGCGTGTTTAATTAATTATGTCATTGGATGCGCAGCTAAATTTCGCAACTGCAGCAACAGGCACACACACGCAGACACAAAATTTCCAAATGAGCGCTTGAATCGTCTTAAAAGACGCTGTAAGTAATCTGGATGGGGACAATCATAAACAGACAGACATACTAACCATGGACTTCCGCAAAGACCTTTGACAAGGCACCACACAGAAGGCTACTTTACGATTAGATTATTATGGGATAAGAGGAGTGTTTATACAGAAGTATGAGTTTTAGCATGCCTGTATTGCTCCTTGCAAATACTTTTAATGGCCCATCCAGTTAATGATGATGATGATTATTATTATCATTATCATTATTTTTGCTAAATTCTAAATTTAGTAATAATAATAATAATAATAATAATAATAATAATAATAATAATAATAACTTTATTTCCAGAGGATAACATATTTGGCACGAGTGCCAGTCTAACATATGGTCCTCAATTTTACAAAAACAAGTATGCATGATGATTTAAAATCTCTCAACAAATCAATTTAAGCATGCACATATAAAACATATTCACAAATATAAACAAAGTAAAATGACTCGTACTATATACACAATTGAACACATAATTTAAAAATACCTCAGACTATCAGCAGATGGATGGTAAGAAACCGTGCAATATTAGCTAAAACCAGATAAATATAAAATGTGTGTTATGAATACTTTAAAATATTTACTTTGTTAAATTTAAGTTTCCACTGGCTAAAAGTTGTTGCATTGATATTGTTCGATATATAAGATGTTTTATCACAGATTTGCCATGGTATTTAAAATTTTTGTTTAAAAATTCAGATCACGTTTGATAGTCTTACATACCCCACCTGAACTAATGTTTAGAACTGATCAGTCTCAGTATCGAAAGAATGAAACAGAGAGAGAGAGAGAGAGAGAGAGAGAGAGAGAGAGAGAGAGAGAGAGAGAGAGAGAGAGAGAGAGAGAGAGAGGGTGGGGGTTGGTGGGTGGGGGGGGGGTGGGGTGGGGGATGTATGTTCACTCTGAAAACCGTCGGGGCGAAATGGGAAAGAACGAATCTTGTCCGAAACGAATATTTCGAAATGCATTGTGGGTACCATTACAGAACTATGGTGGATAGTCATGAAATGTCTGCGTGCGGTTCTCTTGCATAAAAATGTCAACAGAAACGCCTGTAAGATATGTTTAATCACATAACTATTTTTAATCAAATTAGACATGATTAAAACATTTTCGCCATTTTCATTTTTTTGTATACTCCTTACAGAAATCGTTTAATTCATTTGTTTTTTATCCACAATGAACCGAAAGTGACTCCCAACTTCCTGGCCGAGCTCAAGAGTGTCTGAGAGATTTCTCTGGCTCTCTCAAGAAATCAATTGACAATAGCATACAGGAGAAATGTTAATTATATTCAGTACCATTGTATAACTGAAAAGAAAGGCATGCCATCAGGTTTTAGTTTTATTAAACACATTTTTGGTAGATGTATTGCTTCACTTTTTTTAGCATTACGCAGAGTGGCCAGAATTTCGCACACTCAATATTGGTCTAAGGAGTTTTAAGATTTATGGCTAAAAAGTAAAATAAAGAGTCAAGGGATCACTTCAGAATGGCCACCTTGCCTGTTCATCATATTAATTGTAATTTGTTACCTTATTAAGTGATTATTTAATGAAATGTAATTCAGAAAGTATAAGTTTATCACACCTTTGTCTTGGAATAGGTAAGAATAATTATCTTAATAACACATAATAAATAATACAATCACCTGTTTAAGACTGAATTGAGTTGTCTGCATCTTTTTGCAACTTAAAAAAAAATGCTTGATTTATAAATATCTTTGAAGTAAAAAGGTCAATATAATGTGGATTGTATACAGACTAATTATTAATCCGAGTCTTCTCTGATGTTTTAGTGTTGATATTTGCCTTTAACATCAGAGTAACTCCTATTATGAAAATCAGGAATTTTCTTGTCCTGTCTAAAGTGAGGGTTTTCACACAAATAGAGGCATGGAAGTTAATATGTAATGTAGATAGCCACTAAGGATTATCAAACTAATATTTTATGACGGAAAAACTGATAATATTTGAATTCGTAATGAATAATTGACATTTTGGGGTAACAAATTGACTTTTACCATGTATAGTGTCGGCAATGAGGATAGACTTAGATAGGTATATGAAAATGCTGATTATGCAAGTATCCAATGAAACAAATTATTTAATTTTATTTGAAATGGTTTCTTTTGTTTATTTTAAAATTCAGTGTTGCTATCTGTTGGATGATATTCAGAATTTTCCTTTGAAAGTGACCAGGCAAGACTAGCTTGGGAAATTCTGCATTTTCGATAGCTAAGTTGCTCTGACGGTAAGTGGTAAATATAAAAATAAAGAAAAGCCACTTAAACGTCAGAGAAGTCTAGGACTAACTAATTATAAGGGTTAAAGGCCAGGGAAAATTAATTACTAGATTCTTATCCAGTTTAGAAAAGATGGGGTGAGCAGATGGATTTTATTTTTTTATTCCTGTGCCATCCAGTGACGAAGTAAATCCAGAAACAGATTTAAAGATCTGTCCAGGTGGCCAAGTGGTTTATAGTACTCCTGAATAGATCAGGAGGAGGTGAAATTCAGCTCATGACTATACCGCACTTCACTGCACAGAGCCTTTCATATCACCCTTCCATCATGTTGATATGACTTAAATAATGTTGAAAGGGACGTAAAACTTCAAGGCATCAAAATCAGATTGACCGCACCTGCGTGCTGTTTAATGAAGATCAGAGAGGGTTGATCATTTTTCTGATAAGATGTAGTGGATTGGCTGGTGAGAAACCCTTTATTGAACAATATTCTCATTTGTGCAGAGGGTTTCACACAGGTTACCATAGAAACTGAGGTGTTAGTAACCTAGTAAGGCCTGTTAAACTGTTAAGGGGTTATAAGTTTTAAAAACAGTAAGCTCCACAGTAACCTTCAAGACTTTAAAAAAATATTTAAAAGACAGTTATGCTCTCCATACTGAAAGATATAAAAGGCTAAATTTGTTACCAGAAAGAAATAAGAAATCAAGCAGAAAAGATCACCATGGTTCACACTGCATGAAATCCAGTTTTAAATAAGACTTTTATTAAAACTGCAAGTAGGGTGATGGGTATTTGTGCATCATGAAGGAGCAGTCTGATCAGAGTCTACACTGTTTGCCTTTCCACTAAGTAGTTTAAGAAATAACTGCATAAAAAGCAAAATTTAAGCAAAAAAGTTATGGAATAAAGTGTTTGAAATTTTAGGATAATAACTGTACAACTAAATATAGAAAGACTGGATAGAATAGACTTTTTTCACATTGTGTGCATGCGCCAAACTGTTCAGGTAAGTTTGGAATCAGTGTTACAGACAAGATCGGCTACTTGCCCCATTGTTTGATTACATATACTTTATCGATTTTTCAATTGAAGAGCGCACGGCGAGGATGATAACAATGTGAAAAGGGTCTATTGGCTTCAGATCTTATTTTTCCCCAAAAGGTATTATTTGACATATCATGTAAATCATCTCTTAACCCTTAAACTGGCAAGCACAACAATTGTCATCTGCTTTGTCATCTGCTTGTGATTTTAAGTCATTTTTGCAAACAGTGAGGACCCAGATCAGAGTGCTCCTCTAGGAGCACTCTGATCTGGGTCCACACTGTTTGCCTGTATGCAAAAATAGGTTTGAAAAGTTTGCAAGAATATTCAGCAGATGACATAAGCAGACAACATTTTCAGATGCAGGTTTTCTTGGCGTTTTAAGGGTGATAAATAAATTAAGATGCCACACCCGCTTCTAATTCTCAGCCAATAAAATTACTTGATCCAGGTTGTTGATACACACTCACATACTTAATGACAAACAGTGCAGATCCAGATGGCTTCTGCAGAAGCCAATTGATCTGGATCTGCATGTTTGCAAAGGCAGGGCATAACTGGGACCAGCAGGACCAGGGTTAAGGAGACAATAATATTGCTTGAAATTGCTTCAGAAAAAAAAAGAATAATATTTTGAAATTCCATGTGCTTAAATATTTACTGGGTATGCTAATTTCTTCAGAATTATTGAACTATTAAAACAAATTTTCTAATGAGATCATACCAAGCAAGACAACTCTAAGAAATGTATTTACTTTAATATAAGTTTTCATATGGAGATTTTTGTTATGTTGTCAGTGCTCCAGGAAATGAAGTAAATATTGCACTGACCATAACTCCAGATAAGGTGATATTTCATCTGAAAAGTGTCAATATTTTTTGTTGTTTCTCTGCAAAAACATACATTATGGGTATCATTAGAAGCACCTTGTTGAGTCATTTCTAATTATAAGGCCAAAAGTAAAATTTTGTTTGTTTGCAATTGTCTACCTACCCACCAAAATCCTCCCTACCCAAAATATATTTTGACCACTTGGGACAGCATTTTTTTTTTCTTCTAAATGGCAAATTTACTATGATCACCCTAAATAGTAGTTCATACAGGCCTGAGCAAAAAGTGCAGACCCACATCAGACTGATCCAAGGAGCAGTCTGATCTGGGTGTGCACTGTTTGCCTTTCCACCTGCACATTTTAGGTACACCATTTGTGGTAAAAATAGATTTGTTAAAATTGTACAATGTTGTGATCTCAGTAGTATGGATATTTACTGTAACTGTGTAAAATTTCAGAAAAAAAAAAAAAAAATAGACCGACCTACATGTACCTACCCTAAGAAAAATTCATGGGTTGGCAAATGCAAACAAAGTATTTTTTATGCCTGGCCTCACAGCAACATAATTATGTTTCAGTGAAGAAATAAGAAAACTATTTTCCTGGATATTCATTAATTGAACTGACATAACCAAAATGTAACTTTTTTTTTAAATGACTCTTCTTTTATTCTCTTTTCCAGGATTTTACCGACATTTTGTCAGCAGCATTGGATGAATCTGGTATTACAGGAGAAGAAAATTTTGACTTTGACTTCACTGTACCTGCAGGGCAGATAACTCCAAACACATACGGCTCATTACCAGTCCCTAGTATTGAATCTGTAGCCACACCAATCCAGGTAAGCTTAGTTTGGAAAAAAAAAATCCCTTGGCATAGTTCTGGATGCTAAAAATCTAAAAGGTTATAAGTCTTATTAAGAGGAATATCCTCTTCCGCTGATTCAAGAAGGGCAGTTGTCAGTTTCTGGCGAAAGAATGTGCACAATACTGGTGAACCGCTTAGAGGACTAAGTCTGCCCAGTAAACGTGTGGTTAGGTAAACTGACCGCGCTCGACATGACCCCATTGGGTTGACTGGGCCGTAAAACCTCAACACAAACAAAAGAGGAATATCCAGATACCGGATTAAAATATTAGGACACCATAATTCCTTTTCATATTTACCCTAAAATTTTGAACAATTTTCATAGATCTAGTTAAGGCGCTTTTTCAATCCAAAAGTATTGATATTTTTCTTATTTCTCCATGAAAACATATGTTGTGGGTACTTATTAGAAGTGCCTCGCTGAGGCACTTCTAATGAGTACCCACAACATATGTTTTGGTGGAGAAATAAGAAAAATATTAACCTGATACCCACACTTACATGTATCTAGTCCTCAGGGTTCGCGTTACCGACAGGGGTCTTCCTAGAGCTTTCAGAGAGGGAGAAGTTTTGTGACAATTTCATGATTTCAGGGACGTTTTGGTCAAAATTTTGGATTTCCCTACACATTCTATACATTTTCACTTCTCCTTCAGCTCAAGATAGGGAGGTCAGTCAGCTTAGGGAGACTTTTTCTCCCAAATCGCCCTCTAGAATGACCTCTGACCGATCGCCATTGTCGCCATTTGCGCAGAAAAATAAAATTTGGCACAAAAAATCATAAATTGGCGAAAACAAGTGGCGAAAAAAATATCGCCTGAATTACCCGCTACTGAGCCATATAATTGTCGCGCGTGTCTATCGCACCTTCCTTGATTGTATAATTCGGCAATTAACAACTCAGTTATCGATCAGAAAACGGTAGCTGATCAAACTAACCTGAATTTGATGAAAGCGATATAAGGTCACGTGCCGTGATGCGCAGTTTGACAGTAGCACCGCCCACTTTCCACGCCTTTCGTCCTCAATATTCATGACGCTCTGCCAAAACTACCAATCAGGAATTAATGTCAGAGTCGCATCGCCTATGTCACGGAAATTTACCCAGAATGTAATCACGTGGAACCCTATGTCAAACACAAAGATGGAAAACAAATTGGTTACACGAGAAATAATTATTGTAATTAATCGGTTTGGCTTATTAAAGCGGTAAGTACACTTTGACAGTGCCGACTTTAATTAAGCATGTTTCGGTACCTTCTTATGAGCCTTAATTTTATTTGGCAATCAATGAACGTCGTCCCGAAAAAAACAACAAAAAAAAACACGAATAATGCCTCTGAGGCGGACACATTAGTCTCCGATGGTCAGGATCGCGCATTCGATCCCCACAGATTGTAGCGATTTGTCATGAAACACATGTATTTGCTATGGTCATTCGCTCCTTCCACTGCTTCAAGATTGGCAGTTACAAGTTTCTTGCAGAAGGGTGTTCAATGTACTGGTTAACCGCTTATTGTATAAGCATGCCCCCTCTTTTTTATTGGCGCGATTCATAAAAAAATGCTGTTCCCCATTCCATTTTGCATAGACCCGACTTTACAAGCAATTGCAGTAAACTCCCTTTTAAGTCATATTAAGTCAGTTGCAGTTAGCTCCCTTAAAACAGTAAAACCTGCTGTGTAAGAAACTCACCCCGCATTTATCAGGGTACAAATGAATATTGTTACGTTATTCTCTTACAGTATAATACATTAATAACATTATATTTATTGGCTTATACAGCATATTTCAGAACTTTCGTTTCCTTGTAAAGTGTTCTATTTTTGTGTCTTCAACATTCGATATGCAAAACAAAGACTTATTATTAATTCATGACATTGTAATAAATTAATTACAGCAGAAGTTTTAAAAATCAGTGTGAGAATTAATTTCAAGTCCCTCACACATTTCACACTATACTGATTCTTGAATCTACTGCTGCAATTAAAGGAATCAGTAAATGAACACCTTTTTTCTGACAAGATAATTCTTTGGCGAAAAATGGCCAAAATTTGGCTCACAATCTGGCTCAAAGTTAAAGAAAATGGCACAAAAAAAATCAAATTGGCAAAAATGGTGGCGAAAGAAAAAAAAATCCTAGTGCGAACCCTGTAGTCCTATGAATTTTATTTAACCTCTGGTGATATGTCTAATTGCAACAGAATGAACTTGCATGGCCTTACATTAGATAGGTACTCAGATAAAGATTTTTCTTATTTCTTTATGGATATTCATCAGCAGCATATCACCTTAGCTAGGTGCAGTACTACTTCTAACAAGTACCCACAACATGTTTGAATGGAGAAATAAGAAATATATAAGTTTTTTTCTTTTGTTGAAAAAAAAAAGAACAACAAAAAACAAACTTAAAAAAAACAAAACAAAAAAAAAAACAACAAAAAAACGAACAAACAAGATAAACTATAAAAAAGCATATTGCCTAGATTGCTTATTACTTATTTGGATAGGTGACTTATTGTTTTGTTTTTTTTGTTCATTGCAGCAACGTCCATTGGTCCACCACACAACCCCAGTGCTTGTTAATGGACCAATAGGTAATAGGAACCAGTCTCTGATACACCCTCCTACTCCTATAGCGGTGAATGGCCAGAGAGTCAGTAATGGGAACCAGTCATTAGTCCAGCCTACAGCTCCTATAGTAGTGAACGGGCAGCCAGTTAGTAATGGAAACCAGCTTGACTTGTTCTCTCAGCGCCTCAAACAGCTGGCAGCGGGAACAAACTCTTCTAATGCAATCACAGTACCAAGAATCATTAATACGGTAAACATGTAATGACAAATAAGAAAATAGCTTATCATGTGTGAGCATAGCTCCAGATAAAATGATTTTTATCGTATCTGATTGAATGTTGCCAACATTAATTCAGAGATACAATAAAAAATTTCATTTTTGATCCAGTTCAAAAATGAGAGATGAACTGAATTTTACAGATTGTCAGATGCCACATTTCACGATCAAATTCATACTTGTATATATTGCATTGTATTTGTTATTAACTCGACTGTTTTCGAAGAAAACGACGAGGTATTGTCATAGCTCTGGCGTCGTCTGCGTCGTCTTGGTGCAAAAACTTGGACATTTTGTAATATCTCTGTCATTACTGAAGATATTTACTTGAAACTCGGACTAGTTGTTCATTATGTAAAGGGGAACTCATACCAATAGGGGAGGTAACCCTCAAAATTATTTTTGGCACAGTTATGCCCCTTTTTCGACTTAGAATTTTTCGTCATCGTGCAAAACCTTGGACATTTTGTAATATCTCTGTCATATCTGAAGATATTTTCTTGAAACACGGACTAGTTGTTCATTATGAAAAGGGGAACTCATACCAATAGGGGAGGTAACCCTCAAAATATTTTTGGCACAGTTATGCCCCTTTTTTGACTTAGAATTTTTGTTGAAAAATGGTTTCTAGTAGTTCTGTTGCTTATAATCAAACATGCCCTATATAATTTCTAAAAGAAACTGCAGCCGAGCGTTGGCACCCGCATCAAATGAGTCACCCTCTTTAAATAAAGCCAACTTTCTTACTTACTTTACTTAATACCATATACAGTCGACTCTCGTTATCTCGAACTCCAAAGGACTCTAAAAAATACTTCGAGGTATCCGTACTTCGACATATCAGATTTGCAGACTTGAGGAAAAAATAAATCGAACAACCGCATTTAACAAATGTAGATGTAATTGGACTCTTGAAGTTAGATATATGTTGAAAATATTGTGGAAAAGAGGAGAAATTGCTCCTTTGGAGCAATTTCTCCACTTTTCCACAATATTTTGTTACCTGTTATTAGATTTTCATTTTTAAGCAGGGACCAGGTTTTCACTTCGAGATAAGCGGTTATTCGAGATAAGCGAGGTCGAGATAACGAGAGTCTACTGTATCAATTTATTAAACCTTGAATAAAAAATGTCTATTTTTGAGGAATATGGAGCCTTTAAGTCTTATAGAACATGACATTTGTTCAGGACATACACCATTTGCCACACATCAAGCTATTTTTAAACAATACAAGTAGTAAAATGGACGTTAACATCATAGGGCAAGTATGGTAAGGAGTTAGGGTCATCTGAATGTTTAGGAAAGATACAGCTGAATGTCAGTGGCCTGAACATCTTTGGAACCATTGAAATTTGTTCTAGACATGGGTAGTTCCAGTCAGGTGGGTCCGAAGGCAAACGAGGATAATTTAATTTGGGGATGTCTTAGATATTCTATAAAATAATTGTATTTTGAGTCTATTCAGTAGAATTATTGATGTGGCGATTCTAATAAATACGCACAGCATACATCTTCATGAATACAATGAATATTTCTCTACAATATCACTAAATATTTGTTTTCTTGAGCTGTTAGAAGCATTTCCTAGGGACTCAGAAAACAAGTTTGAGTCAGTGTTGTTAACCCTTGTCCTGCTGAACCCAGATATACCCTGCCTTTGCAAACAGTGTACATTCAGATTCTGAAGAAGCCAACTGATTCAGAAGCCAACTGATCTGAATCTACACTGTTTGCCATTCAGTATGTGAATTTATAGCAACAATCCGGATCAAGTAATCTGATTGGCTGAAAATTGGAAGTGGGCGTGGCATCTTAATTTATTCAGCAGGACAAGGGTTAAACAAGCCACCCATGTTTGAGTCATTGAAGTTTTTACTGTATGTTAATAAAATTTATTTCAGAGTTCTACACTGACACCTGGGCCATCTCCGGGTTCATCATTCCAAAGATCATCGTCATCTCCAGCAGTAATCAAATTACCAGCAAATGGTGGTGATATCGTATCCCAGCTTCCACAGATACTGAGGCAGCAGTCCGCCCAAACTGGGGACCCAAATAAAACAAAAATTATCACAGTGAAACGTATGGGACCTGATGGAAGTGTAACACAAAGCAGGTCTTTTCAAATAGGAGGGAAAAATCCTGCACCTACAAATGGAGGACACAAAATCATTGTGCGTTCAGCTAATGGTGATCAGGTTATACAGAGTGGTTCAGGGTCACAGTCTGTACAGGGAATGCAGACTGCTGCACCCACTGTTACACATTCTTCAAATCTTCAGCCATTATCGCAGACACAGTCAAGTTCAGTATTTAGTCATAATATGAACACATCTGTGATGGATTCAAATTCCGGGCGGCAAAATGTGATACATATGCCTAGGCCCATGAGTGAAGTAAATTTCAATGAAAATAGAACCTTTGGTCAGACTGGTTCCGTGTCCTCCAGAATCGTCAGCAGTCAATCCAATATTAGTCAGCCTGGAACCATTCATGTGATAAGAAGGCCATATATGTCTAGTCCGGTAACCAACCAGGGGTTACATCATAGTCAGTCTATGCCGTCACACTTGTCCAATATTTCAAACATTCCGTCTGTTGTGATAGACCGTGAGAATAGAAACACGCCCTCTCCAGTGCATATAATCAGTCAGCCTGGTCTTTCGGGAGGGAAAATAATGCCAGGACTGCAGAATGTGACTGCTTCAAATGGATATAATCCTTTAAATACAGTTTCATCATTAGCAGCCATGCAAAGAAGTGTAAATAGTTTACCAATGAATAATTTAACAAACAAAGATGTGTCCAGAATGTGGTCCAATCAGGACATTAAACTGAAGAGTATAACTCCACATCATCATGTGGTAAGTAAAAATACGGGGCTCTTTGCTTAGCTGCAGATAAGCAGGGGTACCCACATAGAATATTTCAATTTTCCACAAAAAGATATGTTGTAGGTACTCATTAGAAGTGCCTCAGTCAGTGAGGCACTTCCAATGAGCACCCACAACATATCTTTTTTTGTGGAGAAATAAGAGAAATTTAAGTAGATTTTTTTTTTTTTTTTTTTTTTTTTTTTTTTTTGTTGAAAAAAAAATGCCTTATCTGGAGCTCTGTCTCATTGTGCAAACAGGGACATAGTTCCAGATAAGAGAGGGATTCAACATAATGTTTTTTCTTATTTTTGCATTAAAACATACATTGTGGGTACTCATTAGAAGTACATTGTACCTTGCCGAGGCCCTTTTATTGAGTATCCACATGTTTTTGTGAAGAAAGAAGAAAAATGTCATTACTTTTCGGTTGAAAAGAATGCCTTATCTGGAACTATGCAAAGGCCTTTAAGTTTAGCCCGGCAAATTCAGCAGACTACGACAGTGATATTTTTCTTGTTTTTGTCAGAAAATAAGATTTACATTTGATGAAAAATGTCTCCCTAGGAGACAATATGCATGAAATTTCACGCCCTATTCTCTGGTAAATGTAAGAAAAATATTTTGATTTTTTTTTTTATCCCGTGTACTTTAATAAGGTCAGTGTTTCTGCTTGTGTCTGTCATTGGCTGTGTGACAGGTTGCTATTACATGTAGTAGACAGAGCTGAGTGATGGTTTTCATATTTCTCCAGATGTTGGATTTGGCATTTTATTTACCTTTAGTCCTCTTAGACTAGTTCAGTAGATGATAGATTGATGTTATTTCCCTTATTTTCTCTGGCAATATTTTCTGGAAAAAATGGGAAAACTATTTCTGTACATTGTCTGCTGAAATTTTTACCTGGCATGTTAAATGTTGATCATCTCTTAATGTAGGAAAAAATAGAAGAAATAAGAACTGTTAAAGAATCTCATTTTAAACCATTGTAGACTGAATGAATTCCCCCACACTGAATATTGGAAGATTCTAATTTCAATTTTAGGAATGTCAGGCTATGTGATTTAGATATTCTATGAGAAAAATAGTTGAACTATTTGCAAACAGTGGAGATCCTGATCAGATGTGTGTTCTGCAGCATCAGACCTGGGTCTGCACTGTTTCATCACGAAACCATGCCTATACAATTTTGACCCTCTTAAACCCCACTTTTATATAGTAAAACTGGGGTTTACAGGGGTATACATTATTTTTCTTATTTCTGCTTAAAACATAGATTATGGGTACTCGTTAGAACCGCCTCGGTGAGGCGGTTCTAACGAGTACCCACAATCTATGTTTTGAGCAGAAATATGAAAAATATCAGAAATTTTTATCTGAAAATTTTCCTTTTTTGATTGTATAATTTTCAGTACATTTGAATAGGCATGTTTTCGTAATGTGCCAATTACCCTTTTAGGGGTCTGCAGACTACAATGGGTTAAGAGTCACATTTTAATGCTCAGGGTTTTACGTCATGCTGGTAGTGTTGCCACTGATGACCGATTACATAGTTGATCATCAGTTACTTTTGCCTCTTATGACTGATGATTGGAAAAAAATTTTATAGTCGACTAATCAGAAAATTCGATTTTTAGAAGCATATTTTAATCATGTTTTATTTTTATAGGCAAGTTATAAAGAAATGAAATTCAAAGCTGTCTGTTTGGGTCATTCTAGATTTGTGGTTAATATTGTGGGGGAGTGGGGTTGGGTCAAAATATTATGGTATAAAATTTTGAAAAAAAAAATATTGATGAAATAGCCTTAAAAAAAGTCTCTAGTAAGTACCCACAACATATATTTTCATCGAGAAATAAGAAAAATTTTATCTGGATACCCCTCATATTGATCTAGAGCAATGAATGGAACAGAGCTAAATTAAGAATGAATATATTTTCTACAAGTCAATTATTAATCGATGATCAGTCAGTTTTACAAAATCGATGATTGACTATGAAATTCTGGCGGATTCCCAACACTACATGCTGGGTAAAAATTTCAGTAGGCAACATTTTGGAATGCATGTTGTTTTCCTTCTCCAGATGTATGATTTTGATATTTTATTGAATTTGTGTTGTAACTTGAAATGTCTAATTCTTATTTTATTGGAAAAATAAGAAAAGTATTATCAGTTTGTTGTTAGCTTAATTTACCAAGGGAATAATGAAGGTGATGGTAATGGATACACCTCTTGGAGAGCTCTAGCCGCAAAACTGACTCCCCTCATAGATGAAATTCCAATGGGTGTCTGACTGGTGATCAAAAGGTTGTAGGTTTGACCCCTGCTGGGTCGGCAACATTCTTTCGTGGAGATAATTGAGAATGAAATATTTTCTGTGGTCATTCTCTCCCGCAGATTCAAGAAGGGCAGTTGTCAGTTTCTGGAGAAAGAATATGCCCAATACTGACTAAGCATGCCTAGTAAAAGTGTCTGGGCCCATAAAACCTCAACACAAACAAAGATGAATTTCAAGGAGGGGCAGCTTCTCTCTTTTGAGAGTATCCTCTTTGGAAAGAAAGATAGATAATTCTCAAATGGAGCAATATCTCAGCATGATGATCAGTTTATTATAACAAATATAGTGCATTTTTTTTTTTTTTTTTTTTTTTTTCAAGAATTTTCTTGTTTCTCCATGAAAAGACATGTTGTGGGTAATCATTACATCCTCTTATCTGGAGCTATGGCTGGGTGAGTCGAAAATAGTGTAGACCCCGATCAGACACATTCTGCAGTTTTTGACCTGGATCTACATGGTTTGTTTTCTGAATACTAACGGTAAATGTACTTTCCCAATTAACTGACAAAATGCAGCCAAAGATAGAAGATTATAATTTTTCATCCAAACCTATGGTTGGGTACTTGTTAGAATTTTCATTGTGGTGATATGGTTCTAATGATTATCTACTACAGAGGAGTTGTTAAGGAGTATTTGGTGATAATTTTGGAATAATTTTTCATATGTCTCAAAGAAAACTTATGTTGTGGCTAATAGTAGTGCCTCGGCAAAGGGCTTCTAATGAGTACCCACAACATATGTTTTTAAGGAGGAATAAGAAAAATTATCCAAGAATTATCACCAAGTACTCCTCCTAAACAACTCCTTCCACTGTACTACTATGTACAGTTTTGTTTTAGGACACAAAAAAAAAAAAAAAAAATAGAAAATATTGTCCGTTATCAAACCATGTCACCCCACTCCCCCTTTCCCAAAAACGGTCACACAACTTAAATACCGGAGCACTTACGAAATTATTATTAATATATTATGTAGTAAAAATTAAATAGAAAGGCGAAAAGGCCCCAGTTGAAACATATTTTCTTTCAAACAAACTATGCCCAAATTACTTCGCAGGCATGTATAATGAAATACATGTTTGGATTCAAGCGTATCAACACGAGTGGATAAGATGCATCTTTCATAAAATTATGGGAAAATGATGCCGACTCGTGCTTCAGCAAACAAATAAAAGGCAGATATCCCTGAAATATGAACAGCAATATGTTTGTTCAAGGAGAAAAACAAGCAAAACTATTGCAAATGGCCTTAATTTTGACTTTATTTGCATCTTTTCTGCGCTTGTAAACAGCGCAGCCGGATTGACACTCTTTCTGTATGAAATGTTAATAAATCATTTTAAAAACCTAAACCTGAATATTAAAAAAGTAATGAATTCTGTTATTTTGTTCCAAACTTCATTTGACTTAATTGAAGTAAGTCCAATACAAAAGTGTTTTAGTATTTTTGGTTATAAGTTATGGGTATTCCTGTTTTTCATTGGTATTCCGGTGGTATTCTGGCTCTGAATTAGTGGACTAGATTTTCAGAGAAAACACTTCAAGGACAATTTGAAAATTAATTAGAGGTACAAAAATTTCCCTCTTTTTATACGTTGATATATTAAAATTAATTAATGAAAACAAGGGTATTCTGTTGTCAGATAATATTTTTGACCCGTATAATATTTTTACCATGGGTCAGAAAATTGCTAATATATTGACCCACCTGACTATCTTTCTGGAGGAATGATATAACACATGCAGAACTGATTCATATATCAAAATAGCATAAAAAATAATGTTCTAACAGTAATCCATCCACTGACTTTTTAGAGTGGTTGGGGGGTGGGGGGTCAAAATATTATACATCTACCATAATATATAGAACCTCACCACCCCCCCCACCCCCCCACTGAACTGACCACGCTCAATATGACCCCATCAGGTTGACTGGGCCGTAAAACCTCAACACAAACAAACAAATACCATCAGTGTTAAACAGTTTGGATCCAGATGAGGCCCGGACATTTAGTCGGGCCTAATCTGGGTCCTAAACTGTTTGTAAAGGTTATCAGCAGACGACAAAAGTCACCACAAGCGGGGAAAGAGTTAAGTATTCAAACAGACGGGCTGGAGCAAAAAATGTAGACCCTGATTAGATGTCAAAACCTGGCAACTGTCAGATCAGTGTTGGCACTATTTGCCGTTCATCCAGCTGGTTTTGACACATCACCAGGTAATAAAATGGACGCACAAATTTTAGGACTGGTATGGTAAGGAATTCAGGTCTCTGATTGTTTAGGGTAAATCATACCATAATATGGAATCATAGGTCTAGATAAGAGCGAGTATCAGGTAAATAGTTTTCTTATTACTCGACAAAAACATTATGTTGAGGCACTTCTAATGAGCCCACAACATACGTTTTCGTCGAGAAATAAGAAAAATATAGATACTTTTTGGTGGAAAAAAGCGCCTTATCAAGAGAGCTATGATGGAATATTTTTGACTTATAACTACCTTATTTATTGCAGTTAAATTCTAATGTAGTTCATCAGCGAGAACCAACATTGATAGAAGAAGAAGAGGAGGGAGAAGAGGTTGAGGGCCTGGGTCAGGCTGAGACCTACTCAGAATATATGCCAGCAAAATGTGAGTGAATAATAATAAACAAGACTCTGTTTAACCATTGTCCTGCTGAACCCGGATATACCCTGCCTTTGCAAACAGTGTAGATCCAGATCAGCTGGCTTCTGTTTGCCATTCAGTATGTGAATTTATATCAACAATCTGGATCAAATAATCTGATTGGCTGACAATTAGAATTGGGTGTGGCATCTTAATTTATTCAGCATGACAAGGGTTAAAATTGGATGGAATTACAAATGTGTGTTTCATCTTTATCAAGAGTGAGTCAGTAGTTGGAATGATGAAATTGTGTTACATCTTTTTCAACAGTGAGTTAGTAGTTGGAATGATAGTGTTACATCTTTTTCAGCAGTGAGTCAGTAGTAGTGACTAGTTGGAATGAAAACTTGCGTTACATCTTTTTCATGGTGAGTAAGTACTTAGAATGATAAACTTGTGTTACATCTTTTTAAATAGTGAGTCAGTAGTTGGAACTTGTGTTACATATTTTTCAACAGTGAGTTAGTAGTTGGAATGATAAATGTGTTACATATTTCAGTAGTGAGTCAATAGTTGGAATGATAAACTTGTGTTACATATTTTTCAATAGTGAGTCAGTTATATTGAGATTTGTTTGGGTAACAATAAACCATAGTGCAATGAAGCACTCTACAGTCTTGAGCTGAATAGTGGGATTTGAACCTGGAAGTCAGAAGCACTATCTATATAGCCATGTGGACACTTCTGCTTAAAATCTGAACAAGTCTAGATGACTACTTCATCATCACTTATATAATATATCTATACATTTTTGTTTCGATATAACACGGTTGTTTAGCTAACAGGGCCCAGTTGTTCGAAACTAACGATGTCGTTAGTTAAAGTATCGTTAAAACTTTGATCATAAGATATGGCAAATACGCTACTTTTTTTGCTGAAAAAAATGTGAGCAGCTTTTGCATTTGCAAAAGCTACTCACATTTTTTCAGCAAAAATACCTGTGAATTAGATATTGTACTTAATAGAACATTTAAGATTTTGACCACTAACAAGCTTGTTAAGCTAACAATGCTTTGAACAACTGGGCCCAGGGTTTTTGCTTTGGATGCCAGCAATAGTGTTATAAGAGGCTGTTTTGTACTCAACAGAACTGCTTGCCAGTGGTTGTATATCTCTGAGTCTGTTTTTATTTCAGTAAAACTTGGTATAAAGCATCCTGATCCAGTCGTAGAGACAAGCTCTATGTCAAGTATAGAACCACCAGATATTTTCTATAAACTCTCAATCCCAGAACACACAATAGACTATGGAGATTTATCTGCCCTTCAGTTGGAGTCAATAACTTATGCAAGTCAGAGACACCAGCTGATATTACCGAGTGGAGAGAGGGCCGGGTTTCTGATTGGAGATGGAGCTGGTGTGGGTAAAGGAAGAACGCTGGCAGGAATCATCTTTGAAAACTACCTTCTTGGCAGAAAAAGAGCTCTCTGGTATTTAAAGAAATATTAAATACCTATTATTGCTCTAGATAAGTTGCTTTGTTCAACTAATTTTTGTTTCTTATTTCTCTATGAAAACATGTTGTGGAACTATACCAGAAGCACATCAGGGAGGTGCTACTGGTGAGTTCATGCAACATATGTTTGATGTTAAAAACAAGAAAAATATTTGTCTTGTTACACTTATCTAGAGCTCTGATTGTGACCATTGCAACATTCTGTTGATGTCTGATTTTCCATCAGAAATCATCTATCTGCCTAAATGTTCAGTACGTATAATATTAGTTTTGACCATCAAACATGGCTTGCACTGACTCTTAACATGATCTTAAGTACTGCAGCAACATTTTGGGACTGACCTATACGTCATGATTTGTTGACTTTGTTTATTTGTATACACTTAACCTAGTTTAGATTGGAGACTCCGAAAAGGGTAATTGGCAAACAGTGCAGGCCAAGATCAGATGCTGCAGAATGTGGCATCTGGTCTGGGTATCCACTGTTTGCAAATAATTTAGCCATCTTTTCTCTAGGAATATCTAAACCGCATAGCCTTACATACCTAAAATTGGCATTTGACTCTTCTATTATATAGTGTGGGGGAATTTATTCAGTCTAAAATGGGTTAATTGCATCAACCCTAGTGGTAAGCTCTATTTCTAACTAACTTGGTATATTTTCTGAAGAGGAAGAGATAGACGTCCATTTGGGAAAACCAAGTCAGATATGTTTTTGCCTCCCATCTTAAAGGGGTCTACTCTAAAATGAAAAAATACCTACAGTCGACTTCCGTTGTCTTGAAGTCCAAGGGACTCTCTGAAATACTTCGAGATGTCCGTACTTCAACATATCAGATTTGCAGAATTGAGAAAAAAATAAATCGAACAACCACATTTCACAAATGAATATATAATTTGACTCCTGAAATTAGAGGTATATAAGGAAAATATTGTTGAAAAGAGGAGCAATTTCTCCTCTTTTCCACAATATTTTGTTAATACCTTTTGTTAGATTTCCATGTTCAAACAGGGACCAGATTTTCACTTCGAGATAAGAGAAGTAGAGTCGACTGTATATGCATTTTAAAAATGTAAAAAAAAAAAAAATCAAATAGAAACTGTTTTGTTACAACTTCATGTTATTATTTAGAACAGTAAGGGCTTTACTGGGACAACCCGAGTTTGTAGGCCTCACCTCAAGCCGCTTGTCAAAATGAACTCTGGTTTTGTTTAAATCCATCTACTGTTTATTGGTTACCATGACAATATTGGAAAATTGTTCCATGTCATGTGCAAATATGCTATGGCTGTCACTCAGGTGAGCGAATTGTGGCAGCTGTAGGTCTAGATAAGAATTGGTATCAGATAAATATTTTTCTTTTATTTCTGTACAAAAACGTATGTTGTGGGTACTTATTAGAAGCACCTCGCAGAGGTGCTTCTAATGAGTACCCACAACATATGTTTTCATGGAGAAATAAGAAAACTGTCAATACTTTTGGATCGAAAAAGCACCTTATCAAGAGTTACATGAGAACATCTACATACATTTTGAAAATGTAAAAAAATAAATAGAAACCATTTTGTTACAATTTCATGTTAATACTTAGAACAACAAGGGCTTTACTGGGACAACCCGAGTTTGTAGGTCCCACTTCAAGTCACTTGTCAAAATGAGCTCTGGTTTTGTTTAAATTCATCCATTGTTTATTGGTTACCATGACAAGATTGGAAAATTTTTCCATGTCATGGGAAAATATGCTATTGCTGTCACTCAGATGATCGAATTATGGCCAATTTCAAATGAATGAAAACGAGATATACTGTACTTAAGTAAAGTACAGGGAGATATCACAACATAGTGCTTAACACCAGCATGTAGTGAAGTTAAATTTGGAAGCAAGAAACATAATAAATAAATCAAAGTAGAAGAGATTGAGTTTATTGTCAGTTTTCATGACAGTGCTCCAGCAAGCCCTATACAGAGGGGCAGGCTGCCCCTCCTGCCCATTTCAGCTGCACATCTGCCTTTTTAAAGCTGCCATCTGCCTTATTTCAACTCCAGACATCAAACCCTACATTTTGGTGAAAAGTTCATGAAATTGGACCAAAATTTAAAAAAAAAAAGTTCTCAATATTTAACCTTTACCATTCTCTGGGCTTAGTCAGCAGATGACAAATTGATGATATTTTTCTTATTTTCCCCAGAAAACAGAATTTGACATTTCATGCAAATTGTCTCCAATAGAGACAATTTCTTGACATGTCAGAGTCTGTTTTCTGGGGAAAAAAAAACGAAAAATATTTCAGTATGTCGTCTGCAGAAAATTTAACCCAGAGTTGATATCAGGCACATCACATGATACGGCGCCCTTATTCTTGTATGACCGGGCACAGTGCCCTCATTCTTGTATGTCCGGGCAAAAAGTGCCTTGTCCAGCACCCCTCTGCCCTGAAATCTTAGCTGTAGCACTCATTGATCAGGTAAGTAATGTAACATGGAACATAGTTAAAGTTTGAAGGTATACCTGATTCTCATACTATCGTCCATTCTCATGTTTTTGTCCACCATTCAGTGCTACTAGAGAAAAATAGCCAACACTTCAAAGTAAGTTTATAAGCAAATTTCTGCTAAAATATAAACCTTTATTACTTATTAGTTGCAAAATATTATTTCGAACACTTTTTGGAGCAAAAATGTAAAAAAAGGGGTGGTTGGTTGAGGTGAAGGTATCCAACTGATATTGGCTTACAGTTGGGCAAGGCCTGCTGTCCTTGCAGCAGGTAAGGGTAGAGGGGGAATGATGTTTTTTCTTCTGTTCCTTCACTTTCTCTTTCTTCCCTGTCTTGTGGGTGGTTGGGTGTGTATCTTGCGTCACCAAGGTGTCCAGCTGATATTGGCTTACAGTTGGGCAAGGCCTGCTATCCTTGTTGCAGGTAAGGGTAGAGGGGGAATGTTTTTATTTCTTCCGTTTCTTCACTTTCATTCCTGTGCCTCTTTCTCCCCTGTCCTTCGCTTTCATCTCCTCTACTATCTCTTCTATCTCTCTTCTCCCTTTCTCTGGGAGACAACAAAAATGACCCACAAAGGTTGACATGTCGTTAATCCCAACACAATAAAAAAAAAATATTTCTGTGTCTCTCTCTTTCATCTCCTTTACTATCTCTTCTATCTCTTTTCTCCCTTTCTCTGGGAGATGACACAAAATGACTCACAAGGGTTGACGTATCATTAAATCTAATCACAATCAATTAAAAAAATGTAAAAAAAAAAAGAAATAACAAAAAGCATTAAATTTCCTAATTTTCAAGAGGGTACCCCTAATAAAATAAATTTTATAACAAAAAATGACAAGTTCTAAATAAAAAAAGCTTGGACACAATTTGGGATGATTGATAAATCTTTAGATTGAAGTAAGTATAAAAGCAAACTTGATACGCATTTGGAATTTATTTTTAGCTCACCTGGACAAAATCCAGGAAGAGCTATTGCACTACCCCAGGCGTCAGTGTTGGCATCGGGGTCAGCATCCACATTTACGTTAAAGTTTTTTTTTAAGAGCTTTTTTTTTCCAGACCATTTGATAGATTTGGTTCATATTTGGTATGATGATATATATAGTTCCAAAGTTCTATTCAGCAGTACCTCAGCCCATTACCTCAAGGTCAAGGTCATGGACTTAAAAATTTTTAATGTTAAAGATTTTTAAGAGCTCAATTTTCCAAACTGTACGATGGATTTTGTTCATATTTGGTATGATGATAGATACAGTTCCAAAGTTTTATTCAGCAATACCCTGCCCATGCCTATGACCTCAAGGTCAAGGTCATAGACTTAAAAGTTTTATATTAAATTTTTTTAAGAGCTCATTTATCCAAACCATATGATGGATTTTGTTCATATTTGACATGATGATAGATACAGGTCCAAAGTTTTATTCAGCAATACTCACTGCCCTTGCCCATGGCCTCAAGGTCAAAGTTAAGAACTTGGAAATTTTACATTAAAGTGTTTTAAGAGCTCATGTTTTCCAAACCATACGATAGATTTGGTTCATATTTGGAATGATAATAGATACAGGTCCAAAGTTTTATTCATCATCACCCCCACCCATGCCTATGACCTCAGTCAAGTCACAGACTTAGAAAATTTTATAATTGATCCCTGATAATGTCAAATTCATGACAACAAATGACCAAACCATAGCACAAGAAATCCTATCAAGAGCTAAAATGCCATAACAGTTCCTCTTACTGTAATGATTCTAAGTATTGGGACAGATAGGCCTAAGCAAACAGTGCAGACCCTGATCAGACTGGTCCAAAAGAGCACCCTGACAGTCCAGTATCACCCCAATTCCAGGCGAGCTATGCTGTCTGCTGACAGCTCTTGTTAGCAATGTACTTGGGGTGGGCGATAACTTGAGAAATGTCTGAAAATGCACTAAATATTTGTGAAAGCTGGAAAAAATATAAAAATGAAGGAGTTTCTTGTAACTACTTGAAAACATGATTCAAAACATACCAAACACTGAGGTAAAATAGTCTGAGTTTGATTTCTCCTTGACAGTTAGGTGGTAATATTGGTAAAATTTAGGTGGACGATAACTGGAGAAAACAGCATATATGGTAAATGTCCTAAAATTTTGTACACCAAAAGTTCTGACAAAATAGCATATGCAACCAGTGTAGACCCAAACCAGACTGCTCTTGAAGGACCAGCCTGATCAGGGTTTACACTGTTTGCCATTCCACAAAGTATTCTAAGAAAGAATTGCATTAAAAGCAAAATTTAATCCAAAAAGGTATGGAATAAAGTGTTCAAAATTTTGGGACATTTACCGTAGGTGTGTGTTTCATTTCTACTTCTCAGTAAAGGGATTTGAAAATGAAGTCTGATGGCAATGCTTCAGATGACAGGAACATATTATTAAACACTTTTCGAATTTCTCTACAAAAGTAGATTCTCTGAGGAAATTAGAAAAGAAATTTTGATACCCTGACCCGTACCCTTGCCATCGCCCCATCCCCTACCCCCATCCAATGTATGATATCATAATTTTTTTGCATTGCCAAATTTTCAAGAACATGAGGATAAATTTTCGTGGTTTTTAATTTCAGCGGTTGCTTGTACCAAGGAAAATAAAAACTGCAATTGCCCCATGTGAACTGGAAAGAAACCAGTCCCAACTAAAATATTAACCCTTCTCATGCTGAATAAATTAAGATGCCACGCCCACTTCTGATTTCCAGCCAATCAGATTACTTGATCCGAGTTTTTGTTAGAAATTCACATATTTAATGACAAACAGTGCAGATCCAGATCAGTTGGCTTCTTCAGAAGCCAACTGATCTGGATCTACACTGTTTGCTAAGACAGGGCATGTTGTGCTCAGCAAGAGAAGGGTTAAAACAACTGGGAGACTTGCTTTGTTCAGTGTAAAAGTAAAATAAAATTCATGATCCCTGAAAATTATTCTATTGTACATTCAATATAGATGCAAGTGACCTTTAATCAGTTGTTGTTAGTGGAAGTCTATTCATGACCGATAACATAACACAAGCCTTTCAGCAGGTTATACCTGTATTCTTAGACATTTTTTGCCTTATGTTAAAGAAGTAACAACTGCAAGAAGTTTTCATTGGATGCTTGGCGTATGTCTCTACTGGTTTGAAAAAAACTTGGAAAATATTTTGCGGATTGTAATTTTCACAGATCAAAGACTTACTGTGAAAGTCTGCAAATATTTGGAAACATGGAAATTTTCCAGAATACGGTACTTGTGTATATCCTTACAAAAAATAACCACTGCTTACTTGCAGCTTTACGACACAAAAATATAACTTCCTGTATCACGCTAGTAACCTTTTCTGATTCTGTGTCACTATCCTAGATTATACTGGTTCCCTGGTTTTGCAGTGAGGTTCCCAAACATCATTTTATGTAGTGGAACCAAAACTATGACATCAGCCACTAATGACATCAATATTCGAAACATAATGTCAGAACAAAAATGAGATAAGGTATATAATGAAATAATCATTATTGTAGTAACTTGATCTGATGTACTATATCGCGTCTCATGGATGAGTTAATATCATCTCTGAAAATATGATTATATCAGCTCATCCACTCTATGTGATACCGTCCACCAGATCAGGTTACTACTGGCCGGCCTCGGTGGCTCAGTTGGATGCGCGTCTGACTGGAGACCAGGTCACGGGTTCGACTCCCCCCAAGGTCGGCAACATTCTTTCGTGGATATTGACCATGAAATATTTTCTACGGTCATTCTCTCCCTTCCACTGATTCAAGAAGGGCATTTGTCAGTTTCTGGTGAAAGAATGTGCACAATACTGGTTAACCGCTTAGAGGACTAAGCCTGCCCAGTAAACGTGTGGTTAGGTAAACTGACCATGTTCGACATGACCCAATTGGGTTGACTGGGCTGTAAAACCTCAACACAAACAAACAAGTTACTACAGTAATAATGTGTATGTATGTTTCAGGTTAAGTGTCTCCAATGATCTAAGACATGATGCAGAAAGAGACCTCAGAGACATAGGAGCTGGGAAAATAGATGTACATGCCCTTAATAAGGTAGGCGGCATTATTTAAGGGAATGGCTACACTTTCAAGGGAGACAACTCTGTCAAAATTGTTTTGCCGCCTTCTGAAAATGGGTCTACTCTAAAAGGAAAGAATTTGCTCCTATCAGGAGCAAATTCTTTTCTTTTAGAGAAGACCCCTTTTCAGAAGAGATCAGGTGTGCAGAAGGGCTAGTAGGAAGTCACAGAATTGCTTCCCTTGTTAAATATGTCAGAAAAACTACCAAGTGTATCGTCCCCTTAAAGTTCCCTTAAAGATGTTCTGGTAAAGATAAAACTTTGGCAAGGAGATCCAAGGAGACAGCGCCAGCATATTTACAGAAAATTGTTTTTTGCAGGAACTACACTAAGCCATATCTATTGATGTTCCAGTGCTTTAGTTAAGGTTTTAAGCAAATGGGTATTTTTAGCTTTTTTATGCATCCATTTCTCATTTAATTGGGTTTCAGGATTTTTTTTTTTTAGAATTTTTCTTTTGGATAAATGAATCATTCTGAAATAACAGATAGGAACATTGCAACTTGATTGTCTGATAAGAATTCATGGGAGTGAAACCAGAATAATACGTTACAGAGATAAAAACTGATAATTAGATTTTACAGACCTGTATTAATCTTTCTTTTGCCAAGGAAGAATTTCCGCAAGTATTGTGTGAATGTCAGCACAAAAACACGCCTACCAGTATATAATTTTGACCCCCTTAAACTCCACTTTTATATAGTAAAACTGGGTTTATAGGGGTATACATTATTTTTCTTATTTTGCTAAAAAAACATAGATTGTGGGTACTCATTATAACTGCCTCACTGAGGCAGTTCTAATGAGTACCCACAATCTATGTTTTGAGCAGAAATACGAAAAATATCAGAATTTTTTATCTGAAAATTTTCCTTTTTTGTTTGTAAAATTTTCAATATTTTTGAATAGGCGTGTTTTCGTAATGATGGGCATTGCACATAGCTCTAGAAAAGACACATTTAGTTTTAAATGAAAAATTTTATATATTTTTCTTATTTCACCATCAAGTGAGGTACTTCTAATGAGTACATGAAGACATCTTTTCAAGTGGCATGGTCTTATATGGATATCCCTCTTAGCTAGAGCTCTAGATAAAATGCTTTTTTTTTTAGCATTACGAAAACGTGTCTATTCAAATATATTGAAAATTTCACCTCCAAAAACCGAAAATTTTCAGATAAAAAAACTGATATTTTCACATTTCTGCTCAAAACATAGATTATGGGTACTCATTAGAACTGTCTTAGAGAGATGGTTCTGATGAGTGCCCACAATCTATGTTTTTGAGCAAAAATAAGAAAAATAATGTACACCCCTGTAAACCCCAGTTTTACTATATAAAAGTGGGATTTAAGGCGATCTATTTTATATAGGCATGTTTTCGTGACGACAAAAAAAAATATTTTCTTGATATCTTTTATCTAGAGCTCTGCAAGGGTCATATATAGAGCTATGAAACTTTTTTGGAAAAAAGTTTTTTAATGAATTCTTGGCATTTACTATACCTGAATGTTTGTTTTCTTCCTAGTTCAAGTATGCAAAAATATCATCAAAAGAAAATGGAAATGTAAAGAAAGGAGTGATATTTGCTACATACTCATCACTGATTGGTGAAAGTCACTCGGGAGGAAAATATAAGACCCGCTTCAAGCAGTTGTTAAAATGGTGTGGTAAAGAATTTGATGGAGTTGTATCCTTTACTTAAATATAAAATAACACAGTTTAGATGTATTTATTTGATTCTTTTCTTTTGTGTGCTTTTTCTTATGTTGTTTTTTAGGTAGGTGGGACTGTAAAACACTTAACCCATTTATGCCTAGCGTCCCATAAAATGGACATTTGCAAACAGTGTAGACACAGATCAGGCATTCTGCGGCATCTGATCAGGGTCTGCACTGTTTGCATTTAGGACAGGAATTGTAATAAAATGTGGTAACAATAAAAACTAACCAGACACTCCTTATATTGAAATGAATTGATCCAAAGAGTTCGTGTAGAAGAGTCCACTTGGCATAAATGGATAAATATCTGTGGCATCAAAATTTGGTGGTTTTATGGGAAGGGCTTATTTGAGCATGTTTTCATTGTAAGAAGAGACTGTTCTAACCTTAATCTACAGGGCCGAGTTGTTCAAAGCATTGTTAACTTAACAAGCTGATTAATGACTAACTCGTTAACTGTTGTAGCTAAGGTATTTTCAAATACATTGATATTTTTGCTGCAGAAATGTGAGTAGCTTTTGCAATGCAAAAGCTACTCACATTTTTTCAGCAAACAATATCAATGTATTTGCCATATTTTAAGATAGAAATTTTAATGTCTCGTTAGCTAACAACTCGTTAATTTTTGAAAACTGGGCCCTGATTTTAAACATTAATAGATAAGAAGTCAAATTCATTTTATACTGAAATTTGAGAAAAAAGGTAAAATATTTGTCTAGCTAATCATCTGACACTAATATGTTTTCCAAAAGCTCATTGTTTGTTGCTAATAGAACCTTAACAGACCTCAGATAGTATTTGATGAGTGTCACAAGGCCAAGAACCTGTGTCCTGTCGGGTCAAGCAAACCAACAAAGACAGGACAGACGGTATTAGAACTCCAGAAACGTCTCCCAAAGGCTCGTGTAGTGTATGCTAGTGCAACTGGAGCCTCGGAACCCAAGAACATGGCCTACATGACACGACTTGGTCTCTGGGGTCCTGGAACACCATTTCCAGAATTCAACGATTTCATCCAGGCAGTGGAAAGAAGGTATGACAGTAATGTGGGTAGGGTATGAATGCAAATTACGCAGAAATCTGTAGGGTAGGTAAATATGAAGCAGATTTTCAACAGGTTCTACTTGTTCGATTTTTCTGGAATTGTCACAATATTGTTGTGAAACATCAATAATTCAAATTGAGCAAAGAAAAGTAAAAAAAATATTTTCTTAACAAAAAAATCCCAAGTAATCACTTTACTATAGAAATTGCATAGGTCAGACCAGTTTTGGGCTGTAAATTTAATTTATGGTAAATATTTGAAACAAATCACAGAAACAGAAAAGGCAAATGGTTTCTGTTAAGATATGGTAATTCAGAACAAAATATTTCCAATTAAAATAAAACACTAGACAAAAACGTCTTTCCGAATGAGCCGACCTCAGTGGCTCAGTTGGATGTGCATCCGACTGGTATTAGGAGGTTGCGGGTTCGACCCCTGCCGGGTCAGCAGCATTCTTTCGTCGATATTGATCGTGAAATATTTCTGCGGTCATTCTTTCCCTTCCGCTGATTCAAAAAGGGCAGTTGTCAGTTTCTGGCGAAAGAATATGCACAATACTGGTTAACCACTCGGCGGACTAAGCCTACCCAGTAAAAGTGTAGTTAGGTAAATTGACTGCACTTGACATGACCTTATTGGGTTGACTGGGCTGTAAAACCTCAACACAAACAAACAAACTTTCTGAATGATGTCAAAAGGACAGTAGATTAATTATCGTAGCTCTAGATAAGTTGTTTTTTCAAGCAAAATATGTTACTTCTTATTTTTCCTCATTAGTGTACCTGCGAACATGTGTGTTCATAGAGAGATACGATATTAATTTACAAATGTGCATGTATCTGGATACCAGAGGACGTGTTAAGGAGGAGGATACGGTGATACTTCCAGGACAATTTTCTCAATTCTCCATAAAAACAGATGTTGTGGGTATTCATTAGAAGCGCCTGAGGCGCTTCTAATGAATACCAATAACATATGTTTTTATGGAGAAATGATAAGAAATTATTCCAGAATTATCACTAACAAGTCCTCCTCAATAAGTCCTCGGGGATACCCGTCTTAATGAAGTTGTAATGATCTGTCATTCTATGGAATGTATTTGTCTTCTACAGGGGTGTTGGTGCTATGGAACTTGTTGCCATGGATATGAAGTTACGCGGGATGTACATTGCCAGGCAACTCAGTTTCAAGGGTGTGTCTTTCAAAATTCAAGAAATTCCCATTGACAAGGAGTATATCAAGGTGTACAATGATGCTGTGGCTTTGGTAGGTGATATAAATTTTCTCACACACATGAAATCAGTCTTTAGCAGCCGGCCTCGGTGGCTGATTCAAGAAGGGCAGTTGTCAGTTTCTGGTGAAAGAATGTGCACAATACTAGTTAACCGCTTAGAGGACTAAGCCTGCCCAGTAAACGTGTGATTAGGTAAACTGACCATGCTCGACATGACCTCATCAGGTTGAATGGGCCATAAAACCTCAACACAGTCTGTAGCATGATATCCAACACAGTTTTCAAATAATTGCCTCGTTTGATCCAGAAGATAGGGCTTTTCATTTCATTCATTATCCAAATGAAATTGCAAGCCTTTCTTTCTGAAAAAAAGAAAGAAAAGATAAATATCACTCGTTTGTTTTCTGGCATAATATACTTTTACAAAAAAAAAAATGTATAATTTTCATAATTCTTCACAAAAATGTAAATTATTTTGTGGTACTTTTTATAGACCCCACTTCAAGGCATTTCTAATAAGCAACATATTTTTTTTTTTTTTTTTTTTTTTTTTTCACAGAGAAAGAAAAATATCAATCCTAACTCTTGTCCTGCTGAACCCAGGTATGCCCCACCTTTGCAAACTGTAGATCCAGAAGTTGGCTTCTCTGGATCTGCACTGTTTGTTATTTAGTATGTGAATTTGTATCAAAAACCTAAATCAAACAATCTGATTGGCTAACAATTAGAAGTGGGCATGGCATCTTAACTTATTCAGCATGACAAAAGTTAAAGCCCCTCTTATCTAGAGCTACTTGTATAGTCTGGTAATATTGCTCCATTCCAAAGAAAGATGTTAATGTTAATTATTAACTTCATTGTGTATAGAATAAATGAGCAGCGCACGACAAAACTTACAATAAGACCTGTGTGACCAGCAAAGACTCAGATCAGCCTGTACATTCATCCAAGGGTTCTTGTTTATCCCTCTTTGGATAGCCTGGAGGTGGTAGAAGGCACATGCAACCAGCAATGGTTGATCAGACTGTGTGGATGCACAGGCTGATCTGAGTCTTCACTGGTCTCACAAGATTTATTGTAGCTTGCTCAAATGTTGTGTTTTTTCCCCAGTGGGTGGATGCACGGGAGATGTTCCAGTCTGCGGCAGAGCTCATTGATGCTGAACACAGAATGAGGAAGAGTATGTGGGGCCAGTTCTGGTCGGCTCATCAAAGATTCTTCAAGTACCTGTGTATATCGGCAAAAGTATACAAATGTGTTCAGTTGGCAAGGGAGGCCATTAGAGATGGCAAGGTATAGAATGCTTTCCTACAGTCATTTGGCTCCTCCAATTTAGAACTTTGGAGAATCAAATACCTTTCGGATGACTTTTTCTATCTCAAATGTTTCTCTATGATTTTAGATAGTCCTGTAGGGGATGAAAATGTGCAAAAAAAAAAAAAAGGTTCGACAGACTGTTTTAACTTCTATTATGCTTCTTTAAATCACATAAAAATGAATGAATAAAATGTAGTATACAATACAGTTTGTATTTAACAGTTGTAAATTTTCTTTGGTAATTTTTTCATTATCAAAGAAAAAATGTTTTGTTAAAAAACAAACAAAAAAACTGGACTAGAAATTCCTGAAATCTGATTCTTATCATACAGTAACATTCTGCTATTAAGACCACTTTTGGGACTATCTTAAAGTGGTCCTATTAGTGAGATGGTCCTAATATTGAATGGAAGATACAGTAAATGTCTTAAAATTTCGAACACTTTATTTATTTTATTTTTTTTTTGTTTTGGCCAAATTTTTGCTTTTATGCAGTAGTTTCTTAAAAATACTTAGCAGAATGGCAAACATTGTAGACTGAAGGAGCAGTCTGATCTGGGTCTACACTGTTTGCATGTGCCATTTTGTCAGAAACCTTGGAAAACATATGGGACTGACAAAAGCTGGTCTTAATAGTAGAGTGGTCTTTATTTCGAGTGGTCATAATAGCGGAAAATTACAGAATTTTACAAATAAAAATCAGTATAGCTCTAGATATGGTGATTATTAGAGGTGCGACAATGAGTACCTGCAACATAGGTTTTCATGGAGAAATAAGAATATTGAGAGCTAGGCCATAATTATCACCTTGACTTCATCTTATCTGGAACTACAAATGTACGATTAATTAGCGCCCAGTTTGCTGATATACAATTCATGTTCTTTTGCAGTGTGTTGTGATAGGTCTGCAGTCAACAGGGGAAGCCAGAACACTGGAGCAGTTAGAAGAGATGGGTGGAGAACTAAACGACTTTGTCTCAACAGCAAAGTAAGTCTATTTGATTTAGAAAAATTCAGTTTACATTTGCAGTTAGTCTTGAAATAGTTGTTGTTTTGGAAGAATTGAATTGCCATTTACAGTAAGTCTTGAAATTCTTTTTCTGTCACTATTGTCTGACAGCGTTTTGCTGTTAGATTTGAAGCTTTAGAATTATGTAGCCAGGTTTGAGGGTTAAACTTGAATTGTGACTTTGTATTTTGTGAAAGACAAGTCTTGAAAATAACACATTTGGCATGATTCAGTGCATAAATAAAAACATTTTGCTCCTTTTTATTGTTTTATTTGTATTGCGGGGGTGGTCAGTTATGGCGAAGGCATCGTGTATCTTATGTCACCTGGGCGTCCAACTGATATTGGCTTACAATTGGGCAAGGCCTGCTATCCTTGTAGCAGGTAAGGGTAGAGTGGAAATGTTTTTATTTCTTCTGTTTCTTTGCTTTCATTCCTGTTCCTCTTTCTCTCCTGTCTTTCTCTTTCATCTCCTCTACTATCTCTTCTATATTTTCTCTCTTTCTCTGGGAGACAACACAAAATGACCCACAAGGATTGATGTGTCATTAAACCTGAACACAGTCAAATGTCAAATATTTGTATTGTGTGACTATCACAAGAAAATATCTTAACAACTGACCAAACTGATTTAAGGCTTTGTTTGTTTACCTGAACTGGATGACTTCTGTTTTTTTAATGGACATAGTTCAAACATTAATAAATAAATGATGTTTCAGAGGTGTGTTCCAGACGTTGGTGGAAAAGCATTTTCCAGCTCCCGATCGGCGGAAATTCTTTGACATTTTTGGTCTGGGAGGAGGAAGTTCTAGCAGTTATAATGAGGATAGCAATCCACCGACACCGGGCTCAAACAAGAGGAAAAAAGGTAGGTCCACTATGGTTACTTAAGCCACAGATCATGTCCTCTACATTCAAATGAGTACCAACAACATATGTTTGTATAAAGAAAATCAGACACATATCCCATAAGCATCATGAAATAATCCTCTGCTGAAATCCTTTGCTAATCTACCTTTAAAACAGTACTCTAGGTAAAAATTTCAGCAGGCGATACTTTGGAACATTTTTCCTATTTTTCTCAGAAAACAGGTTTTGAAATTTCATGCAAATTGTCTCCTGTGGAGACAATTTGCATGAAAAGTCAAATCCTGTTTTCTGGGAAAGTAAAAAAATGTCGTCAAATATTTTCCCACAGTATGATGTGGGTGCACCTTAGAATCAAACTGGAATGAAAGAAAAAAAAAAAAGAGGAAAATATGTCACAATTAGCTTTGGATTTGAGGAGTATCCAGATAAATGTTTTTTTCTTATTTCTTCACTAAAACATGTTATGGGTACTTATTAGACGCACCTCAAGGAAGCGCTTCTAAAAAGTGTAAATCTTGATCAGACTGCTTTCTTTGGAACACTGTACGACCAGAGCTATCTGTCGAATTTTTAAAGTTAATATGGTATTTGTGTCTTATGTGTTTTTTACAGACAATGATGTAGACACTGATTGGATACAGGTTAGTCTTTGTACACTTTTTACCATTCACATTTCATACCCCAGTAATTAATTTGTCCTGAAACTCTCTCACAGATATTGTCAAATTTTGATAGAAGATTATTTAGCTTTGGAGTATTCTGACAGCCATAATTCTTTTAAAATAAGTTTTTTGTTGTTTTTTTTTTTCATCCAAATGTGCTGATTTTTTTCTTGTGTTATGAAAACATATTGTGGGTACTCATTAGAAGCACCTCACAGAGGTGCTTCTAATGAGTACCCATAACATGTTTGCAGATAGAAATAAGAAAAAAAAAAATTATTTATGTGACTAGTCTTCTAATCTAGATCTATGGACAACTATATTTCAGACCAGATGCTGAGTGGTTCCACTAAGAAACAGAAGACTGGGAGCGGTTCAGATTCCTCAAACTCTGAGAGTGAAGAGAGCGACTTTGACTTTGGTCTGAGTGACACATCTCTCTCTGATGAAAGCAGTGATAATGACAACTTTAATCCATTTGGTGCTGGATCAGACAGTGATGATGGTAAGTATAATCTACTGTGTTCTGAGGATTTAAACATGACCATAATGTAGATCAAATCAGTAGATGAAGTGCCAGGTTCCATAGGGCAGTCGATAGCGTTTCTGAATGCAGAACGAACAAGTGGTTGCAAATTAGAAGCCCAGCTCGCTCACGTAACTTCTGTGATGATTGATCATGAAATCATTTTTATGCGCTGATTCTAGAAGGACAGTTGTCAGTTACTGGCAAAAGTATGTGCAGAAGTACTAGTTAACAGCTTTGAGGACTAAGCCTGCTCAGGAAAAGAGTGAGTAGGTTCACTGACAGACTCGATATTACCTTAATAGTTTTGACTGGGCCGTAAAACTCCAACTTAACCAATCAATACTCATTGAATTTACCTGAGTGGGATGATTCAAGTAAGTACCCACAAGATAAGATCGGGTGAAGACAACAATACCACAGTGGAGCTATGCATTTCTGTCAAAGTCATTGCTTTAATACTTTAAACTTGTAGATCCTTGGTTGAAGAAGACAGCAAATTCCAAAACTGGCAGTAAGGTGAAAGAGAAAAAGAAAAAGAAAGAGAAAGAGAAAGAGAAAAAAAAGAAGAAGAAAAGTAAAGAAGATGATTTAGACGCTGAGTTTGACAAGGCTTTGGCTAAATCTGGCCTGTTGAAAAAAGAGCCCCCACAGACTAATGGAACTGGAGGCACTACAAACACCAGTGAGTGTATACTATATTTATCCTAAATATTTGGACACCTTAATTCCTTACCATCCTTACCATACTTGACCTAAAATTTGAATAACTCCACTTGATTGCCTAGTAATGTATCTAAATTGGTGGCTGAATGGCAAACAGGGTCTGTACTGTTTCTCAGGCCTGTCTGTCATTGAAGTGATAATTTAACCCCAGGCTTTGCAAACAGTGTAGATCCAGATCATTTGGCTTCTGAAGAAGCCAACTGATCTGGATCTGCACTGTTTGCCATTCAGTATTTGAATATGTATGAACAGCTTGGATTAAGTAATCTGATTGGCTGAAAATTAGATGTGGGCGTGGTGTCTTAATTTAATCAGCATGACAAGAGTTAAGAGTATATACAATAAACAGTATCTTTTGCTGTTGAGGAGAATCAGTTTGTGTTGCTTTTGTTAGTTGAAAATAATTCTTTTTGAGGTCACCCCCCACATCTCCCCACCCTCCACACACAAAAGCAAATGGATCAGTCCCTCTTGTCACGATTGCTAGAAAGATAGGGACTCTGTAGCTCTGGATATAGTGATAAGGCGATAATTTTGGATGATTTTTGCTTTATAACATAACTGTTTGTACCAAACATATCTTGTAATAGGACTGAGCAGATTTGCAAGCTAGCATATGACTTTTCATTATAGCCGTTTCATTACAGAACCAAGTTAGTTCACCATTTTGACACAAATGACCCTCATGGGTTGATGTGTTGTTAAACCTGAACTCATCATTATCATCATTTGCAAGCTAGTGCTAATCATTGCTGTTGATACAAGTGAAAATATTTGGGGTTTTTTGGCAGCAGAAGGCCATTTGATTTTCTGTTTGTTTTCATCTGCAGGTGGGGATGCAGTGGAAAAGGCTTTCAACATGAAGCGAGAGTTACTGGAGCGTATAGAGTTGTTAGGAGAAAGACTGCCACCCAACATGCTGGACCAGTTGATTGATGATCTTGGAGGCCCT
Source organism: Anodontia alba (assembly GCA_964016985.1). Taxonomy (NCBI): domain Eukaryota; kingdom Metazoa; phylum Mollusca; class Bivalvia; order Lucinida; family Lucinidae; genus Anodontia; species Anodontia alba. The sequence goes on from OZ024830.1 coordinate 37,752,783, forward strand.
GACAATGTTGCTGAGGTAATTTCAGATATATAGGCAATGTAGACAAGAACAGGGTTAACTTAAGAGGTGAAATACTAAGGCCGGCCTCGACGGATGCACATCCGACTGGTGATTGGGATGCTGCGGGTTGATCTCAGCTGGGTTTGGTAACATTTTTTTGTGGAGACTGATCATGAAATATTTTCTTTGGTCATTCTTTCCCTTCTACTGATTCAGGAAGGGCTTTTGTACAGTTTCTGATAAAAGGTTATGCGCAAGTACTGGTTAACCGCTTAGAGGACTAAACCTGCCCAGGAAAAAGTGTGGTTAGGTAAACTGACAGCACTCTACATGACCCTAATGGGACGACTGGTTCTTAAAACTTCCAACACAAACAAACAAAATTCTTAGAAATGGCCACATTGGTTGCGTCTGCATACCTTAGCTTGAGATAAGAGGAGTGTCCACAAAATACAATGTATTTTTTTTTTATTTCTCCATGAAAAAATACATTGTGGGTACTCATTAGAAGCGCCTCAACAAAGCACTTCTAATGAGTACTACAACAAGTTTTCATGGAGAAATTAAAAAAATATCAGGGCCCAGTTGTTCAAAGCTAACGATGTCGTTAGTTAACGATTCGTTAAGATTTTAATCGAGTGATACGCAAATATGCTGAAATTTTTTGCTGAAAAAATGTGAGTAGCTTTTGCAGTGCAAAAGCTACTCACATTTTTTCAGCAAAAAATATCAGAATATTGTGTATTGAATCTGCTAAAACAGTTAACGAAATGACCCTTAACGAGCTCGTTAAGCTAACGACGCTTTGAACAACTGGGCCCAGTACTTTTCAGCAGACAAAGAGCCTTATCTGGAGCTATGGCATACTGTATTTACCTTAGCAGTTTGCATGCTGGGTAAAAAATTTAGCAGAAGACATTTTGAAATATTTTTATTATTTTTCCTATTAAATAGAATCTGACAGTTCATGCAAATTGTCTCCTTAGGAGACATTTTGAATGAAGTGTCAGATCCTGTTTTCTAGGAAAAGTAAGAAAAAATCCACCAATTTGTCATCTACTAAATCTGCCCATAACGTGGTAAGTGTTAAGGGAATTTGATATTCTTGGTTGATTCTCCATCATCTTTATACAAGGGATACAACTTTTGTGACTTCCTGTTAGCTTTCCTGTACAAGTTCCAAAGCGAAGCGGATTCTTTCCATTTAGACCCCTTTTCAGAAGGGAGTCATATCAGTTTTGGAAGAGTTGCCCCCCTTGCATTTTTTGTGCATAATTCTAACTAGTCGAAGTTTCAGAATAAAACATTCGCTGCTAATATCAAATTGTACACTGATTTTTGGACAATAAATGGGAAATTGTGTTTCTTAAATTAACGTTCAGATATCTAATTTTGATCTGGTACACAAATTCAGAAGGGAATGGTATTCAAGTTAGATGATTTCTTCTGTTTAAGTTTACTTGTTTGTGTTTTCCAGATGACAGGTAGAAAGGGTCGTGTGGTGTGTACGGATGATGGTATCAGTTATGAATCTCGCAGTGAATCTGATGTACCGTTAGAAATACTGAACCTCACAGAAAAACAAAGATTTATGGACGGTGAAAAGGTAGGAACAAACTTTATTGCAGACTTTCTGCAAACTTTATGCTGAATGTTGGTAGCGATTGCAGTGTCAAGATATAAATATTGAGGTAAAATCTTAACCCTTGTCATGCTGAATAAATTAAGATGCCACACCAACTTCTAATTTCCAGCCAATCAGATTACTTGATCTGGGTTTTTGATAGAAATTCACATATCTAGTGACAAACAGTGCAGATCCAGATCAGTTGGCTTCTGAAGAAGGATCTACACTGTTTGCTAAGACAGGGCATGTTGTGTTCAGCAAGAGAAGGGTTAACATCGTTTCATTACATTTATTTCATAGAAAACCATGTATATTTTATTGTAAATGTGGCAGTTTTTCATAAGAAACTTTTCTGTCTTTCAGAATATAGCAATAATCTCAGAAGCAGCGAGCTCAGGTATCTCTTTACAAGCTGATAGACGAGCTTTAAACCAAAGACGACGAGTTCATATCACCCTCGAGTTACCCTGGAGTGCTGATAGAGCTATTCAGCAGTTTGGTAAGCTAGTACTTTTACTACTGTGGATATTTTGTGCGTTCCTCTCCAAGGGAACAGAATAGTAAGATACTTTAATTATCATATTTATCTTTAGTACTAGGCTGGTTTAACTCCTGATCATGCTGGGCCTAAAATTTGAATAAGATATTTTTTTACTACAGTCAACCTTGTTTATACCGACACTCGATACAATGACAAATTCATTATAATGACAATTTGAATGTCACGAAACCTTCGCGGAAGAGGTGACAGTTAATGAGAAATTATGCAAGAATATTGCATTGAAACTTCAAGCAACTGATGTTTTGGATATTTGTTAGAATCGCTTCAGCTTAAACAGGGTATATCCAGGTTCAGCAGGACAAGGCTTAATAGTGTTGACTGGGCAGTTTAACTCCAAATCAACCGAATCATTGGATACAACAGAATGTATGAATGGAGAGCAAAGACACGGATGATACTTTGCACATCTACAGGATGATCTGAATCTGTGCATTTGGCTTATGTTCTGTTTATTGTTGCCAGAGGATGTTTCTTTAATGTTAAGGTTTCTATCCTTTGTTGAGAATTTAGTCTTACTGTCTGCACAGTAGTGAACTATAGTCTTAATGTAAAGCATGGTATATCATCTTGTTAACTTGTTGGATTGTTTCAGGTCGAACTCACAGGTCAAATCAGGTGTCTGCCCCAGAATACTTATTCTTAATATCAGAGCTGGCTGGAGAACAGAGGTTTGCCTCAACTGTCTCCAAGCGTCTTGAGAGTCTGGTGAGTTAATCCAGTTGTTGACTACTTTTATGAGCTGTGATAGTCAAAAAGTGCTACTTGTTACACGTCTGTGCAACCATGAAGTCTGATCAGGGTCTGTGCCATTCACAGTTCACATGCTAATAGCTCTAGATAAGACACTGTTTTTTTTTCACCAAACTTAAACACCGGTCCCAGATATGCCTCACCTGAAGAAGCCAGCTGATCTGGATCTGCACTGTTTTCATTAAGTATGTGAATTTTTATCAATAACCTGGATCAAGTAATCTGATTGGCTGAAAATTAGAAGTGGGTGTGACATCTTAATTTATTCAGCATGGCAAGTGTTAATATTTTTCTTACTTCAGGGAAACAAGTGTTATGAATACTAATGAATATTCACAACTTATGTTTCTGTGGAAAATTAAGAAAACTTTATCTTATTTAGAGCTCTGCTTGTATAGAGATTCTATGTGTTTTATCAGATAGTGTGGATACACATGCCATATTTCTGATGCAGTAAAGTGTTTTATCATGGCTCAGATATGATTATCAATGCATATTTCCACCCTTACCCCCACCCCATCCACCCACCCCACAAAAAAAAAAAAAAATGTTTGAGAATGATGTCATCCTGTCCATTCTTGCATATTTGCATGTGTTTGTAATGGATGTTATATCTTATCCTAGACCATTATGGTTTTATAAACCTCAACTATACATGCACTTAGGAGAGGTATATAGATGGTGTATGGTTAAAATACTGGTTCAACTTGAGGGTGTGTGGGGTTAGATCTTTGGGGGAGAGGGATCATCAGAATTCAAGTTTCTTAAGACCATATCAAATCAAAGAAAATGAACAGCAGAACAAGTTTATGTCATGACGTAGGTCGACAGTGAGGGGATTTGAGAAGGCAGGCCATCACCTCTTGTTAAACTACTTTGAACATGTTCAGTAAAACCAAGACCCAGGAAAAATAAGAGAAAATGTGGGAAAAGAATTGAAAATTGTTTGTTAATATTTTAGAGGAATGAGACACGTTTAGGGGAGGGTAGGCAATCCTTTCAGTATTATTGTAGCCTCCCTTCTGAACAGGGGTCTCCTCTAAAAGGAAAGAATGTGCTTCTCTAAGGAGCAAATTCTTTCATTTTAGAGTAGACCCTTTTCAGAAGAGGCTTTCTATGCTGAAAAGCAAACAGGAAGATACTGAAGTTGCCTTCCTTAAAAATGGCTCAAAAATCTACAAAGTATATTTAGTTACCTTAGAGTTTAACACACTAAAGGTTAACAAGGCCTTTTCATAGGCCTAGATAAGAGTGGGTATCAGGTTGATATTTTTCTTATTTCTCCATGAAAACATATGTTGTGGGTATTCATTAGAAGCACCTCAGCAAGGCAATTTTAATGAGTACCTCAACATATATTCTCATGGAGAAATAAAAATATCAACACTTTTGGATTGAAAAAAGCGCCTTAACTAGAACTGCCTTTTGTTTCAGGGTGCCTTAACTCATGGAGACCGCCGAGCAACAGAATCAAGAGATCTCAGTAGATTCAACTTTGACAACAAGGTAATTCTAGAGCTCTGAATCAGAGGGGCATCCAAATAAATAATTTTTTTTTTTTTTTTCTACAAAAACATTTGAGCCAGTGCACAACAAAACCTACAATAAGACCTGTGTGACCAGCAAAGGCTCAGATCAGCCTATATGTCCACCCTGTATGGCAATAGTTCTTGTTCATTCCTCTTTGAATAGCCTAGAGGCTGTAGAAGGTTCATTCCTCTTTGAATAGCCTAGAGGCTGTAGAAGGTTCATGGGATCAATGAAGACTCTGATCAGACTGCGCTGATGTGCAGGCTGATCTAAGTCTTCACTGGTCATACAAGTCATATTGTAGATTTTGTTGTGCCCTGGCTCATTTTGAAGTGACTGCATGGCTGAGTGCTTAGTGCTTCTGACTTCAGATCAGAAGTTCTTGGGTTCAAATCCTGTTAGAGAGGTGGAAATCAGGTCATGACTATGGCATTTCTTTGCACTGAGCCTTTATCACCGCTTCATTGTCTATATATGACATAAATATTCATCATCATCATCATCATCATGTTGTGGATACTCATTTGAAGGTACTTACTGAAGTGTTTTTAAAAAGTTCCCATAACCTACATGTTTGTGGAGAAATACGAAAAATGTCTATATCAAAAGTACTTTATTTAGAGCTATAACTGAAATGAAAACAAAGTGTGTTAAAAAAAAAAAAAAACACACAAACACACAAAAGAAAAAAAACAGCAATAATAATAATAATAAAAAAGATGCCAGATTTCTTTTTTTTTTATTAGAGAAGCAGTTTCTTTGAATCTGATGATTGACTGCTACAGTGGAAATGAAAGTGACCCTAGGTGGCATTTCCCATACCATACTAATGGTTTTGTGTGTTTTACAGTTCGGTCGAGCAGCCTTAGAGTCAGTGATGAAGTCTGTATGTGGATATGATAGTCCATTTGTCCCACCACCACAATATGAGAAAGGAGATTTCTTTGCTGGTGAGTATGACATGGTTGTGTTTCAGTGCTGGTCCATAGGATATGATTATACCCCATGCATCAAAGTTTTGCCTCAAGCATTCGGGATACACCTGTTGATTTTCTGCCATTTTTTCAAGGGAGACAACTACTACCGCTTCTAAAAAGGGGTCAACACTATAAGGAAAGGATCTGCTTCCAGTGGGGAACAGAGTCTTTCCTTTTAGATAGACTCCTTTTCAGAAGCAGGCAAAAAAAAAAAAAAAATTGACAGAGATAACTTCCTGAAAGGGTATCCATTCACTTTAAGTCATTTTGCTTTGCTTATTTTCCTGAAAGAATGTGGAATACAACAAGTATAACTATGTCACCTGATCAGACTGAATGACTTCCCTAGCTGATTTTAATCTTTACTGTTCGCATATGTCCCAAAGGCAACTTTTTGCATGGCACAACTCATATCTTTGCTGCTGAGTAAGACAAGTAAATTAGTTGTCAGAGGAATAATCCAGATATTCTAATTTGTTTCTTTTAAAATAATTCAAACAGTGTTTCACATGCAAAAGTAAACAAGCTGTTCAAACCAATATTGGTGAAGATAAGAGATTGTGAGATAATCAGTTTTCTTATTTCTCCTAGAAAATATGTGATGGTGCTCTTTAACAATGCCTGAGATGATTCTAATAAGTACCCACAGGAATCTGACACAGTGTTCTGTAGATAACCCTCTACAGAGTTTTCATTCATCAATGTTTTTGCAATAGGTTCTGTATAAAACCTTCCCCTCAGAGTTTTCATTTAATGAAACATGCAGTGATTTAAAAATCATTTTTAAACCAATGCATTATAAATTTATACAATGAAGAATGCTATATTCCAGATTGCAAGCGATCACTAGTTGGTGTTGGTATGGTTATACAAGAAAATCCGTCCTCTGTTCCTATCCTTGATAAAGGTATGTACATTCATTATCATCTGCCTGTACTTTTCTTTGTTTCTCTGTTGATGCTTTTGACTTGATTCTGTTTTTCGTTAAACTAATATCTCAATCATGGCAATATCTGAACATTTCATTGATAAGTAATGTTTGGAGGGAGACGTTTCATCAGTTCTCCTGCATTTTGGATTTACATGTATTTACATAGATCGAGATGGGAGTGTATTCAGAAGATACCCTGTTTACCCTAAATATTGGGACACCTTATCTACTTACCATACTTGAACTAAAATTTGAGATAGTCCAATTTACTACTTGATTTGTCTAAAATAGTGCTAGATGAGTGGCAAACAGTGTAGACCCTGATCAGACGACATATTCTGCAGCATCTAATCTGGGTCTACACTGTTTGCTCAGGCCTGTCTGTCCCAGTACTTTGGGATATTACAGTAATTTTTGTACTCTCAGCCCTTGCAAAATCTAGTAAGCCATACTTATTGACACTTTTTCATTTATCACTGTATTTACCCTAAGACAGATCTGAATCAAGTAATCTGATTGGCTGAAAATTAGAACTGATCTGGATCTGCTCTGTTTGTCATTAAGTATTTGAATGTGTATCAACAACCTGGATCAAGTAATCTGATTGGCTGAAAATTAGAACTGGGCGTGGCATCTAAATTTATTCAGCATGGCAAGGGTTTATTTTAATGAAGAGTGCTGACTATGAAGTTCTGATGTTTGATGTTTGCTTATAGGAAAAGAAGACTTCAAATTCATAAGCTATGACATAAGTTTGTTATCTTTTCAGATTATAACAGTATAAGCAAGTTCTTGAACCGGATGTTAGGTATGGAAGTAGTTCTCCAGAACACATTGTTTAAATACTTCTCCAACAGCCTGGCAAGCATCATACTGGAAGCAAAGAGATCAGGACGTTGGGATATGGGTATTTTAGGTTGGTACAGATTTTATCAAAGATTCCACGTAGAAATCAAAGTCTCACAACAGCATTTGTTTGTTGAAAAAATAAGGCTTGATACTTTCTATGGAATGTCAAGCCTTTTTTTTTCTCTCTGAGAAATGAAAAAAAAAAACTGTTTTTTTTAGCGTCACGAAAACTTGCCGATATAATTTTGACCCCCCTTAAACCCCACTTTTATATAGTAAAACTGGGGTTTACAGGGGTAAACATTATTTTTCGGATTTCTGCTCAAAACATAGATTGTGGGTACTCGTTAGAACCGCCTCGTCGAGGCGGTTCTAACAAGTACCCACAATCTATGTTTTGAGCAGAAACATGAAAAATATCAGATTTTATATATGAAAATTTTTATTTTTTGGTAGCAAAATTTTCAGTATATTTGAATAGACGTGTTTTCGTAATGAATGTCATCAGCTGCAAATTTGACTGGCATTTTAAGAGTTTGGAAAAGCTCCTTAACAGAGTGGGGTGCAAGAGTATGAAAAGAAGAAATTCAGAGTGAAATAGCACACCTGGAGTGTGAAAAATCCTTGGAAGAATCTTTAGGAGTGAAATTTTTATAGCAATAAGAAACAGAAAAAAACATATTAATCTATAAACAAATTTAAAAATGATAGATGGGCGGATTAATGGCTGTACATTCTGATGGATCATTGGACAGACTGATAGACAGACAGATAGATAATTAAATAGATATAAAAGTTTCACTCTCTTTTTAATAGATTATCCTTTTGTATGCTGAGCATTCTGGGTAAAAATTTCAGCAGGCAATATTTTGAAATATATTTTTTTTTATTTTTTCCAGAAAAAAGTTTTGACATTTCATGCAAATTGTCTCCAGTGGAGACAATTTGCATGAAATGTAACATCCTGTTTTCTAGGAAAATTAAGAAAAATGTTGTCAGTTTGTTGTCTGCTGAATTGGCACAGAGACTAGTAAAGGTTAATGGTCTGGCTTGAAAAAAATTCACAATGTAAATGGAATAGGTGAAAAATCAACCAGAAGCCAAGCTAGCGTAGTATAGACACCTGGGCCCAGTTGTTCAAAGCGTTGTTAGCTTAACGAGCTCGTTAAGGGTCATTTCGTTAACTGTTTCAGCGGATTCAGTACACAGTATTCTGATATTTTTTGCTGAAAAAATGTGAGTAGCTTTTGCAAAAGCTACTCACATTATTTCAGCAAAAAATTTCAGCATATTTGCGTATCACTCGATGTAAATTTTAACAAATCGTTAACTAACGATGTTGTTAGCTTTGAACAACTGGGCCCTGAAGTTAAAAACATGATTGATATAAACACACGCTTGAAAATAAACACTTTTTTGTAAGAAACACACGCTTGCAAATAAACACTTTTTTATAAGAAACATTCTATGTGATGTAAACTTACTACAGTTACCTATTTATGAAAATATTCATCTATTTTAACTCTTTAAAGTACTAAGCAAATTTGTAGCAGATGACTGCCTAAAATTGATTTTATTTTTTTACAGAAAATACGATGACACTTCATGTGAATCATTCTGCTAGGCAGACAATTCTCATGAAATGTCTAGCCTCATTTTCTCTGAAAAATAAAAAAACAAATATTTCAGAGTGTCATCTGCTGTTTTGATTAGCAGTTTAAGGAAGAAAATTTTAATTGGTATTGATTCAGCTGGCTGTTTATGACATGATGTAGTTTGATAGACATACTTATAGTTTTGACAGCAGACAGATACCTCATACAGTCGACTCTCATTATCTTGACTTCCCTTATCTCGAATAATCATTATGCTGAAGTGAAAACTTGGCCCCTGTTTTCAACGTCGAAATCTAACATCAGGTAATAAAATATTGTGGAAAAGAGGTGAAATTGCTCCTAACTCTTTTCCACAATATTTTCAGTATATCTCTAACTTCAGGAGTCAAATTACATATACATTTGTGAAATGTGGTTGTTCGATTTATTTTTTTCTCAATTCTGCAAATCTGATATGTCAAGGTACGAATATCTCTAAATATTTCAGAGAGTCCCTTTTTAAATAATGAGAGTGGACTGTGTTCTGAGATGTTACACAGGGGTTTATTTTCTTTTCCAGATCTGGGTTCTGGGGGTGAGAGTGTAAAGAAGTTGGAGACAAAGATATTTGTGGGGAATACTGCTACAAACACTGCCAAGACAGAACTCATTCAGGTAGGTCAATTTTCACCATTCAATATATTAGCAGATGGCATTCTTCTTTGTTTTGTTTCGAGAGAAAACATTCTGGGCCCAGTTGTTCAAAGCATCGTTAGTGGTCAAAATAGTAACTGTTCTAGTAAGTACAATATCTAATTCACAGGTATTTCTGCTGAAAAAATGGGAATGCTTTAAAAGCTACTCACATTTTTTCAGCAAAAATATTAGCCATTATGCCATAATATTTTAACGATATGTTAACTAACGACATTGTTAGTTTTGAACAACTGGGCCTTGATTGTCATTGGCTGTTGGTATGAGTGGTCTTTTAGGAGTAAATATAAGCTTTGCCACACAAAAAGATTTTAGTGAATTGTCATCAGCTGTTGTTGTGAGTGGCCTTTGAAGGATAAATGTAAGCCTTGTAGGGCTGGCTAATCAGGGCTAAAAAGATAATTGATTATCAGTCCTGCCATTTTGGTCGATAATCAATTAGTAATCGTGAAGATTTAGCCATAATCTTACCTTTCTGGCTTACTGTCTAATTATGACATACTATATGTTATACTTTACCATATGTATTCAGACTGTGAGGCCTGAGCAAACAGTGTAGACCCAGATGAGATACCACAGAACATGGTGTCTCGTCAGGGTCTACACTGTTTGCCACTCATCCACCAACTTTAAGACACAATATTGGGTAGTAAATTGTACTTTTTCAAATTTTAAAACAACTATTGTAAATAGTTTAGGTGTTTGAATCCTTAGGGTAAGTATGGTAATGTAACACCCACAGAAATCGAATAACCGGTTATTTGCAAATCAGTAATAATAATCATTTTTGTGGAATTTATTGATCGATTAATTGATGATCCGATTAATTGTGCCAGCCTTAAAGCCTTGTCCCCCTCCCCCCACCCCACACCCCCCCCAAAAAAAAGGATTTTAGTGAATCTACACGGTCCTGTGCTGTTGATCTGGTGAAAGATACATAGGTCTAGCTAAAAGTTTGCCTATATAATAGAAATGCACATGCATGCATGTACTTACAACACACACATACTATATACGTATGCTTGAGCTCTTGGTGTGGAATAGTTGCTGATAATTTTAAACTTACTTCAGTATTTCATGTCATTATAACAGGTATCTGTGGAGCGAGGTATGTCTTTTACTGGAGCCTATGACATCTGGAAGAAGTATACAGGTGTAGAAGATGGATTTTATCTCTCTTTACAGGTTAGTTGGTAATCAGGGCCCAGTTGTTTAAAACTAACAATTTCATTTGTTAACATATTGTTAAAACTTGGATCATTTAATATGCTATAATTATTTTTGCTGAAAAATGTGAGTAGCTTTTGCATTTGCAAAAACTACTCACCTTTTTTCAGCAAAAATACCTGTGAATAAGATACTGTATTTACTAGAACAGTGAACATTTTGACCATTAAGCTAACGATGCTTTGAGCAACTTGGCCCAGAATGATGAATATGGTGGTAGTGTTAGAAAAGATGATAATTTATAACCTTGTAGATTTTTGGAAAAAAAAAATAAAGAAATAAATAAAAGAAGAAGAAGAAAATGAGCATGCCCAGATCACATTGGGCATGTCTGTTGTCTGGTCTAGTAGTACGATCATAGCTACAGATAAGAGCAGGTATCCACATAATATTTTTCTTATTTCTCCACAAAAACATATGTTGTCGTGGAGAAATAAGAAAGATATCAGCATTTTTCGGATGAAAAAAGCACCCTGTCTGTTGCTATGGTACGATGTGCATATGGCTAAAGATAGGTTTTGTTGTGACATGGCTCAATATTTGGCTATTGATCTGCTTTCATAGCTCTAGATACAAATCTGGGCCCAGTTGTTCGAAACTAACGATGTTCGTTAACGTATGGTTAAAACTTTGATCATTAAATATGGCATATACACTATTATTTTTGCTGAAAAAATGTGAGTAGCTTTTGCATTTGCAAAAGCTACTCACATTTTTTCAGCAAAAATAACTGTGAACTAGATACTATACTTACTAGAGCAGTTAACATTTTGACCACTAACGAGCTCGTTAAGCTAATGACGCTTTGAACAACTGGGACCTGTTTTCAAACAAAAGGTATCTGACAGCATTTTTCATTTTTTTCTTCATGAAAAGGTATATTATGGTACTTGTTAGAAGTGCCTCACTAAGTCAAATGCGGATCTATAACATAAGTTTTTATGGAGAAATAAAAAATAATCTACATACCTCTCTTATCTAGAACTCGGTATTGTGAACTAAGGAATGAGATATATCAAATGAAAAGGATGCTTGTTGAAATTAGCAAAGACCCATAGCATGGTAATAGGCTAATAATCTGCTCTACCATACACTTACTCTTGAAGAGACGGAAAAATAAAGTGACACTTTGGGAACTATTAAAGAATGGATTTGAAAGTTATCTTCTTTATAATGCAAATTAGTACCTTTGGGATAAGGGGCTTAAAATATCACCTATTCCCTTGGAAAAATAAGAAAAATGTTTTAAAATTTCATGCTTGAATATATAAATACCGTCTGCAACAAATGAATATTTGCATCCATGTTAGTATTTAAGTCGTAATTTTCATCAACATTGCAGGATAGAACAATTCGCAGGTTTGCCATTGTGGCTGCCTTCCAGGGTGGTTACAGTAAGAAGAAAGAAAAATTGTACACCGTCTACCGACCAAATACTGGCCTTCAGCCACGACAAGAAACACTCGCAGAAATCAAGAAGAAATACAAGAAGGTAGGCTAACATTATTGAATATGTCATACATGAATCGTGCATAAATTTAGACAGGTGCTTTTTTTCAATCCACAGGACTTGATAGGGTGGATAATTTGGTTATAATTCTGGGAAATTTTTTATTTATTTCTCAGTGCATTACAAAAAAGCATGTAAAAATTCTGTGTAAAGTTAGTCAAAAAGTACCCAAAGAGACTGAATTTTCGAACAAAAATGTAGCCCTGTGAATCAGATATGTGTATTTTTACAGCTATCGTGCTATATACAGGCTTATAAAAAAAAAAAACAAGAAAAAAACAACAACTGAATAACCAGGAACTACATCAAAAACTCTGGTTAGCTGGGGTTTTAACTATAAGCAAGTTGTAATGCGACACTGTCTGACTTACTAGTTGCAATATTTGTTAGAAAACATTTATTCTCTTTGTTTTAAACAGTTTGGTTAACCACAGCTTCTGAAAGGGGAGAAAAAGTCAATAAAAGTTTGTTTTTTAATTATGATTTTTGTTTTGACCCATTTATAAGGATTTTACCACTCAGCATACTACCTGACAGTTTCAATATCTGACAATAAAGGCAGTTCGTACCTATAATATGATATATTAAAGACTTTTTGGAGCTTGTGGCTAATACTGAATTTTAAATAATTTTTCAGCTGCTACAGATAAAATAAAGCTAGTTAATTAAGACAGTGCTCCAGGTAGCCCTCTTGCCCTTTTCTGCTGCCAAACTGTCCTTTTAAAGCTGCCTTCTGCCTTATTTAAACTAGAGACATCAAACCCTACATTTTGGTGAAAATTTCATGAAAATCAGACCAAAATTAAAAAAGTTATCAATATTTAACCTTTACCACTCTCTGGGCTTATTCAGCAGATGACAGATTGATGATATTTTTCCCAGAAAACAGGATTTGACATATCATGCAAATTTTTCTCCATAAAACCTTTTCTATGGGAAAAATAAGAAAAATATTTCAGTATGTAGTCCGCCTGAATATTACCCAGAGAGCTAAGCATTAAAAGTCAGTTTTATGTGTATTCTAGTTTGAGGCATTTATTGTGGAATGGGATTATATTTTGTAGTGTGTCTCGATACTAAGCACATCACATGATACATGGTGCCCTCATTCTTGTATGACCATGCAAAAAGTGCCCTACCTGGCACCCCTCTGCCCTCAAATCCTAGCTGAAGCACTGTAAGAGATGTCCTACTCATGTAAGAGGCCACTCTATGTATATGTATATTTTGATTCTGACTAAGTGGACTGGATACATTTGGTAGATTTTCTGTCTTTTTGTCACTTTGTGACTTCCTGTTAGCTTTCCTGCACACCAAGCCCCTTCTCAAAAAGGGTTCGGTCCAAAAGGAAAGGGAGCAAATTTTTTCCTTTTAGAGTAGACTCTTTTTCAGAAGTGGGGCAACACAATTTTAACAGAGTGGAAACAAGTGTATCAGTTCTGCTTAAGAGACCATCCGTCTTCAAACTAAACAGTTTCGGACTAGCTTGGGTGGTATAATTAAGACAGGTTCATTTAACTGTGGTACCAGAATCATAGCTACAGATAAGAGGGGGTATCCACATAATATTTTTCTTATTTCTTGACGAAAACATATGTTGTGGGTACTCAGAAGCGCCTCTCTGAGGCGCTTCTAATGAGTACCCACAACATATGTTTTCGTCGAGAAATAAGAAAGATATCAGCATTTTTCGGATGAAAAAAAGCGCCTTATCTGTTGCTATGCAAAATTTGAGAAAGTTGTGTGGTTTTAGGTATTACCAGAGGAAGCACAACGGTACTGGGAAGAACAATACAGTGACTCGGCAACAGTCTGTAGCCATGCCTACTGGCGGGGCAGCTGTAAAAAGATCTCATTAGGACTGCCCTGTGAGGTGGGACTACGAAGCAGGACATACTATGTCCTTAGTGGCTCTGTCCTCAGTGTGTGGAATAAGGTGGAACGTGTTCTGGTGGCAATGCCTGGCGGGAACCAGACCAAGATGCAGGTTATACGATTACGCACAGATGACAATCAAAGGATTGTAGGTAGGATAAAAATTGAAAATTGGTCAGTTTGGCTTTCATCATCAAATCATTTCGTCTCATAAATTTATCATCTTTCATGGCACCCCCAGTTTTTTTTTTGTTTTTTTTTAAGTCTTTGATTTGATTTGGCTGTATGGGGATTGAATTCATAGAGCCTCTAACATGTGTTACAGGTACTCTGCCAACTTAGCAATTATAATTATGCCTCCAACTTTGAAGAAGTTAGAGGGGGATATTGTTTTGGGTTCTTCGTCTGTCTGTTCATCTGTTCACCATGCTTTTCTTGTGAGCATGCTATCTTGATAACTATTTGAACTAGGGCTTCAAACTTGGAGAGCTTACTGGGGCTGAAGAGTAGATCACCTGATTAACTTCTATAAACAATGGATTGACTTTGTCAAGAGTTATGCCCCTTTCCAATTTTGGCATTTTTTTATGGACAAGTATATAGTGGGGGGCATAGTGTTTTACAAACATATTTCTAGTTTTATCATCAGTCAGTTCATCTCATAAAATTTCTCCTTTTGTCAGGTCTACCCCAATGCCACCAATTTTTGTAAGCCATTTTTTTTTTTAATTTAAATTTTAAGTTTTATATGTTGTACAGGCTGCTAAAAAGATGATGACAAAAGATTAATTTAAATAAAACTAGGCTAAGTAAGGACAGAACAGTAAATGTCCTAAAATTTTGAACACTTCATTCCATACTTTTTGGCCTAAATACTGCTTTTTATGAAGTTGTATCTTAAAATACTTAGTAAAATGACAAACAGAGTAGACCCTGATCAGACTGTTCCTAAGGAGCAGTCTGATCTGGGTCTACACTGTTTGCATATGCCATTTTGTCAGACCATTTGTTGTTCAGAATTTTAGGAAATTTACCATAACAGTATGTCCTTGAATAATTCCATATAGTAGGTGTAGTATCCAGGTCTATATTTTTTTGTATTTCTCAAATGGAACACAATGTTGGTATTCATTACAAGTGCCTAAGTCATTACTTGTTTTCATGAAGAAATACAAGAAATATCAATACCTTCTGATTGAAAAAAAAAAAAAAAAAAGAAAAAAAAGCAAATACTTTACCTGGAGCTATGCAGCATTTGGGCTTTCAGATTGATATGTAACATTGTGCTATTTTTTTAAGGTCACACAACAACATACATGTAGTAACTCACTGACTTGTTTTCTTTGTCATTTTATCTTTATAACTTAGTTTCATGTGTCAGTACTTGAGAACATATTGTTGCATAGCTGCAGGAAAGGCACTTTTTTCAGCTGAAAAGTATTGATATGTTTCTTATATCTCCACAAAAACATATGTTGTGTGTACTCACATGAGTACCATAATATATGTTTTTGTGGAGAAATAAGAAAAATATTATCTGGATACCCCTCTTATCTGAAGCTATGTTGTTAGCTTCTGATACAATACTGAATCATTTTATCTATCTAGTTCAGACCTGCCTGTCCAAATACTTAGGTAATACTTAATTTCCTGCTAGTTAAAAATAATATGTTTTTCTTTTTAGGGAGTTTAATTCCAAGTAACTGTGTGGAAGCATTGTGTAGTGTGTTAATGGAAGACTGTAGTAAAACCTACACAGAGAAACATACAGAAAATGAAAGGCCAGCCCCAAAAGAAGAATCCCAAGCCATAAACACTCTCAGTATGCCGGTGCTAATGTGATAGTTCACTGAGTTACATGTGCACAACTACTTGCTTGGAATGGAACAGAGGAAAATTCTGTAGGCAGGAGGCGGTGTTTAAGTCATGTTAAAAAGAGTGGCTGTAGGAATTGTGATCAGTTGTTGGTCGTGCAGTGGGCAGTCTGTTTGGCCCAGATTATTAGGGTGCGGACTGTAAAGCTTATAGCTCCACATAAGATAATAATTGAAGTGATATATTCTGATCTTCTTGGTACTGGCAGGACAATTCCAATGAGTATCAATAAGATACCATTCAGTACAAAAATAATAAATATCCTAAATTAAGATATTTAAGATGGTGGTGTTAACACTTAGCACTGGTAAAAATTTCAACAGACAACATTTCAAAATATTTTTCTTATTTTTCCAAGAAAACATGTTTTGACATTTCATGCAAATTGTCTCCATTGGAGACAATTTGCATGAAATGTCAAAACCTGTTTTCTTAGAAAAATAAGAAAAATATCAATTTGTCATCTGCAGAATTAGCCCAGAAAGCAGTAAAGTTTAATCTAATTAGTCATTTGATGAAGAAGCTGTATGGCGACTGTGATCAATCATTTGTCGTGCAGTGGGCAGTCTGTACAGCTTAGATTAGTATGTGGGCTATAAGTTTATAACCCCAGATAAGATAATAGTTTAGGTGGTAATTCAACCCTTGTCATGCTGAATAAATTAAGATGCCATACCCATTTCTAATTGTCAGCTAATCAGATTACTTGATCTAGGTTGTTGATATAGATTCACATACTTAATGAAAAACAGTGCAAATCCAGATCAGTTGGCTTCTTCAGAAGCCAACTGATCTGGATCTACACTGTTTGCAGAGGTAGGGCATATCCGGGCTCAGCAGGACAAGGGTTAAGAGATTTTGTTGTTTTTGCACCAAATAATATCTTGTGGGTTTTCATTGTAATTACACTAGTGAGTGATTCCAGTGAATACCTGCAAGATAAATAACAAAGCATAAATTTAAAACATCTGTGTGCAGAGGATGGATGAGTTTAATCTAATTAGTCATTCAAAGAAGAGTGTCTGGGTGACAGCTGTGATCAATCATTGATCACTTTGCTATTGGGTAACATGACTTTACTGCTGTAGGGAAGAAATGTTAAATCTGCAAAGAGAGTTAAATCTGCAAAGGGGGACAATAAAATTGCCTCTATTTGCAAAATGGTAGTTTAAATTTACCATTGTAGGGAAAAGTAATTAATTTTGCAAAGGGAGTCAATTGACTTGCTTCCCTGTGCAAAGTGTTAACATTACAGTTGTAAGGAGGAGAATATAAAAGCTTCCAAAGGGAGGCATTGTATTGTCTCCCTTTGCAACTTTTGTAAAAACACTTACCTTTCATACATTGTAAGGTGAGGTAACTCGTGTGTTCAGTTAGTTTGTACTGTCAAAATCTTTCATGATACAGTGGACTCCCGTTATCTCGACCTCGCTTATCTCGAATAACTGTTTATCTCGAAGTAAAAATCTGGTCCTTATTTTAATATGGAAACTTAACAACAGGTAACAAAATATTGTGGAAAATCCACAATATTTTCAATATATCTCTAATTTTAAGAGTCAAAGTACATATTCATTTTTTGAAATGTGATAATGAGAGTCGGCTGTTTTTACAGTACCATTCATTAGTAGAAATCTTTAAATTTTGTGCACCATGTTTCTGAGTGACACAGTAATTATTAAGACTACAGAAATGTGCAGGCTGACTCTTCAAAGTATTGTCTGCAAATATTTTAAGTTCTTGATCTCAGTAGTTCATGTAGACTGTTTTATGCTTTCTGAAGAATATTTGTTCGAGAGTTCACACAACAAAGGGCCAGTCTCGGTGGCTCAGTTGGATGCGCCGTCCGACTGGAGACCAGGAGGTCGCGGGTTCAACCCCCACCGAGGTCGGCAACATTCTTTCGTGGAGATTGATGGTGAAATATTTTCTACAGTCATTCTCTCCCTTCCGCTGATTCAAGAAGGGCAGTTGTCAGTTTCTGGGGAAAGAATGTGCACAATACTGGTTAACCGCTTAGAGGACTAAGCCTGCCCAGTAAACGTGTGGTTAGGTAAACTGACCATGCTCGACATGATCCCATTGGGTTGATTGGGCCGTAAAACCTCACCACAAAAACAAAACACACAACAAAGTCTGGCCTGGGTGACTAGGTCAGATGAGGGTCCGAATGATGATCACGGGTTTGATCCCTGCTGGGTCCGTCAACATTCTTTTGTAGAGATTGATCATGAAATATTTTCAAAGGTCATAGGTTATACTTTCCCATCTGCTTATTCAAGAAGGACAGTTGTCAGTTTCTGGCAAAAGTGTGCACAAGTACTGGTTAGCTGCTTAGATGACTGAGCCTATCCAGGAAAACTTGTGGTTAGGTAAACTGACCACGCTTGACTGGGCTGTTAAACTTCAACACAAACAAACAATCAGGGTAGCATAGCTCCAGAGAAAAGAGGAATAGTTTTTCTTATGTCGCCATGGAAACTTTTTTAAAATTCTTAGAAGTGCCTTGCCAAGGCGCTTCTAATGAGTACCACAATATGTTTTCATGGAGATATAACTTTTTGGTTGAAAAAAATAATGCCTTATCTGATGCTAAGGGGTAGTGTTTGCAGAAAACCTACCATGAGCAAGCGCACGACAAAACCAATAAGATTTGTGCTACCAGCAAAGACTCGATCAGCCTGCGCATCTGCAGAAAAGGGATTTTATGCCATATTTGCCTAATGTCTGCTAATAAGACCTTGATCAGCTTGTCAACAGTTTGATAGGTCCTTTATTGCCTGCTTACAGAATACTGTGGAATTTATAAACAGAGAAAGGCCCAGTCAGATGTGCAGGCTGATCTAGCTCTTTGATGTTTGCATGGCTCTGATAAGGGCACATCAGAATTGTAGCAAAGAGCTACAAGGAGCTATCTTGACCAAAAGGAAGCGTCTACTTGGCTGATTGGTTAGCAGTTTGGATAATTATGTCCCATGTTTGAAGGTTCCAATCCCACAGAATTCCTCTCATGACTGTACAGCACTTCATTGCACAGAGCCTTTCAGTATCAGCCCCTAATAGTCCCAATATGTGTAAAATAAAGTTGAAAGAAATGTAAAACATCAAAGTATCGTCATTTTTGACCAAAGGTTACATAGGCTGTATTTGATCCTTGGCTATCCGAAATGTGCCCAGTGAATATTCAGATCAGCCTGCGCAAATGCGCAGGCTGATCTGAATCTTCACTGGGCTCACATGTCCGAAGATACATTTTCTGATGTAAAGTGACGTTAAGCCCAAATCAAACAAACATTTTCTGATGTTGCGGCTGTTTTAGAAATGTTGCATTGTACTCCCTTTACCTTGAGCTATGAATTATGCGTGAGGGTTGTTTTCCCAAGGTTTGTATTATGCAATTTTCCTTTATTGTTATTAGTCCTTTGTAATACATGTATAATTTTATAGCACTCGTTCTTCTACTTTGTAATCAAACACTTGAAACATGGCAAGCTAACTATATGCACACACACCACGAGACAAAAAAAATCCAAGAGTTGCATGTATATTGCTTTAATTATTGTTGTAAGTGAAGCTGCAGGGTGGCAGAGTGGTTAGGATTCCCGACTTCAGGCCACAAGGTCTTGGGTTCGAATCACTCATAAGTGTATGGTGCTCCATTGCACAGAGCTTTTCATTATCACTTCCATTGTCTCAATATGACTTAAAATAATGTTGAAAAGGTTTTAACCCTAGTCCTGCTGAATCCGGATATACACTGCCTTTACAAACAGTGTAGATCCAGATCAGTTGGCTTCTGAACAAGCCAACTGATCTGAATCTGCACTGTTTGCCATTCAGTTTGTGAATTTATGTCAACAATCTTGATCAAGGCATCTGATTGGCTGACATTTAGAAGTGGGTGTGGCATCTTAATTTATTCAGCATGCCAAGGATTAAAAATGCCAAACCATCAAATCATTGTAGTGACTATATGTACATGTAAGTGAGGGCTGGATTTATCTGTACTTAAGCAAACTTTTAAAGCACTAAGCAAATTGTAGCAGATGACACTCCAGTTGTTTTGTTGTTTTTTTCAGACAAAATGAGACTTGGCATTTCATGTGGATTTTCTGCTGAGCAGACAATTCCCATGAAATGTCAAGCCTTATTTTCTGAAAAAAAAAATGTTGTCTTTTGCAGTTGTGATAAGCACTAAGGGTCAACCCTGGTCCTGCTGAACCTGGGTATGCTCTGCCATTGCAAACAGTATTGATCCAGATCAGTTGGCTTCTGAAGAAGCCAACTAATCTGGATATGCACTGTTTGTCATTAAGAATTTAAATCAACAACTTGGATCAAGTAACCTGATTGGCTGAAAATTAGAAGTGGGTGTGGCGTCTTAATTATTCAGCATGGCATGGGTTATCATGTTTGAAAATTAGAAGAAATGCTGTATTTACCCTAATATTTAGGCTGGTGCCTGAGAAAACAGTGTAGACTCAGATCAAATTGCTCCTAAAACAGCACTTTGATCAGGGTCTACACTGTGCTGTTTAGCTAGTATGCTTCAGACACATGAGCAGGTAGTCAAGCGGAGCTAGTCCAGTTTTAGAAGGAAGGCAAATATTTCCCTGTCAGAATTATTATCTTTTGAAATGTGTGCATTTCCTTTAAACTCATAATTTTTTTTTCACCCCAGAAGTATTGATATATATATATATTATTTTTTTTATTTCTGTATGAATATAATTTTCTTTTTTTATGTTGTGGGTACTCATTAGAAGTGCCTCAGCGAGGCACTTCTAATGGGTGCCCACAATGTATGTTTCCATGGAGAAATAAGAAAAAAATATCTTGACATACCTGTGATCTGGCGCTATGATTCATATACAGTAAATGTCTTCAAACACTAAATTTCATACTTTTTGCTCGCTTTTTTTTTTTTTTTTTTTGATAAGCTTTTTTACAAAATCCTTTGTGGCATGGCAAATGGAGCAGTCTGATCTAGGTCTGCACAGTTTGCATATGCTACTTTGTCGGAAGAGTTGTACGGAATTTTAGGACAATTATTGTATGGAGAATGGTAGTATTTGTTCATCTCATGTTATGTGATATGTAACAATTTGAATAAACACAGTAAATGTTATGTTTATGTCTACTTGATGTGATTTATTTATACATTCTAATGCACTTGCGTATGTAACGCGACGTCTGATTGGGTAACGTCAAAAATTTGCGACGGTATATTCTGCGATATACTGTCGGAAATCCGACGTCATCACGTAACGTCGCATCTCATTGGCTGGCATTTGGTTTTACTGCAGCTCACAGCACTTGTCGCTTCATGCAAATAGTATAATTTTTCAACAGAAAAAATGAATAAATGCATTAGAATGGGGATAACTGCATTCAAATTTGTCATTTGGGGAGGTAAATCGGCGGTTTTACGGTCGCAAATTACGTTTTACGGCTCCGCTGACGCGTCGCCGTAAAACGAAATTTCCGACCGTAAAACCGCTGATTTACCTCCCCAAATGCCAAATTTGAAAGCAGTTATCCCCTAATTATGTCGATATTTCATGTGAGATTTATATTATGTGTTCACATTAAGATGATGTTTTGATTGTGTTCTATGAGCTTTCAGACAGATGTTAAGGTCCAGGTAAGGTGATACAGGTGGTAATTTTGGAATTTTTATTTATCTTTTTTTTTTTTTTTTTGTTTTTTTGACAAAGCATACCTTGTGTGTACTCGTAGCTCCAGTCAAGGCTTTTTTTTTTTTCAACCAAATATTTTCGATATTGTTTTTTTATTTTTCCTTAAAAACATATATTGTAGGTTGTCCTTAGAAGCACCTTGCTGTAGTGCTTCTAATAAATACCCACGACATGTTTTCATGGAGAAATAAGAAATATTTACTTGATACCCACCTTTTATCTGAGCTATGGGTAATCACTGGGCAGTTCCAGTGAGTATAACCTGTAAGATATGTTTGGATGCAAAATTAAAAAAAAAAAAAAAAAAAATAAATTAAAAATACATTCTTTATCTGGATCTATGAGATATAAATACTTTTTAAGGTGATTGGATACTCTTGAAAGGTTTTGCCAACATTTGCAAAGGGGGACAACTTTTGATAGCAAGGAAGGCAACTTTTGTGACTTACTGTTTGCTTTCCAATATATCAAATCCTTCTGAAAAGATGTCTACTCTAAAAGGAAAGAATTTGCTCCCAATGGGAGCAAATTCTTTCCTTTTAGGGTAGGCCCCTTTTCAGAAGGGAGGCAAAACAGTTTTGACAGATAGCCTCCCCTGAATGTGTTTCAAGTTCCCTTAAGCAGCCATTTTGTGTGACAAAGAAATATTTTGTTGCTTTTTATACTCCTGCAAACTGTGTTTGTGTGTGTTGCGTGTGCTGTTTTCAGGTTGGCAGTCCATATATCCGTCCTTCTGTTACGCTTTTGTCCTTGCTTGGGGTATCTTATGATCACTGCTTATTGACCTTTCTTGTTGTTTCTAATTCCTGCCATGCATCATACATCTTTCTTTATATAATAAAATGTCAGAGGAAAAAAACATACTGTATATATTCACACACATTTAAAAAAAATGCTTTCTTGTTGTGCAGTTCATTGTTGTGTAACATGTTGGTTGTACCCATTAAAATGGGCTCTAACTGAATGGGAAATTCCATTTTGTCGGGGGTGGTCGGGAGTGGCAATGGTGTCGTGTATCTTACGTCACCGGGGCGTCCAACTGAAATTGGCTTACAGTTGGGCAAGGCCTGCTATCCTTGTAGCAGGTAAGGGTAGAGGGGGAATGTTTTTATTTCTTCTGTTTCTTCACTTTCATTCCTGTTCCTATTTCTTCCCTAATCGTCTCTTTCATCTCCTCTACTATCTCTTCTATCTCTTTTCTCCCTTTCTCTGGGAGACGACACAAAATGACCCACAAGGGTTGACGTGTCGTTAAACCCCAACACAATCAAAATCCATTTTGTCATTGTGCAGTCTTAATTTATCCAGCCATGTCAGAGAGAAAAAAAAATCAATGTAGTAAGAAAGTACATCTTGTGATCCTATTTAAAAGCCGGCCTCGGTGGCTCAGTTGGACGTGCCGTCCGACTGGAGACCAGGAGGTCGCGGGTTCAACCCCCGCCGAGGTCGGCAAAATTCTTTCGTGGAGATTGATCATGAAATATTTTCTACGGTCATTCTCTCCCTTCCTCTGATTCAAGAAGGGCAGTTGTCAGTTTCTGGCGAAAGAATGTGCACAATACTGGTTAACCGCTTAGAGGACTAAGCCTGCCCAGTAAATGTGTGGTTAGGTAAACTGACTGCGCTCGACACAACCCCATTGGGTTGACTGGGCTGTAAAACCTCAACACAAACAAAATCCTATTTAAAGAGTGAAAGTTTAGGTTTGCCTACACATCTCCAGTATGATCTAGATTTTCACTTTTAATATGAGTGCCTAAGAGCCAGTTATTTTCTTTAACCCTTGTCCTGCTGAATATATTAAGATGCCATGCCCACTTCTAATTTTTAGCCAATCGGATTACTTGACCAAGATTGTTGATACAAATTCAAATACTGAATGACAAACAGTGCAGATCCAGATCAGTTGGCTTCTGAAGAAGCCAACTGATCTGGATCTACACTGTTTGCAAAGGCAGGACATGTCCGGGTCCAGCAGGACTAGGGTTTTGAAAAAGTAGGATTATTCTTAAGAGAGCCAATTCTTTCCTTTAAGAGTAGCTCCGCTCTTGAAATGCAGTATGTTGAAATCTATGATCAGAGTCTCCGCTGTTTGCTGAAATAATCTTCAGGGTCCACAGATCATGTTCACCCTTAAAATGCCAGTCATATAAGAGAACAATACTATAAGTATGTCAGGTTTTTTTCCCAGGGAAAATAAGGTTTGATATTTCATGTGATTTGTTTGCCTAGCATGTACATGTTAATTGTTTGCATAGCAGACAATCCTTTGAAATGTTGAGCCCTATTTTCTCAGGAAAAATAAACATATTTGCATTTTTATTTGCAAGTGTTGAATGGTGCTTTAAGGTTAAGCAATCAGTAACAATCCAGATAGAATTGTGAAGATGTATAGGCTGATATGGGTCTGTGCTGATTGCGTATGTCATAATGGGAACTAGTTTGTAAATACTCTTTGATTTTGTGAATTTTAAAAGCATTTAATTAGCACACAGTCAGATGGTACTTACTTTTCGTAGGACTTTTGTCATCTGCTTGTGATTTTAAAGGTCACTTTTGCAAACAGTGTGGACCCAGATCAGTCTGATCAGGGTCCACACTGTTTGCCTTTATGCAAAAATAAAATGAAAAGTTTGCAAGAATATTCAGCAGATGACATAAACAGGTGACATTTTCAGATGCAGGTTTTTTTTGGGCATTTTAGGGGTTAAGGCAACTTGCAGCATGAAACTGAAGGCAGTCTATAGCTTAGAGCTTGTGGTGATCTTGAGCAGAGAGCTGAAGCAGTCTGTAGCATGGAGCTTATAACAGTCTGTAGCTTAGAGTTTATATAAAGGCAGCCTGTAGTAGAGAGCTGAAGCAATCTGTAGCATAAAACTTATAACTGTCTGTAGCTTAGAGCTTATGACAGTCTCTGGCATAGAGCTTTGGGCAGTGTTTAACATAGAACTTAAGGCTTCTGTGGGAGGTTATAGCAGTCTATAGCATAGCGCTAAATGCAGTCTATAACCGTCTGTACCAGAGAGTTTAAGCAGTCTAGTATTGAGCTTATGGTAGTCTGAAGTGTGGAACTTAAGGCAGTCTGTAGCATATTTTCCCAGGACTTAATACTGCTTTTGAGAAAAGCAAATGTATTTGCATGCAAAAAAGTACAACTTGGCATGGGCAACAGACAGGTATCCTTTACAGCTTCTACATCTATGCAGACTGGTCACAGTCCAAATGCTTGCTATATAAGCTCTACAGGGTATGTAGAACCTAAAATGCTAGCAGCAGATGTGGATTTTTGCTGCTTGCCAAAGCCAAGTTCGAGGGTTGAGCGCAAGACTATTGTAACTCAAACATATTTTTGAAACCCTTGTTTAGGGGCAACTTGGACCCCTTTGTAAACAATGCAAATTTAGGTGCCATTGCTCATACGAGCAATGGCACCTAAATTTTCATTGTTTACAGAAAGAAATGTTGTAATCTTCATAATGCCTTCATGGTGAGGAGATTAGGTTTGGGGAAAAACAACCATCTGAGTTACGCTAGTCTTGCGCTCAACCCTCGAGTTGTCTCTTTCCTCATCCACATGCACATATCGAGGGTTGAGCGCAAGACTAGCGTAAGTCAGATGGTTGTTTTTCCCCAAACCTAATCTCCTCACCATGAAGGCATTATGAAGATTACAACATTTCTTTCTGTGAGATTAGCCCTAGTCCTGCTGATCCCGGATAAGCCCTGCCTTTGCAAACAGTGTAGATCCAGATCAGTTGGCTTCTGAAGAAGCCAACTGATCTGGATCTGCACTGTTTGCCATTAAGTAAGCGAATTTATAGCAACAATCTGGATCAAGTAATCTGATTGGCTGAAAATTAGAAGTAGGTGTGGCATCTTAATTTATTCAGCATGACAAGGGTTAATTCACCATGAAAACATGTGGGTACTCATTAGAAGCACCTCATTGAGGTCTAATATGTATCCACAAGATATGTTTTAAGTCTAATGTGTACCCACAATGTATGTTTTTGCGGAGAAATAAGAAAACTATCAAAGCTTTTGGGTTGAAAGAAAAAAAAGCATCTTTCTATGCTTTGGTTTGAGCTTAAGTTTTGTCAGTTTGAAGTTATCAAGGAATGAGTTATCCAGGTGGATTTTGTTTTATTTTTTGTTCAGACCACTCCTGGTATATATATATGTATATTTTTTTTCTCTCTCTCTCTTTTTCTAATTTTTAGTTTAACCCTTGTCCTGCTGAATAAATTAAGATGCCACGCCCATTTCTAATTTTCAGCCAGTTAGATTACTTGATCCAGATTATTGATATAAATTCACATACTGAATGGCAAACAGTGCAGATCCAGATCAGTTGGCTTCTAAAGAAGCCAACTGATCTGGATCTACACTGTTTGCAAAAGCAGGGTATATCCGGGTTCAGCAGGACAAGGGTTAACAATATCATCTTTATACATGATTTCATTTGTTTGTAAAGTTGACAGACAGCAGGACTGAAGAATTATTTTTATATGATAAGGAAATATTATTGTTACTCTTTGCTAACATGTATTGGATGTAGCAGTCAGAACTGCTGCAATGAAACAATTCTAACCCTTGCTATGCTGAATAAATTAGATGCCCAGCCCACTTCAAATTTTCATCCAATCAGATTATTTGATCCAGGTTGTTGATACAATTTCACATACTTAATGACAAACAGTGCAGATCCAGATCAGTTGGCTTCTTCAGAAGCCAACTGATCTGGATCTACACTGTTTGCAAAGGCAGGGCTTATCCGGGATCAGCAGGACTAGGGCTAATCTCACAGTACCAGGACGTATTTTGTGGGGAAATATAAAAAGTGAGGTTTGTTAGAAAGGGGTCTTAATGCTAAGCATGCTGGGTAAAAAATTCAGCTGATGAAGTTTTGAAATATTTTTTTTGTTTATTGCAGAAAAAAGGATTTGACATTTCATGCAAATATGTCCAGGCGACAATTTGCATGAAGTATCAAATACTATTTTCTATGAACAATAAGAAAAGTACCATTGTCATCTGATGAATCTGCCCAGAGCTTGCGGGGTCATAGGTTGCACTTGATCGACAGGGCCCAGTTGTTCAAAACTAACGATGTTAGTTAACATATTGTTAAAACTTCGATCATTAAATATGGCATATGCACTAATATTTTTGCTGAAAAAATGTGGGTAGCTTTTGCATTTGCAAAAGCTACTCACATTTTTTCAGCGAAAAATACCTGTTAACTAGAACAGTTATCATTTTGACCACTAATGAGCTCGTTAAGCTAATGATGCTTTGAACAACTGGACCCAGAGCATTACTGATATATGTGGATAGTGGCCAGGTCTGAACAGGGCATTCATTGTCCACTGATAAAATCATTGGATGCTGTAGAATGTATCTACAGAGAAGGCAAAAAATTGTTGACTCTTAATCTATTAAGTTTCTCACCGCTGTGGTTCGAGCCTCGCTCAGGTCACATCTGGGAAAGCCAAGTTCTGCTTACGGATGGTCAGGTGGTTTTTTCCCCGGGTTCTCCGGTTTTCGCCAACCTTTGATGAATGATCGGCTTGATATTAGTGAAATATTCTTGAAAGGGCCGTAAAACCCAAATCATCATTAGAATCACCTCTCAAATTGTTTTGGAGCAAAACTAATAAAAAATATTTTTTAATATTCACCTTACCTGGAGCTATGCCATTACTCAAAACACAACTCAAATATATTCATCTTGACTACAATCTTATCTGGATCATTGATTGGGCAATATTTCTGATATTAATCCTTAAAGTGCCATTCAGACATTGTAAAAGCTGGGCTTCATATCGCTGTTGGCAGCACATCTGACTGCAGATCCAGGGGTCATGAGTTTGAACCCCAGCTTGACCACATAATTTTTGTTGGGAGTGATCATGAAATAATTTCTACAGCTGTTCTCCCCCTTCCGCTGATTCAGGAAGGACATTATGTCAGTTAGTGACAAAAGCATGCGCACAAGTACTAGTTAACCACTTATAGAACTAAGCCGACCAGGGAACAGTCTGAGAAGGTTAACTGACTGGCTCAACATGACCTTAACGGTGTTGACTGGACTGTAAAACTCTAACTCAAACTTTAAACCCTTAAAGCGCCATTTAGACATTCTTAAGTATTTCTGAAGGATGATTCATATGAAATGGTCTGACAGATTTTCTCTGTGCAATGAAAAGGTGAAAGTCATCTGCAACAGTTTTGAATGGTTGTTTAGGGGATAAATTTTTATAGTAAGTGTCTTAGAATACCAGGTTCCCAACTATGAAGTTTTTATCAAAATTAGTCCAGCAGGATTTCTTGGGGAGGTATCTTTTTGTGTTGTAGGGAGGTTTATTTTGTAAAAGGCATGTTGAAAACATAATTGGGCTGTGAAAGTAGCATGATTTTGCATAATTCTCAAAATATCCTGTTAGTAACTAAATTGTGAAGTTTCTTAATTGTACTAACCCTAAGTATTGGGACAGACAGGCCTGAGCAAACAGTGTAGACCCAGATAAGATGCTGCATTCTGCAGCATCTGATCTGGGTCTGCACTGTTTGCCCCTCATCCAGCAATATTTAGACACATCAACAGGTAGTCAAATGGACTGTTTAGTTTAAGGACAAGTATGGTAAGAAATTAAGGTGTCCGAATATTTTGGGTAAATATTATGCAGTTTTGTGTCCAATTTAAGTGGAGTTGCTTGTTGCTAAATGTGGTCTACTGAGTCGTCGTTGGTCATGTGGCCTAATGAGTGTTTGTTGGTCATGTGACCTACTAAGTCTTTGCTGGTCATGTGGCAAACAGTCTTCGTTGGTGATGTGGCCAACTGCATCTTTCTTGGTCATGTGGCCTACTGAGTCTTTTTTGGCCATGTGGCCTACAGTCTTTCTTGGTCATGTGGCCTACTGAATCTTTCTTGGTCATGTGGCCTACTGAGTCTTTTTTGGTCATGTGGCCTACTGAGTCTTTTTTGGTCATGTGGCCTAGTCTTTCTTGGTCATGTGACCTACTGAGTCTTTCTTGGTCATGCGGCCTACTGAGTCTTTCTTGGTCATGTGGCCTACTGAGTCTTTCTTGGTCGTGAGGCGTACCGATTCTGTTGGTCATGTGGCCTACTGAGTACCGAGTCTGTGTTGGTCATGTGTGGAAGTTGGTCTGTTCACAGTGTGCTAGAAATATAATTTATTGAAATAATATAGGAGCTTAAGTATTTACCCTAAATGTTTGGACACATTAACCCCTGTACCATATTTGCCCTAAACTTTTTAAAAGTCCATTTGAGTACCTGTTCATATGTCTAAGAAAACCCTGGATTAGTGGCAAACAGTATAGACTGATCAGTAACCACATTAACTCCTTACCAGACTTCTCCGAAACTTTTTAAAAGTCCATTTGATTACCTGCTCGTGTCTAAAAACTCCTGGATGAGTGGCAAACAGTGTCAACCCAGCTCAGATGCCACATACTGTGGCATCTAAGCTGGATCGACTCTGTTTGCACAGTCTTGTCTGTCCAGTTACTTAGGGTAAATATAGTAAAGAGCTAGATTTTGCTATATGTGAGACGGTTTGAAAGTGTTTATATTTGGCTGTATACACATCGGCTTGCTTTAATATACAGTCGACTCCCGTTATCTCGAACTCGCTTATCTCGAATAACCGCTTATCTCGAAGTGAAAATCTGGTCCCTGTTTTAACACAGAGATCTACCAACAGGCAATAAAATATTGTGGAAAAGAGGAGAAATTGCTCCTTAGGAGCAATTTCTCCGCTTTTCCACAATATTTTCAAAATGTCTCTAACTTAGGAGTCAGATTACATATTCATTCTGTTAAAGGTGGTTGTTCGATTAATTGTTTTCCTGAGTCCGCAAATCTGATATGTCGAAGTACTGATATCTCGAACTGTTTCATAGAGTCCCTTGGAGTTCGAGATAACGAGAGTTGACTGTATTAAAGTGCAATTGTTTTACTAGTTGAGGTGTCCTGAAAGGAAACTAGTCATATTGCATGTGTGAATGATGGAATCAGGTCAGACTGGAATAGGTTCTGTACGGCCAGGGCCTTGCAATTCCCAATTTTTTTACATACTGTATTTACCCTAAGTATTGGGACACCTTATCTACTTACAATACTTCTCCTAAAATTTGAAATCTTCCATTCTAATACCTCTTGATGTGTTTTAAATGTTGCTGTATGTATGGCAAACAGAGTAGACCCTGATCAGATGCCATGTTCTGCAGTATTTGATCTGGTTCTACACTGCTTTCAAAGGCCTATCTGTCCAAATACTTAGGGTTATTACATTATCTTATACAAAGTTTTTGAGGGGAAGTGTTGATACAGTCAAACTTGTGTTAAGCAGGCACTTACTGGAAAGCCAAAAAGTGGTTGCTTAAGACAGGTGCTTGCATGATACAGATAAATTTCCTCTTCTTTACCATTAATGGGATCTTAAGACAGGCTTGACTGTATTTTTCTTCTCCATCAAATAATATGTTGTGGGTATCAATGGAATGGCTGTGGTATGGGGTTCTATTAAATACCCACAACTTGGTTTGGTGGAGATATAAACATAAAACAATAATTAAGGTCAACAAATATACTTTCAGGGAAGACAGCTCTGTCACAATGGTTTTTGACTCCCTTCTTAAAAGGGATCTACTCTAAAAGGAAATAATTTGCTCCCAATTTATATTCAAGTGAGCTGTTAAGGCACTGACCAGATCTCTTAGATACCTAAACTAGTCTCATAATTCCAGATAAGACATTTTTATTCCAACCAAAACTGTGGATACATGGTGTACGTACTCATTAGAAGTGCCTCACTGAGGTGCTTCTAATGAGTACCCACAACATATGTTTTTGTGGAGAAATAAGAAAAATACATATCTAATAATTCCTCTTATCTGGAGCTGTGTAGTCTGGTTCCTTGTTATTTGCATATGTGATATGAGTGTTTTTCCCTCGCACTTCACCTCAGTTTATATCACTTGTGATCTATAAATAAATGTAAAGTATTTGCATGTTCCCAAAACTTATATAACTTGTTATGTAATCAGTTGATATTTGTTGAAAATACCAAGTTGAAAATTCATGCAAAGTGACAAATAAAAGGTAAAAATGCTTGTGATTTTCCTTTGTTGTTTTTTTTCAATACCATGTCTCTAATAGTGTCAATATAAAAAGGGAAATCAAAAAAAAAAAAAAAAAAATCTGTCTAAACTGAACAAGCTTCCTGCTGTAGCAACATCTAAGTATCAACATATCCCAAATACAGTGTTACTAACAGATGTTTGTTTGTGTTGAGATTTTACAGCCCAGTCAACCCAATGGGGTCATGTCGAGCACGGTCAGTTTACCTAACCACAAGTTTACTGGGCAGGTTTAGTCCTCTAAGCAGTTAACCGGTATTGTGCACATTCTTTTGCCAGAAACTGACAACTGCCCTTCTTGAATCAGCGGAAGGGAGAGAATGACCATAGAATATATTTCATGGTCAATCTCCACGAAAGAATGTTGCCAACCTCGACGGGGGTTGAACCCGCGACCTCCTGGCTGGCACAAAAATGGCTTAGATATCAATGCTGTATTTTTGTCACGCATAAATATGCAAAGAATCACAGTTTTAACCCTTAAAGCACCAAGCAAAATTTGTAGCAGACATTCAAAAATTTTCTTTTTATTTTTCAGAGAAAACAAGTCTTGACAAGCAGATGATACACATGAAATGTAAAGACTTGTTTTCTCTGAAAAATAAAAAGAAAATTGTCGTCTGCTGCAGTTGTGATTGGTGCTTTAAGGGTTAAACAAACTAATCAATGATATACTGCACATGCACTATCTGGACTCATACCAGCACAATTTTTCCAAGGATTACAATGGTAAATAACTAAAAGTACAGATCCCTGGACCCTTATTTGTCTGTTACAGGAACACCTTATCAATATCATTCATGCAAAAGATGATACAATTCCATTTCCTCTAAATATTAGGCAAGATATGCAGCAATATGCAGTGTTAAGGATGCTTTGTCCAAGGACAGAGGGGGTGGTCGGGTGGTGTGAGGGTGTCGTGTATCTCACGTCACTGGGGCGTCCAACTGATATTGGCTTACAGTTGGGCAAGGCCTGCCATCCTTGTAGCAGGTAAGGGTAGAGGGGGAATGTTTTTATTTCTTCTGTTTCATCACTTTCACTCCAGTTCTTCTTTCTTCCCTGTCCCTCTCTTTCATCTCTTCTACTATCTCTTCTGTCTCTTTTCTCCCTTTCTCTGGGAGACGACACAAAATGACCCACAAGGGTTGACGTGTCATTAAACCCCAACACAATAAAAAAAAAACAAGGACAGACAGATGCTCTGTCCACTTTTTCATGTATTAAAAAATTGGAATAACCATAAAAATGTTGACCCTGTGATCCCTGTTTTTCTACAAAAGCAGCATCCCATGAATGAAATGCATATGCAAAATGTTAATGTAAAGACAATAGATGGATGGAAAGATGGAAGGACAATGTGAAAGGGTATACCATCCCCTATATCCCCCATCCAACAACAGTTTGCAGGGGGTATAAAAATCAGTACTGGAGGTAAACAACAAGAAAACTAATATAATCTGCTAGAATTCTTTAATATCATATTGTCTTTTAGCCTTCTACAGTCACAAAATTACCATGATAATCTTATAAAACAGTGCACAGTGAATGAACAATGATTTCAGAAATATGGTAAATGACCTGAAATTTCAAACACTTTATTCCATACTTTTTTCTGACTAAATTTTGCTTTTTATGTAGTTACTTCTTAAAATACCAAGTGGAATGGTAAACAGTGTAGATCCTGATCAGACTGCTTCCTGGAGCAGTCTGACTTGTGTCTGCACTGTTTGCATGCCATTTTATCAGTAACTCTGGCGTACGAAATTTTAGGACATTTACTGTAATTCTACAATTAGTGTGACAGAATGCTAACTTGGCACATGAATTGTGATCTGCATAGATACAACAAATACCTTTACGAACTACAACAAAAATCTTAGATGGGTTTTACTTTTTCTTTTATGAATTATTTGTTTACAATAACTTATCCAATTGACCAAACGCCAGAGAGATTAGCACTTCGCCTTTTGAATTTGTACTAGATTATTTTACAAAAGATTGTATTGAAACAAATATTCATAATTAGCAATGTAGGTTTATTTGTGCAGGATTTTCTAATGTATTTCACTGTTTAATGTGAATTATTATTGAAAGGTGGCATCTGGTCAATCATTGTACTTAACCTTTACCTCTATGGGCTAATTATGCAGACGACAAACTGGCAATATTTTTCTTCTTTTTCCCTGAAAAAAGGCTTTGACATTCCATGCAAATTGTCTCCTAAGGAGACAATTTGCATGGAATGTCAAAAGCCTATTTTCTGAAAAAAAAAAAAAAAAATAAGGAAAAGATCAAAATGTTGTCTGCTGAATTTTAACCAGCAGGCAGAGTGTGAAATACTCTTTTACAAATTACTGTACTTAAATGTATGACACAGTGCCTTCATTTTATGAAGTATACTGTAATCGCTTAAAATTTTGTACCAAACTTTTCAAATGAACTTTTCTGACAAATTGGCATACACAAACAATGCAGATCAAGATCAGACTGCTCCTAAAGAAAACATTTATTTTTCTTTGCTGAATTTTAGATGACAGTTATGGGATGGCACTTATTAAGAATCTGATGATCAACTTTCAGAGATAAATAGAAATATATATACAGTCGAACTTCGATGGCTGGAACCCCTTTGGGACCATGAAAATTTGTTCGAGACAACGGTAGTTTGAGCCACGGAGGGTTACTATTAGTGCCATACCAGAAGGCATAATGGAGATAATTGTGGGATATCCTTTCAGTGTTCTATATTATAAACGAATGTTGTGTGTACTCATTAGAATGCCTCATTGGGGTGATTCTAATGAGTGCACACAGCATACATTTGCAAGACACAAGAAGAAAATATCCCTAAATTATCTGTATATCGTATTTGGAGGAAATCCCTGCGGACTCAAGAACGTGTTCGACTCATCCATGGTAAACGAGCCATCGGGGTTCAAGCCACTGAAGTTCTACAGTATGTTGGTGTGTTATTTTTTTTGTGCAGATAAACACAGATTTTTATTCACAATACACCACAACCTCTTTATAACACTATCGCTGTGATCCAAAGCAAAATCCATGTTAGCTAAACAACCATGTTGTATCTAAACAAAATGTATAGATTATATAGAAAAATGACCATTTATGGTCATTTTTCTATATAACCTATACATGTTTGTTTGGGTAGAACATTTTTGGCACCCACCTTTAAACTGTCTTATATCAGAAACCCTCTTATAAAGAGATTCCAGTGTTATTGTGTTGCGTAACTGTGCAGGAAAGTTAAGAAAGAAAACAAAAGGATGCAACTGTAACCAAGGCCAGTAACAACAGAACTGCAATCATCAGAAAACCTGTCTCATCATATAACCTTCATAAAATTTTACATAGCTCTAGATACCAGTACATATCATATCCAAATATTTTTTTTATTTCTCCATATAAGCATATGTTGTGGGTACTCATCAGAAGTGCCCACAATACATGTTTTTGTTGAGAAATAAACATCAAAACATTTTTTTTTTTTTATTTCTCCACAAAAATATAATTGTGGGTACTAATCAGAAGTGCCTCAGTGAGGCACTTCTAATGAGTGCCCACAACATATGTATTTTTGGAGAAAACAAAACTGTTGCTAAAAATAAAGTGCTTTATCTAGAGAAATGTAAAAACAATACATAATACATTTTAACCTCTTTATAACATGGGTCATTACAACACGGTTTTGGATATATCATAGTTCAAAGATGGATCCCAAAAATATATAGATTATATAGAAAAATGACCATAAATGGTCATTTTTCTATATAATCTAAACATTTTTGTTTGGATATAACACGGTTGACGGTTGTTTAACTTACACGGTTTATGTTTTGGAACCCAACAATAGTGTTATAAAGAGGCTGTGGTGTACCCTTTTTCTCAAGGCACTAATTTCCAGTGTTCTTGGTGGTCTTGTTAGGGTCTTTGCTGCATGACATCTATGCATCTATGAGCTGCATAGACTCCACAGAGCAAACAGTGATGACTCCTATCTCTTACAAGAATGCACAGACTTAACTGACCCCTTACTGCTTACAAAAAGCATAAGACAGGCCCAGTTGTTCAAAACTAACGATGTCGTTAGTTAACGATTCGTTAAAATTTACATCGAGTGACACGCAAATATGCTCAAATTTTTTGCTGAAAAAATGTGAGTAGCTTTTGCAGTGCAAAAGCTACTCACATTTTTTGCTGAAAAAATATCAGAATATTGTACATTGAATCTAGTTAACGAAATGACCCTTAACAAGCTCATTAAGCTAACGACACTTTGAACAACTGGGCCCAGATCTTCTTATGAAGTAGTTCTCAAGTAGGTGTTTTCAAGCAAAAAGATACCTTCAGGCATATGTCAGCCTAACATGAGAAAATATACCTTATGACATGCACCCAGTGGACTCAGATGAGCCTATGCATCCTCACGGTCTGATCAGTCACAGTCCATCTGAACAAGATGGATCATTGGCTATCTGAAGTGTGCCAAGCAGTGACTAATCAGACTGTGCAAACGCACAGACTATTCAAAGGTTTTGCTCGGCCCAGTTGTTAAAAGCTAACGATATCGTTAGTTAACGGTTCGTTAAAATTTAAATCAAGTCATATGCAAATATGCTAAAATTTTTTGCTGAAAAAATGTGAGTAGCTTTTGCAGTGCAAAAGCTACTCACATTTTTTCAGCAAAAAATATCAGAATATTGTATATTGAATCCGCTAAAATAGTTAATGACCCTTAACGAGCTCGTTAAGCTAACGACGCTTTGAACAATTAGGCCCTGGTCTTGTATATCCTGGGGAGCATTTTCTCAGGCTGTGGCTTATATACATCAGTTCAGTCTGACCAGGGCTGACACTGCCCACTTACACCTTCAAGGACACAAACACCCTAAGAAATTAGCATATATACCGTAACTATTCGGACACCTTAACCGCTTACCATACTGCTAAAATTTGAACAAGTCCATTTTACTACCTGCTGGAGAGTCTAAAAATTGCTGGATGAGTGGTAAACTGTAGACCCAGATCAGATGCCACATTCTGTGGCATCTGATCTGGTCTACACTGTTTACCCAGGTCTGTCCGTCGCAATACAGTCAAAACTTCACCGGCTCAAACATCTTTGGGACCAAGGAAATTTGTTTGAGATATGGGTAGTTCGAGCCACTGAGACTTATTCTTAGTGCCAAGTTAGGAGACAAATGGAAATAATATCTGGATATCTTTTCAAACTTCTATAAAATAATGGTATGTTGAGTGTACTCATTAGAATTGCCTCAATGAGGCAATTCTAATGAGTACACACAACATACATTTCATGATAAAATCAGAAAATTTCCCTAAAATATCCATTTGCTTTCTTGGGCTATCAAAAGAATTTCCTAGTGACTCAAAAATGAGTTCAAATTAGCAATGGTATGTGAGCCATCGGTGTTAGAGTCATTTAGGCTTTTCTGTACTTGGGGTTACTATGGTATACGGATGCACAGGACGATCTGAATCTGTGT
This sequence comes from Anodontia alba, assembly GCA_964016985.1. Lineage (NCBI taxonomy): Eukaryota > Metazoa > Mollusca > Bivalvia > Lucinida > Lucinidae > Anodontia > Anodontia alba. Next base: position 37,789,201 of record OZ024830.1, read on the forward strand.
TTTTCACATATGCCCAGAGACACTTTTTCCTTTGATGCAGCCCGAGCAATAATTATAAACAAGAATGAATTAGTATAAAATAATCATCTAACAATATCAACAACAACGGTAGAAACATATTCAAAAATAAAAATATACTTTAACATAAAATATGCACAAATAAATATATTTACACAACATTTCTTTTGAACTGATCAAATGTAAAATCTGCTGCCAAAACTCCACAAAGAGAAATTTTGTAACAATTTCTTAAGTAATTCTTATAGATACATTACAACCTCTTTATAACATGGTTCATTATAACACGGTTTTGTATATAACGCGGTTCAAAGGTGGATCCCAAAAATGTATAGATTATATTGAAAAATGACCATTTATGGTCATTTTTCAATATAATCTATACATTTTTTGTTTGGATATAACACGGTTGTTAAACAAAAGTGTTATAAAGAGGTTTCGGTGTATGAGCTATTTGATTCGTAGCATCACCACTCACTAGTTTGGCAAAATCATGATGTCAGACATTAAACATATTTTACTACCATGTTTACCCTAAATATTTGGACAAAACAGTGTAGACCCAGATGAACCTGCTCCTTAAAAGCAATTTGATCTGGGACTACACTATTTGCCATTCAACCTACACATTTTAGGCACATCTGGTGGTAGTCAAATAGACGTTCAAAATTTAGTTCACGTCTATAAATACAGTCAACTCTCGTTATCTCGAAATCCAAGAGACTCTATGAAATAATTTGAGATATCAGTACTTCGACATATCAGATTTGCAGAACTGAGGAAAACAATTAATCGAACAACCACCTTTAACAGAATGAATCTTTAATTTGACTCCGAAGTTAGAGATATATTGAAAATATTGTGGAAAAGAGGAGAAATTGCTCCTAAGGAGCAATTTCTCCTCTTTTCCACAATATTTTGTTGCCTGTTGGTAGATCTCTGTGTTAAAACAGGGACCAGATTTTCACTGCGAGATAAGCAGTTATTCGAGATGACCGAGTTTGAGATAACGAGAGTCAACTGTATAGAAAGAGGTGTTAAAGCAAGTGAATGCTGTGAGTAATTATGGTATCTTAGGATTAAAACTTGATATTTTATGAATAACAAATTGTCCACAGTAGCTTTTGCTATGCAAAATAGTAGTGTGGCTGATATACATTGGCAGCTCTAAAAGTTAAATTTTGAAAGCAAGTGTAGCTACCATAAATTGGTAGCTCTGAAATTTTGAAAGTTACCAAAATATTCTCCTCATCACGAAAACATGCTTATATAATTTTAAACCCCTTAAACCCCATTTTTATATAGTAAAACTGGGGTTTACTGGGATAAATTATTTTTCTTATTTCTGCTCAAAAACATAGATTGTGGGTACTTGTTAGTATTATTTCTGCTCAAAAACATAGATTGTGGGTACTCATTAGAAAGCACCTTGTAGAGGCAGTTCTAATGAGTACCCACAATCTATGTTTTTTGAGCAGAAATAAGAAAAATATCAGAGTTTTTTATCTGAAAATTTTCAGGTTTTGGAGGTGAAATTTTCTATATATTTGAATAGGTGTGTTTTCATAATGTGTGGCAATAGTCTAGTGTTTGACAGCATACAGGCAGCATACAAGGTAGATTTTGTTCTCACATAGCTGCATCCAGTTCTGAATAAACAATATCAGATTCAAGTTTCATCAACTTACTTCCATAAAATATACTTTAATACGGTAGTATTCTGTAATGTACAGTAAATGGATTAAAAACCTGAACAGCAGAATCTGAGGCATAAACAGGAAATAAAAACAAGAGGCCCACGGGCCACGATTCGCTCACCTGAGTGACATAGCCACTGCAGACATGCAGATGTTATGCAACATTTATCCAATCCTATCATCGCAACTAATGAAAATATCATCATTTGAGCAGTTCTTAGTTTTGAAGAAGAATATATGGGCCTGACAGTCAATGGAGCATGATCATGAATAAACTATCAATCACATTTCAACAGAAGGATCAATGTGAAATTTGGTGGAAATTGGCTAAGTGGTTTCTGAAGAATCGTGATTTTATACATGTAAACAGCACAGTGGCAGGGACATATTATAAATATAAACCAGATGATGGCCATCTTAGATTTCCAATCAGAACAATTTTAACTACTGTTGATCTACAAGTCACTTCGATACTTTCAATATAAATGTAAATGGCCCACACAAATAAGGAAGCAAATTTGACCTTGGAGGTAAAAAGGTCAAATGTCAACATAAACCATCATTTGAGCAATTTTGGTAGATCTCCTGTCCCCTATAATTTGTGCAAAGATTAGGACCCAGGGCTTATTTGGTTATGGAGAAGAAGATTTTTAAAGGTTTTTACCATATATTGGCATGGCAGCCATTTTGATCTATGGACCATACCCATTTTAGCAATCTTTCATTCTCCTGCCCACGGAGGCTCTGCATGAAATTTGAGCAACACTGGCCCGGAGGCTTCAGAGGAAAAGCCATTTGAAATTATCAACATTTTTTCCATACAAATGTATGGCGCCCATACAAATGCATACAGAAGCAAACTTGACCTCGCCGTAAAAAGGTTAAATGTCAATGTAAGACAATTATTTTAGCAACTTTGGTAGACCGCCCGTTCCAGATGATATATGCAAAGATTCAGCCACAAGCCATCCTCGGTTTTGGAGAATAAGATTTTTAAATGTTTTTTCCCATGCAAATGCATAAGGAAGCAACTTGACCTTGCCGTAAAAAGGTCAAATGTCAATGTATGACCATTATTTCAGCAACTTTGGTAGACCCCCTGTCCCCGATGATTTATGCAAATATTCAGCCCCAAAGCATCCTCTGTTCTAGAGAAGAAGATTTATAAAGGTTTTTACCATATATGGGCATGGCGCCCATCTTGGTCAATGAACCGTGACCATTTTAGCAATCTTTTGTTCCCCCAACCTAAGGAGGCTCCATATGAAATTTGAGCAAAATTGGCCCAGAGGCTCCAGAGAAGAAGTTGTTTGAAATTCTGAACATTTTTCCCATACAAATGCATAAGGAAGCAAAATTGACCTTAACGTAAAAAGGTCAAATGTCAATGTACGACCATTATTTTAGCAATTTTGGTAGCCCTCTTGTTCCCGAAGATATATGCAAAGATTCAGCCATAAGGCATGCTCAGTTTTGGAGAAGAAGATTTTTAAAGGTTTTTCCCATACAAATGCACAGGGAAGCAAACTTGACCTTGCCATAAATAGGTCAAACGTCAACGTACGACAATTCTTTTAGCAATGTTGGTAGACCTCCAGTCCTCGATGATTCCTGCCAAGGTTCAGCCCAAAGGCATTCTCGGTTCTGAAGGAGAAGATTTTTAAAGGTTTTTACCATATATGGGCGTGGCGGCCATCTTGGTCAACGGACCATGACCATTTTAGCAATTTTTTGTTCCCCCACCCTAAGGAGGCTCCATATGAAATTTGAGCAAAATTGGCCCAGAGGCAGAGGAGAAGTTGTTTGAAATTCTGGTCATTTTTCCCATACAAATGCATAAGGAAGCAAAATTGACCTTAACGTAAAAAGGTCAAATGTCAATGTACGACCATTATTTTAGCAATTTTGGTAGCTCTCCTGTTCCCAAAGATATATGCAAAGATTCAGCCATAAGGCATGCTCGGTTTTGGAGAAGAAGATTTTTAAAGGTTTTTCCCATACAAATGCACAGGGAAGCAAACTTGACCTTGCCGTAAATAGGTCAAACGTCAACGTACGACAATTCTTTTAGCAATTTTGGTAGACCTCCCGTCCCCGATGATTCCTGCAAAGGTTCAGCCCCAAGGCATTCTCGGTTCTGGAGAAGAAGATTTTTAAAGGTTTTTACCATATATGGGCGTGGCGGCCATCTTGGTCAACGGACCGCGACCATTTTAGCAATTTTTCGTTCCCCCACCCTAAGGAGGCTCCATATGAAATTTGAGCAAAATTGGCTCAGCGGTTTCAGAGGAGAAGTCGTTTGAAAATGTTAACGGACGGACGCACGGACGGACGGACGGACGCACGGACGGACGGACGGACGCACGGACGGACGGACGGACGGACGGACGGACGGACGACGGACGAAAAGTGATCACAATAGCTCATCCTGAGCAGAGCTCAGGTGAGCTAAAAAATCCCTTGAGGAAGTAAGCAATTTTGTTTTGTAACCATATTTTAACCTTTATAGCGCCAAGAAAATCTGCATCTGAAAATGTCTTCTGCTTATGTCGTCTGCTGCATCTTCTTGCAAACTTTTCAAACTTACATTTGCATATAGGCAAACAGTGAGGACCCAGATCAGACTGCTCCTAAAGGAGCAGTCTGATCTAGGTCCACACTGTTTGCAACAATGACTTTTAAAGTAACCGGCAGAAGACAAAGCAGACGACAATTGTTGTGATTGGCGCTTTAAGGGTTAAAGGTTAATTGTAAAGTAAACAGAAACTGTATCGGATATGTAATTACAGAGCTCAGATGAAATATTACACACTTAATCTACAAATCAACAACTGCCATAAAACAACATTTATTCACAGAGGTCTATTATAACAACCCTAAGTATTGGAACAAAAAGGCCACAACAAACTGTTGACCCATATGACATACCACATTCCGTGGCATTTGATCTGGATCCGCACTATTAATCACCTATCCTGCAGTTTTTAGACATTCTGTGGCATCTGATCAGGGATTACCATTATGAAAACATGCCTATTCAAATATACTGAAAATTTTACCGCCAAAAAATGAAAATTTCAGATACAAAATCTCTGATATTTTTCACATTTCTGCTCAAAACATAGATTGTGGGTGCTCGTTAGAACTGCCTCGATGAGGCGGTTCTAACGAGCACCCACAATCTATGTTTTTGAGCATAAATAAGAAAAATAATATATACCCCTGTAAACCCCAGTTTTACAATATAAAAGTGAGGTTTAAGGGGGTCAAAATTATATAGGCATGTTTTCGTGAGGCAACAGTTGCCACCCATCTATTAGTTTTATGCCACATCAACAGGTAGTAAAATTTTACTCAGCCAAACCGAGTCTCCGATTTTCATGATTTTGTGTGTCCTTTGTTTCCAAAGGCAATCCTTTTTTGATATTTATTTTACTAAAAGTGTGTTTACAGTAAATGTCCTAAAACATTATTTATTAATTTTTTGTCCTAAATTTGACTTTTTATTTCTTAAAATGCTTAGTGGAATGGCAAACTGAGTAGGCCCTTATCAGACTGCTCCTTCAGGAGCAGTCTGATATGAGTCTACACTGTTTGCATATGAAATTTTGTTAGAGCTTTTGTTGTACAAAATTTTGGGACATTTACCATATACAAATTCTAGTGCAAGTATGGTAAGGAGTTAAGGTGTCCCAAAACTTAGCGTAAACACGGTACTTACAAATGTACATTACTTTTGCTTTTTCACTGGTGCCAAATTATAATGCTAGTCATCATAATGCTCTTCATTATATAAAAACTCTTCATTACATTGCTCTTCACTATAATGCTCTTGTTAAAGATGAGTAATTGGTGATAATTCTGGGATAATCTTTCTTATTTATTCATAAAAACATATGTTGTGAGTACTCAATAGCAGTGTCACAACATACAGTTTTATGGAGAACTGAAGAAAGTTACCCCAGAATTATATTCAAATATTCCTCCTTAACCTTTGTCCTGCTGAACCCGGATATACCCTGCCTTTGCAAACAGTGTAGATCCAGATCAGTTGGCTTCATCAGAAGCCAACTGATCTGGATCTGCACTGTTTGTCATTAAGTATGCGAATTTGTATCAAAATCCAAAATCAAGCAATATGATGGGTGAAAATCTGAAGTGGGTGTGGCTTCTTGATTTATTCAGCAGGACAAGGGTTAATATGTCCTCTGGACTTATCTTCTCTTCTAACTAAATCAATCATAGATAGAAAGTAAGTAAATACAGGTTTATTTTTGTTTTATTATTTGGTCAATTCATCCTTATTCCCTTATCATTAAGTTACTTATTTAGCTCTATTTTGTATTCTGTTGAAGAGAAAATCAGAAATGAAAAATTAACCCTGACTTCATATAACAAACTGCTAATTTGCAGGTAAGCATAAATAAGATAATGTTGCATATTACCAAATATTCGGGACAATCTAAAATACCCTGTGCTTAAGAATTGTTTTCAAAGTGAAATCAATATGGATTGATTACCGTATTTACCATATGTATTCAGACAAACAGGCCTGAACAAACAGTGCAGACCCAGATGAGATGCCGCAGAATGTGTGGAGTCTCATCATACACTGTTTGCCACTCATCCTGCAATTTTTAGACACAACATCGGGTAGTAAACTGTACTTTAGAACAAGTATGGTAAGGAAGTGTCCGAATACTTAAGGTAAATATGGTAACTTCAATCTGCCTTTACTATTGTTGACTAAATACTCTAAAGGGGACTTAATATACTTTGAAGATTTTCTGCTATTTTTTTACAAGTATGGTAAATGTCCTAAAAAACGAGTCATACCAGCGTTTTGTACAAGAAATGGAAAAAAGTCATTTACGTGGCTGGAAGTGTCGGACGATGGTAAGGAACGTACAAAACTGAAGTGTAAATTATGCAGAAAGCTAAAAAAGGGAAGTGTATGGGCCCTGGATGGTAGCCCAAACATTCAGTTCTCAACATTGAAAAAGCACAACAAAAGTTTAGAGCATAAAGACAGTGAGAAGAGGGTGCTGCAAGAAGAACTGATAAAGTCAGCTGAACCTGAATCACTGACTGAATCTCCTTGTCATGCAGTAACTGATGATGACTTAACCCTTAAAGCGCCAATCACAACTATTGTCGTCTGCTTTGTCATCTGCTTGTGATTTTAGAAGTCATTTTTGCAAACAGTGTGGACCCAGATCAGACTGCTCCTTTAGGAGCAGTCTGATCAGGGTCCACACTGTTTGCCTGTATGCAAAAATAGGTTTGAAAAGTCTGCAAGAATATTCAGCAGACGACAAACAGACGACATTTTCAGATGCAGTTTTTCTTGGCGCTTTAAGGGTTAATACTGTTCAGAACTATTTCAGGGAGCAAATGCTTGGCTTTATGAGAAGGATTTGCTTGTCCTGTCCTTACTCTTAGAAGCAAGTTCTAGTCTGCAAAAGATCCATGTTTGTCTCTGAATCTGAAAAGACTCCTAATGTTCATCAAAATGCGTTCATCACCAGGAAGACTAGATTGATGTACATCATTTACCTCTTTCTTTTGTAAAATCAAGAATTCATTAAATTCAGCTGATACTGAAAATTACTCGAGGATGCTTAAAGTAAAGAGTTAAAAGACTACTCAAAGCCAAAAGTTGAGAGTGGAAAAAACTACCTGGCATTGCCAAAAAACTCCCTTGCTTTCAAAAAGAGGAGTCGAAAACTCCCTGACTCAATTTCTTATCTGGAGCTCTGACTTCCCCTTAAGAAGAGAGGTGTGCAGGTAAACTAGACAAAGTGACCAGTGGGTCGCATATACCCCTGCTGGCATCAACCGATCAACAAGCCTTGATAATGTAATGTCTTAAAAAATTTGACGCAGATGTCCACTAAAGCTATAGAAAGACAAACAAACAAATGACTGAACTGACAAATGGAAAAGCTAAAACTATACACCCCTTATCATACAATATGCCGGGGTACAATTACATGAGCACAGATTAACAATACGCCACAACCTCTTTATAACACTATTGTTGGGGTCCATAGCATAAACCATGTTAGTTAAACAACTGTGTTATATCCAAACAAAAATGTATAGATTATATTGAAAAATGACCATTTATGGTCATTTTTCAATATAATCTATACATTTCTGGGATCCATCTTTGAACTGTGTTATATACAAAACTGTGTTATAACGAACCTTGTTATAAAGAGGTTGTGGTGTATGTATACACGCAAACGGCATGAATACAGGCATATATATTCACAAGGGCAGATATATCTTGTATCCAGATATAGCACATAATACCAGCAGACAAGTCACATAGTCACATGGCTACAGACAAGTCACATGGCTACAAATAAACATACTTAACCCTTAAAGTGCTAAAAAAAGCTGTAGCAGACAACATTTGATTTTTCATTATTATTTTTCAGATAAATAAAACAACATTTTATGTGAATTCACACAAAATGTCAATCCTTATTTGAGAAAATAAGACTCGGTATTTCATGTGACTCATCTGCTAGGCAGACAATTCACATGAAAAACAACAACAAAAGTGTCATCTGCTGTAGTTGTGATTAGCACATTAAAGGTTAACTGCTGCACATCATGAACATCCTAAATATTTGAACTAGTTACTTCCCTTGATTACATTGGTCATATTAAGAATTAAGTTGTGTCCCTTCACTGTTTGCTGTCCAAATATTTTGGGTATTAATGATATGTCCAGAGATTAATCATGTACAGGTCAACCAAACTGACCCAACACATTGACCTTTGGATTATAATATTTATTAGTATACCTTTATTGCATGAACAGGTGTTACATGTACAGGTGAATGAATACCTGTTTCACGTGAAATGCTGCATTTTCTTACCCTCATGCCTAAATTGCACAATGAATGTATCCTAATGGATATTAAATGAAAACTTCAAATCCAAGGTCAATTTGGTTGACCTTTACTAGAAACAAGTGGATATGGTAAATGTTCTAAAATTTTGAACACTTTATTCCTTACAATTTTTGCCTAAATTTTGCTCTTTGTGCAGCTACTTCCCCAAATACTTAGTGAAAAGGCAAACAGTGTAAGATCCTGATCAGACTGCTCCTTCAGGAGCAGTCTGATCTGGGTCTGCACTGTTTGCATATGCCATTTTATCGGCCACTTTGGTGTACGAAATTTTAGGACATTTACTGAAAATGAATCACAAATATATACGTCAATTGCACAAGTACTGGTAAATCATGTACACAGGTAAATAACATCAATACGTGGCACGTGAAAAGGCACTGCATGTAGGCAGCAACAAGCAAAAAAGGTACTTCAGCTCAGATGCAGAGATCAGCCTGTGCATCTGCCATAACTACAACATTAGATAATAGGGATATCAACATGAGTGTTTTTCTTATTTGCCTCTTAAAATATTGTGGTACTCATCAGAAGTGCCTCAGTGAGGTTTTGTGGAGAATAAGAAAATATCAATATATTTTGGTTGAAAATGCACCTTATCTGCAGCTGCAGCCTGGTGAGAATTTTTAAATTCTCATACTTTTGATATTACTGTCCTTGCAATGGTTATAGGTACTCTTTAGAACAGCCTCAATGATCCACAGACATCTGCTCTGCCTATTCTGATCAAAGACTTGACTGTTAGCTCACAGAACTTTTAGATACTGTAGAATTTTTCTGAATATATTACAGTACCATAAACCATTTTAGTCTGGAAACTCCATAAAAGGTAATTGGCAAACAGTGCAGACCCAGACCAGATGCCACATATGGTCTGATCAGGGTCTATATTGTTTGCATTAAATATAAGAATTTCTATCAAACAGAGTAATAAAAAAACTTACCAGACACCCTGCTGTTGGCAACAGACCAGTCTAGAGCTGTGCTTGATTAAACAGGTTCATTAACCTTATACTGAGGCAGTGTAATCATTACCAGACTTATGCTAGTATTTCAACAACCCACCAGTGTGCTGGCCAAAAGCAACAGTGCAGATCCTGACTAAAATTCAGGGCCCAGTTGTTCAAAGCTAACAATGTCGTTAGTTAACGACTGGTTAAAATTTACATTGAGTAATACGCAAATATGCTGAAATTTTTTGCTGAAAAAAATGTGAGTAGCTTTTGCAGTGCAAAAGCTACTCACATTTTTTCAGCAAAAAATTCCAGAATATTGTATATTGAATCTGCTAAAACAATTAACAAAATGACCCTTAACGAGCTCGTTAAGCTAACAACACTTTGAACAACTGGGCCCAGTTTGACCAGTTTCTAAATTGTTCATCAGGTATGTCTGTTCAAATATTAGGAGCAAAATACCCAGGCCAATCTGCATCTTCACTATCGGCATAACATGATAAAGTACCTTTAAACTCACTGCAGCACATTTATGGCATTTTATACGTAACAACCTAAGGAAACAGAACTGTGTGGAAATATATTGTAAATATTGACTAAATCTAGACATGTCAACTAAAGAAAGGGTCTTACACAAGACCTTTTACAGGATAAAGTATCTCACCCAAATTTGCATTTACTTTATATAGGAAAAATCTAAACAATGGCCTTGTCTTCAAGGCCAAAGAGATAAAATGCCCTACATACTGGGGAAAAAAATTCAGCAGACAACATTTTGAAATATATTTTTTTTTGGAGGAAATAGGCGTTTGATATTTTCATGCAAATTGTTTCCTCGGGCAATAATTTGCATGAAATAACAAATCCTATTTTCCAAAGGAAAAAAAATAAAAAATAGAAAAATTATTTCAAAATGTCGTCTGCTGGAAGTTTTAGCCAGCATGCTTAGCATTAACAAGGCTCATAAAGCTTGATTTCTGAAAACAACTTCAAACCTCTGATGTAATGTAAAGAAGTCTTCATATGAACTAATTCAACTGGCAGATTTTCTGCCATTTACGACAAGGGAGACAACTTCTATGACTTACTGTTTGCTTTCCTGTACACCAATATGCTTCTGAATATGGGTCTACTCTAAAAGAAACTAATTTGCTTCCCAAATTCTATCTTTTTTTTTTTAGAGTAGACTCATTTTCAAAAGGGAGACAAAAAAACAACATACAGAGTTGCCTCCCTTGAAAGGGTATCAATGAAAAAATTCCCCATAAATTATCGATCCATAACATTCTTAAATTAAGCCAAAACACAAAGTTATAAATGTATGTGTATGTTCAATATGAGGAATGTGTTTATATGCAAGCTGATTCCAATAGAAATCAACCTTTTGACATATGTGACGGGCATAGACTTGTCTCAGCATCCCCATCTGTACAGTCTGTTCAGGATCTACATAAGTATGCTGTTCATTCATAGAATCTTCTGTTGATACACTATGTTAGCCACCAGAGGAGATTCTGCAGATAAGCAGACTGATCTGAGTCTACACTTACCTCATTTATCATACGGTTGTTTTCTATTTGGAGAGGCTGATGTCAAAATGATTTTTGATCCACAATAATGCTTAGTATGCTGAAAACATACACACATACGCACACACATATGCACAGACACACACACACACACACACACACACACACACACAGATAAAAACACGCAGAAACCATATCAAGTGATAACGTATCTTTGGGAATAAACAGACATTGAAGACCTAGATCAGCCTACACATCAAAGAACTGCCTACAGAATCACTGGGTACTGTTTATTTGTTAGGGCTGGGAGTTTTATGATCCAGTCAACCATGTTAACCCTTGTCCTGCTGAATAAATTAAGAAGCCACACCTATTTATAATTATCAGCCAATCAGATTACTTGATCAAGGTTGTTGATATAGATTCACATACTGAATGGCAAACAGTGTAGATCCAGATCAGTTGGCTTCTTCAGAAGCCAACTGATCTGGATCTACACTGTTTGCAAAGGCAGGGTATATCCGGGTTCAGTAGGACAAGGGTTAAGGTCAGTTACCTAACAATACTTTTCCTGGACAGGCCTATACCTCAACGGTTAATTAGTACAGTGCACATAGGTCTAGATAAGAGTGGGTATCAGGTAAATATTTTTCTTATCTCTCCACAGAAACATATGTTGTGGGTACTCATTAGAAGTGCCTCACCAAGGCACTTCTAATGAGTACTGACAACATACATAATCTTATCAAGAGCTATAGTGCAGATACTTTCACCAGTAACTGAAAACTGCCCTTTTTGAATCAAGCGAAGGGAGAGAATGACCGTTATGTGGCCAAAATGGGATTCAAACTTGCAACCCCTGTATCTGCAGTCAGATGCGAGTTAACTTTTGTGACTTCCTGTTCACCCAGCTCCCTCTAAATCTTCAAGCAGCACATGTTTTGGATATTTGTTAGTATCACCTCACTGTTCTATAAGGAAATAAGAATAAAACAAGGTCCTCTTTACATATCATTCTGACCATTAAGGATTCTTTAAAATAGCAAATTCATTTTAATGGCAACATCTTTGGGAACAAATGCTATCTTTGTAAAGAGGGTTCACTGTACATGTACATCTACAGGTACTGCAATTGACTAACTCAATGTTTAGAAAAGTATGGAAAGGAAGTGTCATAATATTTAGAGCAAATATAGTACCATTCTCTAGTTGTACGGTAAATGTCCTAAAATTTCGAGCACTTTATTCCATACTTCTTTGGTCTAAATTTTGCTTTTTATGCAGTTGTTTCTTAAAATACTTAGCGCAGTTGTTTCTTAAAATACTTAGTGGAATAGCAAACAGTGTAGACCTGATCAGACTGCTCCTTCAGCAGCAGTCTGATCTGGGTCTGCACTGTTTGCATATGTCATTTTGTTAGACACTTTGGTGTTCAAAATTTTAGGACATTTACCTTAACTATGAAGGACTCTTAAATAGCTAGTCGCTGGCCTCAGTGGCTCAGCTAAATGTGCATCCGACTGGTAATCAAGAGGTTGCGGGTTCGATCCCCGCAGGGTTAGCAACATTCTTTTGTGGAGATTGATCATGAAATATTTTCTATGGTCATTCTTTCCCTTCTACTGATTCAAAAGGGGCAGTTATCAGTTTCTGGCGAAAAAATGTGGACAATATTGGTTAACCACTTAGAGGACTAAGCCTGTCCAGTAAAAGTGTGGTAGGTAAACTGACACGCTTGACATGACCCCGTCAACACAAACAAACAAAGAGCTGGTCATAACAACAGCAGATAACATTCTCTTTGTATGTGTTTTTTTTGTTGTTTTGTTTTTCTGAGAAAAATGAGACTTGACAATTTACATGAATCATATGATTCACATGAAATGTCAAGCTTTATTTTTTCAGAAAAACAGAAAAAAAAAATCCGAATGCCATCTTCTAAATTCTGAATGGTTAAGGGTTTATTAAATCATGAAATCAGATTCACAATTGGATTTTTTTTGCACCTTTTTCTTTCATATCTTCTTGTGCACCTTTCAGTCAATCACACGCTCACAAAATTCAGCTATATTTGGTAACAACATGTACTAGATCTTATCTAATAAGCTACACATGTTAAACATATACATGTACTTCATATAAAAATATACCAGTTTTAGCATTTAAGCTCAATAATATGGTCCCCAAAACATTGCAACTGCATATAAAACTTACGTTAATGACCTAAAAATTCTGAGTTTTTTTTTAGTTTTTTTCTTATGTTTGTAATGTCAGTAAACTTCTGGTATATCAGTGTTTACTGCTATTATTAATTGAGCCAGAGATGACAAAACCTACTATAAAGACTTGTGCAACCAGCAAAGACTCAGATCAGCCTGCGCATCTGCACTGTCTGATCAGTCTTTGCTGATCACATGTGCCTTGTACAGCTTCCGGAATATTCAGAGGGATAAATGAGAACCCTTGCCATACTGGGTGGATGCACAGGCTGATCTGAGTCTTTGCTGGTCACACAGGTCTTATAGTAGGTTTTGTAGTGTGCTGGCTCAATTCTTAATGGCAACAAAATTTAGAAACATATTCTGGGCCCAGTTGTTCAAAGCATCGTTAGCTTAACAAGCTCGTTAGTGGTCAAAATGTTAACTGCTCTAGTAAGTACAATATCTAATTCACAGGTATTCTTGCTGAAAAAATGTGAGTAGCTTTTGCAAATGCAAAAGCTACTCACATTTTTTCAGCAAAAATATTAGCAAATATGCCATATTTAATGATCAAAGTTTTAACGATATGTTAACTTACGACATCGTTAGTTTTGAACAACTGGGCCCAGAGCTCTAGATAAATGTGTTATCCAGATGATATTTTTCTTATTTCTGCATGAAAACATATGTTGTGGGTACTCATTAGAAGCACCTTGGCAAGGTGCTTTTAGTGAGTATCCACTACATATATATTTTGGTTGAAAATAAAACTACCGGTACTACTTTTTGGATGAAACAAGTGCTTTAAATAGAGCTTTTGTCAAGCTACAAGAGGAAGCAAGGTAAGTATTTCCATTTCAGAGCTACATCCCTTGAAGGTGTATACATTCCCCTTAACTCTTGTCAAGCTGAATAAATTAAGATGCCACACCCATTTCTAATTGTCAGCCAACCAGATTACTTAATTCAGATTGTTAATATAAATTCACATACTGAATGATAAATATTGCAAATCCAGATCTGGATCTACACTGTTTGCTAGGACAGGGCATGTCATGTTTAGCAAGAGAAGGGTTAACTATAATTTTTGGGGCCTGTAATTTTAAAGCTGTTTGAAACTTTAAATCATTGAACATAAGCATAGCTCTTAGATGGAAGAGGTACCAAGATAAACATTTTTTCTTATTTCAGCACAAAAATATATATTCTGGGTACTCATCAGAATCACTTCAAAGAGTCTTGGTAACATATGTTTTCATGGAGAAGTAAGAAAATCTAAAGATTCATTTGAACTGAGAAATAGTTCAATACATAACTCTGTTAATCTAGGTTATTTGTGTAAAAAGTTTTACATGAAACTGTCGAGGACTTGTTAAAGAGGAGTATTTATGATAATTCTGGGATTCTTTTCTCCAGTTCCCCATAAAAACATACATTATGGGTACTCATGAGAAATACTTCCAAAGGGGTGCTTCTAATGAGTACCCACAACATATCTTTTTATTGAAATTTGAAACCTGCCCAGTAAACGTGTGGTTAGGTAAACTGACCGCGCTCGACATGACCCCATTGGGTTGACTGGGCCGTAAAACCTCAACACAAACGAATAAGTAATAAGAGATAACTCTGGGAACATTTTCTTCATTCTCCATAAAAACGTATGTTGTGGGTACTCATTAGAAGTGCCTTGGAGAGGCACTTCTAATGGGTACCCACACAATGTTTTTATGGAGAAATAAGAAAATTATCCCAGAATTATGATCAACTATTCCTCTTTATCAAGTCCTATGGATACTATTTAGTTGTTAGAACTTGAAAATAATCAAAAGCATGTTGAAGTCTTCACCATATTTGGAATGTAGCCATAATACATATTACAGGACTGCCTCATTATAATTTACCTTGTTCTACCAATAAATTGGTTTTGACTACAATCATTTTCACCAAGAAATCAGAAAGACACCCACTCAAATACTCTGCTTATCTGTACTGAAAGTAATTTAACCCTTAAAACAATTTTCACAACTGCAGCAGATGACATTACTATCTTTTTTTGTTTTTGTTTTGATATTTTTCAGAGAAAACTAGTAACAGTGTTTTCAGAGAAAACAGATGTCCCCCAACTGATTTTCCATTTTCATACTGCTGTGACCTTGAAAATTATGTCATGGTCACCAAAATCATTTTTTGCTACGTCCCAATTATATATCCATGGAAATTTGGTAAGAATCCAAGAACTGGTTCACAAGATACTGTGCAGACAAGAAAGTTATGCTGATATCAATGCCAATGCTGACAAACAGGATCCACACCAAAAACATGCCCCACACCCCCCCCACCCCCCCCCCCTCCCTCCCTCCCCTTAGGTGGGGAGCATAATAAGGCTTGGTATTCCATTTGAATTGTCTGCTTTGTTTTTCGCTGAAGAAAAAAAATAGAATGTTGCATGCCACAATTTTGCTTAGAACTTTAGGGCTCAATACATGTATACACTTTATATCAATAAAAGTTTTATAGTAAGTCAATTTTGCAATCTTACTATATAACTTCATGATACCTTATTAGCTTAAGAATTATAACAAGGCAGAACTGAATAGCAATGTTTCAATTTAAACTGGAAAACATTTATATCAGGGCATGTCACCCAAAATGTGTACAAGCATACTGGGCTTAACCCTTGTCCTGCTGAACCTGGATATGCCCTGCCTTTGCAAACAGTGTGGATCCAGATCAGTTGGCTTCTGAAGAAGCCAATTGATCTGGATCTGCACAGTTTGCCATTCAGTATTTGAGTTTGTATTAACAACCTAGATCAAGTCATCTGATTGGCTGAAAAATTAGAAGCTGGCATGGCATTTTAATTTATTCAGCACAACAAGATTTAGAAATTATAATCATGGTGAAGGGACAAGTGGAAATTGTCAGACCTCACATATGAAGACAATAACAAGGCCATAACAAGAAGAAAAGCATCTTCAAGCATATGCAAAATCTAAAGATACAGATAATCCTGCACATCTGCACAGTAATGTTAATACCTTTGCCTTCCACTGATCAAAGCGCTTCACAAGGGGCTTTCTAAAGTATTTTGATATTTTTCTTATTTCTCCATGAAAATGTATACTATGGGTACTCATTAGAAGCACCTTACATATGCACTTCTAAAAATGGGTACTTACAATGTATGTTTATATTGAGAATAAAAAAAATATCAGTCTGGATACTTCTCTTGTCTAGAGCTCTGCCCTTGATACAGTCTACAATGGTTTCTAGTGATTCTGCAAGTGACCGAGAGGCCTGGGCCAAGATTAAATGGCCACTGTTATTACAGTCGAACCTCAATGGCTCGAACATCCTTGGGACTATGAAAATTTGTTCGCGATATGGGTTGTTCGAGCCACTGTGGGTTAATGCTGACAGGCCAAGAATCAATTGGCAATAATTTAGGGAAATATTTTCGATTTTTTACACAATAATTGTATGTTGTGTGTACTCATTAGAATTGCCTCAATGAGGCAATTCTAATGAGTACACACAACATATAATTATTAATGAGTACACACAACATATAATTATTAATGAGTACACACAACATATAATTATATGATAAAATAAGAAAATTTCCCTAAATATTTGTTTTCTTGAGCTGTCGGAAGAATTTCATAGGGACTCAAAAACGAGTTCGAATTAGCCATGGTAAACAAGCCATCAGTGTTCAAGCTATTGAGGTTTGACTGTATGTAGATAGGCCCGAATGGCAAAGGATGAGATGAAACTGCACAATTTGCACATGCTTCAGGATATCTTTTCATATGACCTGGCTCGTTTTATAAAGAAGGCAGTAAGCCATGGAAAGTCATAAGTTCTGGGGCAATGCCGATATGAAACTCTGTATCACAGTGCGCCTTTTCAAGAATATCTGTAAAGGGAAGTCAATCTGGTACCCGGCTTCTAGTGCGCCTTCTCTGCGGTGGAGTATTACTGCCAAATAATGAACTGAAACTGAAGAAAAAATATTTTTATTTTTACAGATTGTTTAAATCAGTATAATTCAAAAGGACTTGTTCAGGAGGAGTATTTGGTGATAATACTAGAATTTTTTAACTTTTACATAAAAATGTATGTTGTGATGCATCTAACGAGTACCCACAACATGTTTTTATGGTGAAAAAAAGAAAAAAAATCTCAGAATTATCACCAAATACTCATCCATAACAAGTCAACCAAGTATATTTAAAACTGTCTGACTTGCGTCAAGCAAAAAGGGTACTTAATGCATTTGCAGACACTGAAAGCCTATATCAGCACGAATATTCTTGGTTATCCAAAATCTGCCCAGTGAAGATTTTGATCAGAATCTTCACTGGGCACACATCCGAAGGTAAGTTTTCTGAAGTTACAGCTCATACCAGTGAGACACTTCTAATATAATATACATCAATACATTTTAACTTTTACCATTCTCAGGACAAAATCAACAGATGACAGTTTTCAAAAAAAACAGGGTTTTGATTTAATGCAAAATGTCTCTTAAAGAGACAATTTGCATTAAAAGTCAAGTCCTACCATCCAGAAAAAATTAGGAAATTACGGTAAATGTCAAAAATTTTTAAACACTTTATTCCATATCTTTTTGGCCTAAATTTTGCTTTTTATGCAGTTTTTTCTTAAAAGATTTAGTGGAATGGCAAACAGTGTAGACTCTGATCAGACTGCTCCTTTAGGAGCAGTCTGATCTGGGTCTGCACTGTTTGCATATGCCATTTTATCAGACACTTTGATATTCAAATTTTTAAGACATTTACCGTACTTAAAATTGTAATCTGCTGCTATATAAATCATTCGGCTTTAAACATCTTTTGGAAAAACGTTTTTCGCTTGGTACTTTATTTTTTATAAAAATGTTGTTTTTTTTTCTGATCAACCATATCTTATCAGAAACCATTTTTCATTCCTAAATTTTGTACTTTGTTCTCAAATACACCACAACCTCTTTATAACACCATTGTTGGGGTCCAAAGCATAAACCGTGTTTTACAATCGTGTTATATCCAAACAAAAATGTATAGATTAAATAGAAAAATTTATGGTCATTTTTCTATATAATCTGTACATTTTTGGGATCTATCTTTGAACTGTGTTGTATCCAAAACCGTGTTATAACGAACCGTGTTATAAAGAGGTTAATGTGTATTTACTATAAAATTAAATTTATGGCCAAAAATTGGTCTACGTATGCAATTTCTATAGTAAAGTGATTTTTTTTTTTTCATCAAAGAAAATATTCTTTTATTATTTTTTTTTTTATTTTTCTCTACTGTGTTTTTATTAAGTACTGCTGTTTCCCATCAATACTATGATAATTTAAGAAAGTCTCAAAAAGTGTCACTTGTTGAAAATCTGCATCAAACTCACCTACCCAATGGGAAAAACTGAAGATATTTGAATTTTTGAATACCGATGGATAGAAAAAGCTTTTTGTACATAGGTAAAGTTATAACCAAAACAAGGTTTTGCATTAAATCATGACAAAAGTTTGCAGATTTACATCTTCTGTATTACAAAAATAACTTTCTGAAAGATGTCAAAAGCAGAATAGTGGAAGGAAGGACAGTCAAAATAAGAAAAATACTCCGTTATCCGCTTGACTGGAAATAAAAAAGGAAGAGAAAACATACCGATAATGTAAATTCACAACATAGCTGACAGTAGTAGAATCATAGCTCTTGATAATGGGGGTATACACATTTTTTTCTTATTTCTCCACAAAAACTCATTAGAGGCACCTCAATGAGGCACTTCTCATGAGTACCCGCAATGTTTATGGATAAATTAGAAAAATATCAGTACTTTCCGAATAAAAAATTGCCTTATCTGGAGCTATGGCCGAACCTAGGAATTTGGAGATGACATGAAACTTAAAACATGCAAATAAATCAGCAAATTCTGCACACAAATTACAGAGTTCTGTGTATCCGCATTTCTAGATAATTCACAATTTTTTTTTTGTAAAATTATTCAATAAGTATGAGAAAAAGTACAAAGAATGCACCCAGGGGTTATCCTAGAGCTTTCAGAGAGGGAAAAGTTTTGTG
The DNA here is from genome assembly GCA_964016985.1 of Anodontia alba. Taxonomy (NCBI): domain Eukaryota; kingdom Metazoa; phylum Mollusca; class Bivalvia; order Lucinida; family Lucinidae; genus Anodontia; species Anodontia alba. The sequence continues at coordinate 37,808,623 of OZ024830.1, forward strand.
ATAATTTCAGAATTTCAGGGAGAAGTTTTGGTCCAAATTTTGGATTTCCCTATACATTCTATATATGTTCACTTCTTCCTTAGCTCAAGATAGGGAGAAGTCAGCCAGCTTAGGGAGACTTTTTCTCCCAAATCTCCCTCCAGGATGACCCCTGATTGCACCTTGAAAACAAATTTGCAAATTCTGCGATAATTTATTTTTAATTAATTTACACATGTTGAATATTGTACGTACGTAATAAAAAGTGCTTATTTATCTAAATGTTCAGACAGACAGACCTGAGCAAACTGTGTAGACCCAGATTAGATGCTGCAAAATGCAGCATCTGATCTGGGTCTACACTGTTGGTCACTCATTAAGCATCCTTGCAGACATCAACAGGTAGTATAATGAATTTGTTCAAACATTATGGCCAAGTGCCCAAATATTTAGGGTTAATCTAACAACTTTTTTAATCAACGACAAATGACTCATCTATGTTAGCAATTCATGTGATAATGATGACAACTGGGTGTTTTACATCCCTTTCAACATTATTCAAGTCATATTGTGATGATGGAATGGTGATAATGAAAGGCTCTGTGCAATCAAGCACCATACAATCATGAGTTGATTTCTTCCTTCTGCAGAATTCGAACCCGGAACCTTGTGATATGAAGTTGGGAGAACCAACCACTCGGCCACCCGAATGCTTCGCCTAGCAGTTTAACCCTTCTCTTGCTGAACATGTCATGCCCTGTCTTAGCAAACAGTGTAGATCCAGATCAGTTGGCTTCGCCAGAAGCCAACTGATCTGGATCTGCACTGCTTGTCATTAAATATGAGAATTTCTATCAAAAACCCACATCAAGTAATCTGATTGGCTGGAAATTAGAAGTGGGTGTGGCATCTTAATTTATTCAGCATGACAAGGATTAAGTATGTGCTGAAGAGTACAGACACCTTTCTGCATAAGTGGATAGCAAAAACACTGATCAGACTGCAGGGATGTGTAGGCTGATCTTGCTCTATGCTGGTTACGTATATTTTAAGGTTGTTTTTTTTTTTTTCTATATGAAATGGCATAAATGTCATGTGATATGACTTGCTTTAACAGACAGAATAGTTTGGCAAATGAAGATTCTAGTATAGAAAGAAAACAAGCAATAATTGGTAATGTGCTTAAATTGGAAAAATAAATCATCTACAAAAAGCAAACATACCTGCAATGATTGAGCATAAAAAAAAGAAGAAATTAACTATTTATACACATATACATTTTTTATTTTTTGTTTTGTTTGAATGCTTTGCTCTGCTTCATAACTGCCATAGATCTCAAACTAGTCCTTTTGAAATCGCTTGAAAAGCCATTTTTGCTTGTGTTCTATTCTAAACTTTAAATTTCTATACAGGAAACCATTTTTTTTTTTTTTTGTTCATGTAAGGAAGTATTTTGCATTTATGTTTCATAACTACACTGTTAAAATTTCAGCAATTTTGAACAAAAGGAACTTGTTGAAACCTTCCTCCATATTTTCCATAATTTCATAGCTACAGATAAGAGCGGGTATCCACATAATATTTTTCTTATTTCTCTACTAATATATATGTTGTGGGTACTCATTAGAAGTGCCTCGATGAGGCGCTTCAAATGAGTACCCACAACATATGTTTTCGTTGAGAAATAAGAATGATATCAGCATTTTTCGGATGAAAAAAGCGCCTTATCTGTTGCCATGTAATTTGCAGCCATTTGTGCAAAGCAACATGCAACTAGAGCTGGTGTTTGTAAAACACTATGCCCCCAACTGCCTGACTCTAACACTGTTTGACTCCAACACTGCTTAGCCATGACGGTAACAACAGTACAAATATATGATTTCAATGTTATTTTATCAAAGGGAAATAACTCTAAAATAGGAGATGATTGGGATAAGAAAAAAATACGGATCACCTATTTTTTCATGAGGAATCAAAACATGAAATTTCAAAACATTAGCATACATGGTTCTAAACTTATGCTATACACAATAAAGCAATGACATTAAATGGCCCGAAATTGCGAAGGGCCATAACTCCAACATTTCATTTAATTGGTTCAAAATTTATTCAGGTGATCTCCTCCTCAATCCCAATCAGTATACCAAATATCATGGCTCTAGCTTAAATACTTTTTGAGACATCTTGCTGAAAAAGTCAAAATGCCTAGAACTACAAAGGGCCATAACTACATCAATTTTTCATGGAATTCCCTAAAAAACAAACCAGGTAATCTCCACATCATCCCCAATCAGCATATAATATTTCAAGACCCTAGCTTAAGTGCTTTTCGAGTAATCTTGCTGACAAGGTCAAAATGAGCAGAACTGCAAAGGGCCGTAACTTTATCAATATTTTCATGGAATTCTCTCAAAATATAATTGGGTAATGTACACATCATTCCCACTCACTGTATCGAATTTCAAGAACCCAGCTTAAATACTTTTCAAGATATCTTGCTCACAAGATTTAATTCTGATTTTTTTCAAAGGGGCATAACTTTAAATAAACATGCTAGACAAGAAACAAAATATGGGTCGGCTATTTTTTCATTGGGAACCCAAATATAAAATTTCAAAACCCTAGCGTGCAGGGTTCTTAAGATATGGCATGCACAAAAAAGGCTTGATGAACGGACAAACAGTCGGATGGACAAATGAAGGCAAAATAATATGCCCCATCAATTTCATTCGAAACTGGGGGCATAATCAGGTCATCTACTCATCGCTACCAATCTATTCATCAAGTTTCAAGGCTCCAGCTTCAATAGTTTTTGAGATATTTTGTTCACAAGGGAAACATGCCCAAATTTACAAAGGGCCATTACTTATGAAATATTTTTCAGAATTTACAAAAAAATTAATCAGGTCATCTACACATCATTACCAATCAATTCACCAAGTTTCAAGTCTCTAGCTCTAATAGTTTTTGAGATATTTTGCTGACAAGATAAAAATGCCCAAAATAACAAAGGGGCATAACTCAAGAAGTATATTTCAAAATTTCTTCAAAAGTTAATCAGGTTGTCTACTCATCACTACCAGTCTATTCATCAAGTGTCAAGGCTCTAGTTCCAACAGTTTTTGAGATATTTTGCTGACAAGGTAAAATTGCCCAAAATTACAAAGGGCCATAACTCATGAAGTATTTTTCAGAATTTCTTCAAAAATTAATCAGGTCATCACCTCATCACTACAAATCCATTTACTAAGTTTCAAGGCTCTAGCTTTAACAGTTTTTGAGATATTTTGCTGACAAGATAAAAATGCCTAAAATTACAAAGGGGCATAACTCAAGAAGTATATTTCAAAATTTCTTCAAAAGTTTATCAGGTTGTCTACTCATCACTACCAGTCTATTCATCAAGTTTCAAGGCTCTAGCTTCAATAGTTTTTGAGATATTTTGCTGACAAGTTAAAAATGCCCTAAATTACAAAGGGCCATAACTCATGAAGTGTTTTTCAGAATTTCTTCAAAAGTTAACCAGGTCATCTACACATCACTACAAATCCATTTACTAAGTTTCAAGGCTCAAGCTCTAACAGTTTTTGAGATATTTTGCTGACAAGGTAAAAATGCCCAAAATTACAAAGGGCCATAACTCAAAAGGCATTTTTCAAAATTTCTTCAAAAGTTGATCAGGTTGTCTACTCATCACTACCAGTCTATTCATTAAGTTTCAAGGCTCTAGCTCCAACGGTTTTTGAGATATTTTGCTGACAAGATAAAAATGCCCAAAATTACAAAGGGCCATAACTCATGAAGTATTTTTCAGAATTTCTTCAAAAGTTAATCAGGTTGTCTACTCATCACTACCAGTCTATTCATCAAGTTTCAAGGCTCTAGCTTTAATAGTTTTTGAGATATTTTGCTGACAAGATTGCATCCATATTTTTTCAAAGGGCCATAACTCAGAAAAGGGGCATAATCCTGTCAAGAAAAAAAATACGTGTCAGCTATTTTTTCATGAGGAATCCATATATGAAATTTCAAAACAGTAGCATTCACGGTTTTAAAGTTATGCTATGCATCAAAAAGCGTGACGAACGGACGGACGGAAGGACGGACGGACGGACGGACGGACGGACGGACGAACAACCCAGAAGCAATATGCCCCTCCAACTTCTTTGAAGTTGGGGGCATAAAAAGTGACTTTCTGAATTATATAAACAGTCAGCTTTACCATGACTTCTTGAACTAAGCTTTGAAACAAATTGCTCCAGACAGGGGCCCACTTTGGACAAATCAACATTTTGCCATGCGTAAACAGGCATGATCCAAGCCAACCATCAAGCCTCATAACATTATGAAAACACGCCTATTCAAATATATTGAAAATTTCACCACCAAAAATTGAAAGTTTTCAGATAAAAAATCTGATATTTTTTTCAAATTTCTGCTCAAATCATAGATTGTGGGTACTTGTTAGAACCGCCTCGCCAAGGCAGTTCTAACAAGTACCCACAATCTATGTTTTTGAGCAGAAAAAAAAAAAATAATGTATCCCCCTGTAAACCCCAGTTTTACTATATAAAAGTGGGGTTTAAGGAGGTCAAAAGTATATAGGTATGTTTTCGTGATAACTCCAGGTAAGAAGAGTATCCATATATTTTTTTTTCTTTCTATTTCTCCATAAAAATGTATGTTGTAAGTACTCAGTGGAATCACCTCTATTATACTGCGTATGCATGTTTTCACGGAGAAATAAGAAAACAATCAATAATTTTTGGCTGAAAAATGTCTACTCTAGAGCTATATCATCTTCAGCAGCCTAGGTCTTCATGCCTCATGAATGGGAGTTTAACTCTTAAAGCACCAAGCAAAATTTGTAGCAGACAACATTTATTTTTATTTTTTTTTAATTTTTCAAAGAAAACAAGTTTTGACATTTCATGTGAATCGTCTGCTTGGCAGACGATTCACATGAAATATAAAGACTTGTTTTCTTTGAAAAAATTTAAAAAAAAGAAAATAAATGTCGTCTGCTGCAGTTGTGATTGGCGCTTTAAGGGTTAGTAAAGTGAGCAGTTCTGTGTGTGCAGATTGGCTGGGATCAACTTTTCATTACATACATTCTTAACCCATTTTAGACAGAATAAACTCTCCCCACATTATATATTGGAAGAATCAAATTTCAGTTTTGGCATGTCAGTTTATGTGATTTAGATATACCTACAGAAAAAATGGCTAAACTGTTTGCAGGAAGTGGAGACCTTGATCAGATGCTGCAGAATGTGGCATCTATCTGGGCCTGCACTGTTTGCCAATTAACCTTTTGGGGTCTCCATATTAAAATGAGTTAATCCGTTAGAATGCACAATGAAACAGAAAAGATTCTGACTCAAGGTGGTTTTCTAAAGTGACCTTGTTTATAAGAAGCAAAGACTACTGTAGGGAAAATAAACAGCTGAAAAATATAGTCATGCTACTAAACAACTGATAGACATGGCAATGTTTCCATTCTGCCCAATGTCCTTTAGCTGACACAGAAGATAATAAAAAACTTCAAACAAAAAATATCTGCACCATTCCAGAGTATACTAACAGCACGAAACAAAAGCATATCACTACGACTGTGCACTGACAACAATTAACCCTTAGTATACTGATGGTATGATTAGCAGATGACATAATAGGATATATATATATATATATATATATATATATATATATATATATATATATATATATATATATTTATATATATATATATATATATATATATATATATATATATATATATATATATATTTTCTTTTCCCCAAAATCACAGGGTTCGAAATTTCATTGGTATCAAAGGAGATGATATCCATGAAATATCAAACTCTATTTTCTGTGACAAATATCCAAAATATCATCTGCTTATATTTATATCCAGCAGTTTTTTAAGGGTTAAGTTCACCTGCCAAACTGGTATATTTAGCGTCAAAAGTCAAGGTCGGGAAGGTTAAATCTTTCCACAAATTCTTCGAAACTGAAAATGTTACGAAGAACACTTTGTTAAGTTAATGCCGCTTGAATGAACAAATATAATAAAAACAGACATGCTGCAGTGTAGAAATTCTTTTGTGCAAATGAGATTATTGTGAACAGTTGTCCCGGATTTCTGCATCGCGAGCAGGACTTATAACCCCTGAAACACTATATATCACAAAACTGGCAAACAACCTATTTGCGAAATTTTGCTTTTTTTTTTTTTTTTTTTTTTTTTTTTCCTGAGAAAACAGAGCTTGAAATGTCACATGCTATTTAGGGCTTGAACTGTTAAGCTCTTTTTTCTTGGAAAAATCAGAACAAAAAATTAAATTATCCCCAGCTAATATTTAAATCTGGCACTTTAAATTTTTAAGCAGATGAAACAGTGCTGATATAAGATAAACCACCTTTCTGATCCTACAAGGGTCTTGCAAAAAGTTCTGTGACTAATAGGCTTCCTTTGTTTTATCCCAGGTACATTTTAAAATGCTTCACTGCACTTGAATGGTGTGTTGAATAGCTAATGCTACCCATTTATTTCCTGCAAATTGCTTTCCAACTGACCGAGTTATTTCAAATTCAAATAGATGCAGTCATTATACTCTTGGCAGCGCTATTTATCAGTGTCTCCAACAGATACCAAAAGAAGACTATTTATCTGCTTTTCGCGACTGGGTAAAAAGGTTACAAAAATGTGTTTCAGTAAAGGGGGAATACTTTGAAGATTTGTAATAAAATTATGTTTGCTAAAACATAGCACTGAAATAATCCAAACCCAGTGACAAAACTTTTTGAAGGATCCTCGTAGCATTGCATTATTGTTTATTGTGAATAGAAAATATAGTTTTATAAACAAGAAGTATATTATGGTTGATCATTCTTACTTTCCATTATCTGCCTTGGCAAATTATGCACAGCTTGTAGGTATAGTCGAACTTCGATGGCTCGAACCCCTTCGGGACCATGAAAATTTGTTCGAGACAGTGGTAGTTCGAGCTATGGAGGGTTACTATTAGTGCCATACCAGGATGCATAATGGATCTCGTAATTGTGGGGTATCTTTTCGGTGTTCTATACTATAAACATATGTTGTGTGTACTTATTAGAATTGCCTCATCAAGGCAATTCTAATGAGTGCACACAACATACATTTGCAAGATAAAAGAAGAAAATCAACCTAAATTATCTGTATATTGTATTTAGAGGAAATCCCTGCAGGCTCAAGAACATGTTCGACTCACCCATTCGGGTTCGAGCCATTGAAATTCTACTATATATACTCAATCTCTGATGATTGCTTCAGGGTTGACTCTTTGGCTCAGTGGTTAGAGCACTGGATTTCCATCCGAGAAGCCAGCATTCAAATCCCACCAAGGACTGGGATTTTTTTTCAGCTACGCTTTATAACTTTGTTATGACTTCCATGTATTAATTTTTATTTTTTTTCATGAAAATGTATGTTGTTGGTACTCATTAGAAGCACCTTGACTTTCCTTTGAAAAATTATTTACTTCCTCCAAAGACCTCTTCATTGTTTTCTTAAGATTTTACAGTTCAAAGTTTTATAACATTTACTATATACATGCTTCTATTTTAAAATATTAGTAGGCTGTTGACATGTAAATATACTCCACATACTACTGAAAACTAGAACAATTACTTACAATTTTCTAATCCCTGAGGGTCGTTTCTCTGGATACAACTTGTAGTATGGTTCTTGATTGATCGGCCCTTGTACTGGCGGGTCCTCCTCCCTAAAGAAATATACACAATCACAGTAAGTTTTGAGCTGGGACCAGGTAGTACCTTAACCCTTGTCCTGCTGAACTCTGATATGCCCTGGCTTTGCAAATAGTGTAGATCCAGATCAGTTGGCTTCTGAAGAAGCCAACTGATCTGGATCTGCACTGTTTGCCATTCAGTATTTGAATTTGTATCAACAACCTGGATCAAGTAAACTGCTTGGCTGAAAATTAGAAGTGGACATGGCATCTTAACTTATTCAGCATGGTAAGGCTTAATGCATATGTGCACAGCTCCATTGGGGAGCATTTAAAAAATAATTAACTTTTAAATCAGAAAAAAGCATGTGTCCATACCTCTAAATAAAAGAGATATCCAGAAAAACAACAACAAAAAAACAACAACATTTTTTCTTACTTTTCCATGAAAACACATTGTGGGTACTCATTTGAAGCACCTTAGTCAGGCCCTACAAGTAAGTGACCAGGACCTTCTAATAGGCACTACAACAAATGTTTTCATGTAAAAATAAGTAAAATATCAACATTTTTATGCGAGTCAGTGAATCATTTCTCAATTTCCCTTTAACTGGACCTCTGGATGCAACTGTTGAATTTACACAACTTCAGTTTTCATATTTGTTTATTCCAACAGTGAACAACAGATGATTAGGGTAAAAGATAATATGACTACAGCTGTTTATTCCTACAGTTGTTGAGTTGGCATAACTTTGGTTCTCTTCATTCCAACCCAACAGTCAAGAACAAACAATTATGGTCATCACGAAAACATACCTATATAATTTTGACCCCCTTAAACCCTACTTTTATATAGTAAAACTGGGGTTTACAGGGGTATACATTATTTTTCTTATTTCTGCTCAAAAACAAAGATTGTGGGTACTCGTTAGAACCGCCTCGCCGAGGCGGTTCTAACGAGTACCAACAATCTAGTTTTTGAACAGAAATAAGAAAAATATCTCAATTTTTCATAAAATAAATTCCCTTTTTTTGGTGATAAAATTTTCAATATATTTGAATAGGCGTTTTTCCGTAATGTAAAAGACTAAGTGGCCACAACTGTTGACCTGGCACAACTTCAACTGTCTTTTTTTTGTTTATTCCAACAGCCATGGTTAAAAACATCATGGAAACATGCCTATAAAATTTTGACCCCCTTAAACCCCACTTTTATATAGTAAAACTGGGGTTTACAGGGGTATGCATTATTTTTCTGATGTCTGCTCAAAACATAGATTGTGGGTACTCATTAGAACCACCTCAATGAGGCAGTTCTAATGAGTACCCACAATATATGTTTTGAGCAGAAGTATAAAAATATCAGGATTTTTTATCTGAAAATTTTCATTTTTTGGTGGTAAAATTTTCAGTATATTTGAATAGGCATGTTTTCGTAATGATAAGACAATGAGGCAAACATATCAAGAAACTTTAACTTAAACTAGAACAAATCTGAGCAAAATCAAATGAGAATCTATACCATTATATAAAAAGTTTTCATAGTGCTATACAAAAAAGCAAGATGCATCTACTAACAGAACCAAGCTTCAGAGAGCCTTACTACAGGCAAGCTGGTAAACATGATGGCAAGGAAGTTTATGACAAAAACTCTGTTAATCACGAATAACAAAATTCTTGAATGTTACTACCGAAAGGGACTATCTGCATTATTAAGCGTACAGTCATGAGTCAGCCTACTTGTGAATGCAGCATTAGTCATATTTTGTTTTGGTACTGCATTTGTTTTTGTTGTTCTTTTTTTTCACTAATCAACTATGGTAAATGTCCTAAAATTTCAAACACTTCATTCCATACTTTTCTGGCCTAAGTACTGCTTTTTATGCAGTTGGTTCTTAAAACACATGGTGGAATGGCAGAGTAGACCCTGATCAGACTGCTCCTGAAGGAGCAGTCTGATCTGGGTCTACACTGTTTGCATATGCCACTTTGTCAGACCATTTGGTGTTAGAAATTTTAGGACATTTACCGTAGCGTACATTTTTAAAAGAGGATTATCAAGTTAAATATTTTTCTTATTTCTCCATAAAAACATATATTGCTGAGGTAATTCCAGTGAGTACCCACAACTATGTTTTTGGGGAGAAATAAAGAAAATATTGATACTTTATGTCTGAAGAAAAAAAAAAAAAAAAATAAACTAAAACTTGAAGAAAAAAAAAAAAAAATTCTAGAGCTTGTCAACATATCAAATGACTTTTTATGGAGAAATAAGGAAAATATCAATACTTTATTGTTGAAAAATAGCAACAACAAAAAAAACAACAACCTATTACCTAGAACTAAATCAACACAACTACTGACTGTACACTTAATAGCTTAACCCTTGCCATGTTAAATAAATTAAGATGCCACGCCCACTTCTAATTTTCAGCCAATCAGATTCTTTGATCAAGATTGTTGATATAAATTCACATACAAAATGGTAAACAGTGTAGATCCAGATCAGTTGGCTTCTTCAGAAGCCAACTGATCTGGATCTACCCTGTTTGCAAAGGCAGGGTATATCTGGGTTCAGAAGACCAGGGTTAAGGTGAATGGATACACACTGTAGTTTTTCTACTATTGTAACAAGGGAGATAACTTTTGTAACTTGCTCTTTTATTTCCCACACAACAAGGCCCTACTGAAAAGGGGTCTCTCTAAAAGGGGAGCAAATTCTTTCCTTTTAGAGTGACCCTTTTGAGAACTCTAAAGGGGAGCAAATTCTTTCCTTTTAGAGCAACCCTTTTGAGAAGGGAGAGAAAAACAATTTTGACAGTTACCTCTCCCAAAAGTTATCAATTTCCCTTAAGTGTATGTTTCTTGGAGCAAAGCATCATTTGCTTAATGAACCCAGTAATTTATCCCTTGTCCTGCTGAACCCGGATATACCCTGCCTTTGCAAACAGTGTAGATCCAGATCAGTTGGCTTCTGAAGAAGCCAACTAATCTGGATACAGTTACAGTTTACAGATTTTTAATGCTGCCAGGCAACTGAGTCACATAGAGGCAGCGCCCTGATCTGGATCTGCACTGTTTGCCATTAAGTATGTGAATTACTGTCAACAGTCTGGATCAAGTAATCTGAATGGCTGAAAATTAGAAGAAGGAGTGGCTTCTTAGTTCATTCAGCATGACAAGGGTTAATGTTGAAATTTAATTTTGTAACATAATTTTACACAAAATTTGCTGAATGACTATGTTATGACTGCTAGTGATGTTCAAGAAATGGAGTAAAATTCACAGATTAAAAATTGTTCAGTCAAGCATGAAGATGAGGTCAAGGTCAGTATTGGTCGATGGCAGGGAGCAGGGTTCATAATGGACAGTGTGTGTATGAAATATCCTTAGCTTAGAAGCCTAGGTGTTTGAGAAATGGAGCCAACGCTCAGATTTAAAAGTGTTGATGTTGATGCCGATAACGATACTAATGTCAACGCCAATGCCACCGGAAAATGATTCCTATGTCGCTCCTGCTTCCTAAAGCAGTCATGACAAAAATATGCTTGACAATTTCTTTATGACAAAATGTAAGTAGATTTTGTACTGTGCAAGCAAGTCAATCAAAATACTTAATACTTTTATGTAACAATATTCATTTCAGATCATTCAATACTATGGGAAATCAGCAGATGAAATTAATATTTCTATTATTTTTCCAAGAGACAGTTTTTCTTTAGGGATAATGTGCATGAATTAAAAACCCTTATTTCCTGAGAAAAAATAACAAAAATATTTCAAAATATCATCTGCTGAATTTTTTACCCAGCATGCTTAGCTTCAAGTATCTGGTTCCCATTCTCAACTTACAGTTCTTCCCCTTCTTCTACATTTCCAAGCTCCTCTTCTATACATGCATTATTTGTCGCATCATCTCTGTGTGCAGAAAGGAAGAAAGCAAAGACTAACAGAATGAACCTTTACCACTCTCTGGGCAAATTCAGTAGATGAAAAACTGATGATATTCATTACGAAAACATGACTATGCTGATATATTGTAAATTTTACCTCCAAAAAACTGAAAATTTTCAGATGAAAACCTCTGATATTTTTCATATTTCTGCTCAAAACATAGATTGGAGTAACTTGTTAGAACCACCTCAGCAGGGCAGTTCTAACGAGTACCCACAATCTATGTTTTCGAGCAGAAATAAGAAAAATAATGTATACCCCTGCAAACCCCAGTTTTACTATATAAAAGTGGGGTTTAAGGGGGTCAAAATTATATAGGCATGTTTTTGTGATGGTTCTAATTTTCCCCAGAAAACAAAATTTGACATTTCATGCAAATTGTCTCCATCGGAGACAATTTGCATGAAATGTTAAATCCTGTTTTTTGGAGAAAATACAAAAAATATTTCAATATGTCTTCTGCTGAAAAATTTACCCGGAGTGCTAAGCATTAATTTAGTAAGATCTACATCCATCTAGCAAAGCATGTGCAGGTTAGTTTACAACCATGTCCCAGTTTCACATGTCAATATGTCTGGTAATAAGTACCATGCCTCTAACAGACACATGTCAATTTATTTATACCATATTCAGCCTAAGTAAGGCCTGAGCAAACAGTGCAGACTCAGATCAGATATCTGATCAGGGTCCACACTGTTTGTCGCTCATCAAGCAGTTTCTATGCAAATAAACAGGTAGTGAAATAGACTGGTTAAACTTTTCGAACAAGTATTACCAGTGTAACAGTATATACCATCATAACCCTATATACTGGGACAGACAGCCCTGAAGGAACAATGCAGACCCCGATCAGACGCTACAGAATGCAACATGTGATCAGGGCCTACTTTGTTCGCCAGTCATCTACTTATTTTTAGACATATCAACAAGTAGTCAAATGGAGTTATGACGGTAGATGTCCTAAAATTTCGTACACCAAAGTGTCTGACATAATAGAATATGCAAACAGTTCAGACCCAGATCAGACTGCTCCTGAAGGAGCAGTCTGATCAGGGTCTATACTATTTGCCATTCCACTAAGTATTATAAGAAAAAAAACTGCATAAAAAGCAAAATTTAGACCAAAATAGTACGGAATACAGTGTTCATTATTTTAGGACATTTACCATATATTTTAGAAGTACGGTAAGGAGTTAAGGTGTCCCAATACTTAAAGTAAACATGGTATGTGACAAATATATCTGAGCCAGCGCATAACAAAACCAACAAAATGGCATGTGCGCCCAGTGAAGACTCAGATCAGCCTGGGCCTCTGCCCAGTCTGACCAGTCTTCGCTGTCCTCATGAAGAAAGCCTGGGTCCTTAGCTATCCATTAAGCACATAGTGAAAACTCTGATCAGACTGGGTGGATGCCCAGGCTGATCTGAGACTTCGCTGGGTGCACATGTCATTTTGTAGATTTTGTCATGCATTGGCTCATTTTAGTCTGTCAGGAACCTCTTAGAAACTAATCAAAGTTTACACAGTTCACCCACATGTAGGTTGTTAGGAATATAAGCTATGAAAAGATAATAGGAATGCACAGGTATAATGGTCACATGGAACAGAGCTCCAGATGAGAAAGAGTATCTATATAAATATTTTTCTTCTTTCTCTATGAAAGTCTTGTTTTTTGAGAAATAAGAATAATATCAATAAATTTTGGTTGGAAAACAAAAGGCCTTATCTAGATATCTGATCAAATATACAGCTCAGGGATTAGTAATGACTGGGGAATCAACTGAGGTTTTCTATGTTTAAGCTCACTACATCATCTCACTGCTATGCAAAAAAAAAAAAATAATAATAAAAAATAAAAAACAGAACCAAAAACATTAAACATCATGTAATAAGAAATTATGGCTCCAAGAATTTACTAAAACATCAACATGTTTTAGTCTTTAGTTACAATTTGTATGAAATGTTAACCTGTTTTCTTGGAAAATAAATAAAAAATATATTTCAAACTATTCCCTGATGATTTTGCTAAACAGAGAATACTAAAGGTTAAGAGATGAATTGCATGAAATATCAAACACTTTTTTCTAGGAAAAATGCAAATATCTAAGTGTTAAGCCTTAAAATCACAACCATAGCCTATGTCATTTGATTTTTTTTAAGACTTGTCAAGTCATGTGAATCATCTGCAAGCTGATGATTTGCATAAAATACCAAATCTTGTTTTCTCTGAGAAAAAAAAATTAGAGGTCTCTGCTACAATTTTGCTCAGCTCTTAAACCTTCACCACTCTCTTGGCTAATTCAGCAGATGACAAATTGGTGATATTTTTCTTATTTTTCCCAGAAAACAGGATTTTCTGGAAAAAATAAAAAAAAAAATATTTCAAAATGTATCCTGCTGAAGATTTTACACAGAGTTTTAACAATACTTCCTGGTATCAGACTGTATTTAATCTTTATATCTCTTTAGCCAAAATTAGCAGACAACAAATGAGTAGTACATGTACTTTTTTATTTTTTCCAGAAAAGAGGGACTGACATTTCATTTTAAGTTTTTCTAACAGAAATGATCTGAATAAAATGTCAAGTGCAATTTTCTCATTTGAAAATTATTTCAAATGTTTAAATTCAGTAAACTAAAGGTCAGTAGTTTTACTATTTTGAGGTAGATACATAGATAATGCTAACAATACTCCTTAGTTGGTATAACAGTATACAGGCAATAATACAGTCATATCAAAGATGCCGGATCATACAAAACCTCCTTTATTCCATGGCCGAGACCAGTATGAATCGCAATAATGTGATGTCATTCATCCAGCAGGTTTAAGACAAATCAACAGGACTTGTTCAAATTTTACGACAAGCATGGTAAGGAGTTATGGCTTCTGAATATTTAGGATAAATAATGGAAGATCAGCCTCTGAGTTTATAAAACTTTTTTCATGCTCAACTCAGCTGAGCATGTAATTCCTCCTGCTAATTAATCTCAATTATTAACAAGTGCAAATTCTTTCTTGCTAATCATAGCTGAGCATGAAAATTTCTCTTCTAATAAATATGAAAATGCCAACTATTGTTGGCATTTTCATATTCATTAGCAGAGAAAATTTCATGCTCAGCTGATGAAAAAATTTTACAACCTCGAGGCCAGGATTCTCTCTTGTGAAGTACATGTATGAACAGTATAAAGGAGAACAGGCTCTGGGCTTCACTGTCTGCTTCTGGCTCATCGCAGCTTTTTTTGTGTGTGTGGTTCATGGATCTGGATAAATTTGTAGACTTTGTTTTTCTTTTTTTTTAGAACAAGGGAGATAACTTCTGCAACTTCCTGTTTGCTATCCTGCACACCAAACTTTTTATGAAAATAGATCTACTCCTAATGGGAGCTGATTCTTTCCTTTGAGTGTAGATCCTTTTTTAGACGGAGTTAAAACAATTGCCTCCCTCTCCCCCACCTCACTCAGTGCAAGTTTATAGATTCCCCTCAAATTCAGTTTGTGTTAGTACGGCTTCAAAGAAGCAGTGTTCAGAGATGCTAGCAGAACAAATGACGAATGAATCACAGGTCCAGATAAGCGGTAGTATCAGCTAGATTTTTTCTGATTTCTCCATAAAAAGATTGGCAAGGTGTCTCTACTTAGTATCCACAAAATATTTTCGTGGAGAAATAAGTAAAATATCAATACTCCCTGCATAAAAAGAACCAGATCTGGTGTTATGAATTGAGTATGAATATATGGGAGTACGAGTGATACTGAAACATTCTGGGTAAAATTTTCAGCATTCGACATACTGAAAAATTTTTTTGTATTTTTCCCAGAAAACAGATTTTGTCATTTCATGCAAACTGTCTCCAATGGAGACAGTTTGCATGAAATGTCAAATCCTGTTTTTTGAGAAAAATAATATAAGTATCATCAATTTGTCATCTGCTGAATTAGCCCAGAGAGGAGTAAAGGTTAATGAATGACGAGCATCATGACCCATAACCTGCTGTATCTGAATATCAGCAGACGACAATTTAAATATTTTTCTTATTATTCCTTGAAAACAGGGCTTCATGTAAATCATGTATGTAAATCAACTCCACTGCAGACAATGAACATTAATGCTTAGCAGACAACACTCTGAAATATTTTATTTGTTCCCAGAAAATAGGATTTGACGTAAATACTGTCTCCAAAGAAGACAATCTGCATGTACAAATCAAACCGCATTTCTGTGGGGAAAAATATCACATATTTTTGTCATCTGCTGCACTTTGACAGAGTGCTAAAAGTAATATTTTCTGAAATATAAGAAAAATATCATGCCACCTGCTTATTTGCATTCAGCCTCAGCTATAAAAGGTTGATGGCATTTATGTGTCCTTCAATTGTTTGTGTTGAAAAATACCAATACTTTATCTTTCTCTCCATTTAAAACTCAAATCTGGACCTTGTAGCACTGGATAAAAGGAATAGCCAATAAATATTTTTCTTAATTCTCTATGTAAACATATGTTTTGGGTACTCATTAGGCACTTCTAATGAGTACTCACTTCTACTGAGTACTCTTAACCCTTTTCCTGTTGAATAAATTAAGATGCCATGCCTACTTCCAATTTTCAGCCAATCAGATTACTTGATCCAGTTTGTTGTTACAAATTCACCTACTTAATGGCAAACAGTGCAGATCCAGATCAGTTGGCTTCAGAAGCCAACTGATCTGGATCTACACTGTTTGTAAAGACAGGGTATATCCAGGCTCAGCTGGAAAAGGGTTAACATATATTTTTGTGGAAAAATAAGAAAATATCAATAGTTTTGGGATTCAAAGAGCATCTGATGGGTAGGTTAAAAAGCTGTGATATATCTATGAATTCTCTATATAAGAAAATGCCAAAGTGATTCCGGAACACATTATTGCATGGAAAAATAAGAAAAAATATTCATCTGTATATGAAGCTTATCTTTAGCCTTGAACAATAGCAGTGCTAGAAAAAAAATCACTTTTTTGCTGACAGTGAGATCATATGCTGTAATTTACCCCCTTTTTTATGATCAGCCATTAACATTTTTTTTTTCATATTTTCTATGTTTTTATTATTTCTTTTTAGTGTTTCAAATTGACTAACATATTTTTCTGTTTCAAGCTAAAAAGAGGAATAATAGTTTTAACCCTTAAAGCACCAATCACAACTGCAGCAGACGACATTTTGAAATTTTTTTTTTAATTTTTCAAAGAAAACAAAGTTTGATATTTGAAAAAAAATAAAAAGATAAAAATAAAATGTCGTCTGCCTGGCACATTAAGGGTTAAGTCATGCAATACAGATTTACAGACTGATAAAAATGTATTTGATATGAGGCATATCATATGTAGACTGGGTAAAAATTACAGTGGACAACATATTTTTTTTTAATTATTTTCTAGAAAATCGGGTTTGACATTTCATGCAAATTGTCTCCTTAATGATAATTTGCATGAAATATCAAACCCTATTTCCTGGGAATAAAATAAATAAATATCACCTATCTGTCGTCTGCTGAGTTTACCCAGAGAGTGCTAAAGGGTAATTTTTCTTTCCTTCCTGTTGGATATTTATTCAAACAAACAACTGAAACACATTCAGGGCCATTGACAAGGAAAGGTTACAAGTAGGAACTAAAATTAAACAGGAAAATGTATGTTCATAACACCTCAATAGTCACCAAAATATCAAATCAGTCAGTGTTAGATTTAGTTTACAAATTATTATTATTATTTATTTATTTATTTATTTATTTTTTTGATTTGGGTTTTACAGCCTTTCAAGAATATGTCACTTATATCGAGCCGATCGTTCATCAAAGGTGGGCAAAAACTGGAGAACCCGGGGAAAAACCACCTGACCATCCATAAGCAGAACTTGGCTTTCCCACATGACCCAAGCGAGGCTCGAACCACAGCGGTGAGAAACCTAACGGATTAAGAGTCAACTCTCCTAACCACTAGGCTACGGGGGCCAGCAGTTTACGAATTAAATTTAATGGGTGGCATTTCCATAAATTCCATATAAACCACAACGTCACTGGGAACCAAAGCAAAAATGGTGTTAGCTAAACAATCATAATGTATTGAAACAAAAAAGGATAGAATATATAAAAAAAAATGACAATGAATGTATAGATTATATACAATGTATTGATTATATTTATCAAAAATGTATAGATTATATAGAAAAATGACCATGAATGGTCATTTTTCTATATAATCTATACATTTTTGTTTGTATAGAACACTTTTGGGGTCCACCTTTAAACTGTCTTATATTCCAAACCATCTTATAGTGAACAATCTTATAAAGAGGTTCTAGTGTACAAGTTATAGTAATTCCATTTTACGTAGCTACTGCCGGTTTATTCTAGAACACAACATTGTAAAATAATGATCTAAGTGAACACTTTTAAAGCCAACAAAAAAATTAAGGGGAACAGAAGCGTATGATGTAGAGCACTTTTTATTTGTAAGTTTTTACCTCCCTTTACAAAGGGAGATCACTCCAGCAGAAAAGGACTTCCTTCTCTGGATAACAAAACCCTTCTCAAAAGGGGCTACTCTATGTTTAAGTGGAGAAATAAGAAAAATATCTGTATTTTTTAGGTGGAAAATTGTCTTATCTGGATCTATGATTTCTTCCATATGAGCTTTCAACTGTTTACTGTTCTCTACAGAAGAGTTTATTTGTTTTTGAAGCATCTAAATACTGATAAGATTTGAATGGTGACCATGGTGATAAGGACTACTGAACATACCACATCCCAAATGTCTCCATACTTACACAAACACAAAGTCATCCGGTGTTCTACAGGACAGTGAAAATAAACATGTTCAGCTGAAGCCTTTCTTTATATCACTTGGTAGGCACCAAGTTAAATAATGTCTTGGGCATATGTGGACATGTTTTACAGTCTTTTCAAGACTGATTAAATCATATTGAGCTGGGCCCAGTTGTTCAAAGAGTCGTTAGCTTAACAAGCTCGTTAAGGGTCATTTCGTTAACTGTTTTAGCGGATTCAATATACAATATTCTGATGCACTGCAAAAGCTACTCACATTTTTTCAGCAAAAAATTTCAAAATGTTTGAAAATTTCACTTGATGTAAATTTTAATGAATTGTTAACTAACGACGTCGTTAGCTTTGAACAACTGGGCCCTGATGGAGTGGTGATAATGAAAGGCTATGCAATAAAGCACTGTATAGCCATGAGCTGAATTCTACCATGCAGCGTGATTCGGATCTGGGACCTTGTGAGCACTAACTACTCAGCAACCTGGCTGTTTCTATGGACAGCGATGTTCATCTACAGTCTGATCATGTTCTTTGTCTCCAGTGACAGAATCATAACACGATAAATGTCCCAAAATTTCGTACATCAAACTGTCTGATAAAAAGGTATATGCGAACAGTGCTGATCCATACAATGTTTGCCTATTCACCAAAGTATTTTGTGGAATAAAGGCATAAAAAGATTTATACAAAGAAGTATGACATAAAGTGTTTGAAATTTCAGGACATTTACCATACTGAAGAATGCACCAAGAGAGAATGAGAGCCCTGGAGAGACTTAACGGATACGCAGGCTGAGTTGAATCTGAATACTTGGCATATGCTCAGACATAGTTTGACTCGATGCAGTCTAACTTAATATAAGCAGTGAGTACAATTATTTATTATGTCTGTAAAATGCTTTATGAACATGCAAATTGGATATATGAATTAGTCAGGACAGTTTAGCACCAAATCAGACCTTGACTTAGTGCAAAATAACAAAATCATATTTTGAGTATTGTAAATGCCCTAAAATTTCAAACACCAAAGTTTCTGACAAAATGGCATATGCAAACAGTGCAGAGTCAGATCAGACTGCTTCTGAAGGAGCAGTCTGATCAGGGTCTACACTTTTTGCCATTCCACTGAGTATTTTAAGAAACAACTGCATAAAAAGCAAAATTTAGGCCGAAATAGTATGGAATAAGGTGTTTGAAATTTTAGGACATTTAAAGTAGTTCCTTTGTCTGGAGATGTTAATTTGTGAGTGATAAACATGATATATTTTAAAAGCCAAATGAATATTGTGTGAATGATTACATGATTAGCACAGCAGCCTTTGATGACAAAAAGTCAATTTTAGGAGTCGATATTATCTGTTCAAATTAACTAATAAAGCCAATTAAATTTGATCTGTTCGTCGCCTTTAGAATAGAGGATTATATACATGTATATGGCAACTTTAATAATACTGAGGTATGTAGACACCAAAGGTCTGACAGGATGACAGGTAAGATATGTTCAATTATCAGTTTAAAAAAAAAAAAAGATATCTTCTATTATAAAATGGTCACTTAGAATTCTTTTGGTGACTATTAGAGTTGTCTTAGCAAGACAATTCAAGTAAGATACCTGAAGTTATGTTTTTACAGAATTAAGAAAAGCAAACAAAGAACTACCATTGTAACAGACATTCTAAAATACATTTTTTATTTTTAGGTTTGATATTTCATGTGAATCATGTGCCTAGGCAGATAATTCACATGAAATATCAAACCTTATTTTCTACATACAATTAAATAGTTTAGTTTAATCATATTTATTGCCAAATAATCAACAAACAAATGGGTTGCACCACAAGTCCTCCCCAAAACAAGTCAAAAAATATAAATACAGTTGACTCCCGTTATCTTGACCTTGCTTATCTCGACTAACCGCTTATCTTGAAGTGAAAATCTGGTCCCTGCCTAAACATGAAAATCTAACAACAGGTGAAAAATATTAAGGAAAAGAGGAGAAATTGCTCCTCAGGAGCAATTTCTCCTCTTTTCCACAATATTTTCACTATATCTCTAACTCAAGAGTCCAATTACATATAAATTTGTTAAATATGTTTGTTCGAATTATTTTTTTCCTCAATTCTGCAAATCTGATATGTCGAGGTACGGATATCTGTATTTCAGAGAGTCCCTTAGAATTCAAGATAACAAGAGTGGACTGTAGATACATGTAAATTAAAATATTTTAGAATTTCATTTGCTGCTATTGCAACTAATGCTTTAAGGGCTAACATTTATCCAGCAGATCCTAATTATTAGCACAAGACATTTTGAAATATTACTTTTTCAGTATTTTTTCTCATTTTCCCTGGAAACCATATCCTTGGAAAGGGATTTCCTAGAGAGATGATCTGCATAAAATTTTGGGCCTATTTTCTGGGAAAAATAAGAGAAGTTTCAATCACCTGTCATCCGCTCATTGTACATTAGCGTACGAAAGGCGAATCACATACCTTGGTCTGTATACATCCAACTCTTCCTCCACCTCCAGTAACTGGGCCTTTAATTCATTTCTCTCCATCAACACTTTCTTTAGCTCATTTAGAGTAAATCTTGGTCGATCTGGATCCTAGACACAATAAATAGAACATTAAATAAGACGTTTACTATAAATGACCATGGTAGACATGACAACATAGAAGTTCTTGTCCCTAAGATAAAAGAGCTTGTCCCAAGGAGTTTGGTGTAACATGGAATCAATATTCAAAGTATAGTTGAACCTCAATAGCTCGAAAACTGCTGGCTTGTTTACTATGGACAATTCAAACTCCTTTTTGAGTCCCTACAAAATTCTTCCAATAGTTCAAGAAAACAAATACGCAGGGATTTTTTTTGAAATTTTCTTATTTTATCGTGAAATATATGTTGTGTATACTCATCAGAAATGTCTTAATGATGCAATTCTAATGCATAGCAACAGATAAGGTGCTTTTTTCATCCAAAAAATGCTGATATCTTTCTTATTCCTCCAGTAACACATATGTTGTGGGTGCACATTAGAAGCGCCTCGGCGAGGCACTTCTAATGAGTACCCACAACATATGTTTTCATTGAGAAACAAGAAAAATATTATGTGGATACCCCCTCTTATCTGTAGCTATGCTAATGATTACACTAAACATACCATTTTTGTATTGAAGATCAAAAATACTTCCCGATAATATCCCATCTGCTTCCTAAACTGGTGCTATGATTAACCCTCAGTGGCGTGAACTACCCATGTCTCAATTCATGGTCTCAAAGGTGTTCAAGCCCACAAAGTTTGAATGTATGATGTTCATATGCTCTATATATATGCATAGACCTTCCATGAAAGCAATGCTATACTGCATATGTTTGCTTATATACCTCTCTCCACCCCCCCCCCCCCCCCCCCCCCCCATTCAACAAATACTTCAATATATGTCTTTCTGGAGAAATAAGGAAAATGTTTATACAGATATATACCCAAATTATCTGCTGCTATGAAAAGAAGACTTGTTAACCCTAGTCCTGCTGAACCCGGATATACCCTGCCATTGCAAACAGTGGAGATCCAGATCAGTTGGCTTCTGAAGAAGCCAACTGATCTGGATCTGCACTGTTTGTCATTCAGTATGTGAATATGTATCAACAACCTGGATCAAGTAATCTGATTGGCTGAAAATTAGAAGTGGGCCTGGCATCTTAATTTATTCAACAGGACAAGGATTAATGAAAAGGTCCTTGATGATAATCCTGAGATAATTTTTTTTTAGTTGTCAAAAAAAAACAAAACAAAACAAAAAACAAACACTGTGGGTACATTAGAATTACCTCACTGAAGCAATTCTAATAAGTTTTTATAAAGATATAACATTAACTGTCCTAGAGTTTCCACCAAATACACTACCTCTTTATAACACAGTTCATTATAATACAATTTTGGATATAACACGGTTCAAAGATGGATCCCAAAAATGTATACATTATATTGAAAAATGACCATAAATGGTCATTTTTCAATATAATCTATACTTTTTTGTTTTGAAATAACACGGTTGTTTTAACTAACACAATTTACACTATGGACACCTACAATAGTGTTATAAAGAGGTTGCGGTGTACTCCTCTTTAAGAAGTTATCTGTATAATGGAAAAATCTAACTCACATTTTTGTCAATAATTATTTTGCCAATCAAACTCAGTTTTTGCATCATACTGTCAGCACTTTCCTCTTCTGTCTGTATCCCACCCTCTGTAGTACCAGACTCACTTGTCATGGTTATCTCTGTTGTAGCACCTTCTGGTCCAGGTTTCCCATCACTCTCACTCTGGAAAAGGAAGAAAATATTGTGTACACTACAGAATAAATAGCACAAAAAAGGATCAACACAATATTTAATTGAACAGTTTTTTAAATTTCTCAAATTGTGCCCCTGAGCGTTTTTCAGTGTTAAGTTGCCTGTTTTTAGTGTCCAAATGCCTAATGTGACCAGTGACCACTAAAAACTTGACCGAAATGTATATTTTCCCTGTCATTTGCGACCAAACAAATTTTCCGCAAAACTCGGAGAATCTCAAACCACCAAACTCTGCTAATATTTGGTGGACTGTAACCTTGAAACAATATGCGCTACTCCACATCATGGTCTAACTACAAATAAAATTTCAGCTTGATAGGATGTAAACTGTAGGAGGATTTAGCCAGAAACAAAAAGTTTACTGAAATTTTCAAAGGGGCATAACTCTGCTAATATTTGGTGGACTGTAACCGCTAAACAATATGTGCTGCTCCACATCATGGTCTAACTATATATGAAGTTTCAGCTTGATTGGATGTAAAATGTAGGAGGAGTTAATCGGAAATAAAAAGTTCACAGAAATTTTCTAAGGGGCATAACTCTGCAAACATTTGGCGGACTATAACCCCGAAACAATATGTGCTGCACCACATCATGGTCTAACTATATACCAAGTTTCAGCTTGATCAGATGTAAACTAGGAGGATTTAGCCAGAAACAAAAAAGTTTACAGATGGACGGATGCCATACCCTGTAACATAATACGTTCCGTTTTTCAAACGGGCGTATAAAAACCTAAGCACACAGTGTGGTAATTAGGTCAAATACCATATACAGTCAATGTCCTGAAATTTCTAACACTTTATTTTACACTTTTTTTCCTAAAGGTAGTTTTGTATGCAGTTTTGTCGTAGACTACTTAGTAGAATGGCAAACAGTGTGGACCCTGATCAGACTGCTCCAGAGGAGCAGTCTGATCTGGGTCCACACTGTTTGCATAGGCCATTGTATCAGAAACTTTAGTATATGAAATTTTGGGACATTTACCATGCATTCCTGAACCTATGGACATTTTGGATTGTTAGAGTAATATTTTAAATGTCACTGCTTTTTTCAACATGTGAGACAGATATTGTTTAAAAATATCTTTCTTTTTTTTCTGATTTAAGTTATCCCATGTGGTATTTCTTTTTTATATCTCTGATGTGAAATGAGCAAGCATAACGTGGCATCTGATCAGGGTCTACACTGCTTGCCACTTATTCAGTAGATTTTTAAAGACATCTATAGGTAGTCAGATGACTTGTTCAAAGTTAAGGATAAGTTTGATGAGGAGATGTGTCTGAATACTTCCGTTAAATGTGGTAAGCTAAAAATATTTGCTCATAGCTACAGATAAGAGGGGGTATCCACATAATATTTTTCTTATTTCTCAATGAAAACATATGTTGTGGCTATTCATTAGAAGCGCCTCACCAAGGCACTTCTAATGAGTACCAACAACATATCTTTTCATTGAGAAATAAGAAAGATATTAGCAGTTTTCGGATGAAAAAAGTGCCTTATCTGTTGCTATGTTTGCTTGGCTACCCCCTTTTATCTATCGCTTTTAACAATAAAAATTTCTAATTTATCATTTCACTTCCTTATACTGGTTAGACAAACAATGATATGTCTCTATACTTTGCTCTTCAAAATTCTAAATCCTATAGTCCTGTCAACAGCTACAAACAATATTCTAAACCCTCCACCCCTACCCCTTGCCATCCCCCATCCGACAAGAAAATGATGCTTGACATTCCTTGTGAATCATCTGTTAAGCAAAGATTCACATGATAAGCCAAACATATTTTTTCTAGAACTAAGGCTTGATATATCAAATGAATCTATGCAGACGATTAACATGACAAGGCAAGCCTTATTTTCCTATATATAAACTAAGTAGACATGTGTCCAAAATACACACAAATGCCCCCGCCTCATAGCCCAAACCCAGGGCATGACCCAAGGACAACTGTAGCACAGACTTAAAGGTCTAGGCCTGGGTAAGCAGCATACCAAATTTCAACTTCCTAGAATTACAGGTACCCAAATTATGACCTCCAAGAGAAACATGAATGTATACTTGAACGTAAACTTAAACATTTGTAAAAATTTGTACACATTTTGACCCCTAGTCAGGGCATGACCCAGGGGCAACTCTAGCAGAGAGTTGAAGGCTTAGGTCTAGGTAAGTAGCGTACCAAATTTTAACTTTCTAGCATAAAAAGTATCCAAGTACTCTAAGAGAAATTTGACATGCGCGTAAGGACTTAACATCATGGCGAAACACTATACGCCCCACTGCCTTCAGCAGGCGGAAGCATAAAAAAGAATGTCATCTGCTACAATTTTGAATGAGGGGTTTAGGGTTATCCCCATTGTAGTCTGGAGACCCCTAAAAGGGTATATGGCAAACATTGCAGACCCAGATCAGATGCCGCAGAATGCGGCATCTGATCAGGGTCTCCACTGTTTGCAAATAGTTTAGCCATTTTTCTCTAGGAATATCTAAATCTTATGGCTGGACATACCTAAAATTAAAATTGGACTTTTCCAATATATAGTGTGGGAGAGTTTGTTCAGTATACAATGGGTTAAAGTATTACAGTACACTCACCATACTAGTTCTGAGTTTATCATACACAATATGGCCATCGTCTACACTCTCTTCCTTCATTAGCTCCTTTACTCTATGGATCTGGCTTTCCTTCTCGGCTAACTGGGTCTCTAACTCAACCTTCTCAGATATCAACGTTCGAGCATGCTTTCGATGGGAAGAATTTTTTCTTCGTAGCTCAAGGTTGATTTTGACAAGTCGCTCAGACTGTGTTTGAAACTAAAATAAACAACAGAGAAATGCAATATACATAGTGTATTTACCAGTATTATTCCAAGAGATACATGTAGACCTCAGCAAATAGTGTAGATGCTGCATTACTCTATTTAGGTTTAATTTTTCCACTTAAAAGTAGGGATGTTTTTCTTATTTCTCCCTGAAAACATATGTTGTGGCCTCAACCCCTCAGTGACCTACAGATCAAAGTCAGAGACTCAGAAATAGATTTTAAAAGCTAAATTAACAAACATACTGTATTCCATCTAATTACTACACATACCCCTATAAGCACAGTCAAGCAATTCCGTAGTCTTCAGATTACAGCCAGTAAACTTTTGCTTCTTCTATATAAAGGCATATGTTGTTCGTACCTATTTGAATTGCATCGACTTGTCGATGCAATTCAAATGGGTACCTACAACATATGCTTTTATAAGTAAAATGAAAAATAAACAATTTTAAACGAACCCTTGGTATAGGGAGGTACATATTTTACCACAATTTTTTTCAGTATTTTCGAAATACCTAAGCGCACAGTGCGGTAATTACTGTCCTTTCGACATCTCTCGGAAAGATGTTTTTTGCTTGGCATTTTATCTTAAATGAAAATATTTTGTTCTGATTGACTATATCTTATCAGAAACCATTTGTCTTTTCTGTTTCTGTGTTTTGTTCTCAAATATGTACCCTAAAATTAAATTTATCGCCAAAAATTGGTCTGACCTATGCAATTTCTATAGTAAAGTAATTTTTTGGAATTTTTGTCTTAGTATATATTTTTTACTTTTCTTTGCTGAATTTGAATTATTGGTGTTTCACAACAATATTGTGAAAATTTCAGAAAAATTGAACAAGTGAAACTTGTTGAAAATCTGCCTCCAAGTTACCTACCCTACAAATTTCTGCATAATTTTCATTCATTTTTACTATGGGAAAAAGTGAAAATATTGGATTTTTTAAAAACCACTGACTAGAATAAAACTTTTAGCGCATAGGGAGTTACGACAAATGGTTTTGCATTAAATCATGACAAAAGTTTGCAAATTTACTTCTTCTGTTTAAAGAGCCGAGCAAAAAACGACTTTCTGTGAGATGTCGAAAGCACAGTAGGTCAAATATGGTATATGAGTTGTGTCATGAGATATAGGCTCTTCTGACTTCTCTGTCAAATCTATCTCTCGGTGCACATGCCTGGCCTCTTCTAGCAAGGCCAGATATGTCTAGTTCATTGGCTGAAGTTACGTAAGCCAACAGCATAGGCGCAGTCTCACCTGGACCATTGCTGTTTGCATTTGCTATAACGAACCTTCTCCACGACATGGCTCATATGGTTGTTTTACATTTAGAGGAAGTCGGCAGTTCTTGAATGACACAATGCAATAAATTAAGCTTTGCATGCCTTATCTGGTAAATCAATTTATCAAACACATCTATGTATGAATCAGTCACAACACTAGATAAACTGTTTGTCAATAAAAAATATATTGATATTCTTCTTATTTCTTCATAAAAACATGTTGTGGGTACTCATTAGAAGCACCTCAGAGAGGCACTTCTAATGAGTACCCACAACATATGTTTTCGTTGAGAAATAAGAAAGATATTTATCTGGATACCCCTCTTATTTAGAGCTATGCTCAGGGCTGTCTGTAAAAAGACATTCTGAAGATACTCTTCCAGACAACATTAAGCCTCATCAAAACTATCAAAGCTCCAGAAAAGATGCTTTTTCATCTAAAAAGAAAAGGATATCATATCTCCAGATGTGTGTTTTTTTTTTTGTTTTTTTTTTGTTTGTTTATTTTTTCAACTAAAAAGTGTAGATATTTTTCTTATTTCTCCATGTGAACACATGTTGTGGGTACTTATTAGATGCCCCTCACCAAGGTGCTTTAAATGAGTACCCACAATATTTGCTTTCATGGAGAAATAAGAAAGTGTTATACTCTCACATCTGTAGCTATGGACTAGTATGTTTCTTATTCCTCTACTAAAGCATACATTGTATGTTGTGATACTTGTACTCATACCCATTAGAAATGTCTTGATAGGATGAGTCTAATAAATACCCGCAACATATGGTTTTGTGGAGAACTAAATCAAATCCAGCTTTTGTTTGAACAAAGAAAAAAAAAAAAATGCTCCTTCCCTGCAGTTAATGGTTTGGTTTAGTTTGGGACTTCCATTTACAAAATTCTGTTGAGAACCTCAATGAAGCATGAAAATAAATATGAGAAACAATTATACCACACCAATCTCATGTAAAGGGCAGATAACTAAAAAACTGGAAAAAAATTTGCTCATTAATAATCCTAAACCAGATCTCCATAATATCAATGTCAAACTAAGTTTGGTGAAAATCAATTCATATTTACCCAAGTTATCATTCATAAACTAAAATGTGGATGAGCGGACACATAGACATCCAACGTAAAACCATAATACCCCCACAACTATTTTTTTTTTTGTGGCAGGGAATATAAAGAGATCATAGATACACCATGTATCTTAAGGCAACTTTTCCAGAAGGACTATTATAGATTAGCTGTCAAAATGTGCAACAGATGCAGTGATATTATTTCTTTGCACACTGCAGACAAATTTAACCTTTACCACTCTTTCAGCTAATTCAGCAGACGACAAAAACAATTAATTTTTATTCTTCATTTTTTTTTTTTTTTTTTTTTAGAAAGCAGGTTTTGGCATTTTATGTTGTCTCGACTGGAGATAATTTTCATGAAATGTCAGAACCTATTTTTTTACAAAAAATAAGAAAAATATTTCAAAATGTCATCTGCTGATTTTTTTACCCAGCATGCAGAGCATTAAATTTAGTATGCATTGTGGGGAAATTCAATTTCTGAATGCAGCACCATGCACGGGTAACAATAAACTGTGACTTTTCATGACTTTAACAATTTGCTACCACAGAAAGAAAAATTAGATTTTCTTGATCGATTTGTGATATGCATGCAGATTCTAAATAATTTTACCATATTTTCCAAAGTATTAATGGACTGACAGACCTGAAGAATCGGCGTTAACCCAGCTCAGCCTTATATCAACATAGTCTGATCATTGGATGCTGTTAAATATAAATGCATTGATGTTTAACAAAAGCCCTGGGGGCCTCCATGGCTCAGTTAGATGTATGTCTGACTGGCGATTAGGAGGTCGCAGGTTCAATCCCAGCTGGATCCAGCTACATGCTTGAAGAGTGGTAATGAAATTTTTTCTATGGTCAGTCTCCCCCCTCCCACTGATTCAAGAATGGCAACTGTCAGATTCTGGTGAGAGAATGTGCACAAGAACTGGTTAGAGGACTAAGCCTGCCCAGGAAAAGTGTGGTAAAATTACCTGACTGGATTGAAATAGTTAACCCTTGTCATGATGAACCCGGATATACCCATCCTTTGCGAACAGTGTAAATCCAGATCAGTTGGCTTCTGAAGAAGCCAACTGATCTGGATCTGCACTGTTTGTCATTAAGTATGTGAATTTAAAGCAACAATTTGGATCAAGCAATTTGATTGGACGAAAATCAGAAGTGGGCATGGCATCTCAATTTATTCAGCATGACAAGGGTTAATAGTGTTGACTGAGCCATTAACTCCAAACCAACCAATAACGAAAGCCCTGATCAGACGGTGTAGTAGCACTGTCGGATCTGGATCTTACTGCTTGCACATATCCTGAGGACACATTTCCTTATGGCGGGGCTCATTTTAAAATTGTATGTTGCTATTTAACCCTTGTCCTGCTGAATAAATTAAGATGCAACACCCACTTCTAATTTTTAGTCAATCAGATTACTTGATCCAGATTGTTGCTATAAATTTGCATACTTGATGGCAAACAGTGCAGATCCAGATCAGTTGGCTTCTTCAGAAGCCAACTGATCTGGATCTACACTGTTTACAAAACAGTGTATATCCGGGTTCAGCAGGACAAGGGTTAATGCTAAGCATGCTGGGTAAAAATTCCAGCAGACAACATTTTGAATTAATTTTTCATGTTTTTCAAAGAAAATAGACTTAAGACATTTCATGCAAATTGTCTCCTTAGGAGACAATTTGGATGAATAGTCAAAGCCTATTTTCAGGGTAATATGAAAAATATTATCAATTTGTCGTCTGCTGAATTAGCCAAGAGAATGGTAAAGGTTAAAGGTTTATGCCCATAGCAGAATAAAATTTAACTTACTGCTTCTATATCAACATTTTTCTGCTGAATCTCTCGTTTGATTTTTCGTAGCTCTTCCCGCTGTTTATCGACAGTTTCCTTTAACTTTGTCAGCACTTCTATCTCCTTGTCCTCAGTTTCTGTAGAAAATAATATACATGTAAACTATATTATCACTTAAAGGGCCAATCACAACTGCAGCAGATATCTTTTTTATTTTACATGTGTTTTATTTTTTTTTATTTATTTATTTATTTATTTTTTATTTATTAATTTATTTATTTTATTATTATTATTATTATTTTTTTTTTTTTTTCAGGGAATATAAGTATAAGACTTGACAAGTCTTATTCTCTGAAAAAAAAAAAATAAAAAAAAATCGAGATTGTCGTCTGCTGCAAATTTGCTTATTTGTTGGCACATGCATTAACTGCAAAAAAGCTTAACCCTTGTCCTGCTGAACCCAGATATGATCTGCCTTTGCAAACAGTGCTGATCCAGATCAGTTGGTTTCTGAAAAAGCCAACTGATCTGGATTTGCAATGTTTATCATTCAGTATTATGAATTTATATCAACAATCTGGATTAAGTAATCTGATTGGCTGACAATTAGAAATGGGCGTGACATCTTAATTTATTCAGCATGACAAGGGTTAAGTGAGATGGCTACAGATAAACAACATCTAGACAAAGAAATATCAGTATTTTGTGCTCGTTTATTTCATAATTATTCAGGAAAACATATGTTGTGGTAACTATACCAGTCTGTGTGGTTACTAATATGTGGCATGCCAAAAATATTACTGCTAACCTTTATCCTGCTGTGAAAGTCGGGACTACTAGGTGCACCTGGTGCTAAATTTTTTTTCAGGATATTTTTGGCATACTCCAAAGCAGTCACATTATTTAACGCTTAACACTTTGGGTAAAATTTTCAGCAGACGACAGTTTGGAATATTTTTCTTATTTTAACAATTTGCATGAAATATCAAAACCTGTTTTCTGGGAAAAATAAGAAAAATATCACCTAATTGTCATCTGGTGAATTAGCCAAGAGAGTGGTAAAGATTATGTATATCGATACAATGGAAGGGTGATAATGAAAGCCATTGTGCAAATAAGCGCTATACAGCCATCAAATGAATTCTGCCTCCAGTGGGATTCGAACCCAAGACCTTGTGATCCGAAGTCCAGATTGCTAACCACTCTGACACCTGGATGCTTCCATATTTACCCTAAATATCATTTTAACTCCTTACCATTCTTGCCCTAAATATGAATAAATCCTTTTTACTACCTGTACTATTGATATGTTTGAAAACTACTGGATGAGGACAGTAATAACCCTAAATTTTGGGACAGATAAGCCTTTGCAAACAGTGTAGACCCAGATCAGATGTCACAGAATGTGGCATCTGATCAGGGTCTACACTGTTTGCCATACATACAGCAATATTTTCGACACATCAAGAAGTAGTAGAATGGACTATTTCAAATTTTAGAACAAGTATGGTAAGAAGGTAAGGTGTCCCAATACTTAGGGTTATT
The DNA here is from genome assembly GCA_964016985.1 of Anodontia alba. Lineage (NCBI taxonomy): Eukaryota > Metazoa > Mollusca > Bivalvia > Lucinida > Lucinidae > Anodontia > Anodontia alba. The sequence continues at coordinate 37,840,018 of OZ024830.1, forward strand.
ACAGTATCAAATATTACAGACCCTGCTCAGACACTGCTAACACAGCTACAAATAAGAGGGGGTATCCACATAATATTTTTCTTATTTCTCCATGAAAACATATGTTATGGGCACTCATTAGAAGTGCCTCTCCAAGGCACTCCAAATGAGTACCCACAACATATGTTTTTGCGGAGAAATAAGAAAGATATCAGCATTTTTCGGATCTAAAGCGCCCTATTTGTTGCTATGTGCTAAAAACAGGTTTTGAAATTTTGTCCAAATTGTCACCTATGGAGATCAGGGGACACATTTACTGGGCAGGCTTTGTACTCTAAGCGGTTAACCAGTATTGCGCACATTCTTTCTCCAGAAACTGACAACTGCCCTTCTTGAATCAGCGGAAGGGAGAGAATGACCATAGAAAATATTTCATGATCAATCTCCACGAAAGAATGTTGCCGACCTCGGCGGGGGTTGAACCCACGACCTCCTGGTCTCCAGTCGGACGGCGCATCCAACTGAGCCTCTAAATGAATGTGTTATTAATGCTTAGAATGCTGGGCAAAAAAGTTCAGCAGACAACAGTTAGATTTTTTTTTTCTCTTATTTTCCCAAGAAAACAGATTTTGACATTTCTAATGTCAAAGTCTATTTTCTGGGGAAAAAAAGAAAGAAAAATATTTCAAAATGATGTCTGCTGAAATCATTACCCACATTACGAAAAACACGCCTATTCAAATATATTGAAAATTTCACCACCAAAAAATGAAAAATTTCAGATAAAAAATTCTGATATTTTTTTCATATTTCTGCTCAAAAACATAGATTGTGGGTGCTCATTAGAACTGCCTCAGTGAGGCAGTTCTAATGAGTACCAACAATCTATGTTTTTGAGCAGAATTAAGAAAAATAATATATACCCCTGTAAACCCCAGTTTTACTATATAACAAGAGGCCCACGGGCCACAGTTCGCTCACCTGAGTGACAAAGCCACTGCAGACATGCAGATGTTCCCAATAATATATGCAAAGATTCAGCAATAAGGCATCCTCGGTTTTGGAGAATAAGATTTTTAAATGTTTTTCCCTTACAAATGCATAGGGAAGCAAACTTGTACGACCATGATTTTATCAACTTTGGTAGACCCCCTGTCCCTGATGATTTAAGCAAAGATTCAGCCCCAAGGCGTCCTCGGTTCTGGAGGAGAAGATTTTTAATGGTTTTTACCATATATGGGCATGGCGGCCATCTTGGTCAATGAACCGCGACCATTTTAGCAATCTTTTATTCCTCCAACCTAAGGAGGCACCATATGGAAATTAGTGCAAAATTGGCCCAGAGGCTCCAGAGAAGAAGTTGTTTGAAATTCTGAATATTTTTCCCATACAAATGCATAAGGAAGCAAGATTGACCTCATGGTAAAAGGGCAAATGTCAATGTACGACCATTATTTTAGCAACTTTGGTAGACCTCCAGTTTCCAATGATATATGTAAAGATTCAGCCACAAGGCATCCTCCGTTTTGGAAAACAAGATTTTTAAAGGTTTTTCCCATACAAATGCATACGGAAGCAAATTTGACCTTGCCGTAAAAAGGTCAAATGTCAATATACAACATTTACTTTAGCAATTTTGGTAGATCTCCCGTCCCCAATGACTTATGCAAAGATTCAGCCCCAAGGCATCCTCGGTTCTGGAGAGGAAGATTTTTACCATATATGGGCATGGCGGCCACCTTGGTCAACTAACCGCGACCATTTTAGCAATCTTTCATTCCCCCAATCTAAGGAGGCGCCATATGAAATTTGAGCCAAATTGGCCCAGAGGCTCCAGAGAAGAAATCATTTGAAATTCTGAACATTTTTCCCGTACAAATGCATAAGGAAGAAAAATTGACCTTACCATAAAAAGGTCAAATGTCAATGTACGAACATTATTTTAGCAATTTTGGTAGCCCTTCAGTTTCTGATGATATATGTAAAGGTTCAGCCATAAGGCATCCTCGGTTTTGGAGAACAAGATGTTTAAAGGTTTTTCCCATACAAATGCATAGGGAAGCAAACTTGACCTTGCCGTAAAAAGGTCAAATGTCAATATACGACATTTATTTTAGCAATTTTGGTAGACCTCCCGTCCCCGATGACTTATGCAAAGATTCAGCCCCAAGGCATCCTCGGTTCTGGAGGAGAAGATTTTTAAAGGTTTTTACCATATATAAGCATGGCGGCCATCTTGGTCAATGGACTGCGACCATTTTAGCAATTTATCGTTCCCCCAACCTAAGGAGGCTCTATATGAAATTTAAGCAAAATTGGCTCAGGGGCTTCAGAGGAGAAGTTGTTTGAAAATGTTGCTCAGGTGAGCTAAAAATGGGGTTTAAGGGGGTCAAAATTATATAGGTATGTTTTCATGATGAGCATGCAAAGTGTTAAATTAAATTTACAATCAATTCATAAATAATGGCCGTCTTTTACCATTTATATGCAGAACAGTTTACTATATATGTAAAATAGAACACTGTTAAATTGTAATCACTGCTAATGATAAATCTATTGATCAAGTATTTCATAAACTTGCCATATTTGCTAGATACTTAACTCCTTACAAAACTTGTTTTAAATTTTGAAAAGGTCCTTTTTACTATGTTCCTGTATCTAATATTGCAGGATGAGTGGCAAACAGTGTAGACACTTACTAGAAAAAAAAATTCTCCAATTTCTGATTCTCCAATTTCTGATCTGGTTCAACACTATTTGGTCAGGCTTGTCTGTTCAATGCTTAAGATAACTATGGTAAATAAAACAGTTTTCAATCTTACTAATGGAGTCTTATATCTGTCCTCCTTTTTTCAATAGTATGCCTCATTTGTATCTTTGGAGATCATTTGGCTATTTATAAGTTAATAGGCTACTGTAATAACTCCAAGTATTGAGACAGACAGGCATTTGCAAATAGTGTAGACCCAGATCAGATGCCGCAGAATGCGGCGTCTGATCAGGGTCTACACTATTTGCTATACATATAGCAATATTTTAGACACAGCAACAGATACTAGAATGGACTATTTCAATTTTTTAGGGTAATAATGGTAAGCAGATTCCTAGGCTATAAAATGATCTGTTTTCATACAATATCATATATGGGGTGTTCAAATATGAATACAACTGGGTTAATTTTCAGAAGCGCTTAACAAACAATGCCAAAATCTTTATCTCAATCCTTCAAAATACTCGCCACCATGTGATACACAAAGTTTCAGTCTTTTAATCCAATTTTTAAATGTGGTTTCATAATCTTTTTGAGGTATACTGTTCAAACACTGAAAAATAGTAGAACCAAGATTTTTGCGTGTTTGATATTTTCTTCAAGCGAGGTGTTTTTTGAGCCTCGGGAATAGGAAAAAGTCACAAGGGGCAAGATCTGGTGAATAAGGAGGGTGCGGAAGCTCGACAACCTTCTCCTGTTTCAGATATTCTTGTACGATGGCCGCTTTGTTTCATTAAATATCTCTTTGCCTGTATACCAAGAATATAACGGTTCTTGATATAGGACCGTATTTGGACAGTGAAAGGAGACCTTTTCCCAACCATTTTAGCTTAAGTGTACACGAGTAGACAGTTTTGATCGAGCAATTGTCAAAGCTAGACTGAGTGGATTTGCACATGTATTGTAACAATGGAGAGCTTACACGACCATCTATACGATACATGTACCTATTTCGTGCAAATCGTGGTTAAAAGCGAGATATTGGCCTAGTTGCATTCATATTTGAACACCTCTCATAATTATGCTGTCATGTGCTTGCTTTAGTATGCTTACTTTGTTTCATTAACCCATTTTAGTGGTAAAAGGTAATTTGCAAACAGTGGAGACCCATATCAGACACTGCACAATGTGGCGTCTGATCTGGACCACCACTGTTTGCAAATAGTTTAGCCATTTTTCTCTTGGAATATCTAAATCACATAGCCTGACATCATCTCCCTTACATACATGAATTTGAAATTCGACTCTTCCAATATAATAGTGCGGGGGAGTTTTTTAATGGGTAAATGGTCTACATTATACATAAACCCTTATTTAGCTGTACTTTTAGGCAACTGATCAGCAGTGCCATTTTGGTCAGTTGATAATTAATTAATGGTAAATGACTGCCATTATTTGAAAATCAATCAGTAATTATGGTAAAAGATGAGATCAGGGCAACTGATAGAAGGAGTATCTGCATTATATTTTTCTTATTTCTGCTGGGAAACATTATGCTGTGAGTACTCATTAGAAGCGCTTTGGCAAGGCACTTCTAATGAGTACCCACAACATATGTTTTCATGGAGAAATAAGAAAACTATTGGTACTTTCTGTTGCCAAAAAAAACACAAAAAAACATAAAAAAAAAAAAAAAAATGCCTTATCTGGAGCTCTGTGAAGTGATAATATCACCCGGTGTCTGTCATTACTGACAATGATCAATCCTAACTAAATGCGTGAAGTGTTATTGTTCATTTGTTCTAAGCTGGCTGATGAGACCAGTCTTAGCTCTAAACTGCCTGTTGCAGATAGAACAAGAGAAAGCTCCACTGGTGATGCCTTAGCTCTGGCATTCCACTGCTTCGTTGATTCTTTTTGCTTCGTATTCGCCTGCATCCCTTCTTATGAGGCCTTGCCACTTTGCTTGATCCTGTGCAAGCTGTTCCCATGACTTTGTTGGAATGTTGAAGTCTTTAAGACAGGCTTTGAGTGTATCCTTGTATCGCTTCTTCTGACCACCATGGGAGTGTTTTCCAACTTGTAGTTCTCCATAGAGGATTTTCTTAGGCAAATGTTCATCAGGCATTCGGGGCCCAGTTGTTCAAAACTAACGATGTCGTTAGTTAACGATTTGTTAAAATTTACATCAAGTGATATGCAAATATGCTGAAATTTTTTGCTGAAAAAATGTGAGTAGCTTTTGCAGTGCAAAAGCTACTCATGTTTTTTCAGCAAAAAATATCAGAATATTGTATATTGAATCCGCTAAAATAGTTAATGAAATGACCCTTAACGAGCTCGTTTAGCTAACGACGCTTTGAACAACTGGGCCCTGGTAACATGCCCTGTCCATCTTAACTGTGCCAATTTCAGAAGAGTATGTACACTCTACATCCCTGCCCTTTACAGGACCTGTGTCTGGAATCCTGTCTTGTCACTTGATCTTTAGAAGCTTTCTAAGAGAGCCTGTATGGAAGTGGTTCAGTCTTTTGGCATGCCGTTGGTAAACTGTCCAAGTTTCGCATGCATATAATAGTGTTGGCAGCACCACAGATCTGTAGATTTTCAGTGATACATGTAATATAGGATAACAACAATAACAAAAAGATTCTCCTAAATAATTACCACAATTATCTCCTTATCTTGGGGTCTGTCTTATCATATTTACCCTTAGTACTTGGACAGACTTACCTGTGCAAACAATGTATACCCTTGATCAGCTGCTGCAGACCGAAGCATCTGATCAACGTCTTCACTTTTGGCCACTCACCTAGCAAATTTCACTTGTTCAAATGTTTGGAGCTTGGTAAGAAGACAGGATGTTTGAATTAGGTAAATACAGACAGATAGGACTGTGCAAACAGTTCAGATCCAGATAAGATGCCAATGAATGAAGCTTCTAATCAGGGTCTACACTGTTTGGCAATCATCCAGCAGTTTTCAGACCAACTTGTAGTAAAATGGACTTGCTCAAATTGTATGACAAATGTGGATCCATAGCTCATGGTAAGATGATTTTTCAATCCAAAAGTATGGATATTTTTCTTATTTCTTCATGAAAACATATGTTGTGGGTACTCATTAAAAGCGCCTCAGCAAGGTGCTCCTAATGAGTACCTACAACATATGTTTTCGTGGAGAAATAAGAAAAATATTTACCTGACACCCGCTCTTATCTAGACCTATGATTGTAAGGTGTCCAAATATTTAGGATCAATATGGTATTGGTACTTGCTTGTTTTTCACATCATGTGCTGTTTAACCCTTGTCCTGCTGAACCCAGATATACCCTGCCTTTGCAACTGTGTAGATCCAGATCAGTTGGCTTCTAAAGAAGCCAACTGATCTGGATCTGCACTGTTGACTGTTCAGTAGGTTAATTTGGATCAACAACCTGTATCAAGTAATCTGATTGGCTGAAAATTAGAAATGGGTGTGGCATCTTAATTTATTCAGCAGGATAAGGGTTAAAGAAAATGGATACACTTTCAGGATATTTTAGCTTCCCTTCTAATAAGGGATCTACTCTAAAAGGAAAGAATTTGCTCCACTTGGGAGCAAATTCTTTCCTTTTAGAGAAGACCCATTTTAAGATGTGTTTTGGAGTGCACATGAGCATGAAAGCAAACAGGAAGTCAAAAAAGTAATCTCCCTTGTAAAAAGAGGCAGAAAATCTACCTATATATAGACCTTTTTAAACACTACGTCACACAATAAACATCATTCGAAACCTCTCAGTCTTTAACGCAGAGTACATTCTAGCCTCGTTCCTAGTGGATGGCAGAAAGTTGTTGTTTACCTTTACCGGACAGTACAATTGCCGATGTTTATTCGGAAAAATATAGCAGTAGTATTTGTCAAAAGTTTCTTTTCAGAAGAGATTCTCATCAAGTGATCATTTAAATGTCGTAACCAGAAATACTGATATATATTTTGACTATATAGTAGCTAAAACTAGACGTAGAAATTGTCACTATGTAGCAATATTACGGTTGCACGCGTGTCTGCCGATATCGAAAAAATAGCATTGAAACAGTCGTATTTGTCTTAGGAAAAACAGCCAGATTGCTTCTTAAAGCTGTATTTCACAACACTAGAAAAATTTATGATTAAATATTAACCAAAAATCATTTACTTTCCAAATAAAACTTGGCTTGAAGCCATTGGTATCAATGGAACCGGAAATGTTTTTGCCATCCACAATTTTTGGTCATTTGGCATAAAATTGTAATCACATGGTCAGTAGTCTGGATAAAAACAATAACAAAAAGGCTGCCTCTATGTGACTCAGTTGCCTGGCAGCGTTAAAAATCTGAAAACTGAAACAGGTCTTTAGCCAGTCTCCTTTAGATGAGCAAAATTGTCAGATGCATATTTCAGTTCCAATGAGCTCACCAAGTTTAAAGTCACCGGCTCCAATTATTAAAAGTTATCTTGCTGACATGAAAAGCACGACAAACGGACCAGCAAAAATTATAACCTTTAAAGTGCTAAGTAAAATTGTAGCAAATGGCATTCTAAAACTGAGTACATTTTTTTTATTTTTTTTTTCTGATAAGACTTGAAATTACATACTAGCCAGATAGTTCACATGAAGTGAAGTGTCGAGACTTATTTTCTTCAAAACAAAAAGAGAAATAACAAAATCAGTTTAAGAATGCAGTCTCCTATAAATCAGCTTAGCGCTTTAAGGGTAAATACATTACCATTATTCCTAATCTGTCCTGCTAATATGTATTGTTACCAGCAGCATGCTAAAGGTAATTACACAGTAAATGGTTGGTTTAGACTCCCTGAGGACATGCCAGCTTCTGGTATGCGGTATTTATAAATATTTAATGTACCATCAACATCCATATTAAGAAATTACATAAATAACAGCCGAGGACTTGTTAAGGATGAGCATTCAGTGATAATTCTGGAGTATTCATCTTGTTTCTCCATAAAAATGTATGTTGTGGGTACTTATTAGAAGCACCTCACCATGGCACTTCTAATATATACCTACAATGTATGCTTTATGGAGAAATTGAGAAAACAATCCCAGAATTATCATCAAATATCCCTCCTTAACAAGTCTCCTGTAACTGGTAAATTTATTGACATAACCCGCAACTATCAGTGTTAACAAAATCGAAAATAAAACAAGACTGTATACCGTATTTACCATATGTATTCGGACAGCAGGCCTGAGCAAACAGTTTAGACCCAGATGAGACGCTGCAGAATGCGGCGTCTCATCTGGGTCTACACTGTTTGCCACTCATCCAGCAATCTTTAGACACAACATCGGGTAATGAATTGTACTGGTTCAAATTTTAGATTTTGATTGTGTTGGGGTTTAACGACACGTCAACCCTTGAGGGTCATTTTGTGTCGTCTCCCAGAAAAAGGGAGAAAAGAGATAGAAGAGAGAGTAGAGGAGATGAAAGAGAGGGACAGGGAAGAAAGAGGAACAGGAAAGAAAGTAGAGAAACAGAAGAAATAAAAACATTCCCCCTCTTCCCTTACCCACTACAAGGATAGCAGGCCTTGCCCAACTGTAAGCCAATATCAGTTGGACGCCCCAGTGATGTAAGTTACACAGCACCTTCGCACCACCCGACCACCCCCTCAAATTTTAGAACATATATGGTAAGGAGTTGAGCTGTCCGAATACTTAGGGTAAATACGGTAACTTATTTGCCCTAAGTATTTGGACAGACAATTAAGTCAGTGCAAACAGTGTAGATCTGATCAAAGGCCTATAAAGATGGCATCTGATAAGGGTCTATACTGTTTGTCATTCATATACATATAGCTGTTTAGACACAACAATATATACATGTAGTAAATTGGTCTCCCTAAAATGTTAATCCTTGTCCTGCTGAATAAATTAACATGCCAAGCCCATTTCTAATTTTCAGCCAATCAGATTACTTGATCCAGACTGTTGATAAAAATTCACACACTTAATAGCAAACAGTGCAGATCCAGATCAGTTGGCTTCTTCTGTTTGCAAAGGCAGGACATATCCGGGTTCAGCAGGATTAGGGTTGAGGTGTCCTGATTCATAAGTGTTACAATCAGTATTTCATATGGCAAAGTACCGAATCTAAATTTACAGACAGACATGACTGAGTAAACAGTGTAGACAAAGATCAAACTGCTTTAAAAAGAGAAGTTTGATCAGCAAACTACGCCAAATAGAGCAGACTGATCAGGGTCTGTACTCATAGCAACAGATAAGGTGCTTTTTTTTCATTCGAAAAATGCTGATAACGTTCTTATTTCTCGACAAAAATATATGTTGTGGGTACTCATTAGAAGCGCCTCAGCGAGGTGCTTCTAATGAGTACCCACAAAATATGTTTTCATCTAGAAATAAGAAAAATATTATGTGGATACCCCTCTTATCTGCAGCTCCTAAAACAGCAGTTTAATCAGCAGCCTGTGCCTGAATGAGCATCCTCAGTGTGGGAAATCCACATGACCAAATGACTAAGTGCATGCAGTTTGTACTATTTTTAGCTTCGCATCAGGTAGGCTTTTTTTTTAGAATATCTCGATTTATACCTGATGGAATTTGTTCAAGTAAAGCGCAGAGTATGCAGAAAAATCAAGCTCTTTCTGGTGGTGTAAGCACTATTCTGCAATCTGGTCTTCCTCAGAATTCACGTACACTGTCCCGGTAGCCCAGATTGACAGCAAAAACATTCTTTGAATGTTCTCGAGAATCAGACTAGATCACAGAATAGCGCTTATACAACCAGAAAGAGCTTGATTTTCCGCATACTCTGCGCTTTTTTTTGAACAAATTTCATTTGGTATGAATAGAGATATTTTAAAAAGTCCTACCTTATGCGGAGCTAAAAATAGTATCAAACTCCGTGTACCTAGTCATTTGGTCACGTGGATTCCCCACACTGATCCTGATTAAATTAGGATGACCAAATATAGGCCTAATGTGTACCACTCTCTGGGCAATTCAGCTTAAGGCAAATTGGTGATATTTTCCTAATTTATCCCAGAAAATGAATTCTGACATTTCATGCAAATTGTCTGCTTCTACATGTATTTTCTGGGAAAAATAAGAAAAAAAAAAAATTTTTAAATGTAGTCTGCTGAAATTTTTCCCCAGCATGCCAAATTTTAAGGTAATTACATACATTTTGTATTTAGATGAATCTCCTTCTCTTTCAAGAAAATATGTTCTTGGATCTCATTCTAAGAAGATCCCAAAACTTTTCATGCAAAAAGATAAAAACTCTCAGTTTGCATACTAAAACTGGAGAGCTAACTACATTTTTCTAATTCTTGCTGATGCAATAGTAGAGAATATAGTTCCATATAAGAGGGGGTCTCGACATAATATTTTTCTTATTTGCCACAAAAAAAAAACAAAAAAACATATGTTGTGAGTACTCATGAGAAGCGCCTCAGCAAGGCACTTCTAATGAGTACCCACAACATATACTTTCATGGATAAATTTAAAGAAAAAATATCAGTTCTATTTGGTTGAAAAAAGTGTTTTATCTGACGCAATATTAGAGGAGTGTCGCTAACAGCTCACATACTTTACAGACAAATACTATTCCATGCTAATCAATAGCAATCACTTAGTATATAAATGGATTGTATTGGGCTTGTTGACTTCTGAGACTAAATCAGACTGGCTCACGTCATGCTCCCACACATATACATACACACATAACCACAAAAACATGAGACCAATTTAAAATATTTTTTGTTTCCCTTTACCCCACTGACCCTAAAATTTTGGTGCCTACCTAGAATATTTTTTCATGATTTGGACATCAAAATTCTTTTTTCTCATCAACCATACCTAAACTTTGCCATTTTGAAGTTTGTTTTCTGTACCATTTAGTTATTTTTAATGTTTTACTTTTGCAAAGCTCTAAATTCAATTCTATAAAAGAAGTTTCTTTTAAAAGAATTCATGTGGTTTTGGTATTTTTCTTGTAATTTAGAATTCATATTTGTTCTATCAGGAATAAAAAAAAATATTTCACCAACTGACCAACCCTTCACTTTTTGAAAGGGTCAGGTAAAGGGAAACAAAAATAATAACTACGGTAATGTTGGCCTGAGGCCAGTGCCTTAGATAAGACCCTTTTGGAGGTATTTACCCACTCAAACAATGAAATAGAATTTATGGGGTAAATATCCAAATACATGATTGTATCAGTAATGCTTAATAAAACAGGGTACCCAAAAGAAAAGTCTTGATCCGATTCAATGAGAAATGGGTAGGTAAAAGTACATGTAGCTTAAAATACCCAATTGCCTGAAACCTTATCTATTATTTATACCCAGCTGGTTCTTTTTAAAAGGAACTAAAAGGCCCAACTGGGTCTGAATCACTCACCTAAGCACCGAGGTATCTAAATGCAAACATCCACAGCTCCAGGATGGTTACCAGCAGAGGAGGTAAAAGTATTTGGTGACAATTTGGGGACAATATGTCTTATCTCTCCATAAAAACACATGTTGTGGATACTCATTTGAAGCATCTCCCTGAGGTACTTCCAATGAGAATCCACAACATATGTTTTTTATGGAGTATTGGAGAAAATTATCCCAGAATTATCGTCAAATACTCCTCCTTCACAACTCCTCTGGTAACATATATGCACTGGGGCTTAACGAAAGCCGACTCCTTTCTTAGGACCAAATTCTTTCCTTTTTGAGTAAACCCTTTTCAGAAGGGAGGCAAAACAATTTTGACAAGAGTTGTCCACCTTGCAAGTTTATTAATTTCCGTTAATTTTGACATAATTCAGCTTTTCCATGCATTCACGTTTAGGTGAAAAGATAAATTTAGAATAATGCATAGCACTAGTTAAGGCACTTTTTTCAATCCAAAAGTATCAATATTTTTTCTTATTTCTCCACGAAAACATATGTTGTGGGTACTCATTAGAAGCGCCTCGCCGAGGCGCTTCTAATGAGCACCCACATATGTTTTCGTTGAGAAATAAGAAAAATATTTACCGGATACCCTCCCTTATCTAGACCTATAAATTAATGTGACGTGCATATTCAGATAATCCAGCACATTTACACAGTCTCACACTACCTTTGTTGTCCCTGGATACAGTATCCACTATCCAATTACACAGGAACCTCTTTTATACGATGTAGCATGGTTTTGGATATAAGACAGTTTAAAGATGGACATAAAAATGTTGTGTCCAAACAAAAATGTATAGATTATATAGCAAAATGACCATAAAAAAAAGAAAAGAATGGACTTCTATAATTATAATCTATACCTCTTTGTTTGGATACATCATTTTAGGGTCCCTTTTAAAACTGTCTTATATCTGAAACCTTACTACCAGTATGATGAACCAAGATATAAAATGGTTCGGTTTATTTGGACACTGTACAATTGTACATGTATAGATTATATAAGAAAATTACCATAAAATTGATTATACGTATGAATGACCATTTATAGTCATTTTTCTATATAATCTATACATTTTTGTTGATTACATTTGGTATGGTTTAGAGTTTTATGGCACAGTCAACACTATTAAGGTCATGTTGAGCCAGTCAGTATACCTTACCATACAATGTACTTTTTCTGGACAGACAGTCCTCTAAGCAGTCAACCAGTATCTGTGCACATTCTTTTGCCAGCAATTGACAACTGCCCTTCTTGAAGGGAGAGAAGGGCCGCAGAAAATATTTCACGATCAATTTCTACGAAAGAATTGTGCCGGACCTGACAGGTATCAAACCCACGACCGCCTGATCACAAGTTGGACCCGCATTCAATTGAGACCAGATTGTTGGATGCAACTTTGCTGTTTTAGTCTAGATACAACTTGGCAGATTTTACTTTGGATCCTAGCAATAGTGTATAAAGAAGTTGTGGTATATTCTGTAAGTAAACAAAGGAACCCTTGATCTGGGCTTTCACTTATACAAAAATGCCTCCAAGACATCTTTTTGGCTTGACGCAATTCAATTTACAGAAATGTTCAAAATATAAAACAGCTACATGTAGATCTAAAATTGAGAACTGTAAGACAGCTAAAAGAATTAAGGATCACAGCTCTAGGTAAGAGGGGTATCAGGTAAATACTTTTTTTTTATTTCTCTGCAAAAACGTATGTTGTGGTCACTCATCAGAAGCACCTCGCTGAGGCGCTTCTAATGAGTACCCACAACAAATGTTTTCATGGAGAAATAAGACAAAATATCAACATGTTTGGATTGAAAAAAGAACAATTTCTGGAGCTTCCAACTACATCCTCTGGGTAACAGATCTGTCAAATTATTGTACTTGATCAATAAGAGAAGACACAGAAAACTGTTGAAATATGTCGTCTGCTGAATATTCTTGCAAACTTTTCAAACCTATTTTTGCATATAGGCAAACAGTGTGGACCCAGATCAGACTGCTCCTAAAGAAGCAGTCTGATCTGGGTCCACAGTGTTTGCAGAAATAACTTTTAAAATCACAAGCAGATGACAAAGCAGATGACAATTGTTGTGATTGGTGGTTTAAGGGTTAAATCATCTTAGTTGGCCTGTATTCACGAGGATCTTGAGACAGCAGCATTATAGGCGAAGTAAAAAAAGACTGAATTTCATTGAAGTTGACGTCGCACGTGGCCCCGCAAAACAGTAATGTTCATTTCAGGTAGAAGAAATTAATATAGGAATTTCATTGAAAGCACATGCATATTCTCATATGATGCATGAGAAGTTGCACTCCCTGTCTATACGTAATCATAACCTCAAGGTAAAAAAATGAAGTCAGCTAATGTGGTAAACGTGACAAAAATAAATTTAAAAATTATATCCAAATCACATGCACTTTTGCAGACCCTGGAGAATACATGTGCAAAGTTTAAAAAAGAACAACGGTATAAAATTGTATGAGGAGTTGCAATCACAAGGTACCCCAATGTCTATACATCTGAGGTCAGAAAATGACAAAGTTCACAAAGTAGGAAAAAGTGACAAAAAATTAATGGGATATCAAAACTACATCCACATCTTCAGACTATGGAGAAAACATGTGCAAAGTTTCAAAAAGATTGGTATAAAATTGTATGAGGAGTTGCACTCATAAAAGGTACCCATTGTCTATATACATTGTATTAATGGTGGAAAATGACTGTTCACAAGGCCAAAATAAAAAATTAGTTTGATTGCCCTCTCCCTACCTTCCCAAAGAAATCCTGCCTATTCAAAAAAATTTATTTGAATTCAAGAGTGACCGCTTTTTTTTTTTTTTTTTTTTTTTTTTCAATCATTTTATAAGTAAAGAAGCTCTGAATAGTCTTGAATATATGCTCTCCATAAATTATGGCAGGCATGCTGCTTTTTATATTACTATTATAGAAGATAAAATGTATATTAAATTTATGTAAAAAAAAATAATAATTTTCATTTAAACATGTAATTCAATACTGACATTTCTGGTGAATTTTTTATATATTAAATTTTCAACCCCCCCCAACCCCCCCCCCCCCCCCCCCCCCCGCAACAAAAAAAAACAACAACAACAACAACAACAACAAAAAAAAAACCTACCTACCTACCCAAAATATCTGATAAGGCCAGGATAGGGCAAACAGAAATAATTTTAAATGTGGCCTAATAAGGAAAAAGTGACCAAAAAATGATCTAAAAATGATTTCCAAACCACATGCACATCTAATACCTTGAAGAAACCACATACAAAGTTTCAGAACAATCTGTTAAAAGAGGAGTTGCGCTCACAAGAGGTACCCACTGTCTATTTATTGAGGGTGAAAAACTTCACAATGCGAAAAAAATGACAAAAAATAATCTAACAATTACATCCAAACCACATGCACATCATAATACCATGAAGAAAACACATGCAAAGTTTCAAAACGATCGAAACAAAACTATAAGACGAGTTGCGCTCACAAGACACCCAGGGTAAGTGTTGAAAGATGGATGAATAGACAGATGGACAAATGGATAAATGGAAGGATGGACAGATGGACAAATGGACAGAAATGAGCATGCCTGAGTCATCCTGCTAAACCAAATTAGGGTAACAGTACCCTACCTAATTTTTCCTGATGAAACCTAGCTATTTTTTTATTTTCATTTTTTTTTTTCATGTTTTCTAAAAAAAATAGGTGTTACTGGGCTAAAATATTTATGCTAAATATTTAGGCAAGCAGCTCTGAGCAAACAGTGTAGACCCAGATCAAATAGCTCCTAAAGGAACCTTTTCTCTCAATAAAGGTTGAGGCAGTTTTAATGAGTACCCACAAAATATGTTTTTATGGAGCAAATAATCCCATAATTATCACCAAATACTCCTTCTTGACAATTCCTCTGCTTTATCAAAAGATGTAAAAATGCATCAAATATTTCATTTACATGTATCCAGTCACAACATCTATGTATTTACCATAACATCTTAACTCCTTACCATACTTGTTCTAAAATTTGAACAAGTACAATTTACCCGATGTGTCTTAAAATTCCTGCATGAGTGGCAAACAGTGTAGACCCTGATGAGATGGCACATTCTGCGGTGTCTTATCTGGATCTACACTGTTTGCCCAGGCCTGTCTGTCCGAATTCTTTGTACATTAATTATGGTACATTCTGCCAGAGCTCTAGAGGAGTATCCTAATAAATAGTTTTTTATTTCTCCACAGAAACATATTTTTGTGCCTCAGTAGGCCCTTCTAATGAGTACCCACAGTATACATTTTCTTGAAGTAATAAGAAATATATTAATTTTATTTCCTTGGAAAAAAAACAACAACATTATCTTATTTTGAGCTATGCATCTTTGTACAATAGGCGGTAACCTGAGGCAACTTTCTTACATCTATGTGATCATGTTGTCATGTTAAACATGAACATATTAAACATGACATGTTAAATCTCCCACAATTTGCCTGAGGCAACTTTCTTACATCTATGTGATCATGTTGTCATGTTAAACATGAACATATTAAACATGACATGTTAAATCTCCCACAATTTGCTGAGTCACAAAAAAAAACAAAAAAACAACAAAAAACAGAAGAAAACAAACAAACAAATACCAAAAGTCCCAGAGCCACAACTTGCTTACCTGAGTGAAACAGCCACTGTCTATCTGCAGACACTATGCAACAATTTTCCAATACTGCCAAGGCAGCAACTCATGAGAATATGGATGGTCTTTAAACTAAAATGGTCAAAGATCAACCTAGGCTCATCATTTGAACAAAGTTGTGGACCTCACAATCCTGATGCTATATATTTAGCCTCAAAGCTTGCTTGGTTCTGAAGAAGATTTTAAGCACTTTTTACCACCTAAATGGTCAATCGAGCAAGACCGTCTGAAAATACTCTCAATCCGCCTTCAACAGAAGGCTTCACATGAATTTTCTGGCCCAACAATTTCAGAAGAGAAGCCAGCCGACAATATAATTATTTTCTACATGTATAAAGCACAGAGATACTGACAGATAGCCACAAGGATAAAATAATGATTTGCAACAAGTATTTTGGGCCACAATTTTAGCAAAACTTGGAAGAACTCACATCCCCAAATTGGCAATACTATATGTACATGTACAAAGACTCAGCACCAAAGCATTCTCGGTTTTAAAGAAGATTTTTAAAGGTTTTACCATGTGTGGACACAGTGGCCTTCTTGGTTGACAGACTGTGACCATCTTAGCAATCTTTCATTACCCCCACTCAAAGAGGCTCCATATGAATTTTGATAAAAAGTGGCTCAGTCTAGCAGATGATTCACATGTAATGACAAGTCTTATTTTATATTTTCTCTAAAAGAACAATAAAAAAAAATTGATTATATTCTGGTACAGTTTGGCTTGGAACCTAAAGGGTTAACATAGCTCCAGATAAGGGGCCCTCCAAAAAGTGTTGATACTGTTCTTATTCCTCCACAAAAACATATATTAATATTATGGGTATTCATTACAAGTGCCTCACAGTACTCATTAGAAGTGTCTCAGTGAGGCACTTCTAATGAGTACCCACAATGTACATTTTCTTGGAGAAATAATTATAAAATTATTCATTTATCTGCAGCCTTGGGTTAAGTTTAATAATCAGAAATAAGGCGCTGTAAACATAAATTATGTCTACGATAAAGTATCCATTCAGAGTTAATATAGGCATAGTCGAGGCACTTTTGATGAGTTCCACAAAATATGTTTTTGTGGAGAAATAAGAAAAACATCTACTTTTCAGATGAAAAAAAAAAAAGCCTTATCTGGCGGTACAATGTATGTGTTGGGAGTCTTCAGTTAATTTATACATTCCAAGTCTAGGAAATTTCATTGCAGTGTACATGTAACAATATCTTATAAAAGATAATAAGAATGGCAATACCATGAGAAACCTCAGATTAATGACATTGTGAGATTGATGAGACCATGTTCCAGTGCTTTTTGTTTGGGAGTACATGAATTTCTTGTCAGCTCTGTAGAACTAGTAAAGATAGTTTCCTGATAACTATTTTTATTTCATCTCAAAAATATATACCGTATTCGACCTAATTACCGCACTGTGCGCGTAGGTTTTTCAAAATTACTGGGAAAAATTGTGGTAAAAATACTACGGTCCATAGAAACACCCCAAACTACCCCTAAACTTCCCCAAACCACACTCATAAGCTAAGGTAGGGTTGAATTGAGATGGGTTGGGTGTGTTGAAGCCGCCTCTGGTGGGCTTGGGTAGAGTACAGTATGCACAAACCACCAAGCAAACTACCCGAACCTGACAATCAAACCACATAATACATGTGCATGTAAGTCTTTATGCACAAACTGACATTGAAGTATCAACTATGGAAACAAATGATTTTCAAATACAAACATTTAAACAAGCCTGGTGAAAGAATGAGTGAAAGAATGAATGAAAGAATAGAAGGAAGAAAACAAATATTATTAAAAACCAATTGGAGAACTGCGATATTTACTGGACTCACATGTATCGATAAGATTAATAAGATTAAGGACATAAAAATGTTCATACCTAATAAAGTAATTAGTTAAAACTTATAATAATAAGTTGTCAATTATAATTCCCATCTAAAAAAAAACGAGAGGCTGGCGGATGATTGCCAGGAAGAGATCATTGAAACAATGATTGATACAAGAGTATCTATGGCAGCAAGTCCTAGTTACACCTCCACGTGTCACCTGGACATTTAATATGGATAATAATGTTCTTGTGCGGTACCAGCTGGAAACCAAGGATAAAATTTTATCCTTAGGCTAATGTGACAGGGCAAAATAAAAATTACTATCAAATTCTACACTGTCTTACAATGATGAAATGCAGTTAGAGGTGCTTTGTGGTACTAAGTCTCATAGTAAGCACACACGATTGTGTGGTTTGGGGTGATTTGCTTGGCGGTTTGAGGTACTGTACCCCAACACCTCTACCATACCTGGACCAGCTTTACCCAACCAAATCTGACCCTACCCTACCAGGGTAGTTTGGGGTGTTTTAAGGGTGGTTTGGGATGTTTCTATGGACCCTATCCACCTATACTAAGGGTACACTTAAAAAACTATCAGCGAAGGAATTATCTAATGATGCTTATGCAATGTTTTTATTGTTGTTTTTCTGATTGTCTCATGAAGACATATGTAGTGTAACTTGTGGATCTCATTAGAAGCGCATCGACAAGGCACTTCTAATGATTACCCACAACATATGTTTTTATGGAGAACTGGGGAAAATTATCCCAGAGACTTATCACCAAATACTCCTTAACATTCCACTGTGAAAACAATGCCATTTTTTTATTTCTCCATCAAAACATATATTGTGGATAACCATTAGAAAGTACCTCTCTGAGGCACTTTTAACCCTTAAAGCGCCAAGAAAAATTGCATCTGAAAATGTGGTCAGTTTATGCCGTCTGCTGAATATTCTTGCAGACTTTTCAAACCTATTTTTGCATACAGGCAAACAGTGTTGACCCTGATCAGACTGCTCCTGAAGGAGCAGTCTGATCTGGGTCCACACTGTTTGCAAAAACGACTTTTAAAATCACAAGCAGATGACAAAGCAGACGACAATAGTTGTGACTGGCGCTTTAAGGATTAATGAGTAGCCAAAACATGTTTTCATGAAGAAACAAGAAAAATATTATGTGGCTACCCCTTCTTATCTGGAGTTATGATGTTAACCCTTAAAGCGCCAATCACAACAATTGTCGTCTGCTTTGTCTTCTGCTTGTGATTTTAAAAGTCATTTCTGCAAACGGTATGGACCCAGATCAAACTGCTCCTTTAGGAGCAGTCTGATCTGGGTCCACAATGTTTGCCGGTATGCAAAAAATAGCTTTGAGAAGTTTGCAAGAATATTCAGCAGACGACATAAACAGACGACATTTTCAGATGCAGTTTTCTTGGCGCTTTAAGGGTTAAAATATTCCTTTTTAGAGTAAACATACTCACCTTTTGTTACAGCCGCCTTGACCTCAACAACAGCTTGTTTTTGTTCTGACAAAGAAGATCGTAATCTTCGGTTCTCCTCCTGTAACTTTGCAATATTTGTCAACTGGTCTCTGGATTCTCGTTGCCATGATTCCTCTATCTGTATCAGTTCCTGCCAAATTATAAATGAGCCTTGATCATGTGCATATACATGTATTTACCCTAAATATTCAGACTCCATTTGTCGTCTACTTTGTTTTTTTAAACAAACTAGTAATTGGAAAGAAGTTTATATGTAAAGTTGAGACTGAATGTGGAACAGCATAGATCCTGATGATACTGCTCATTATGAACCATTTCATCTGGATCTATGCTATTTCAGTGTTCAAGCCAGGAATTTCAGTTTTGGGGCCCAAGGGCCGCTACCCTCCAAAAAGCTGGGGACAATTGAAAAAATCTGGGGACATCACAATTTTTTCTTTTTGTGTTTGACACAAAGCGAACATCTCATGATATTATCTTTCTTATCATATACAAGCCATGGGAAAAATCGTAACCACGGTTCTTGAAAGCCACGATTTATTTGACTACTTTCTTTTTCACTTGTTTTTGGTTTGTCACGTTCGCTTTCTGCCGCAGCAGCTGGGGGTTAAGGGTCAGATTGATCACTTGTTGACTGGGAGGGGCCTTTCTTCACTTAGTTTGGTCGAAGATTCTGTTTCCCCCTTAGATCGCTTGGGGAAAAAGCTCAATATTGATCGTTCTTTCGCATTCAGCCATGACAACGTATCAACAATATTGCGCATCAGACCATGTGCTTTCAATACATGAAACACGAATGCTGATTGGATCTCCGTATCCAATCAGAAGGCATGATATAATTGGTAGTTGCTATCCAGAACACTTCTGCCGGTGCAAGTATAAATACACAGTGCAGTATAAAAACCAACAATGACGTAGTTTGCCGAACTCCAACGGAATTGGCGTTTTTCAACTTCATTTTTTTTTTTTATTTTCTGCGCCACGATGGCGCAAGGATTTCTTTTCTGCGCCAACATATGAAAACATGCGCCATTGGCGCAATGACGCAGCCTGGCTTGAACACTGCTATTTGCAAAAGTATTTTATTATCGCCTATGGCAGTAAAAGAGTTAAAATATTTGTCTTAAATTGAACAAGTCCATTTTACTACCTATGGCAAAATAATACGGCCCATGATTCTGTTATTACAAATATCAAACTATAGACCGTAATCACTGAGAAACGGCTCTGAGAAACCCCTTTTTGCAGCATCAGATCTGCGTCTACACTTATGACAATGTAGGTTAAGGCCCCTCTTTGCAGACCCTTGCATTAATAGGTTAAATAAAATGACATCTTTATCAAGCTGCTGATAAGGTGATAACTGACAAGATACAGTATTTACCCTAACTATTTGGATATAGCTCCAGATAAGGCATTTTTTTTTTTCAACAAAAAAGTGCAGCTTCTCTTATTACCTCAGGAATGTTATGGCTACAAGTAAGTTACATGTAGTATGAAATAATACATGCCAGGGCTTCCGTTAAGCGGACCTACGACGTATATCACGCCCTGAGATTGCCACCGGACGTCCAAATTGAACTTCAAAGACGTACCGCGGACTTCCGAAATTTCTTTTGTCCACCAGAAATCGATACCCCGAGACATCCAAACATTGTCAAAAAGCCCGCCCACTTTTAACGAGTTGTGTGGTGTTTGCCCCGCCTACTTATCGGAAATTCGCCACCTGTGTTGACTGAGCTTTAAGGACGTCCCACTTTCCGCTTGCAGGAGTTTTATTGACAGCCCTGTCAAGTGTCGCGCCACCTTTTTGATGGCTGTGTGATCACTGCGTGTATATGTCAAGTGTGCTGAGTTGATTAATTGTATAATTAAACTTCCTCCTGCGACACCCGAAAATATTCGGTGAAATTATATGAAGTTATTTTTTTAATATTCGCATCTTAAAATCGTTAATTATTATTTTGCTAAGATTGTGTGTCATCTGAAAACACCTCAACACATCGGGGAGTTATCGAGTGAAATTCTATAAATAAATAAATAACAATTATGCACAGAATGCAAATTGAAATCTATTCGAATTTAGAAGCTTATGTTTGTCATGATATCAAAAGCAATTTTTCAAATGAAAAGAAAACATATTTTACATCAAAATTTTCGGAAAACCCCGTTTCTAAACGCATAGCCTTATTCCGGTTGCGCTGTCTACCAGAGCGGAAAAGATGCAAAGTACATGTAAGTCTAAATATAGGCAATTTGCGATGGTTTTGCTTGCTTTTCTCCGCGAACAAACATATTGCTGTTGGTATTTCATCAAGAGCTGCCTTTTATTTGTTTGTTGTTGCACGAGTCGGCACTGTTTTCCCGCAATTTTGTGAAGTAAGCAACTCGTTCGCTCGTGTCAATCAGCTTCAATCCGAACAAATATGTCATTATATACATTTCTGCAAAATAATTTCAGCATTGTTATTTTTAAGAAAACATGTTTTGGGTCTTTTCTCTCATGTATTTTATTTTCTTTCTTCTTTCTCTGGGTTTTGAAACGAATGCAAAGTTGTACCAATGTTGATGCTTTAAGGTCCGACATACAAGTACAGGTTTTCCAAAAAGATAAGATCGAATTTTAATAAGCTAGAGGACATTTTTTAAAACACATCTAAGAGAAGTGTATATCATGATGATTCTGTGTGGCACTGAAATAAGAACCTAAGTTCTACTAAAGAAAGGGCAGACTGCCGCAGCACGGAAAAAAGTGGGACTTCCTAGACTTTCCTGTGGGACTTCCAAATTTGAACGATGTACTAAAATGTACTAATGTACATACATGTACTAAAATGTTTTATAGAAGATTCGTTATCGATGGAACACACCACTCATCCCGGAGCGGCTGGTGCGGCGGACGGGTGTGATCGGGGTCCATGGGTGGGTTGCGGGGTGTTGGGCCGTCGGACAGCTAACTGCCACGGAAAATTGTTCTGTGGTTGGTTGTTCTCTGGCGGGTGGATGCTCCGCCCCCCTCCCCCCACTCGGCGCCCGCTGTCCTTTGTCGCGCTTGTTGGCTCGGGATGGCTTGTGTATAGAATAAAATTTTAGCTAAGCAAATTTCTGTGACGATGTGTTTTATGGTGCATGTACATAGTGTCTTGTAAGTCAACAATGGCTGGATATCAATATAGTCTTAAGTATTTTAAAATTGTAATTTTTATTTGTATATATTGATATATGGCACTTTAATAAATAAATTACTACTACTACTACTACCTTTTAAAAAAAGAGATAGTGGACAGACAGAAGAGTGCATAGATAGATAGATAGATAGATAAATAGATAGATAGATAGATAGATAGATACATAGATAGGTAGACAGATGGATGGATGGATGGATGGACTGACAGACAGACAGATGGTTTGTTGGTAAGATACATACATACATACATACATACATACATACATACATACATACATACATACATACATACATACATACATACATACATACAAATTGTTTTGATTAACGATATGGGTTCTTTAATCCTTAGATAGATAGATAGATAGATAGATAGATAGATAGATAGATAGATAGATAGATAGATAGATAGATAGATAGATAGATAGATACACAGATTCAATTTTTGTAATCAATATTATGATACATTAGTTAAACATGTACCGATTAATGGAGGTGTGAAAAAACGATTAACACTTTTGCATGCTGGGTCACAAATGCAGCAGATGCCATTTTGAAATATTTTCTTACTCTTTCCAAGCAAATAGGATCTGATACTTAATGCAGATTGTCTCCTAATATATAATGTGGGGTAAATTATTCAGTCTAAAAACTGGTTACAGTTTTGCAAGTCTCAACTGCCCAAAGGAAGTCTTTTTTAACACTTTTCCATGCTGGGTAACAAATTCAGCAGATAATATTTTGAAATATTTTATCTTACTCTTTCCAAGAAAATAGGATCTGACACTTAATGCAGATTGTCTCCTAAGGAGACAATTTGCATTAAGTGCCAGATCTTATTTTCTAAGAAAATGAGGAAGATTCACTTCAGTTTGTTGTCTGCTGAACCTGCCCATTACATGGTAAGTGTTAAAGTCAAGGTATTCAATGACTGTAAGCAAACAATGAATACATCTCTAGATGTATTTATTTTTCAATCATGAGTTTTAATATTTTGTTATTTCTCCAGGAAATATATGTTGTAGAAAAACCATTAGAAGTGTATCAGTGAGGCCCTTCAAATGAGTATCCTCAGCATATGTTTTCGTGGAGAAATAAGGAAAATATTTATCTGGATATTCCTCTTTTCTGGAGCTATGCGGAATGCGTAATGTGCAGACAGATCGAGGCAAACACTGCTAACTTACTCCAAGCTCATAACTTCGTTCAATTACAGTTGACTGGTTATTTTGAAATTCAAGGGACTCTCTGAAGTACCAGATATTGGTACCTCGACATATCAGATTTGTAGAACCATTAAACCGCCAATCACAATAGCAGCAGAAAATAATTTTTATTTCCTTTTTCTTAGAATAAGGTCTTGACATTTCATGTGAATCATCAGCCTAGCAAATGCTTCACATGATAATGTGAAGACTTATTTTCTCTGAAAAATAAATAATAATAAATAAAAAATTCAAAATGTTGTCTGCTATAAATTTTGCTTGGCGCTTTAAGGGTTTATGAATAAATAAATAAAACAATCACATTCCACAAATTAATATGTAATTTGACTACTGAAATTAGATACTAAGGTACGACAACCCAAAATATGCATGATTTGAAAAAGGGTACGAGTTGACTAAGGTACGAGTTGACCAAAAGTAGGTACGAGTTGACTAAGGTACGACGACTAAGGTACGACTTGACCAGAAACCGAAAGCATGAGGTCTTGCATAAACAATGGCTTGACCCAGCATCAATTCCAAGTTCTGATTCATGCTCAATACAGTGGAGCCTTAAAACTTGTACAAATCCATTTGACTACCCGTACAGGTTATGATCGCAGTAATGTCGGAAATAAAAATTTGAAAACCCACCTCTTCAAACCTTGCCCTTTCTTGAACTTTATCAGCTTTTTCCGATTCTAATTTATCAATAGCATATCTCAAGTCTGATATTTCACAACTTTCTTTTTCATATTTGGATGCAAGTGCTTCTAATTGTTCTAGAGCTCTTATCACTTTTGGCATCAAATCAGTGACAGATTCAACTCCATAAGCTTCTATGAGTTTCTCAAATTCTTTGCCAATGCCTGCTGCTTGATCATACACATCTGTGACAGAAACGTCAAGTAAAGAATCATCATCCATAGTTCTGTGAACTGGAAAGTAATCCATCTAGACTTTATTGTTCATTCTCATTTACTTCCTTGATTTAGGTAGTTTTTTTGTCTGAATATATCTTCCCACTATCTGTCAAGCACCTGACTGATTACAAATATTGGTCCCGCACCGAATTTTATGTTGACAGATCAATCAATTCGCTAAACACAAATTTAAAACATAGATAATCGCTAAATATTAGAAATTAAGGCATTCGAAGATTCTATATATATTTTTTTCCTGGTGATATTCTGTTCTTGCGTATGTCTCATTTATTTTATTCCAATCGTATTTCAGTATTTTTTCAATTCCCGAACTTTGTCTTAAATGGACCGGATCGACTGCAAAAGGACCAAAGCGGTATTGTTACTGTTCATACACTGCAGCAACCGACGTTTTAGTTATAGATAAACCATGGTTATTGTGGAGGTTTTGGGTATACTGTAAATTATACATGTACCATAGTTTGGTGACCTTTCACTGTCAGACCCCAAACGAGGCGGAGCCGAGTTTGGGTCAGACAGTGAAAGGTCACCAAATTGTGATATAATTTACAGAATTCCCAAAACCAAGACAATAACATGGTTTATCTGTTTTAACAAATGTATGGGACTGTTTTTGTTTTTGTTTTTTTTTTTCTCACAAAAACTATACTTTTATTTATTTAGTATATCTTTTTCTACTTTTTTACTTTTGTTTCTATTTTTATATATATATATATATTATTATGGTAAACTAACTGAAGCACCACTGCTAAAATCTGATTGGTTGCAATCTTGTCAATGATCACAAGAAATTACATCAGCATCTTAATTTGGTCAAACTTTGTTGCAATCTGGTTGGTCAGCTGTAGCTTTGGTCATTATAATATACTCCAGACAGACTGTCTGGTTTCATGTGTTTTATTCAACAAAAAATGTCATTTTTAAATAGAAAGTTGCTCAGTGCAGAAGTAAATTTGAAGTTCCTCTAACCTTTACCACTCTCTGGATAATATCAGCAGACAATATATTTGATGATACTTTCTTAGTTTTTCCAGCCAACAGAATTTGACATTTCATGCAAACTGTCTCTAGTTGAGACAATGTACATGAAATGTCAAATCCAGTTACCTGAGAAAAAAATAAGAAAACTATTTAAAAAATGTCATCTGCTGAAAATTGATGGTTAGCACTCTGGACATTTTCAGAAGACAACATATTCGTGATAGTTTATTTTTTTCCAATAAACATTTGACATTTGGAGACAATTTGCAAGAAATGTCAAATTCCGTTTTCTAGGAAAAAATACGAAAATGTTCAAATTGTCTGCTGAAGTAAAATTCAACATACAACATTTTTAAATATTTTTCCCAGAAAAAAAAAAAAAAAACCTGTTTTTTTGGGGACAATAGCAACTTGTCATCGCCTGCGGAATTAGCCCAGAGAGTGAAAAAGGTTAAGGTGCACTGATGAGTTGACAGTCATTCTAAAGTACACCTGTGAGATCTATAAATAAAACCATGGGTTAATTTTCAAATCTGAAAATTATCCCATGGTCCAGCTATGGTATAATTTTCGGTTATTGAGATTTAACCTTAGTTTTATTTACATAGAGACAATGGAACATCCATTGGTTATTTTAATTGATGCTGCATCATGACTGCTCATTTATCAACAACACAGATCACAGTCAAAAATAAAAGTAGGGGCTTCAGTAGCTGTGAGGAGGGCTAGAGCTATGTCGCTGAGCCGGGTTCTCCCCCAAGGAAGGTAGATTGGTCTTGTCAGAGCGGGCAATTGGGAAACTATAATCCTTCTTTCTGTTTATTGTTATTTATGGTTTATTTCTTATTTCAAATTATTATTTGTAAAATTACTTCAGTACTCTTAGTATAAATTTGTTTAAATAAGAATGATTATGAAATAGTTAAAAGACAAATATTATGTGTATCTATCTATCTATCTATCTATCTATCTATCTATCTATCTATCTATCTATCTATCTATCTATCTATCTATCTATCTATCTATCTATCTATCTATCTGGGGCAAATTGTCCTGCACCCATTAGAATGCCTTACTTGTCCAATATTATGGTGTATCATTAGGATCAAAAGTCAGTGAATATAAGTGGGACTATCAATAATATTAATGGAACTAATATTATCATTAGTCACATTAATATTATTTGTAATCCTACTAATATTATTTTGATGTGACTAATATTCATTATTAGTTCATCCAATGCAATCGAAGAAGTTAAATGTTTACTCTGTGGCATCTACAACAGGTAATAATATGCTGTTATAGGGGCTAAAAGTAATATTAGTGCAATTAAATAATATTAGACCCACTAATATTATTTTAAGTTACACTAATATTTATTTTAGTCACACTAACAGTAGTTATTTTTAGTCAGACTAATGATAATAATATTAGTGGGACTAATATCATTTTTAGTGGGTCTAAACTCTAAATATATTTTTTGTCAGACTAATATTATTTTTAGTCCCAATAGTATTCATTTTATTGGGACTATCAATAATTTAGTGTGACTAAAAATAATATTAGTGGGACTAATGTTATTTTTAGTCACACTAAAATTCCAGACTTTTGACCCTATAGGTACACCATACAAGATCGAGTATTTGTTTTATTTATTTATTTTATTTTATTATTGTTATTATTTTTCTGTAAGGTTAATCTAATCTTCCCAATTTGGTTTTAGTTAAGCCCATCATTGCCTTATATTCATTATATTTATTTGTACAAGCAATAAAATTGCCTCAGATTCCATATACTGTACTTCTTTTTTTTTAGAATTTCTTCTGATTTCCATTATTTACTGTTACATCCGGTACGGATTAGTACAGTGAAGCTTTAGAAGTCCTTGTGGGTTATTGGTTGATTGCGCATGCCCAGTCGTGCCTTACGTGGCAGAGCAAAACATTCGTCAACAAAAACACGTTTTAACGTAAAAATGGACGTGTTTCCTGTATTGTTTTCCCTGACAATTATTTTTATATGCACTGACATCTCAGCGGGTTACTTTATTAATATTGACGCCCATGCAGAAGAATGTTTCTTTGACCGAGTGAATTCAGGATCTAAAATGAGTTTGATGTTCGAGGTTGCGGAAGGTGGTTTTCTCGATATTGACGTAAAGGTTGTGTATTCTGAATTAATCTCATAGCATATCGCTTCATAGTGACTTTAGGCGTAACTTAAGGATATCTGAAGCGCGTAATTTATTTCTAAGTTTATAACCACGAAAACCCATGACATTGCAGAAACCCATACTTTGAAACTAATTTTGCACTAGTTAGTATTGTCTCCAGTCATTTGTACATTGGCCAGCCACAGGGCAATCCTGTGATTAGTAACCTTAAACTAGTCCTTTTCATGCAGGGCATGCAGTGACCCCGATGCCTGGTTGTATGCGCGTCCAACTGGTGAACAGGAGCTTGCGGGTTCAACCCCACCAGGTCAATAACAGTCTTTCGTAGAAATTGATCATGAAATATTTTCTGTGGTCATTCTCTTCCTTCTGCTGATTGAAGAAGTACAGATCTCAGTTTCTGGTAAAAGAATGCACAATACTGGTTAACTGCTTGAGGACTAAGCCTGCCCAGTAATAGTGTGGTTAGGTAAACTGACTGCGCTCTACATGACCCTATTGTGTTGACAGGTGCTTAAAACCTCAACACAAACAAAAATTATGCAGGTCATGTAAAAATAAAGTTTAAATTTTATTATCTTTCACCCCAAATGGCCCTATTTCAGAAACAGTCCCTTATTTGTTAATGTTAACACCAGATGTATACTGATGTCACTGAACTATGATATTCTGACAAGCTGGTAGGTAGCGTCATCTATACGACTGAACATAAAGTGATCATACTTCATGTTGTGTTTTCATTTTTTCTTGCATTACTAGGGTTAAAAGCCACAGTCCAACATCAGGAAGTTGAATAAAAGCCAAAGCTTATGTAAACTTTAACACTTATATTTTATTTTCTTTTATTAGTCAACAAACATGAAAAACAAATCAATCTATCTAGTTGTGCTGCACTACCCCCTCGTGAGGGCATGCACAACCCTCCCCCAACAATGTCACATTAAAATAAATAAATTTAAACTAAAGAAATTACCAAATATGAAATCATTAAACCAAAATCATTATAATTAAATTTAAATAATCCCTTCAATATATCTTAATCCCTTCAATCTATCTAGAACTTTTCATCCCCATGCTTTTTAAAAAAGCAAACTTGCTACATGCTTTCCCTTTCCTAAGTGATAAGGGTGTGTGACAGCAACATTATTTTTCACTTCTCTGCTTAGTGGTGAAAGTGGAGATTAGCGATGGCCTGCCATTGACTGCATGATCTAATTTGTTTTTGTTTTATTAACTTACCCCTTTTTTGAAATTTGACTGCTCTGAAGGGTTGAGCCACAGATGACTCAGTTATCAAAACCAGAGTTCTGCCCAGAAATGTTTCCAAAAATGAAGTTGGTTAATATTCAACCTGAAAAAGTTGCAGAACTGATTTGACAAAGCAAACTCTTAAATACCAAAAGGTCTGTAGTTTTACATTTGTAAACTTTAGGGAGAAAACTTTCAGGTGATTTTGAACATTAGAATAAAGAGCAGAACATAAATTTTCAGCACAATTTTTGTTTCAATGGATTATATTTTATTAAAATTACTTAAATATATAATTTATTCTAATTTGTCACTTTATGTATTTAAAAGTTATTTATGTTAGCATACTTAAAGTTTACTCAGATAGCAGCATCTGAATGGGGGTCTGTACTGTTTGCCACTCATCCAGCAACTTTTAGACAAATCATGGGCTTGTTCAAAATTTAGGGAAAGTATGGTAAAGAATCCTGGTGTGTGAATTGAGTACAATGGTAGTATTTTCTACTCTCTGAATATTTAGGATATTTAACCCGGGGATGGGAAACTTCTGGGTTAATCCTGATTTCAGGATTGAGAACTTTCATTTTAAGCATGAAATATCACTTTACACTTGTTCACACTTGTTCACAAGACCATTCTTTAATGTCAAAAGTAGTTATTTATATGCCTGAAATAACTTTAAAAACTAATTATTTAACTAATTATTAGTTGTATAGCTCCAGATAAGAGGGATTATCCATATAATAATTTTCTTATTTCTCAATAAAACATGTTGTGGGTATTCATGTTTAGAAGTGCCTCCCCAGGTGCTTCTAATGAGTACCACAACATACGTTTTGACTGAGAAAAAAGAAAAATATTAGTAGTTTTTGGACTGACTTTTTAGATTTCAGTATTGATAATAAGCCGCTATTCTCACCCCTGTTAACTGCATTTTTTTTTTTCAGATATATGGTCCAGATGGCAAAGTGATACATTCTGGTGACAGAGAATCCAATGGAAAGTACACTTTTGCTGCACACATGGATGGGGCCTACAAATACTGCTTTAGCAATAAAATGTCCACAATGACACCAAAGATTGTGATGTTTACTGTCGATATTGGAGATAAGCCAAAACAAGAGGACAATATGGAGGGAGATGGTAATTACCTTTTGCACTTAGCCATAGCTCCATTTGAGTTATTATAAGGCTTGTTTTTCAGCTGAAAAAGTACTGAACATTTTATATTTCTCCATGAAAACGTATGTTGTGGGTATACTCATTAGAAGGACCTCATCAAGGCACTTCTAATTAGTACAGTAACTTGTATTATTTGCCTTAATTAGGCAGTTCAAATGAGTATGCATTACATAGGTTTTTGTGGAGAAATAAAAAAAAAAACAAAAAACTTTTTGCTTGAAAAAGTGACAGCTGGAGCTATGTTGTATCACAAATCATAGACCAAATTGATGCAATAAAAGTTACAGTGTAAAGTGAAAGAATGAAGTATTGTTTGTATCTCAGGAAGAGAGTCTGTTTTGTATCACTATATTGATGTTTTTCAGCGCAAAACTGGGTGAGTGTTAGGGTGGTGGTCTGTCCTGTTGAAACTTGCAGAGGGTTTAGCATTGATGTCAATTGGTTTTTAACAGGAAGGCCCTTGCCCCACTTTTTCTTATTTCTCCACAAAATATGTTGTGGATTCTTATTGCATGAGGCAATACTAATAAGTATGCACAACTTACATATGATTCATTGATTAAAAGGAAAACTATTAATACATTTAGGCAGGGGGAAAAAGGGCATCTTTTGTAGGGCTGTGGTTGAATTACGGTTAAAATAATGCAATGGCTGATAAGAGGGTTATCCAGATAAATAGTTTTTCTTATTTCTCCATGGAAACATACTTAGTTGGTATAGGTACTCATCAAAAGTGTCTCAGTGGGGAGCTTCTAATGAGAACCCTCTGAGTTTTCATGGAGAAATACATGTAAGTAAAATATCAAAACTTGGATAAAAAGGTGTCTTACCTAAAGTATCCAGGGTTGTGAAATTATCAAATTTTATTGCTTGTATACGGACAAGTAAAAGGTTAAAATCCACTTGGCCAACCAAGATTTGCGCAAAATCCTTATTTCTCGAAAGAAACATACATGTATGTTGTGGGTACTCATTAGAAGTGCTTCTGTGAGGTGCTTCTGATGAGTATCTACAACTTATATATATATATATATGAGACGATATATACATGTATATATATATAAATAATCTGAATATTTTTTTTAGCTAGAGCTATGAAGTCTTTGTCCCTGGACAAGTCAACTGAAATTTCTTACTGTCCTCGGGAAATGGGACAAGTCAGGCATGGTATTTCCACAGCCATGCTTTATCTAAGCTATTTGTGCTTGTTTTAATAGATGAGTTCCTGGTTTGTCCTTTCAGAACACCAGAATAAATTGGGAGAGATGATAAATGAACTGTCCACAGCTCTTACTGGTGTAAAACATGAACAAGAATACATGGAGGTCAGAGAAAGAATACACAGAGCAAGTGAGTTAATATAATAGGCTTTATTAATAGCTACAAACTACTAAACATTAATAGGCTTTATTAACCCTTGACCTGCTGAATAAATTAAGATGCCACGCCAACTTCTAATTTTGAGCCAATCAGATCACTTGATCCAGATTGTTGCTATAAATTCATATACTTAATGGCAAACAGTGCATATCCAGATCAGTTGGCTTCGAAAGAAGCCAGCTGATCTGGGTCTATACTGTTTGCAAAGGCAGAGTATATCCAGGTTTAGCAGGACAAGGGTTAATTAATAGCTACAAACTACTTAACATTGTCATGGGTGTCGGTAATCCACATTTCTGTGTAAAACTTCAGTAGTCATAGAGATCTAGATAAGAGGGATATCCAGATAAATGTTTTCCTTCTTTCTCCTAAAACATGTTTTGGGTACACGTAGATGTACTTTGGTGAGGTACTTTAAGTGAGTACATTACAATCTTTATAACACGGTTTGTTATAACACAGTTTTGTATATAACATGGTTCAAAGATGGATCAAAAAAATGTATAGATTATATTGAAAAATTACCATCAATTGACATTTTTCTGTACATTTTTGTTTGGATATAACACGGTTGTTTAACTAATATCGTTTATGCTATAGACCTCAACAAAAGTGTTATAAAGAGGTTCTGGTTGACATGACTGTACATGTATGTTTCCTTTGAGACCTTAGAAAAATATCAAGAAAGAGTGGCCAGCCTCGGTGGCTCAGTTGGATGCGCCGTCCCACTGGAGACCAAGAGGTCGCTGGTTCAACCCTCGCTGAGGTCAGCAACATTCTTTCGTGGAGATTGATCATGAAATATTTTCTACAGTCATTCTCTCCCTTCTGCTGATTCCAGAGGGCCGGTTGTCAGTTTCTGGCGAAAGAATGTGCACAATACTGGTTAACCGCTTAGAGGACCAAGTCTGCTCTGTAAACGTGTGGTAAGGTAAACTGACCGCACTCGACATGACCCCATTGGGTTGACTGGGCTGTAAAACCTCAACACAATCAATCAATCAAGAAAGAGTTGAAAAAAATGCCATATCACGAGTTGGTCTCCGTGGATCCGACTGGTAATCAGGAGGTCGCAGGTTGGATCTCCAACGGGTCACGCAACATTCTTTTATGGACATTGATCTTGAAATATTTTCTGTGGTCATTCTATCCCTTCTGTTGATTCAAGAAGGGACTGGCCTCGATGGCTCATTCGGATGAACTGATCAGGAGGTCACAGGTTCAATCCTTGCAGGATCAGCAACATTCTTTAATGGACATTGACCATGAAATATGTTCTAACTTCTACAGTCATTCTTTCCCTTCCACTGATTCAAAAAGAGCAGTTGTAAATTTCTGGCAAGAAAATGTGTGCAAATACTGGATAACGGCTTAGAAGACTAAACCTGCCCAGGAAAAAGTGTGGTTAGGTAAACTGACTGGCTCATCATGACCCTAATGGGTTGACTGGACCATGAAACCTCTACCCAATCAATCAAGAAGGGCAGTAGTCAGTTTCTGGCGAATGAGTGCTCACAAGTTCTGGTTATCAGTTTGAAGGAGATTGGGCTGTTAAACTCCAACCAACCAAAAAAAGCCTTAGTAAACACATACACGACACATTTCTCAGTTATGTCTTTTCAAAAGCATCACCGATTGGCTTTTTCCGTAGGACTCCCATTTGCCTGACATTGCAGGAAAAACGGCTGCAGCAGATGACCTCGGTTGTAAAACAGGGTCGTTTTTTTTTTTTTGTGGTCATTTTGGAGGAAAAAATCACCGACTTATAGCTGAATCTTTACAATAAGCCTGCCCAGTAAAAGCGTGATTAGGTAAACTGACCGTGCTCGACATGACCACATTGGGTTGACTCAACTTGACTGGGCCATAAAACCTCAACACAAACAAACAACTGCATAAAAAGCAAAATTTAGGTAAAACTAGTATGAAATACAGTCGACTCTCGTTATCTCAAATTCCAAGGGACTCTCTGAAATACTTCGAGATATCCGTACTTCAACATATCAGATTTGCAGAATTGCGTAAAAACTTATTTGATTAACCACATTTAACAAATATATGTGTAATTGGACCCTTTAAGTTAGAGATATATTGAAAATATTGTGGAAAAGAGGAGAAATTGCTCCTTAGGAGCAATTTATCCTCTTTTCTATAATATTCTTTTACATGTTGTTAGATTTTCATGTTTAGGAAGGGAACAGATTTTCATTTCGAGATAAGCGGATATTCGAGATAAGCGAGTTCGAGATAGCGAGAGTCAACTGTACAATGTTAGAAACTTTAGGGCATTAACCTTATTTGCTGTACACATAAGTTCCAAAGATCCATGTTTGACTTGCTAGAGAAGGAAATGTACATACAGTCGAACCTCGTTATCTCGAGCTCGCTTATTTCGAATTACCGCTTATCTCGAAGTGAAAATCTGGTCCCTGTTTTAACATAAAACTATGACAACAGGTAACAAAATAATGTGGAAAAGAGGAGAAATTGCTCCTAAGGAGCAATTTCTCCTCTTTTTCACATTATTTTATATATATATTTCTAACTTCAGGAGTCAAATTACATATTCATTTGTTAAATGTGGTTGTTCAATTTATTGTTTTCCTCACTCTCTCAACTCTGATATGTCGAGTTACGGATATCTCGAAATGTTTCAGTGAGTCCCTTGGAATTCGAGATAACGAGAGTCGACTGTAGTTCAAGGTAAGAGTCCCAGGTAAATATTTTTCTTATTTCTCCACAAAAACACGTTGTTGTTACCCATCAGAAGTGCTCCACCGAGGCACTTCTAATGAGTATACATAACATAACATTTTAGTGGAGAAGTAAGAAAAATATCAACACCTTTTGATTGAAAAAGGCGCCTTATTAAGATCTATGCACAATCATTGTTTTTGATGGTGGTTGAAAAAATGTTTGGTCTGTTGCATTTATTATGTTTCTGTTTCTTTTCAGTAAACGACAACACCAATTCTCGGGTAGTTTTATGGTCATTCTTCGAAGCTCTAGTACTGGTTGCTATGACGCTTGGACAAGTGTATTACCTAAAAAGATTTTTTGAAGTCAGGAGGGTCGTATAACAAGTGCTGAACATAGGATCTGTGTTATAACAAATTTTGTGCTAGCCATTATAGCTGCAGATAAGGCACTTTTTTCAACCAAAAAGCTCTGATTTTTTTCTTATTTCTCCACGAAAACATATTTTTTGGTACTCATTAGAAGCGCCTCATGGAGGCACTTCTAATGAGTCCCCACAACATATGTTTTCGTGGAGAAATAAGAAAAATATGTGGATACCCCTTCTTATCTGGATCTATGAGCCTTATTAACCCTGAATAGCTGGACACTTTAACTCCTTACCATATTTGTTCTAAAATTTGATCATGTTGATTTTACTATAATTTGACATGTTTAAAACTCTGCTGGATGAGTGGCAAACAGTGTAGACCTGCTCAGAGACCACATTCTGTGCATTTGATCTGGGTCTGCATCGTTTGCTACGGTAAGTGCAGTTAAATTGATAATATGGGTGATAATTTAGGATAATATTTGTTATTTTAACACAAACCACATTTTGTGGGAACTCATAGGAATCATCTCAATGAAGTGGTTTGATTATTACCCACAAGATACCCTTTGGTGTAAAATCCCCAAAAATTATCTTCCTGTGCCACATTGAGAAAAATTAGCTGGAGCACAGCAAAACTTGTAGAATATCATATCATGAACTTGTAAAGCCCTGATTAGCATGTGCCTCTGCAGCATCAAATACTTGAGCTGGGGACCAGCCAGATTTTTAAAGTATCTTATAATCTAGATTCAGACCAGGCTGCACTGTGCACAATGCAGCACATGATTGCCAGAGCCTTTAATGATCATCCATAGCTGTTGATAAGAGGCTTTTTTCAGTCCAAAAGTATTGTTATTTTTCTTATTTCTCCACGAAAACATATGTTGTGGTTACTCATTAGAAGCGGCTCGGCTCAGCTAGGTGCTTCTTAATGAGTACCCACAACATATGTTTTTGTGGAGAAATAAGAAAAAATATTTACTTGATACCCACTCTTATCTAGACCTACATGCTTCACCCATTCATTTTCTTGATGTGACGTAAATAATGTTGAAAGAGATATAAAACACCAAATCATCTTCATTATTATAAGTGAGCTGTCATGTTATTAGTGAGCTGTCATGTTATTAGAAATTATCTCGAGGGTTTACTGTGCCCCAGCTCAGTTTTGTACAGTGTATATATATTTGTTCCTAATACTGATATTTATAATTTATGATTACTGTAATACCCCTAAGTATTGGCACAGACAGGCTGAGAAAACAGTATAGAACCAGATCAGGTGCCATGGCTTATGATCAGGGTCTACATTGTTTGTCACTCATCCAGCAATATTTTAGACCAGTCAGCAGGTAGTGAAACAGACTTCAAGATCAGGACTAGTATGATAAGCATAGCAACAGATAAGGTGCTTTTTTCATCCGAAAAATGTTGATATTTTACTTATTTCTCGACGAAAACATACGTTGTGGATACTCATTAGAAGCGCCTCAGCGAGGCGCTTCTAATGAGTACCCACAGCATATGTTTTCGTCGAGAAATAAGAAAAATATTATGTGGATACCCCCTCTTATCTGTAGCTATGGATAATGAGTTAAGGTTTCCTAATACTTAGGGTAGATTCGATATATTGTTGAAATCCTCCTTCTGGTTGTCAGTACAGAATAAACTTGGTCATCAGAAAAGAGGACATAATGTGTGTAAATAAAGAGAAAACTGCATAGCTTTAGTTAAGACACTTTTTTCAATCCTAAAGTATTGTTATTTTTCTTATTTCTCCATGAAAACGTGTTGTGGGTACTCAATAGAAGCCCCTCGTCGAAGCCTTCTAATGAGTACCTACCACATATGTTTTTGAGGAGAAATAAGAAAAATATTAATCTAATACCCACTTTTATCTAGACCTATGCTGAAAAGGTCTAGACCAAATCAACCTTCCACTATTTGATGATAGGCAGAGGTGTTGATAAGAGGGGTAGCCAGATAAATATAGCCGGACTCGGTGGCTCAGTTGGATGCGCTGTCCGACTGGAGACCTGGAGTGCCGAGGTCGGCAACATTCTTTTGTGGAGATTGATCAGGAAATATTTTCTATGGTCATTTTCTCCCTTCTGCTGATTCAAGAAGGGCAGTTGTCAGTTTCTGGTGAAAGAATGTGCACAATACTGGTTAACCTCTTAGAGGACTAAGCCTGCCCAGTAAACGTGTGGTTAGATAAACTGACCGCACTCGACATGACCCCATTGGGTTGACTGGGCCGTAAAACCCCAACACAAACAAACAAACAGATAAATATAAACATGTTAAAATACTTGTGATAATTCTTTTTTTTTTTTTTTTTTTTTCTAAGATCAGAAGAGGTTACAGTAACCATGGTTACTGGTATGTTTTTGTGGTCCTGAAAGAGAATGGCAGTCTTGGTATTCAGTGTTTGATAAGCTCCTGTAGGTAAAGCTATTGCTTTTCTCCCGCTCCCCTACAAAAGTTAGCATCCACATCTGCATCCCAATGAAAATTTTACCCTTTTGGAGCAAATTCTTTCCTTTTACAGTAGACCTTTATCAGAAAGAAAGCAAACAGGTAGGCATAAAAGTTGTCTTCTAGTAAAATTTGGCTGACAATTTACCAGGGCCCGGTTGTTCAAAGCTAACGATGTTGTTAGTTAACGATTCATTAAAATTTACATCCAGTGATACGCAAATATGCAGAAATTTTTTGCTGAAAAAATGTGAGTAGCTGTTGCAGTGCAAAAGTGACACATTTTTTCAGCAAAAAATATCAGAATATAGTGTATTGAATCCGCTAAAAAAGTTAACGAAATGACCCTTAACGAGCTCGTTAAGCTAACGACGCTTTGAACAACTGGGCCCTGGTGTTTTTATAGTCCTCTTAAAAAGGGGCTCACATACCAAAGAAACAAATTTTCTTATGCTGGAATTGCCTCCCTTTCAAAAAAGGGACAGAAACCTGCAATTCACTAAATAGGTTCATCAGGATAGAATATCTCATTAATCCGAGGAATTCTTTTGATCATATCCAAAGAATTTTCACTTACTGTCTTACTGTGGCAGTTTCAGTTCTCGTAGAGAATAACCATCAGACTGTGACCTTGACCGTGATAACACAGGACTTGGATTGCTTACCACTAGACTGGTTACGATGTTCTAATGGTGAAAAAGGCCTGTGGATGTTGCTCAGGTTGTATGCCCCCTGTCAACCCCACTCCCCCCCTGGTCTCGGTCCTGGCTCATGATGTGGAGACTAACTGATCCTAATGGCTTCTTTTACTTGCCTGAATGTCTTGGAAACTGTCAATGTAGAATACTCTTTGTTTGACCAAGTCTTGCATATCACTACTGTTGTGATAATTCTGTACTGAGTCGGATTTGAGGGTAATATGTTCCTGATTATATACAATGTATGTAATCATGTGCTGAAGTACAGCATAGATGAAGAAAATAGTTTTTATAAGTATGGTAGTATTGTGTGAGGTTTCTGTTTTAGATGTGTGTCAAAATGTGGCTCTTGTGAGGAACTGTAAGGGTGCCAGATAATAGGTTTCATCTGCATGTATGAAACCCAAAGCTCCTGAAAAGGGATCCGAAGGAGAGCAAATTCTTTCTTTAAGACCACTTTTCAAAAGGCTTGGTAGCAAATTCTTTGCATTTAGGGTAGATCCCTTTTCAAGAGGTAATTTTGAAAGTACTGTTACAATTTTGAAAGTATCATAATAAGCTTAAGTATTGGACTAGAAAGGCCTGAGCAAACAGTGTAGACCCAGATCAGATGCTGCAGAGCAAGGTGTCTGATCAGGCTCTACTCTGTTTGATACGCATCCAGCAATATTTTAGACCCATTAAGAGGTAGTTGAATGAACTTGTTCAAACTTTAGGATGCGTATGGTAAAAAACTAAGGTGTTCCAATACTTAGGGTTAATACACATTAACCTCTTTATAACACAGTTTGTTATAACACGGTTTTGGATACAACACAGTTCAAAGATGGATCCCAAAAATGTAAAGATTATATAGAAAAATGACCGTTTATACAATTTTGTTTGGATATAACACAGTTGTATAATTAACACGGTTTATGCTTTGGACCCCAACAACAGTGTTATAAAGATGTTTTGGTGTATGTTGAGTCACCTCAGAAGGTATACCAATTTCCCTTGTCATTGATGTATGACTGATGAAAGTTTGTAAGCTGTTTAACCCATTAAAGACCAATCAAACTCTCCCACACTAAATATTGAAAGAGTCCATATTCGAATTTAGGTATGTCAGGCTATATGATATACATATTCCTAAAGAAAAATGGTTGAACTGTTTGCAGACAATGGAGACACTGATCAGATGCCACATTTTGTGATGTCTGGTCTGGGTCTTCACTCTTTGCCTGTTACCCATTTAGGAGTCTCAGGTCTTCAATGGGTTAATTGTTTAGATTTGTTTTGTCTGTTGTTGGATATTCTAGGTGAGTTTTTTTTTTTGTTTTTATTTGTTTTTTTTTTCTGTAATTTGCTTTTATGAAAGGTCTTGTGTATTTGATGTATGTTGTCTTCTAACATACATGTATGCCTAATGTGTGTCATTATACACATCTGCACAGTCGCATCAGTATATCTGCCCTCTGTTCATACATTGTGTAGAAGCCAGCCTCGGTGGCTCCGTTGGATGGGCCATCCGACTGGAGATCAGGAGGTCGCGGGTTCAACCCCGCCGAGGTCGGCAACATTCTTTTGTTGAGATTGATCATGAAATATTTTCTACGATCATTCTCTCCCTTCCACTGATTCAAGAAGAGCAGTTGTCAGTTTCTGACGAAAGAATGTGCACAATACTGGTTAACCGCTTAGAAGACGAAGCCTGCCCAGTAAACGTGTGGTTAGGTAAACTGACCGCCCTCGACATGACCCCATTGGGTGGACTGGGCCGTAAAACCTCAACACAAACATTGTGTAGAATCCAGTGATTATGTAAGCTCCAGATAAGGCACTTTTTTTCTAAAACGTGTTAATATTTTTCTTATTTCACCACAAAAAAATACATTGTAGGTACTCATTAGAAGCCCCTTAGAGAAGCCAGTCTAATATGTACACACAATGTTGGTGTGCCCTGCAAAGCTTGATAGCAATGCTGCACCTGATCAGATGCTGCATTCTGTAGCATCTGATCTTGGTCTATGCTGCTAAATCCACTTTATGGAACATTGGCATAAATGGGTTCACTTTTAACCCATTGTAGGCGGGAGACCCGTAAAGGGGTAATTGGCAAACAGTGCAGACCCAGATCAGACGCCACAGAACACGGCGTCTGATCAGGGTCTTCACTGTTTACAAATAGTTTAGCCATTTTTCTCCAGGAACGTGTAAATCTCATAGCAGGATCTATCTAAAATTGAAATTGGACTCTTCCAATATATAGTGTGGGAGAGTTTATTCAGTATACAATGGGTTAAACATGCTTTCTCAAAATTTTGAACAAGTAAATCATAGCTCCAGATAAGAGCAGTTCTCTAGATATTTTTTTTTTTTATTTCTCCATAAAAACATGTTGTAATACCCATTAGAAGCAACAATATATCTTTTCATGAAAAATTAAGATAAATATTAGTACTTCTAGGAACCACAAAAAAAAAATTAAAAAAAATAGGCTTTGTCTGGTGCTATGGTTGATTTGACTATCAGGGGATGTATTGCAAAAGTACTGATGGAATGGCAAAAAAAAAAAAAAAAGAGTCAGATGCCATTTATCACCAGCAGCTTAAAAGAAATTTTCTTTTTTCTTTTTTTTTTTTTTCCTCTTCACAGTTTTTATAGAGAAATGTGTATGAACTGAAAGAACTAATAAGTATGTTTGATAAAACTTTGAAAAACCTTTTCCAGCAGTGTTTTGTGTTCTTTTTATAACCCTCATCCCTGTCCTTATTATGCCCCCAACTTCAAAGAAGTTGGAGGGGCATATTGCTTCTGGGTTGTTCGTCCGTCCGTCTGTTCGTCACGCTTTTTGATGCATAGTATAACTTTAAAACCGTGACTGCTACTGTTTTGAAATTTCATATATGGATTCCTCATGAAAAAATAGGTGACACGTATTTTTTTTCTTGACAGGATTATGCCCCTTTTCTGAGTTATGGCCCTTTGAAAAAATATGGATGCAATCTTGTCAGCAAAATATATCAAAAACTATTAAAGCTAGAGCCTTGAAACTTGATGAATAGACTGGTAGTGATGAGTAGACAACCTGATTAACTTTTGAAGAAATTTTGAAAAATACTTCTTGAGTTATGGCCCTTTGTAATTTTGGACATTTTTATCTTGTCAGCAAAATATCTTAAAAACCGTTGGAGCTAGAGCCTTGAAACTTAATGAATAGACTGATAGTGATGAGTAGACAACCAGATTAACTTTTGAAGAAAATTTTGAAAAATGCCTTTTGAGTTATGGCCCTTTGTAATTTTGGGCATTTTTACCTTGTCAGCAAAATATCTCAAAAACTGTTAGAGCTTGAGCCTTGAAACTTAGTAAATGGATTTGTAGTGATGTGTAGATGAGCTGATTAACTTTTGAAGAAATTCTGAAAAACACTTCATGAGATATGGCCCTTTGTAATTTAGGGCATTTTTAACTTGTCAGCAAAATATCTCAAAAACTATTGAAGCTAGAGCCTTGAAACTTGATGAATAGACTGGTAGTGATGAGTAGACAACCTGATAAACTTTTGAAGAAATTTTGAAATATGCTTCTTAAGTTATGCCCCTTTGTAATTTTAGGCATTTTTATCTTGTCAGCAAAATATCTCAAAAACTGTTAGAGCTAGAGCCTTGAAACTTAGTAAATGGATTTGTAGTGATGAGTAGATGACCTGATAAATTTTTGAAGAAATTCTGAAAAATACTTCATGAGTTATGGCCCGTTGTAATTTTGGGAAATTTTACCTTGTCAGCAAAATATCTCAAAAACTGTTGGAACTAGAGCCTTGACACTTGATGAATAGACTGGTAGTGATGAGTAGACAACCTGATTAACTTTTGAAGAAATTTTGAAATATACTTCTTGAGTTCTGCCCCTTTGTTATTTTGGGCATTTTTATCTTGTCAGCAAAATATCTCAAAAACTATTAGAGCTAGAGACTTGAAACTTGGTGAATTGATTGGTAATGATGAGTAGATGACCTGATTAATTTTTTTGTAAATTCTGAAAAATATTTCATAAGTAATGGCCCTTTGTAAATTTGGGCATGTTTCCCTTGTGAACAAAATATCTCAAAAACTATTGAAGCTGGAGCCTTGAAACTTGATGAATAGATTGGTAGCGATGAGTAGATGACCTGATTATGCCCCCAGTTTCAAATGAAATTGATGGGGCATATTATTTTGCCTTCATTTGTCCATCCGACTGTTTGTCCGTGCATCAAGCTTTTTTTTGTGCATGCCATATCTTAAGAACCCTGCATGCTAGGGTTTTGAAATTTTATATTTGGGTTCCCAATGAAAAAATAGCCGACCCATATTTTGTTTCTTGTCTAGCATGTTTATTTAAAGTTATGCCCCTTTGAAAAAAATCAGAATTAAATCTTGTGAGCAAGATATCTTGAAAAGTATTTAAGCTGGGTTCTTGAAATTCGATACAGTGAGTGGGAATGATGTGTACATTACCCGATTATATTTTGAGAGAATTCCATGAAAATATAGATAAAGTTACGGCCCTTTGCAGTTCTGCTCATTTTGACCTTGTCAGCAAGATTTCTCAAAAAGCACTTAAGCTAGGGTCTTGAAATATTATATGCTGATTGGGGATGATGTGGAGATTACCTGGTTTGTTTTTTAGGGAATTCCATGAAAAATTTATGTAGTTATGGTCCTTTGTAGTTCTAGGCATTTTGACTTTTTCAGCAAGATATCTCAAAAAGTATTTAAGCTAGAGCCATGATATTTGGTATACTGATTGGGATTGAGGAGGAGATCACCTGAATAAATTTTGAACCAATTAAATGAAATGTTGGAGTTATGGCCCTTCGCAATTTCGGGCCATTTAATGTCGTTGCTTTATTGTGTATAGCATAAGTTTAGAACCATGTATGCTAATGTTTTGAAATTTCATGTTTTGATTCCTCATGAAAAAATAGGTGATCCGTATTTTTTTCTTATCCCAATCATCTCCTATTTTAGAGTTATTTCCCTTTGATAAAATAACATTGAAATCATATATTTGTACTGTTGTTACCATCATGGCTAAGCAGTGTTGGAGTCAAACAGTGTTAGAGTCAGGCAGTTGGGGGCATAGTGTTTTATTAGAGCTGTAGTTTGTAATAGTACCCTGTAGCACTTCCTACCAGCACAGTGGCCCGGCAGAGCATCTGTTTTGTGTCCAGGAGGTTGTAAGTTTAATCCCCAGCTGGGTCATACCAAAGATTTTAAAAATGGAACGGGTGTTTCTCTGTTTGATGCTCAGCGTTAAGAAAGTACAGTTGGATAGCCTGATGGTAGTATACTATATCATGTGTCTGGGTCCT
Organism: Anodontia alba; assembly: GCA_964016985.1. Lineage (NCBI taxonomy): Eukaryota > Metazoa > Mollusca > Bivalvia > Lucinida > Lucinidae > Anodontia > Anodontia alba. The sequence continues at coordinate 37,883,106 of OZ024830.1, forward strand.
GGGTGCCATATTCCAACTAGGCTGCATTCTAAACGTGCATTGAGCTGAGTTACCTGTAACATTAAGACCCCTCCATGATATGACAACAATTGTTGAACTGACTTAACCTGAATAAAAAAAACTGTTGGATATTCATCATGAAAACATACCTATATAATTTTGACCCCCTTAAACCCCACTTTTATACAGTAAAACTGGGGTTTACAGGGGTATACATTATTTTTCTTATTTCAGCTTTAAAACCTAGATTGTGGGTACTCATTAGAACCACCTTAGCGAGGCAGTTCTAACGAGTAACCACAATCTAGGTTTTGAGCAGCATGCATCGAATTGAGTTCCCTGTAACATTAAGACCCTGCCATGATATGACCACTATTGTTGAACTGACTTACCTGAATAAAAAACTCTTGGATATTCATATAATTCTGACCCCCTTAAACCCCACTTTTATATAGTAAAACTGGGGTTTACAGGGGTATACATTATTTGTCTTATTTCTGCCTTAAAAACATAAATTATGGGTACTCATTAGAACCGCCTCACTGAGGTGCTTCTAACAAGTACCCACAATCTAGGTTTTGAGCAGAAATATTAAAAATATGAGTTTTTTATCTGAAAATTTTCATTTTTGGGGGTGAAATTTTCTATATGTTTGTATAGGCATGTTTCCGTAATGTGATAGTATTTTTTTCTTATTTTACAGTCAATACAGAGACTGGCATTTCATGCAAAGTCTTCCCGAAGGAGATGAGAAACTTTCATACTGACACAATTTTGTAACACCCCCATAGTGCCTGCCTATACTATTCATGTATAAGCCAAATTTTAGCTTCCTGAACACACCCATGTTTTTAACTTCCATGTCAGCCATTTGAAAGTAAGACTAATTTTGGGAGAAAATTAAGAAAAAAATATTTCAAAATGGTGTCTGCTGCAATTTTTGCACAGCATGCTGAGCGATGGTTGGGATGGTCCAGTTACAGTTATACATGTACATGTAGTTGCATACCTCCAGAAAAGGTACTTTTTTCAACCAGATATTGTTTATTTTTCTTGTTTCTGCATGAAATAAAGAGTTAATTTTTTTAAATAAAATTTAAAAGTACCAGAGACATCATGTAACAGGTATTGTGGGATAGATTTTTCAATTAATAGCAACACAAAGGACTACAACTTGGAATGCATGCAACTGTTGAACTAACTGGAATTTTTATGTAACGCCACCTACAAGGGGTTGGGGGGGGGGGGGGAGAGGGTGGGGTGGGGCATACTGATTTTGGTGGTGTTCCCATTGGAGTTGACCTGACGTTGTTGTCTTGCACAATATCTTGTGAACCAGTGATTAGATTCTTAACAAATTTTCAAGGTCACTGCAATAGTAAACTGAAAACTCACAGTGCAGGGACATCTTTCTCTGAAAACACTGTTACTAGTTAACATGGTTTTCAGCATTTTTGTAACCACAACAGTATCTTTAATTTGAAATACTATACATCTTTAAACCAGAGAGGTTTGATTTTTACAAGAACACTAAATATTATGTCAAAAGCTATAATGCTTTTCTAAGAATTTATTGATAACTTCTGACAAGACTATGTATATACACATCCTCTTCTAATCTTGCAGCTCATATAGTGGAACAGAGAAAAATATATCAAACTTTGGTGAAGTTGATGTCGCACCTGCCCCTCCCACCCCCCCCCCCCCCCCCACCCACACACACAAAATAAAAGTAATGTTTATTTCAGGTAGAAGAAATTAATATAGGAATTTCATCCAAAGCATATGCATTTTCTCATATGATGCATGAGAAGTTGGGCTTGAAAAGTACCCACAATCTGTAACTTTCATAAAATCTGAGGTAAGAAAATGATAAAGTGGAAAAAGTGGTAAAAATAAATCTAAAAATCATATCCAAAGCACTTGCACTTCTGCAGACCCGACAGAAAATGTGCCAAGTTTCAAAAAGACAGGCGTTGTATGAGAAGTTGCAATCACAAGGTACCCACTGTCTAAACATCTGAGGTCAGAAAATGACAAAAGTTCAAAAAAGTAGATAAAAGTGAAAAATTAAAGCAAGGATTATATGAAAAGCACATGCACATCTTCAGACTATGGGCAAAACATGTGCAAAGTTAAAAAAAACATGGTATAAAATTGTATGAAGAGTTGTGCTCACGAGGTACCCATTGTCTATATATTGAGTATATATTGAGGGTGAAAAATGACAATGTGGAAAAAAAAAAAAAAGATCTAACAATTATATCCAGTCCACATGCACATCCTCATATCATGAAGAAAACGCACAAGAGGTACCAACTGTTTATATAGAAGGAGTGAAAAATGTTCACAATGTGGAAAAAGTGAGAAAAAAAATGATCCGCTAATTATATCCAAACAACATACACATCCTCATATACCATGAAGAAAACATGCAAAGTTTCAAAACGATCGGTACAAAACTGTAAGAGGAGTTGCGCTCACAAGAGGTACCCACTGTCTATATATTGAGGATGAAAAATAACTAAGTTCACAATGTGGAAAAAGTGACAAAAATGTTCTAACAATTATACCCAAACCATCTGCACATCCTCATACCATGAAGAAAACATGCAAAGTTTCAAAACGATCGGTACAAAACTGTAAGAGGAGTTGCGCTCACAAGAGGTACCCACTGTCTATATATTGAGGATGAAAAATAACTAAGTTCACAATGTGGAAAAAGTGACAAAAATGTTCTAACAATTATACCCAAACCATCTGCACATCCTCATATACCATGAAGAAAACATGCAAAGTTTCAAAACGATCGGTACAAAACTGTAAGAGGAGTTGCGCTCACAAGAGGTACCCACTGTCTATATATTGAGGATGAAAAATAACTAAGTTCACAATGTGGAAAAAGTGACAAAAATGTTCTAACAATTATACCCAAACCATCTGCACATCCTCATATACCATGAAGAAAACATGCAAAGTTTCAAAACGATCGGTACAAAACTGTAAGAGGAGTTGCGCTCACAAGAGGTACCCACTGTCTATATATTGAGGATGAAAAATAACTAAGTTCACAATGTGGAAAAAGTGACAAAAATGTTCTAACAATTATACCCAAACCATCTGCACATCCTCATACCATGAAGAAAACACATGCAAAGTTTCAAAACGATCGGTACAAAACTGTAAGAGGAGTTGCGCTCACAAGAGGTACCCACTGTCTATATATTGAGGATGAAAAATAACTAAGTTCACAATGTGGAAAAAGTGACAAAAATGTTCTAACAATTATACCCAAACCATCTGCACATCCTCATACCATGAAGAAAACACATGCAAAGTTTCAAAACGATCGGTACAAAACTGTAAGAGGAGTTGCGCTCACAAGAGGTACCCACTGTCTATATATTGAGGATGAAAAATAACTAAGTTCACAATGTGGAAAAAGTGACAAAAATGTTCTAACAATTATACCCAAACCATCTGCACATCCTCATACCATGAAGAAAACATGCAAAGTTTCAAAACGATCGGTACAAACTGTAAGAGGAGTTGCGCTCACAAGAGGTACCCACTGTCTATATATTGAGGATGAAAAATAACTAAGTTCACAATGTGGAAAAAGTGACAAAAATGTTCTAACAATTATACCCAAACCATCTGCACATCCTCATACCATGAAGAAAACATGCAAAGTTTCAAAACGATCGGTACAAAACTGTAAGAGGAGTTGCGCTCACAAGAGGTACCCACTGTCTATATATTGAGGATGAAAAATAACTAAGTTCACAATGTGGAAAAAGTGACAAAAATGTTCTAACAATTATACCCAAACCATCTGCACATCCTCATACCATGAAGAAAACACATGCAAAGTTTCAAAACGATCGGTACAAAACTGTAAGAGGAGTTGCGCTCACAAGAGGTACCCACTGTCTATATATTGAGGATGAAAAATAACTAAGTTCACAATGTGGAAAAAGTGACAAAAATGTTCTAACAATTATACCCAAACCATCTGCACATCCTCATACCATGAAGAAAACACATGCAAAGTTTCAAAACGATCGGTACAAAACTGTAAGAGGAGTTGCGCTCACAAGAGGTACCCACTGTCTATATATTGAGGGTGAAAAATGACTAAGTTCACAATGTGGAAAAAGTGACAAAAATACATTGTAATTTAACAATTATATCCAAACCACAAGCACATCCTCATACCATGAAGAAAACACATGCAAATTGTCAAAATGATCGGTACAAACTGTAAGAGGAGTTGCGCTCACTAGACACACAGGGTAAATGTTGACGAATAGAGGACGGACGTAAACTTGCACGCTAAATCGCGCCTGCCAAAGCAGGTGCGACAAAAACACTTCACAGGCTTTTTCCTCGGGGTTTAAAAATGTGTGTCCCAGGGACTCCCTTATGTGGAATTAAGGGGTCCTTTAATAAGATCAAGGAGTTCGTTAACCATTAAAGCGCTAATCACAACTACAGCAGATGACACTTTAAAGTACTTTTATATCTTGCCTCTAACTTTTGAGGGTTCAGAATTTTTTTGAGGGTAGAAGCTGACAAAATGCGAGTCGAGGAAAATCCTGACTTGAGTAATGTAAAATTTTAGCAGACATTTTGATTTAATTTATTTATTTATTTATTTATTTTTTTTTATTTATTTATTTTATTTATTTATTTTATTTATTTATTTTTTGTGACTGCTTTAAGAAGCAGGAGCGACATAGGGATCTCGTTCTGGCGGCGGCATTGGCTTTGTGAACAATGTTAAGTCTGTGCGTTCAGCTCCCATTACGAAAACACGCCTATTCAAATACACTGAAAATTTTATCACCAAAAAATGGCAATTTTTCACATAAAAAATTCTGATATTTTTCATGTTTCTGCTCAAAACATAGATTGTGGGTACTCGTTAGAACCGCCTCGTTGAGGCGGTTCTAACGAGTACCCACAATCTATGTTTTTGAGCAGAAATAATAAAAATAATGTATACCCCTGGAAACCCCAGTTTTACTATATAAAAGTGGGGTTTAAGGGGGTCAAAATTATATAGGTATGTTTTCGTGATAAAAAGCTTTTACCAAACGGCAAACAGTGAATCTGGTCAATGTGCCTTCCCCAGGGGTGGTTATTGTAAGGAGGTTACATTCTCTATAAAAACATGGCTTTTGGGTACTCATTAGAGCCTGGCCTAGGCAATATTCTAATGAGTACCAACCAATACTTCTAGGCTAATGTAACTTCATACACACATTCGACATGATGCACTCTGTGACTGTCCACTGCCATGGACCTTTACTGCCCTTGAACTACATTTTACGCTTGGCTGAACAATGTTTAGTCTGCATTTAGCTCTGTTTCTTGAACACCATCAGCAGTTCATGAGTTACGACATAGCCGTTGGACGGATTTCATGTTTTATTTTTCAGAGAAAATAAGGCGATATTGCATGTGAATCACCTGCTAGCGGTTGACTAACATGAACTGTCAAGCGTTATTTTCTCTGAAAAATAAAAGAAGTATAATAGAATGTTGTCTGCTGCAGCTATGACTGATGCTTTAAGGGTTAAATGGTTTAAAATATTTTTATGGTTTAAAATATTTTTATACGCTTCGGTAATGTAATAAATAACTTTTGCCCGAACATCAAGATGCTTGTAACAGATTACTCTCCCTTGACAATTTTTTCTGTACAGAGTTGGTCAGAATGGTATCAGTATAATTAGTTGAAAGGCTAGGTCCAGTCAACTTAAGTTTCACAAAATCAGCAGGGCGAGGGTTTATAAAATATGAATTTCACCCCTCATTCATGTACATTGCTGATAAAATTATGGAATGACTCAGATACTTATGATGTTAATCTGATACCCATTTATGATCAGATGCAAAAAGATATGCAAAATTACTTCGTCTTTTGTACTGAGGTATAATTTTGTCCCTCAACCAAAGGGGAGGGGAGCGGGACATGTTTTTTGGTGCAGATACTGTTTGCGTGAGCGTTGGTGTAGCCTGTTTTGAGCGCTCTATCTTTTGAACCAATAAGTGGACATTTACCAAACTTGCATGTCTATATCATTGAGTAAATTTGATGACACTGACCTTATTTTCAAGATCATCAGCTTTCAAAAATGGTCAAATTCTGAGTAAAAATTGCTTTTCTCTGCACTGTCTCCAGATCCAAGATGTATTTTTTTTTTTTTATCAAACTTGGTACATAATATATATGGGATGACCCTAATTGCTGATTACTGGTTTTGGTGACCTTGACCCTATTTTAAGAGTCAACACAGACTTTAGACTATACTCAACACTATCGGTGGACTTGGTTCAAAACTGGGTAGAGAAGCTTCTGGGGTTCCATGTTCGAATACCGCTCGAGGCGGAATTCAGCTCTTGACTGTACGGAGCTTCATTGCACAGAGCCTTTCATTAGGTGCTAGGGAAAAGTTCCGGCGGAGAAAACAAAGGGTCTTTGCAGCTCTAGAAGAAATATCCGAGACATACTGACCCCAATCCAAATTGTTTGAAATAGTTATACTCATGTATTTTGCGGACTGAACTCAGTAGGCATTCTTTACAAACCTATAGCGGGCCGTTATCGGCCCGTCAGGGTAGCTGACGGGCCGATAACGGCCCGCTATAGATTTATAAAGAATGCTAGCAGGGAACCTGTTCCGAAGTTTGATTGTGTAGTGTATGTTCATGTTTAATTTGTTTGGAGGGAGCATGCTATGTCACTCTTATGGAATGACATTGGGCAACACATAGTTTTATTTACCAATCGGCTTCCCACTGAACAAGACTATTCAAGTCCTGCTGCAATAACCTGCAGTTTTCTTGAGAAGTTATGTTCTGACAAAGGGCACACTCGTCTGCGAACAAACGCGCTGAAGAGACCATTAATGAATATAAGAGAAAGGAACGGTCCAAGAACTTGTCTTTAGGGAACTCCGGATCAGACTGGGTCTGGCGCTTGGCCAGCTAAGACTACACGTTGAGAGCGTCCAGACAACCATTTGTGGTTAGATGTTCTAATTCCATAATGTTGTACTTTTTACCAAAGCCTCTTATGTGGAACTTTGTCGAAGGCTTTAGCGAAATCCATGATTATTATATTTGTTTATTAGTGTCCACGGTTCAACGTACCGTCCAGTCCGCTGGCAAGACCGAGAACAAACAGGACAAGCTGGGTAAGACCTCCGAATTCGGAATCCATACTAAAGTCAGCAAGAATGATATAGCGTCTTGTGGAAATTCGTTCCAGTGACGAGTCTAAATTTATCCCAAGAAAACTCGTATTTATACCCGCCAATTCTTTGGCAGCTTCATACAGTTTTTTTCGTTCCAGTGGCGTAATCAGATCGGAATTGTTTTTACGCACACCCAGGAGAATTCTTATAACATTCCCCCAAGTGCCGCTTCCAAAATAGGGACTACTCTTAAAGGAAAGAATTTGCCCCCAGAGGGAGCAAATTCTTCCCTTTAAGAGTAGTCCCTATATATTTTGTAAACGATAAACTCTTTCCTTTAAGAGCAACCCCAAAGATAAAGAATTTAAATATTTTATGCAAGTTGATGTCTCTTGTCTATTGCAAACAATGTTATTTTTGTCACGCATATTACGCACATGCGTAGTGAGCGCTACGCCTATGCGTTCGGTCGTCTGATCGAATACACTTAGTGAATTGCCAGGTTTTGCAAGTGAGAGTCTTTTTTTTTTTTTTTTTTTTTTTTTTTTGGGGGGGGGGGGGGGGGGGGGGGGTGTTGTTATGTTGTTGCAGTTTATTGAAAAGTCCCTGGGTTCCCGGGTTTCAACCTATACTTTTATTTAATAAGAGTTTGACCATGCTGGTTAGCAAGGGTGTTGCCAGTAGCAATCACGCACAGAGTAAACAGTTTGGTATTTTTTTTTTATTTTTTTTTTCCACAGTTGACAGTGGTCACAAGTTCGAATCTCCACTCCGTCACATAACATTCGTGAAGATGGATATTTAATAAAATAAGTTCTACGGTCATTCTTCACCTTTCGCTGATTCAAGAAGGCAGGTGTCAATTTCTAGCAAAAGTACGTACTCAAAGTAACGGTTAACCGCTCAGAGGTCTGCTCAGGTAAAGTGCGTGTTAACTGACCGGCTCGGTATGACCTTAACAGTTTTGACCGGGCCATAAACGTCCAAATCAAACCAAATCAAAGTACAGTAGTGCTATCAACGCAGTTGTAACAAAAAATAGCGTATTTTGTCCTAAGTATTGGGGCGGGCAGGTCTTAGCAAACATTGTATACCAAGATCAGACCCCCTCCATTTTTACATTCTAGAGAATCCAATCATTCTTTGGGCGGACAACGAAGGCCTTGAACAGATTCGCGTATACGCAATTAATAAATAGGTAAATAAAAGACAAGAAAAACTAAGGGATAATACAACGTATTGCAAATATGAATATTGCTGAAATAATTGTTAATGATCTTACTCCCTGGGGTTTCTTTTTGTTTTAACCGTTACCACTCTGTGGGCTACTTCAGTAGATGCCAGATTAGTGACATTTTTATTATTATTATTTTATTTTTTTTCAGAAATCACGATTTGACATTTCATGCAAATTGTCTTTGCATGAAATTTCAAATCTTGCTTTCCGGGGATAAATAAGAAAAAAAAACAACATTTCATTTTGTGAAAATTAAACCTAAAGTGCTAAGCATTTATTATGATCCTGAGTCTCTATATCACATACTGTAAATGGCCAAACATTTGACCCGAAACGGACCTTCTGACATGCGCTCAACGTAGACTCCAATCAGCCTGCGCATCCGCGCAATCTGATCAGACTTCGTTGTCTGCATGGAGAAAATTTTCATCCCTGACTATCCAAAATGCGCCCAGGAAAGGTTCTTACCAGAATATGCTAATGACTCTTAGTTGAGCGCGCATGTTCGAATGTACGTTTGAGACGTTGTGGCTCTTAAATTAGTATTTTTCATCGGTGGTGTTCTGTTACAGAACAATCTGAACATGTTCCAGTGTGGTGTTCCTCGGTCATTTCTGACTGTGAGCAACTCTTGATCTTCAAGTCTGGTGAATACAGTGTTACTGCTTTGCATGTGTTCTTTGATGACAGTTTGGACTAGTCTTAGATTACACTATCAATGTCTATGGTCGGACCCATCGTCCTTCTGACTGTAGTTTTCTTGTGTACTGTCTTCAGATCACCACTGAGCCCTTTGCCTAGTTTCGTCACAGAGTTTGTGATTATAGGTGTTTAACCCTCTGGTTTGAAATCACTGATGAGGACCCCTATGTAATTTGGAGCTGCCTCAGATTTAAGTCGAGGTTTAGCGCGAGTAAAACTGTTTAACCTATTTAAGTCTAGCGTCCCATGAAAGGGACATTGACAAACAGTGTAGACCCAGATCAGATGCCGTAGAACGTGGCGTCTGATCAGGGTCTACACTGTTTGCATTAAGTTCAAAAATTTCTACAAAACATGATATAACAATAAAAACTAACAAGCTTATGCAAGAAATGGACGTGTCCAAAGTATTAATCCTTGTCCTGCTGAATAAATTAAGATGCCATCCCTACTTCTAATTTTCAGCCAATCAGATTGCTTGATCCAGATTGTTGCTATAAATTTGTGTAAATGGCTAACAGTGCAGATCCAGATCAGTTGGCTTCTTCAGAAGCCAACTGATCTGGATCTACACTGTTTGCAAAGGCAGGGTATATCCGGGTTCAGCAGGACAAGGGTTAATTAAGGTAAAGGAGTTCATTCGGCATAAATGGGTTAAGCTCCCACAGTTTTTTTTTTTTTTTTTTTCTACTGACCGTTCCAAGACGGTTCCTCTGTTACATCGGTAGTTTCATATGTGGCGTTTGTTTTATCATTGTTGGTTCCCCATCTCTCCTTCTTTTGGTGCCTCGGGAAGACTGCGCCGTGACTGTGGCATTTCCTGGGTATCTTCACTTATATGAGCCAGCGCATGACAAAACCTACAAAATTGCATGTGTGCCCAGCAAAGACTCAGATCAGCCTGGGCATCCGCCCAGTCTGATCAGTCTTTGCTGTGCGCTCAGTGGGTTGCTAAAGACTCAAACTTTCTGCATGCGGACAGCGAAGACTCTGATCAGACTGGGCGGATGCCCGGGGTGATCTGAGTCTTCGATGGGCGCACATGCATTTTGTAGGTTTTGTCATGCGCTGGTTGATACTTTAACTTTGCTCTGTTTGTTGCAAATTTTGCACGATCGTTCTGACGAAGAGTCCACTAACTCTGGGGTTCCGCTGTTGACGCTTCCCAGTAAGCATAAATCTATAGCGGGCCGTTATCGGTAGCTGACGGGCCGATAACGGCCCGCTATAGATTTATAAAGAATGCTAGCTGGGTTTCTCATAGGTTCATATTCATAGATTCCCTTAGCTGCGTAATCATCTGCTCCTTTTCTGATCAGACAGTGCCACTTCGCTCGGTTATGTGCAATTTCTTCTCATGACGTCTATGTTGATGCCCTTAAGGGAGGTTTTTAGGTTATCCATGTAGCATGTCTTCTGGTCATCATAAGTTCTCCATGGGATATTTTTTGGTAAGCATTTATTATGCATTCTGTTGCATGACCAGCCCATCTTAGTTGTGTCAGAAGAGCACGTATGCTGTACATCCCTGCCCTTTGTCAGACTTCTGTGTTAGGGATATTGTGTTGCTACCTATCTGGGAGTTTCCTCAAGCAGCCTTTGTGGATGTAAGTCTTTACATGTCCACGTATCGCATGCATATAAGAGTGTTGGCAGTACTGCAGGTTTGTATCTAGCCTGGTTCCATTTCGATCTCAGACATATCCATATAGTCTGTCAAATGCACTGACCGTAAGTATCCTCATCAATACTGGGTGCTGATTGTGAGATGGTATTTGTCATAGGCGTTTGAAACTCATCCATACCTTCTTGCATTGTCCTCTTTGTTGTGTCAGTCAATTCATCCACAACTTCTTGTCGCAGCTTGGAGTTACAAGTTCTACTTTATTTTATCGTCTCTTAAACGCTTAGTATGCTTGGAAAAAAATCAGCAGCCGACAAATTCGTCATTTTTTTTTCCATTTTATTTTCCAGGAAACAGGAACTGGCATTTCAAACAATTTGCATGAAATGTCAAAATTCTAGCTATTTTCTTGGGAAACGACCAGTTTGCCGTCTGAAGAATTAGCCTAAAATGTGATAAGGTTAAAAGAATGTCATATGCTTAGGTTATATCGTGAATTTAGACCAATTTAGGTTTAAAAGTCTAAAAATAAATGATAACGTAAGAAAAAGCAGGTAGACGTCAGCTTCTTTTTCTGTCGCACAAAAGAAACGCCAAAGGTGAAATTATTAACTGCCAATTACGCGTCAGTTTAATACCTTAACACTCTGCGTAAAAGTTTCAGTAGACGACAATTTAAAATAGTTTTCTTATTTTTCCCTGAAAACATGTTGTGAAATTTCATGCAAATTGCCTCGACGTGAAATGTCAAAACCTATTTTCTGGGAAAATTAAGAAAAATATCAATTTGTCGTCTGCTGAATTAGCCAAGAGAGTGGTAAAAGTTAATTAGCTCTACCTTTAGGTAATTCATCGATTATACAGGTATAATTTGTGACGAGCCAATGAAGCTTTGAATTATCCCATAAAAATTGTATGAAAATGGTTCATAAAAGCTTAGACTGACATTGATCCAGCTTAGAGCGAATTGTATTTTGTTGACTTTTCACTCAACAGGAAGTTTACCTTGCCGAGCCTCCATAGAAAAATAATCAATTCTAAAAATAACCGCACGTGTCAGATAACAGAAAAAAAAAGTCAGATGCTTACCTAGCTGTCATAATTGACTATGTATTGATAAAATTTTAGTGAAGCACAAATGTTACAATGTAAATATGCCAGGTTTTAGATATTGTTTTGTGGATAAATTAAGGAGAAGATGTATTTGTTTGATCTGCCGACTTCCAATGAGGGACTCTGTTCAAGTGACGTCATGTGGACACAGGTACTGTGATCTCTGCCTCCAAGAATTTCTCAGGTAAGATGGTAAGATGTCTTCGACTTCGTCTGCTTAGAGTTCTGGGTAAAAAATTCAGCAGACAACAGTTTTTGTTTTGTTTTATTTATTTTTCAGCAGAGAATGGGCTTTGACATTCGTTTAAATTATCTCCTTACAAATGTCAAAGCCTATTTTTGGGGAAAATGTGAAATTTGAAAACCTGTTTCTGGGGAAAGTAAGAAAAAAAATGAGTATCACCTGCTGAAATTTAGAAATATTTTTCTTATTTTTTTCCCAGAAAATATGCTTTGACATTTCACGCAAATTTTCTGAACTAAGGTGACCATATGCATGAAATGTTCTACAATGCAGAACATAGTAGGCTGATAGGCCTTATTTATATTCTTACTTATATAGGACATTAATTTTTTATTATCAGTTGGCTGAGGTGCCAGCCAACAATGTCAATATTAAGGGATTACAAATGTCAGCCTATTTTCTGGGAAAACTAAGAAACTATTTTCAGTTTGGCATCTGCAGAATTTGCCCATAGAGTGGTAAAGGTTACAGATTAGGTTTGTGTGGTTTCCGTAGATGCAGGACTTGCACCCTTGACATATGCTTGAAAGTCTGGTACTCTACCAAGATACTAACCAGACTGACTTTATTTCTCCTTGAAAACAGTACTCAGAGTTTCGGTGTGGATGGATATTTATAGCATCTCATGCAGTCATGTATATAGCTCCAGATAAGATGCTTTTTTCAAGCAAAAAGTACTGATATTTTTCCTATTTCTCCACAAAAACATAGCCGACCTTGGTGGCTCAGTTGGATGCGCCGTCCGACTGGAGACCAGGAGGTTGCAGGTTCAACCCCTGCCGAGGGTGGCAACGTTCTTTTGTGGAGAGAAATATTTTCTACGGTCATTCTCTCCCTTCCGCTGATTCAAGAAGGGCAGTTATCAGTTTCTGGCGAAAGAATGTGCACAATACTGGTTTAAAGATTAGAGGACTAAGCCTGCCCAGTAATTGTGTGGTTAGGTAAACTGACCAAGCTCGACATGACCCTATTGGGTTGATTGGGCAGTAAAACCTCAACACAAACAAACAAAAAACATACATATTGTGGGATTTCATTAGAAGCCCCTAATGAGTACCCTCAAAATATGTTTTCATGGAGAAATGAGAAAAATATTCTGTGGGTACCCCATCTTATCTGATGCTATGCATATATGAGTTTGTATTTTTGTATTTTTTTTTTTTTTTTTTTTTACAGTCATGAATGAAAGTCCAATATTATGAAATCTGCACAGCTCCGGATAAGGAGTTAATATACAGACTTTTTAACTCCTTACCATACATGATTGAGAATTTGTCTCAAAAACTTTGAAAATGTTATCATCCAACCTACATTAATAACCTCAATATACATATATTTAGACCCATCCTACTTACATTCTAAGTTTTTGTGGTTGGCTTCTATGCATTTGATTGCCTTTTTTATGTGTCTGAAAACTGTTGAATGAGTTGCAAACATTTAGACGCTGTCTGATCTGTGGCATCTGATCAGTGTCTACACTGTTTGCCCAGGGCTGAATACTTAGGATAAATATGGTTCCTTTTATGTCATTCTCCCATTTGATTGACAAGTTACTGCAACAAGGCCATATAATTGCTTAATTTGATCACTATCTTACCCAGAACTATTGTTACTTCAATTGGATAATGCTCATAAATATCTGCCAAGATGCAGTAAAAATGTTATGATGACATCAGATACTGTTGTCCTGTAATCATATTTCTCCAGACAAGGCACTTTTTTCAAGTAAAAAGTATTGATGTTTTTTCTTATTTCTCCATTAACCCTGGTCCTGATGAACCCGGATATACCCTGCTTTTGTAAACAGTGTAGATCCAGATCAGTTGGCTTCTGAGAAGCCATCTGATCTGGATTTACTCTGTTTGTCATTAAGTATTCAAATTTGTATCAACAACCTGAATCAAGCAATCTGATTATTAGATGTGGGTGTGGTATCTTAATTTATTCAGCATGACAAGGGTTAAAACATGTTAGGTACTCATTAGAAATGCCTTGCTCAGTGAGTATCACAACATATGTTTTCATGGTGAAATAAGCAAAACTGATGTGGTACTTCACAGGAGTACTTTCTGGAGAAATAAGAACAATATTTGCCAGGGTTTATAGGAGTTATTGTGTCCCAATATTAACATTTACCATGCTAGTGGCAAATTCAGCAGGTGACAAACTTATTTTTTCATAGAATCTGACACTTCATGCAAATTGTCTCCTTATGAGACAGTTTCCAATTTTCAAGGAAAAATTAAAAAAAAAATATTTCAATATGTCATCTGCTGAAATTTTACCCAGCATGCGTTAAGGATGAATTTGGTAGATTCTGTTTTTGTAGCTTAATCTGCAGAATTTGCAAAATATACAACTTAACCATTAAATCTTTCTTCTGTATTTCAAAATTCACATGAAACACTTGAAAAAGAAAAAAAAAATCATTGCTGTCTGTTGCTGTTAAGACTGGTACTTTAAAGCCTGCTAGACCTACCCTTTGTTATTTATTTATTTTACAATTCTGTGCAATATGGAATATTTTCATTAACCCATTTTACTGAGAATTCTACAAAAGGGTAATTGGCGAACAGTGCAGACCTAGATCAGATGCCACATTCAGGTGTTTCTATAAAACATAGTAAAAACTGACCAGATACCCTGCTTTTGGAAATAGACCCATCCAGAGAGAGGTGCTAGAAGAGTCCATTTGACATTAATAGGCTAAAATTGATCGTTAGTTTTACTCGCAGCAAATATCTTTGTGGAGAAATAAGAAAATACAGTGTGTTTATCAGCGGAGGAGAATGGCTTATACATACATCAAAGATTATTATATCTTCCATTGCTACCCTGATAGTCAAAGAAGGCAAAGTCCACTCTTAACATATAGGCAGGTCATTGAGGGGGGGGGGGGGACAAGTTGACACTGATATTAATGAGTCAGACAAAGTGAAAACATAAGATAAAGTGAAAAGCCAAAAACAGAGTTGCAATGTCAGAAGATACCATAATAACCCTTTGTATTTGGGACAGACAGACCTGAGCAAACAGTGTAGACCCAGATCAGATGTCGCAGAATGCGGCATCTGATCTGGTTTACACTGTTTGCCACTCATCCAGCAGTTGTATTTAAACACATCAACAGGACCTGGACAGGTAGTGAAATGAGCTATTTCGAATTTTAGGACAGGTTTGGTAAAGAATTAAGGTGTCTGAATATTCAGGGTTTATATCTTCTGGTACATGAGCTCTGTGAAGACTGAGATAAGACTTCAGATGCCTGGGAGAAGCCTGGGATTCTTGGCTGTCGATGGAACTATGGCAAAGCCTTTGATCAGACTGCTCAGCTGTGCATCCTTTTTTGAGTCTTAGTGGCTGCAAATGTCAGAATGTTTGGTATCAGCAGTCATGAGTTTCAAAAATATAGTAGGAGAGTCCAGAGTTCTGGAAAAGAGGGATAGCCAGATATTTTTTTATTATTTCTCCACCAAAAGATACGCTGTAAGTATTAGAAATGGCTTGCCAAAATGCTTCTAATGGGTACTACAACCTCCTATTTCCTGGAAAATTTAGAAAATTCTGAGGTGGCCTTCATGGAAGATCAGCTATTACATGTATTGTCCTGCTGAACCCGGATATACCCTGCCTTTCCAAACAGTGTAGATCCAGATCAGTTGGCTTCTTCAACTGCACTGTTTGCCATTAAGTATGTGAATTTATAGCAACAATCCAGATCAAGTAATCTAACTGGCTGAAGATTAGAAGTGGGCGTGGCATCTAAATTTATTCAGCAGGACAAGGGTTAATGTATGTGCTACATGTTGTAACCTCAATAAAGTCTTCACTTACTTATTTCATAAACTCAGGGATGGAAGACTTAAGACCTTGATCAAAATACATGGATGCAAAGGCTGCTGTTTGCACTTTCAGTAGGACACTTTTCTGGTGACGTGACCCTGAGGTGGCCTATACAAACACTTTTGTGACAAAACTGACAGTTTAATCCTCTTAATTCAGTTCATTGACTAGACAAACCTTTCAAGATAGAGATTAAATTAAGCACATTGATGACCACTGTAGACACTGATTGGCATTAACTTCCACTCATCCTGATCAACATACTACTAGATTATTGTGTTTTCACTGACAGTAGCTGTAGATAAAAGCAGAAAGTATTTATATTTGTTTAACTTCTGCAGGAACACATAAGATGCGGGCACTCATTAGAAGATAAATTATGTGTCATTACATTTACCCGAGGAAGTCACTTGCAGCTGAGCGGGTTCGATCCCCGGCTGGGTCATACCAAAGACTTTAAAATGGTACTAGCTGCTCTTTCGCTTGGCGCTCAGCATTAAGAAAGTAGAGCTAGGAATCGGAATTGGTCAGCTCAGTGTCAGTATAATGTGACTGGGTGGAATATCATGTCAAAGTGTCTGGGGCATGATATTTCAGTGAGGAGCACTCTAAAAATGAGCATTGAGCTCCCTGTCACATCCAGACACCGTCGCGATATGACTGAAAGATTGTTGGAAGCGACGTTAAGCCCAAATCAAACAAACACTTGCAGCTGAAGTCAAACAGTGTTTATGAAAGCTGTCTGAGTGGCTCAGTTGGCAGAGCATCTCAACAGGTCTGAGTGGCTCAGTTGGCAGAGAGTCTAAACAGTGTTTATGAATGCAGTCTGAGTGGCTCTGTAGGCAGAGCGTCTAAAAATGTTCATGAAGGCGGTCTGAGTGGCTTAGTTGGCAGAGCATCTAAAGAGTGTTTATGAATGCGGTCTGAGTGGCTCAGTAGGCAGAGCATCTCAACAGTGTTTATGAATGTGGTCTGAGTGGCTTAGTTGGCAGAGCATCTCAACAGTGTTTTTAAGGGCAGTCTGAGTGGCTCAGTTGACAGAGCATCTAAACAGTGTTTACGAATGGGGGCTGAGTGGCTCAGTAGGCAGAGCATCTCAACAGTGTTTATGAAGGTGGTCTGAGTGGCTCAGGTGGCAGAGCATCTAAACAGTGTTTATGAAGACGGCCTGAGTGGCTCAGTTGGTAGAGCATCTAAACAGTGTTTATGAATGTGGTCTCAGTGGCTCAGAAGGCAGAGAATCTCAATATTGTTTATGAATCAGAATGTGGTCTGAGTGGTTCAATTGGCAGAGCATCTCAACAGTATTTATGATTTCGGTCTGATTGGCTCAGTTGGCAGAGCATCTCAACAGTGTTTATTAATGCAGTCTGAGTGAATGGCTCAGTTGGCAGAGCATCCAAACAGTGTTTATGAATGCAGTCTGAGTGGCTCGTAGTTGGAAGAACATCTCAACAGTGTTTATGAATGTGGTCTGGATGGCTTAGTTGGCAGAGCATCTCATCAGTGTTTACGAAGGCAGTCTGACTAGCTCAGTTGGCAGGGCATCCCAACAGTGTTTATCAATGCAGTCTGAGTGGCTTATAGTTATAAGAACATCTCAACTGTGTTTATGAATGCAATCTGAATAGCTCATTTAGCAGAGCATCTTGACAGTGTTTATGAATGCAGTCTGATAGTTGCAGTTGGCAGAGCATCTCAACAATGATAATGATTGTGGTTTAAGAGTCTCAGTTGGCAGAACATCTCACCAGTGTTTATGAATGCCGTCTGAGTTGCTCAGTTGGCAGAGACTCTCAACAGTGTTTATGAATGCAGTCTGAGTGGTTCAATTGGCAGATCATCTCAACAGTGTTTATGAATGTGGTCTCAATTGGCAGAGCATCTCAGAAGTGGATAGGTTCATCTGGCAGAGGAACTCAACAATGTTTATGATTGCGGTCTAAGTGGCTCAGTTGGCTGAGCATCTCAACAGGATTTATGAATGGTCTGAGTGGCTCAGTTGGCAGAGCATCTCAGCAGTGTTTATGTACGTGGTCTGAGTGACACGTTTGGCAGAGAATCTCCACAGTGTTTATGAATATGGTCTGATAGCTCAGTTGGCAGAGCATCTCAACAGTGTTTATGAATATGGTCTGAGTGCCTCACTTGGTAAAGCATCTGAACAGTTTTTTATGAATGTGGTCTGTGTGGCTCATTTGGCAGAGCATCTCATTAGTGTTTATGAATGTGGTCTCAGTTGGCAGAGCATCTGAACTGTGTAAATGAATGCAGTCTGAGTGGTGCAGTTTGCAGAGTATCTCCACAGCATTTATTAATATGGTCTGAGTGCCTCACTTGGCAAAGCATCTCAACAGTGTTTTATATGAATGTGGTCTGAGTAGCTCAGTTGGCAAAGCACCTCAGCAACGTTTATGAATGAGGTTTGAGTGGCTCACTTGGCAAAGCATCTGCCTTTTGGGTAAGAAGCTTGTCAGTTCAACCTTGATCTGGGTCTGTACTGTTTTTTTTTTTTTTTTTTTTCAGATATAAATGTCAGAATACTTTGGGTAAATAGGGCATTAAACCATGGAATCGACAAATACCGTATTCGACCTAATTACCGCACTGTGCGCTTAAGTTTTTCAAACTTACTGGGAACACTCATTCGTGGTAAAATATGTACCTACTAAGGGTACACTATAAAAAAAAGATCAGAAAAGGACTTATTTGATGATGATTATGCAATTTTTCTGATTATAAATGCATATGTTGTGGGTACTCATTTGAATTGCATCGACAAGTTGATGCAATTCAAATGAGTCCCCACAACATATGCCTTTATAAAGAAGTAGACAAAATGTACACTGCCTGTAATCTTTAGACTATGAAATCGCTTGACTGTGCTCTTATAGGAGTATGTGCGGTAATTAGGTCGAATACGGTACATCTAAAAGAAAATTACTTTTTTGTAAAAAGGGTTTTGTTTGAAGCTGTAGACATACCTATTTTGATAAATATGGTGTGGATGTAGAAAATAAAAAGAATTAGATCAGTTTAGGCACCTTTCCCTACATAATTATCAACTCCAGAGACAATGACCTTTTACCCAGCAAAGCGCACTAGAAACCCTGCACTGTGGGGACAGACAGAAGGTAAAATCCTCACTCTTTGTTCCCAGCACCTTGGATTCTAAACAGGCATAACTGAAAACTTGTGCATAAAACCCTATAGCTTCAGCACTATTACCCTTTGTAGATCGAATAGACTTCCCCACATTATATATTGGAAGAGTCCAATTTCAATTTTAGGTAGGTGAGGCTATGAGATTTAGGTATTCCTAGAGAAAAATGATTGAACTATTTGCAAACAGATTTGAACTATTTGCAAACAGTGGAGACCCTGATTAGATGCCATGTTCTGTGGCATCTGATCTGGGTCCGCACTGTTTGCCAATTAACCTTATAGGGGTCTCCGGATCTCAATGGGCTAACCTGCTCTTTGTGTGACAGTGCAAATTTAAAATCCAGTACTTTGCACTGCCATCTATTGTCCTACCCCATGGGTGGTAGGAGGTGGGAGAAGGGCAGTGTTTTAACAAGTTGTCTGGATTGGTAATTGTCCGAACACGTTTTAACAAATGACTGGTGCATTATATCCCAGCAGGCAAGCAACGTTGAAACAACGTCGATTCAACAGGACGTTGAATCCACGTTGAATAGACATTGTTTCAATCTTGTGTGTCTGCTGGGATTATAATAATTATGTCAAGAGGACAAATGATATATCAAATTAAAACAGTCAGATTTGTCATAGATCTAGCACAGGTACTTTTTTTAATGAAAAGCACTGATTTAATTTTCTTATACTTGTTGATACTCACTAGAAGAGCATTCATGAAGAAATAAGAAAAAAATATTTACTCATTACCCTCTCTTATCTAGAGTTATAAATTTGTAAATAATTTTCATGTCGGTGGGTCACTATCAACTGCCTGAAAATATTCAATTAACATTGTAACTGATTAGAGATAACTGTAATCATATCTAACAGGTAATTTACATCCCCTTCTTCTTTCTGTCTCACTGGAATGTTGATAGATAAGTAGGTTGGCTTTGATCTGGTATACCTGAACTACAGGTGATATAATTGATCAGTTAAGGGTGTTAATTGGGTCTTTGATGTCTCTGACAGTATTGTTAATGCTACCTGGGACACTTTAGGGTCACTTTGACCACAGTAATGACAAAACCCATGTAGTAATATAGGTAATGAGCATTAAAAAATCTAAATGAGGTGTGTATGTCACAAGAAATGGTATCTTTTTTTAATGAAAAGCACTGATTTGTAACAACCTCCCTCCCCACTCCTACCCCTATACTATAGATCAGGGGCGGATCCAGAGCAGGGGTCAAGTCAATCCCCTTGCCAGACCAGAAATGTTTTCATGTGGAAATTTGTAAAGAATTAAGACAATTGTGTAATTCTAGCCTAAAATCGAACCCTAAAGTTCATAATTCTAGGTAATATAATTATAAGTAAACAA
Organism: Anodontia alba; assembly: GCA_964016985.1. NCBI lineage: Eukaryota > Metazoa > Mollusca > Bivalvia > Lucinida > Lucinidae > Anodontia > Anodontia alba. Next base: position 37,903,599 of record OZ024830.1, read on the forward strand.
CATTTTAAATTTGTAGAAAAAAGGAATTAACATTACCTGTGAATTGTCTCCTATGGAGATGATTTTATTGAAATGTTAGATCCTATTTTCTAAAAAATATAAATAAATAAAATAAAAAAAAATACCACAGTTTTGTGGTGATAATTAAGTGTTCTAAAGGTTAACTGGGTACTCTCGGCTTACATCAGGTTGACTATGGTCATTTGGATGAGTATAATTTACAGGTACATTAATAATTGTTTATTTTATGTAATAGGCCTAATATAAGGTGTGAAAATTTAAATATTGCATCTTACATATTGTTTGCACAAACAAATAGGTAAATATAATATGCAAATGAATGTTTGTAAAAGTTTCCTTATATCTTATTAATCTTTACGACTGTCTGGGCTAATTCAGCAGACAACAAATTATGTTTTTCCCAGAAAATAGACTTGGAATTTTCATGCAAATTTTCTCCTTAGGACATAAAGTGTCAAAGCCTGTTTTCTGGGAAAAATAAGAAAAACGTTTCAAAATGTTGTCTGCTGAGATTTTTACCCAGCATGCCAAGCATTAAGTAAGAATGTAAAGTATGTGGGTGTCGGGACAGGAAGACATATAGTCTGAGTCTTTTGCCAAATGTATCTTGAAGTGGAAAATGAAATAAGCTGTGTTACTTGTAATTTGTAAAAGCTCCTTATGGTGTAATAAACAAGTGACAATCCAGGTTGGCTCGCACTTCCATGAAGTGTGGTCAGGGCCACCACATTTCACTGATAGATTGTGCCATATCGGGGCTTGCTTTGGATGAAAAGCGAAGGCTCTATTTTGTCTGTGCCAGAATTGTTTGTCTTCAATTTTGGCATATCCAATAAGGCCCCTTTTTGTATGACCTTGAATATGATGCTTAAGTTTTGCTGTTTTTTCTTATTTGTCCACCAAAAATAAACATATTATTATACTCATTAGAATAGCCTCACCAAGATGTATACATAGGTCATCACTAAAACACACCTATATAATTTTGACCCCCCTTAAACCCCAATTTTATATAGTGTGTGGGGTTTACAGGGGTATACATTATTTTTTCTTATTGTTGCTCAAAAACAGAGATTGAGCAGAAATATGAAAAATATCAGAGTTTTTTATCAGGAAATTTTCAGTTTTTGGAGGTGAAATTTTCTATATATTTGAATAGGCCTGTATTTGTAATGTGTGCCAGAATCAAATTTTGTCTTCAATTTTGGCATACATATATCCAATGAGGCCCCTTTTTGCATGGCCTTGAGGATCACAGCTCAATAGTAACAGTGCAGATCCAGATCAATTGGCTTCTTGGCTTCTGAAGAAGCCAACTGATCTGGATCTGCACTGTTTGCAAAGGCAGGGCATATCCAAGTTCAGCAGGCCTAGGGTTAAATTCTTTCAAGGATAAGGGAATAAAGAACCTGTTTTAGAAAACATAAAACAAGGGAAATTGCAGTGAAAGCTATTTTTTACATGCATGCCAAGTAAAATGGGCAGTTCTGTACTATTACTAATGACTGCAGTACAAGAAATATCTTTTCCTTGCAAACCAGCTCAGTGGCTCAGTTGGTAGAGCATCAGCTAAAAGCTGCTTTGTGACTGGGAGGTTGTGGGTTGGAACCTCAGCAGAGTAATATTAAAATATGTTATAACATTTTCTCCGAAGGAAAGAAAAAGCTTGAGATTTCATCACAATCTACAGGTACAGGTCTTTGCATTGTGTCAGAGTGCTCATGTGTCCACAGGTGTCTGTCACTGCACATCCAGAGACTTTCTAAAATTAGTATGGTAAATGTCCTAAAATTTCGAATACTTTATTCCATACTTTTTTGGCCAGATTTTTGCTTTTTGTACAGTTCTTTCTTAAAATGCTCAGTGGAATGTCAAACAGTGCAGACCATGATCAGACTGCTGATCTGGGTCTGCACTGTTTGCATATGCAGTTTTGTCAGACACTAAGGTGTATGAAATTTTAGGACATTTACCTTACTAACTGCATTTTCACTTGGCACTCTGTATTAGGAAGAAGCTCTAGGAATGGTTGCACCACACAGTATAATACATGTGTGTGTGACATTAAATTGGTGGCCAGATAGCTCTTATGGTGTATTCCCCTATGCGACTCTGTTGCTAGGCTTCATGAAAAATCTAACTGATTTATTCAGATTGATTGCTAGATGGCTCAGTCAGGAGAGCATCACAACAGTAATCTGAGGGTAGCTGGTATGAGGCCTGATATGGCTGTTGATTTTCCTCACCCTGTGGTATTTGGTGGCCAGTGTAGCTCTAAGGCTGAGTCTGTTAGCATGAAAGAGTATGAAAATAAGTTTCTCAGCTAGCCTAAGGAGGACTCGGCAAATCAGTATTAACCTTTACCACTCTCTGGGCATTTTCAGCAGACGGCAAACTGATGATATTTTTCTTATTTTTCCCAGAAAACAGGATTTGATATTTCAAGCAAATTGTCTCCTGAGGAGACAATTTGCATGAAATGTCAAATCCTGTTTTCTGGGAAAAATAAGAAAAATATTTCAAAATGTCGTCAGCTGAAAATTTTACCCAGAGTGCTAAGCGTTAACCTCATTTAAGCAGGAGAAACTGTTTGTTTGTTATGTTGAGGTTTTACAGCCCAGTCAACCCAATGGGGTCATGTCGAGCACGGTCGGTTTACCTAACCACACTTTTACTGGGCAGGCTTAGTCCTCTAAGGGGTTAACCAGTATACTGTGACAATGGTGGCCAGATAGCCCAGTCAGTAGAGCACTGGAATGGTAATCGCAGGGTCCCATGTTCGAGCCCTGGTGGGCTGTACTTTTTCCTAACCCTTTGGAATTTGGTGGCTACTGGACAGCATCTGGTAGCATGAAAGAGTATGAAACTCTCTCAGCTGGCCTGGAAAAGTAAGAGATTTGATTTGGGATGAATCTTGATTAAGCAAGAGAATATTAATTAAACTGACAGCGGCAGCCAAATAGCAGGTCGGTAGGGCATCGTAATGGTAATCCAAGGGTCCCAGGTTCTAGCCCCTGTTTGGCTTTACATTTTTCTCACTCTTCGACATTTGGTGATTTCGTGTGTCTCCAGGAACATGTCTGGTAGGATGAAAGAGTATGAAAATGAGTCTCTCAGCTGGCCAGAAGAGGACTAAGAGGTTAGTAGCAATAATTGTCAGTGTATCAAGGGCAAGTTGCTGCACAATAAAACAGGTATCTGACAGTTCCCACAATCACATCCAGACACCTTTACAATGTAACTTGAAAGACTGTTGACAGTGACTTTAAACCTCTACTCAAAATCCATCATGAAAACATGCCTATATAATTTTGATCCCCTTAAACCCCACTTTTATATAGTAAAGGTGGGGTTTACAGGGATATACATTATTTTTCTTATTTTTGCTCGAAAACATAGATTGTGAGTACTCGTTAGAACTGCCTCACTGAGGCAGTTCTAACAAGTACCCACAATCTCTGTTTTGAGCAGAAATATGAAAAATAATTGAGTTTTTTATCTGAAAATTTTTAGTTTTTGGAAGTGAAATTTTCTATATTTTGAATAGCTGTGTTTTTGAAATGTTTGTGGGTATTTGTGGGTACTCCTTGGAATATTCTCCAAACTCGGTTGAAATTAGTACCCACATGATGTGTTTTGGTGCAAAAATAACAAAAATCATCCTAAATTTTTCCATCAACATTTAGCCTATTCTGGATGTGTGTAATGTACATTGATCAGGAGTGTTGTTGCTCATTTTCCCACATCAGACCTCGATTATTTTATAGATCCTTTTTAGTGTCCATCTGGGAACATGTTTTAATTACGTTAATATTGATTGTAAGAAACTGTATTAGCTATTACAGTAATTGTCCTTAAACTTTGTACAGCTTTTCTAAACAGAATGTATATGCAAACAGTGCAGAACCAGATCAGACTGCTCCTGAAGGAGCAGTCTGATCTGGGTCTTCACTGTTTGCCATTCTACTAAATATTGTGTTAAACAAATACATAAAAATGAATCTTTGGCAAAAAGTATCAAATAAAATGTTCAATTTTTTAGGACTTTTACTGTAACTTATTCTTATTTTGTGTGCTTTTGGATTGCTTATTTTATTGTGCTTTATTTACCCTAAATGTTGGGATAGATAGGCATGAGTAAACTGTAGACCCAGATCAGACACTGCAGAATGTAGCATTTGATAAGACTTCCTGTCCAGGAAAAGTGAGGCAAGGTTAATTGCACTCGACATGACCTTAATGGCTTGACTGGGCCGTAAAACCTTAACTCATTCAATCAGTTCATAAGAGTCACTGTTTACCACTCATCTGGTAGTTTTAGGCACATCAACACACTGTGAAATAGACCTGTTTAAATTCTGGGACAAGTACAGTAAAGCGTTAAGGCATAGCTCTTGATAAGGTGCTTTTTTCAACCAGAAAGTATCTATATTTTTCTTATTTCTGGACGAAAACATATGTTGTGGTACTCATTAGAAGCGCCTTGGCGAGGCGCTTCTGATGAGTACCCACAACATAAGTTTTTGTCGAGTAATAAGAAAACTATTTGCCTGATACCCACTCTTATCTAGACCAAGGTTAAGGTGTCCCAATATTTAGGGTAAATTCAGAAAATCATGAGAAACTGTATATGTTGGAGAATAATTGCACTGTGCTTGCCCTTAACAGACTGCTCATTCATCATGCCAGGTTTACCCAAACAAAGTTCGAATCTTGTATTATTTAACTCGATCTTTGCATGCTGGGTGATTTTGCATGCTTTTTTGTCATCTGTGGATTTTTTTTAAAATTAACTTTTTAAAGAAAAAATCTTTCAGGAATACCAAAGATTATCAGCAGATGACAAAAGCCACCACTAGCAGAGAAAGAGTTAAAAAAGTCAAATTACTGTATTTACGCTAAATATTAGGTCTCTTTAATTCCTTATCATACTTGTGGTAAAATTTGATCAAGTCTGTTTTGCTACCTATTGATTTGTCTAAAACAGCTTGATGAGTAGCAGTGTAGACCTTGATAATCTTAGGGCATATGCAGTGGGTCTAGGCCTGTCTGTCCCAGTACTGGGCATAATTAACCCTTGTCCTGCTGACCAGCACAGTGGCTCAATGGTAGAGCATCCGCTTTGTGATCGGGAGGTTGCGGGTTCGATCTCCAGCCGGGTCATACCAAAGACTTTAAAAATGGTCCTAGCTGCTCTTTCGCTTGGTGCTCAGCATTAAGAAAGTAGAGCTAAAACTGGTCAGCTCAGTGTCAGAATAATGTGCCTGGGTGGAATATCATGTTAAGTGTCTGGGGAGTGGTATTTCAGTGAGGCAGCACTCTAAAAGTGGGCATTGAGCTCACGGCCACATCCAGACACGGTCGCGATATGACTGAAAGATTGTTGAAAGCGATGTTAAGCCCAAATCAAACAAACAAACAAACTTGTCCTGCTGAACCTGGATATGTCCTGCCTTTGCAAACAGTGTAGATCCAGATCAGTTGGCTTCTTCAGCTCTGGCTCTGCACTGTTTGCCATTAAGTATGTTAATTTATAGCAACAATCTGGATCAAGTCATCTGATTAGCTGAAAATTAGAAGTGGGCATGGCATCTTAATTTATTCAGCAGGACAAGGATTAAAGAGGACAATTTCAAAAAGACAAATTGTGTATCATGCACTATAGCACAGTCAGAGCATGCAGTTTCGTATATGCCAGAGGATTTGTAAAGGATGAGTTTTTAGCGATAATTCTGGGATAATTTTTCTTATTTGTCCATAAAGACATATGTTGACAGATTTGATGCCATGTACTATTGTTGTGGGTACTCATTAGAAGTGCCTCAATGAGGGGCTTCTAATGAGTACCTACAACATATGGTTTTTATGAAAAACTGGAAAAATATCTAAGAATTATCATCAGAAACTCTTCAACAAATTCTCTATATGCCCCCAAACAGTTTTTCTCATGACACGGCTTACTTTTTAACAAATTCAACTTTGTGTTCTTTTGATAATTCATATATAGAATGTCATTCTGACCCATATCTGGACCAAGTGACTTAAGTAGTCAGTTTGTCTGGGAATGTTCTGCTTTTACTTAAGAATCTTAACCCTTGTCCTGCTGAATAAATTAAGATGCCACACCCTTTTTTAATTATCAGCCAATCAGATTACTTGATCCGAATTCTTGCTATAAATTCACATACTTAATGGCAAACAGTGCAGATCCAGATCAATTGGCTTCTTCAGAAGCCAACTGATCTGGATCTACACTGTTTGCAAAGACAGGGTATATCCGGGTTCAGCAGGACAAGGGTTAAGAAGTGAACTTCTGCATGTAGAAAGGGACCATACAATTTATATGAATGGTAATCCTTAACCTCTACCACATTCTGGGCTAATTCAGCAGAAGACAAATTGATGATATTTTTGTCAGAAAAACAAGATTTGACAGTTCATGCAAATTGTCTTCATTTGCATTAAACGTCAAATCCTGTTTTCTGGTAAAAATAAGAAAAGTATTTCAATACGTCATCTGGTGAAAATTTTACCCAGAGTGCTAAGCATTAATCCTCCTACCATATTTATCTTAGTATTTGGACAGACAAGTCTGAGCAAACAGTTTAAACCCAGGTTAGTCACAACAGAACTTGGTATCTGATCAGTATTTACACAGTTTGCCATGCGTCCAGCAGTTTTTAGACACTTCAACAGGTAATAAAATGGATGTTAAAATTTTAGGGTGTGTATGATAAGGAGCAAAGGGTTAATGTGGTATATATGCATAGCAACAGATAAGGCGCTTTTTTCATGCGAAAAATGCTGATATCTTTCTTATTTCTTGACAAAAACATATGTTGTGGGTACTCATTAGAAGCGCCTTGGTGGGGCGCTTCTAATGAGTACCCACAACTTATGTTTTTTTCGAGAAATAAGAAAAATATTATGGGGATACCAATACCCCATTTTATCTGTAGCTATGTATATGCTCCTGCGGTGCAGAATCCAGTCTGGCTGCCCAGTTGCAGAGCAATTTGCATGTATTCTGCTGACACATTGGCCACATTACTGGGCTAAGCAAAATTGTAGACCTTCTAAATATTTTTATTTTTTTCAGAGCAAATGAAAACTTTGCATTTCATGTGAATTATATGACTAGCTTCTCACCATATTTGTCCTAAAATTTGAACAAGTCCATTTGACTACCTGCTGCTGTGTCTAGGTGGCAAACAGTGGAGACCCAGATAACACCACAGACTATATCTCTTGCTTCTACGGTACCTAGACTGGCTCCAGTCTCCAATGACTAAATATTTCTCTCATAATCCTGTTTGATAATCCACTAAAATAAAACCAAAAAAAATATCATGACTAAAAGGCTGGTCACTAGTGATGAGCCTCTATAGTCATGATATTACTTTGGTTTTATTTTAGTGGATTATTTAACAGATTGTAAGAAAAAAATATTTAGTCACTGGAGACTGGAGCCAGTCTAACGGGTACTGTACATATGTTACCTTTTTACTGGACACCATTAAAATTTGGCTTGTGGACCTTACATCCCATAACAGTCTTTCACTTGGCAAACACAATAGGTGACTTGGAAATTGATTTACTAATTCTGTTTAGGTTTTGGATTAAGATGTTTTTCTTGATTATATTATTATATATTAATTCTCTGGGTATATAAGTAATCACAGGGTCATATCTGTTTTATATAGCACTTTTTCTTCTTATATCTCCAGCTAGATAAGAATCAAGTAACATTGTTCTTTAATTGGTTTTTAATGGCTTAGTGTCAAATTGTGAAAATGTAAGTATATTTACAGTAATAGCCCTAAGTATATGGGACAAACAGGCCCGAGCAAACTGTGTAGACCTTAACTCCATATAAGGTGCTTTTTTTTCAACCAAAAAGTATTGATATTTTTCTTATTTCTCCATGGAAACTTTATATTGTGGGAATTCATTAGAAGTGCTTCAGTTTTTGTTATTCTGACAAAATCTATACCCACCACACAGTTTTTAAGGAGAATAAGTAAAATATTTACCTGTTACCCCAACTTACTTGCAGCTGATCAAATTCTGCAGAACACAGCATCTGATCAGGGTCTACATAGCTACAGATAAGAGGGGGTATCCACATAATATTTTTCTTATTTCTCCACAAAAACATATGTTGTGGGTACTCAGTAGAAGTGCCTCAGTGAGGCGCTTCTAATGAATACCCATAACATAAGTTTTTGTGGAGAAATAAGTAAGATATCAGCATTTTTTGGATGAAAAAAGTGCCCTATCTGTTGCTATAGGTCTATACTGTTTGCACTCATCAGCAATGTTTAGACACATGAACAAATAGTAAAGTGGATGTGTTTGAATTTTAGGATAGTGTGGTAAGGAGTTAACCCGTGCCATGCTGAATAAATTCAGATGCCCCGCCCACGTCTAATTTTCAACCAATCAGATTACTTGATCCAGGTTGTTGATACAAATTACCATACTAAATGACAAACAGTGCAGATTCAGATCAGTTGGTTTCTTCAGAACTGATCTGGATCTACACTGTTTGCAAAGGCAGGGTATATCCAGGTTCAGCAGGACGGGTTAATTTGTTTTCCATTATTTATGGTAAATATGGTCTACTTAGATAGATTTAGAAATTATAAGGTCACCTGAAGGTGTATCAGTTATAAGGTCACCTGAAGGTGTATCCATAATATCTTGTATTTTAATAAATTATATATAAAAATCTAGGTTTTCTCTCTTTCGGTCACAATATTTGAAAGCCATGTAGTTTTTTACTAAAAGTTGCACCCCTAGTTTTGGCCTCAACTTTGTAGTTTCCTGAACAATTGCATCCTCCTTTTCCTAGATGAAAGTCTGGGGACACCAGTATTGTAAAAGATGGTTTATACCACTGTTGGGGCAGAGGATATTGGGTAAAATCTCCCCTGCAAAACTATTCTTGTAATGAAAAGCAATTCATGAACAATTCTAGAACATTTAGTACAGTTCATGAACTTTTAGAATAGTTCATGAATAGTTCTAGAACATTAAGAGCAGTTCCTAAAATGTTCTTCGCTCAATCAAATTGCACTAAATTAGTTGAGTTGGTATTGCTCTTGAAAGGGTCTTGAACAAGTTTAGAACAGTTATGAACCTTCAAATGGAAATAATGTTCTAAAATTGTTAGGAAGTTTCTGAAGGTACTTATAATTAATGGACACTTAGCATGCTGGGTAAAATTCAGCAGATGACATTTGAAATATCTTTTTTTTTTTCCAGAAAATAGTCATTGACATTTCATGCAAATTGTCTCCCAGGGAGACAATATACATGAAATGTCAAAGCTTTTTTTCTGGGAAAAATTAGTTGGCTGCTGAATTAGCCCCTTGAGTGGTATAAGCTAGATTGTTCTAAATATAAGATGTATTAAAGCACCTTTTTCAAGAATTTATAAAAAAAAAAAAAATAAATAAATAGGGAGTTTATGATAAGAAATAAGTGAGGTTCTACCGTATATTGACTTTGGAGCTTAATTGTAAATCGCAGATAATTCATATAGTGATTTTTCTATAAACCTTGACTTAGCAGTAATATCATATTTAAATACCCTCAACCCTAGTCCTGCTGAACCTAGATATGCCCTGCCTTTGCAAACAGTGTAGATCAAGATAAGATCAGTTGGCTTCTTCGGAATTGTGTCAGTATGTGAATTTATATTAATAACAATCTGGATCAAGTAATCTGATTGGCTGAAATCAGAAGTGGGCATAACATCTTAATTTATTCAACATGGCAAGGGTTAAATAAATGGCTACCTTAACCCCTTACAATACATGTACTTGTAAAAAAATTGTACATTTCCAATTTACCACCTCTTGGTGTTCTGGTGAAAGAATGTGCACAATCAAAACTGGTTAACCACTTAGAGGACTAAGCCTACCCAGTAAAAGTGTTGTTAGGTGAACTGATCTCACTCGACATGACCCCATTGGGTTGACTGGGCCATAAAACCTCAACACAAACACAAAACCTCTTGGTGTGTCCTAAAAACTGCTTTGCGACTTGCAAACAATGTAGACCTAAATCAGATGCCACATTCAGCACCATCTGGTCTAGGTCTATACAGTTTGTTCAGGTGTGTCTGTTTGAATATTTAGGGTAATAAATATAGAAGCATTGAGACAACAATGATACATGTAATTATGGAAAGGAAATAGATATTCAAACAGATTTGAAGAATTAAATTACCTGTTTAATTTTAAGTGGTTTAACCTCAGGAAATTAATATCTTTGGAAAGATAATACTTATTCACAGTGGGTGAACAGGAAGTTGGCAATACTATAACTGTTCAGTGCTTTGCCTGCTGGGTAAAAATTTCAGCAGATCACATTTGAAATATTTTCTCAGTTTTCCACCAAAGTAGGCTTTGTCATGGAGACAACTTGCATAGAATGACAATGCCTATTCCTGGGAAACATAAGAAAAAATGTCATCAGTATGTCATCTGCTGCAAATTAACCCTTGTCATGCTGAATAAATTAAGATGCCACGCCTACTTCTAATTTTCAGCCAATCAGGTTACTTGATCCAGATTTTTGCTATAGAATTGCATCCTTGATAGCAAACAGTGCAGATCCAGATCAGTTGGCTTCTTCAGAAGCCAACTGATCTGGATCTACACTGTTTGCAAAACAGGGTACATCCGGGTTCAGCAGGACAAGGGTTAACCCAATTAGTGTTAAAGGTTAAATTTTGTAGATACTGTGTCTTGAACAGGGTGAAGGAAATGTAAATATTTGGGCATCAAAAATCTCAAATTAGGATGAAAGCTCAAGTAACTTTATCTTTGGCATTCTCTGGGCAAACTTAGCTGTTGACAAATTGGTGCTATATTTCTTAATTTTACCAGAAAATAGGACAACATTTCCTGTAAATTTTCCCTGAAAGAAAATTCTCTTGAAATCTTAAATCCTGTTTTGTTTGTGTTGAGGTTTTATGGCCCAGTCAACCCATTGGGGTCATGTCAAGTGCGGTCAGTTTACCTGACCACACCTTTACTGGGCAGGCTTAGCTAGTCCTCTAAGCGGTTAACCAGTATTGTGCACATTCTTTCACCGGAAACTGACAACTGCCCTTCTTGAATCGGCGGAAGGGAGAGAATGACTGTAGAAAATATTTCATGATCTGTCTCCATGAAAGAATGTTGCCAACCTAGGTGGGGGTCGAACCCACAATCTCCTGGTCTCCAGTCGGACGTGCATCCAACTGAGCCACCAAAGCCGGCCTCAAACCCCGTTTTCTATCAAAAGCACAACAAAGCATTGCGTGAATCCGCCAGCACTGGTATATGTTGAAACTAGAAATTTCAGTGAGAGTGTTTAAACAGCTTATCTTTGCAAATTTCATTTTAGCAAGAGTATTCAGTTTGTATCACAAGGAAACAAATTAACTTAAAATGTGTTTATTAGCTTTCCTACAGATATGTACCCACAGTATATACAGTACCAGCATTACTAAAACCCGATGGTTTTTAACCCTTAAAGCGCCAAGCAAAATTTGTAACAGACGACATTCAAAATTTTTTTTTTTATTTTTCAAAGAAAACAAGTCTTGACATTTCATGTGAATCATCTGCCAACCTTCTGCCTATCCATTAAACTAGCTGTCATCCCTGCCCTACTGAGTTGCTGTCACATCATAGCCCCAGATAAGAGGGGGTTTTGGGGGTGGCGGCAAAGGTGTCATGTATCTTACGTCACCAGGTCGTCCAACTGATATTGGCTTACAGTTGGGCAAGGCCTGCTATGCTTGTAGCAGGTGAGGGTAGTGGGGGAATACTTTTATTTCTTCTGTTTCTTTACTTTCATTCCAATTTCTCTTTCTTCCCGGTCCCTCTCTTCCAACTCTTCTACAATCTCTTCTATCTCTTTTCTCCCTTTCTCTGAGAGACGACACAAAATGACCCACAAGGGTTGAGGTGTTGTTAAACCCCAACACAATCAATCAATAACCCATGTCCTGCTGAACCCAGATATGCCCTGTAATTTGCAAACAGTGTAGATCCAGATCAGTTGGCTTCTTCAGAAGCGAACTGATCTGGATCTGCACTGTTTGCTATCAAGTTTGTGAATTTGTATCAACAACCTGGATCAAGTAATCTGGTTGGCTGAAAATTAGAAGTGGCCGTGGCATCTTAATTTATTCAGCATGACATGGGGTAATACTCCCTCTTATCTGAAGCTATGATACTTCTCAGTGATGGTGTCTGAATGGGTAACAGCATGCCAAGATAGAAATAGCTTTTAAAACCCTTCTCTTGTTGAACACAACATGCTCTGTCTTAACAAATAGTGTAGATCCATATCAGTTGGCTTCTGAAGAAGCCAACTGATCTGGATCTGCACTGTTTGTCATTAAATATGTGAATTTGTATCAAAAATCTGAATCAAGTAATCTGATTGGCTGGAAATTAGAAGTGGGTGTGGCATTGTAATTTATTCAGCATGACAAGGGTTAACTGTCTTGCTGTAACTTCTGCTTTATGGTAGTTCAGCATTGCTCCTGATAAGAGGGGGTATCCACCCAATATATTTCTCATTTCTCTACAAAAACATATGTTGTGGGTACTCATTAGAAGTGCCTTGGCAAGGTGCTTATAATGAGTACCCATAACGCATGTTTTCATGGAAAAATAAGAAAAATCTCTGTACTTTTCAGCTGAAAACAGCACTTTATATTGAGCTGTGGATCATTGATCAATAGGTAGGTATCTGTTAGAGGTTTAATTAAGGATTGCAATTAATAATTTGTTGGCTTCTGCAGTAAAATATTGATGGCAGCTCTTTAAGCATATGGTCACAGGTAAATTTATTTTTATTTAACCTTTATAGAGCCAAGCAAACTTGCAACATATTAGTGGCCAAGTGCATACATGCCATACCTCACACTGTGAGACAAAATCTCACAGAATTTTGGCACTTCTGGACCCCGTTTCCCACAAGATTTTCAAATCTCACAGAATTTTCATACCATTTAATAAGCTATTTTTTGAAGAACTAGAAATAAATCACACATTAGCATGGCTATCCCAAGCTTAATTCATTAAAATAATGGCTTTTAACTTACTTATGTAAACTTGAAAATGATTTTCATAAAAATCTCACAGAATTTCATCAAATCTCCCCTAAAAATTTGCAAAATATCACAGATTTTTGTCAACAGCTAATGGCATGTATGCAAGTGGTTCAGTGGTTCTAGCCCAGCAGGCACACAACATCAAAATGACGTCGTATCAACGTCGATGCGACGTGATCACGTCGCATCGACGTTGATACGACTTCATTTTAACGTTGTGCGCCCACTGGGAGGTTTCAATCCTGCTGGAAGTAGAAGTGGAATTCTACTCATGTTTGACTGTATAGTGCTTCATTGCAAAGAGCCTTTCATTAGTTATAATCCTTCCATCATCTTGATATGAGTTAAATATTGTTGATAAGGATATAAAGCACCAAATCCTCAACAATTTCTAAAAAAAAAAAAATAAATAAATAAAAAAATAAATTATTTATTTAGTGAAAATAAGCATGACATTTCATTTGAGTCATCTACCTAGATAAAAGGTTTGTCTTAAAAAATATTTCCTTAGTTGTACTCATTTCATGTTTTCATAGAGAAATAAGAAAAGTAGCAATACTTTATGGATGAAAAGGTGCCTTCTGTAGACTAGTAGCCATCCTGGTAGATGGATATGTTTACATGGGAAAAGAATCAATCTATGTCATATGAAGAAACACATTTCTTATTTATCATCAGTCATAGCTCCAGATAATCTGAATCTGAATTCTGCCAGTTACTCCAAACACCTCATAAGAGTATTACATGGAGACTGGGCCATAAAACCTCAACACAAACAAACAAACAAGTGCGTGCGCAAATGAATGGAATCGAAACAAAATAATGAAAAATTCAGTAGGAATGAGAAGAAATACAGTCAACTCTTGTTATCTCGAATTCCAAGGGACTCACTGAAACACTTCGAGATATCCGTACCTTGACATATCAGAGTTGAAGAAGTGAGGAAAACAATAATCGAACAGCCACAATTAACAAGTGAATATGTAATTTGACTCCTGAAGTTAGAAATATGTATAAAATAATGTGGAAAAGAGGAGAAATTGCTCCTTAGGAGCAATTTCTCCTCTTTTCCAAAATATTTTGTTACCTGTTCTTAGATTTCCATGTTAAAACAGGGACCAGAATTTCACTTCGATATAACCAGTTATTCAAGATAAACGAGGTCGAGATAACGAGGGTCGACTATATGTATTTTCAATAGAATTTGGAATTGCTCCGAATGAACCGAGGTCTGGGCTGTTACGTATGTCAGGTGGGAAGTTGTTCCAGAGTCTGGCTGTTCTTAGGAAAAATGAGTGCCTATGTTGGTTAATCCGAGAGAAAGGAATGGAGAATCTACCTCTAAGAGAAGTTTTGATATAAGAAGGGAATGGAATTTTGACCATATGCTGGATTTTGTAAAACATTACAAGGGATGAAATTTGTCTATGTTTTTATAACGTTGGTAAATTCAGTTTAGATAGCGTTGAGCTTAAACACTGCTTCTGTAGCTGTAATCATTGAAAATGTATCTCAAAACTCTATGCTGGTCATTTTGATTTGATCTATGTATTCTGCCACGGGTCCCAAACTGACGCAACATACTCCGTTAGCGTTCGAACTGTGCGTCTGAACATTTCTTTTAATAATTTTTAGTGTATTGTTTGTTTTTGTTGTAATCTGATTTATGTGTGTGGCCCATGACACATCCAGAGAAACTGTAACACCTAGATAATTTGCAGAAGTGACTGATTTTAATATCTTGCCATGAAGCTTGTATTCAAAAGTGGCAGGTTTTCTCTTTTTGATGAGTCTTATTACTTCACATTTATCAGGATTAAATGACATTAACCTCTCATTTTCCCATTGTTCTAGTTTTGATAGGTCTCTTTGAAGTGCTTGGCAGTCAGATTCTTTGGAGACAGTCATATACATGATCGTGTCATTTGTAAACAGACGTATGTTACTGTGTATTGTGTCTGGCATGTCATTTATGTATAGTAAAAAGAGACAAGGCCCAAGGACTGAGCTGTTGGGCACTCCAGACTGGACAGGGCAAGAATCAGAGTTTTCACCATCTAGAACAACAGACTGTGACCTGCCTGCCAGAAATGCTCCTATCCATGTAATGATCTGACTGCTTATACCAATGCGGTTGAGCTTCAGCAAGAGCCTCTGGTGATCTACTTTGTCAAAGGCCTTGCTGAAATCCATTACAATGACGTCTGTTTGCCCGCCTTGGTTTAGAGAGTCTGAGCGCGTCCTGGACAAATTGTATGAGTTGTGTTTCACAGCTAAGCTTGCTGCAGAAACCATGTTGATTTGGAGACAGAAGATTGTGGTGATCTAAATAATTCATGATGTTTGAGGTTATGATGTGTTCCATAACCTTGCAGCAGATGCAGGTTAAAGGGTGTAACGGGTATTTGTTTTCTTATTTCTGTACAATACACCACATCATCTTTAAAGCACTATTGTTGGGGTCCATAGCATAAACCTTGTTATATCGGAACAAAAATGTATAGATTATATTGAAAAATGACCATTTATGGTCATTTTTCAATATAATCCATACATTTTTGGGATCCATCTTTGAACCGTGTTAAATCCTAAACCGTGTTATAATGAACCATGTTATAAAGAGGTTGTAGTGTGACATGTTATGGATACTCATTAGAAGGACGGCTAATGAGTACCCACACTATACACTTTCATGGAGAAGTAAGAAAAATATTCAAACATATTTGTTGAAAGAAGTGTCTTATCTGAAGCTATGTCATCTGTAAATGCCCATTTGCATTTCTTTCTTTTCTTTCTCGACATAATGCCATACACCCATGAAAACATTCTAGGCATGTTGCACTGTCGATCATTACCTCGGAGTATTAATCATAAAAAAAGGCGGTATCAGAATTTGAGAAAATATTAATTACCGGCCCATAGTTTATTATAAAACCTTCTAAGCTGGAGTGTTTGTATTCATTTCTGTGGCGCACAGCTTGTTACTCGAGATTTAATCCTGGCTGGTTATACCTTATCGCTGTCATTATAAAAAATTAGTCATGTGAGCCATCAGCATCAGCATTTTAATTATGCATAGTTACATGAGAGAAAACTATTGAACATCATAGCTATAGATGAGAGGGGTTCTTGGGCAAATATTTTTCTTGTTTCTCCATGAAAACATATGTTGTGGACACTCATTAGAAGTGCCTCATTGAGCCACTTCTAATGAGTGCCCACAACATATGTTTTCATGGAGATGTAAGAAAAGTTTCAGTACTTTTTTGGTTGAATGAAGCATCTTATCTGGAGCTATGGAACATTACACCCATCTGTTGGTTTGAACAGTCTCCTTTGAGGTTTACAAACTGTCAAATTTCACATTTTTTTCTGTCCATTATAAAGTCTTTGTTTGGGCTAAGTGATGTTTTGAGTTGGTGAGTGTGGGGATTGGGGGATTGCTGTAGGTTCAGACTTAGAGAGTATCATGCATAATTCCAGATAAGAAGATAAGTTAGGTTTTTTCTTTTTGTTTGTTTTTAGCACCAAACCATATCTTATAGACATCATTTGAATTACCTTGCCCAGATGATTCCAAAGATATAAGATATGACTCAAAATGATATGAACAAAAATTAAACAAAAAGATCATGAAATCAGCTGTTGAAATCACTTTGTTAAATCTCTATATGAATGCTTTGAGGGACAAGGGCTTTGCTTAAGAATCAGAAATTGTTATATTCTGGTTTTAAACACCCTCTACAATTTAAATTTGTTGTTATGAAAATAGGAAAATTTAAACGGGAATTTAAGTACAGAAATGCTGTGGCTGTTTCACTCAAGTGAGCGAGTCATGGCCTGTGGCCCATGGACCTCTGTTTTTATTTTGTGTGTCATCTTGGGGCATTGTAAATATACAGTTAAGAGCAGTCTTACAGAAATAACTCCTCTCAAGCTAGTAACCATATATTAAACCCGTCACGAAAACATGCCAAAAAAAAATTGACCCCCCTTAAACCCCACTTTTATATAGTAAAACTTGGGTTTACAGGGGTATACATTTTTTTTCATAGTTCTTCTCAAAACATAGATTGTGGGTACTTGATAGAACCACCTTGCCAAGGCAGTTCTAACGAGTACCCACAATCTATGTTTTTAGCAGAACTATGAAAAATATCAGTTTTTATCTGAAAATTTTCAGTTTTTGGAGGTGAAGTTTTCTTTGTATTTGAATAGACATGTTTTGGTAATGCCAAATATTCAGACAAGTAGGCCACAGCAAATAGGGTAGATTCAGATGAGATGGCATAGAATTTGGCTATTGTCTCCTTTGCATGAAATGTCAAATCAAAACCTATTTTCTGAGAAAAATATCAGTTTGTCGTCTGCTAAATTTTCTCAAAGGATGGTAAAGTTTAAATATCGTAAGGGATATTTATTTAAGGACATGTAAATATGATACATTAAGATGGATGTCTAAAGTGTGTGGTCACCTAGCACCTTGTCAAGAAGATAGGTGTGATTTGGTTAAACATTGGGGTGCCACCACCCTCTGCAATACTGCATAACATTTGTCTCCAACTATTCACCATATGCCACTGTTCACACATTATCTTTTCCTTGTCAAGATCACCAAGTCAAGGTGTATAACCAGAGAGGGCACTTCAACCTTTTGCTCGTACTATTATCATAGCTCTAGACTGGCTCCAGTCTCCAGTGACCAAATATTTTTCTCATTTACCTGTTTGATAATCCACTAAAATAAAACAAAAAAAATATCATGATGATAAAGGCTGGTCACTAGTGACCAGCCTGCCTTTATCATCATGATATTTTTTTGGTTTTATTTTATAATCTTGACATTACTTTGGTTTTATTTTAGTGGATTATTAAACAGATTATAAGAAAAAATATTTGGACACTCGAGACTGGAGCCAGTCTATCGTAGCTCCAGATAAGGCACTTTTTTCAACCTAAAATTATTGATATTTTCTTTCTTCTTATCAACTTATGTTGTGGGTACACTAAATGTCCTAAAATTTTGAACTCTTTATTACATACGTTTTAGCCTAAATTTAACTTTTTATGCAGTTGTTTCTTAAAATACTTAGTGAAATGGCAAACAGTGTAGACTCTGATCAGATTGCTCCTTCAGGAGCAGTCTGATCTGGGTCTGCACTGTTAGCATATGTCATTTTATCAGAAACTTTGGTGTACAAAATTTTAGGACATTTACCGTACTCATTATCTGAAGCTATGAGCCATAAATGTGTTGTCAGAACTGAATGATTCAGGAAGCTTGTAGCAGAAGCGTCCAGGTGGCCCAGTGGTTAGCGCTCACAACTTAGGATTATGAGGTTCCAAGTTCAAATCCCACTAGAGGCAGAATTCAGCCCATGACTGTATGGCCCCCTTCATTGCACAGAGCTTTTCATTATCATCCAGCATCTCGATATGACTTAAATGGTGTTGAAAGGGACATAAAACACCAAATTGTCCATTAGGCAGCTTGTTTAAATTGTAGTTCTTTCTGTATTCACCTCAAGTCAGTCCGCAACAGAAGCATCTCACTGAGGTAGTTCTGTTGAGTACCTAGGCTGGCTGCATTCATTATATAGCACTTGTCTTTTTGTCCGTCTTTGACTTCATATACCTTTAATCTCATTTCACTGATTTGTTGCAATATTTTAAGGGACAAAGCTGCTTAGAACATTAAAAGCCACTCCAGATTGTACACCTTCATAAGATAGAGTCTGAAGACAGACTGTTGAGTAACCATAACATATATTTTTGTGGAGAAATAAGAAAAAAAAATATTCTGAATATCCCGCTTATGAAGCTATGGTGCTGAATTTTGTTCAAACTTTGTACATGAGTTTTGTTATCATTCCAATCTTCTGTTGGTCAATATGTCTGCTGGTTGTTTTCTCTTGCTTATCTTTGTTTTTACTTTCCAGAACTGTGATGAAAGCTGTGTCATGTCATCACTCATATTTTCACCTTGGAGGGGTCACTTAATTAACAATTACATGTTTATTGGTGTTCCTGTCCCCTATGGGCTAGAAGGGTAGCACTTTAGAGGACAAAGTGAAAGCTTCATTATCAGTGATGAATTGAAAAGGGGTACATTTTATTGGTTTAGGAAGTAAAGATTTTTCACTACCAGTTGTTAACAGGTGACCAGTGAAAATTAGTAACTTTATTAGCACAATATTATGTAAATTATATCTCCAGATAAGACACTTTTTAACCCCCCCCCCCCCCCCCCACAAAAAAAAAATACAGATATTTTTGTTATTTCTCCCCATTAATATCATATATTGTTGGTTCCAAGTAGATTTACCCCAATGCCATGGCCAGCCGAGTGCAGTTCGAATGAGTAGCCAAACCATAATTATGCTTTCCTGAAGAAATAAGAAAAAAAATTATCTGGGTAGCCATCTTTTCTAGGGGTACCTGACAATTTACATATTATGTAATATTGTAATGAAGGCCATTTTTAAGGGTTGCCACATTATTCAGTGTGGTTCAAGCCAGTAAATATTGATTAAACTGAGTTATGGAATATGTTGTACCACATTATTTTAACCACAGGTATATTTCACTGCTCTCTTGTTTAATGCAGAAGATGTTATTTTAATATATATATATATATATATATATATATTTCCCCAGGCTTTGACATTTCATGCAAAATGGAGAAAATTTGAATGAAATGTCAAAGCCTATTTTCTGGGGAAAAAAAAACAAACAAAACATTTCAAAGTGTCTGTTTGCTGATATTTTACTAAGCATGCTTTTTGCTCATTAATACAGTTACCGGTATTGGGTATTACAATGATAAATACACATGTTAAGTGGCATCTGATCTGGGTTTACACTGTTTGTTCAGGCTTGACTGTCCAAATATTTGGGGTAAAAATGCCATGTTAGACTGAGATTCTGTGAAAAAGAAAGAATAATGATGCCATATTTACCTTTAGTTAGACTGGCTCCAGTCTCCAGTGACTATTTTTTCCCTATAATCCTTTTTGATAATCCACTAAAATAAGACCAAAATAATATCATGACTATAAAGGCTGGTCACTAGTGACCAGCCTTTATAGGCATGATATTATTTTGGTTTTGTTTTTGTGGATTATCAAACCGGATGATAAGAAAAAAATATTTAGTCAGTGGAGTCATGTTCCAGTCTAACATTTAGTATTCTTTTAGTATACCTTACTTGTCCTACAATTAAAAAAAAGTTTATTTAAGTGCTGGTTGATGTTCTAAAAATGGCTGGATGAGTGGCAAACAGTGTGTAGCAAACAGTGTAGGCCCTGATGATCAGAGATCAAATGCCACATTCTGTTTGCTTGGACCTAGCTGTCTGAATGCTTAGAATAAATATGGTTGTTTGGTAGACATTCCATGTTGAGAAATTATAAAAGCTTTTTTTCTTTAATTTTTTATCAACATTTGATTAATAGTGATCTGAATAAATTATATAGATTATGGTGATGAGTCAAATGATACTCTTTCTGGTATTGTATGGTAACTGCTAATCAGAAGTGCAACATTTTGACTTTTTGTACTTTTTAAAAAAAAAAAAAATAAGGCTTGTCATGTCATGTGAATTGTCTGCTAGCCAGCAGATGATTCACATGAAATGCCAAGTCTTATTTTCTCTGAAAAATATTTTAAAAATTTAGAATGTTGTCTACTACAATTTGGTAAGCGCTTTTAGGGTAAATTGCAGCTGCCACACTTATCCATGCGTGGAAAAACACTTGGTTTTCTGGCACACGCCTAAATGCATTTAATAATGTAAAAATATGTTACTTTTTCTGGGTCATTTATCATAACGGTGATCTTTAATACTTCAGGTCTTTGATCAGAGGTATGATAAAAAAAGCCATGTTTAGAAATTAGTTTGTGAATAATGGATGAAGTCAGTCTCTGTTGGACTGTCTCGGCCTTTGTCGTCTGTTAACATTAACATGTTGAATTTAAATATCAGCAGATGATATTGAAAAAAAAACACACAAAAAAACTGTCACATTAACCTTAAATATACTCAACAAAATAATTTAAGGGCCTCCAGTTTCATTTCCTTTGATTATCACTAAAATACGACCCTGAAGTTTAAAAATTATTTAATGGGCAAAACTGGAAGTCTCGGCCCTATTTCAATCAGCTCAGCATGTTCACAACATGTTCAGCTAAAAAAGTGTCATTTGCACCAACAACGCCTGACCAAAACATTCTAAGAAAAACGGGAATTACCAAAATAAAGATTTTTTACCCAAAATAAACTTTTTTCACAATACAGGAAAATTTCTTTGTTAAATGAAAACAATACGCTGTCACAACAAAATCATGCCAACTCAAAGGCACACAGATATGGCCAGAAAAAGAAGCCAACCCTTTGAGAGGCTAAAAATGCCTCGAAAGATCCCAGTAGACAACAAATAATCTGTAGAGGGTACATCTAGCAAAATGTGTGTTTCTTCATAACAAATAAGGCTTTTTCTTTTTGATTTTTTCACAGTTGGGAGCGTAGACATCATTTTTGTCACGAAAATGTCTGTTTTTCATTTTTAGGTAAAGGTAGTGTTTTTTGCGAATTTTAAAATGAAAATTTTGATTTCAAAAATTTTTGTTGGAAATGTTCCTTTAGGGCTTCCTTTTAAAGGAACATTCAACGATATTTTGATATCTTCTGTGGTTCCGCCCGTACACATGGTCAAAGTTTGTATTTATGGAAATTTGCACTGTGTGGCCCTTAAATTATTTTGTTGAGTATATTTAGGCCCATCACTCCTTACCATACTGGTCCACCTCAAGCTGACCAACTGTTTAGAAAACTTCTGGGCCCAGTTGTTCAAAGCTAACGACGTCGTTAGTTAACGATTCGTTAAAATTTACATCGAGTGATACACAAATATTCTGAAATTTTTTCCTGAAAAAATGTGAGTAGCTTTTGCAGTGCAAAAGCTACTCACATTTTTTCAGCAAAAAATATCAGAATATTGTGTATTGGATCAGCTAAAACAGTTAACAAAATGACCCTTAACGACGTCGTTAAGCTAATGACGCTTTGAACAACTGGACCCTGGATGAGTGGCAAATGGTGTAGACCCTGGTTAGATGCTGCATTTAGCATCCATACAGGCTGATCAGGACCTTTAGCTGTTCACTTAAAGAATCACTGTATTCTGTAAAATATATCAATGTATAGCTAATGTCCTTAACCCATTGTAGACGGAATAGACTCTCCCACACTATAATTTGGAAGAGTCCAATTTCAATTTTAGGTACACCCGGCTAGGAGATCTACATATTCCTACAGAAAAATGGCTAAACTATTTGCAAACAGTCTGATCTGGGTCTATAATGTTTGCCTGTTACCCTTTTTACGGGTCTTCTGACTACAATGGATTAGATTGTGTGGCTTTATAGCGAATTGGTCTTTACCCTAGTCCTGCAGAACTCGGATATACCCTGCCTTTGCAAACATTGTAGATCCAGATCAGTTGGCTTCTTCAGAAGCCAACTCGTCTGGATCTGCACTGTTTGCCATTCAGAATGTGAATTTATATCAGCAGTCTGGATCAAGTAATCTGACTGGCTGACAAATAGAAATTGGTGTGGCAGCTGAATTTATTCAGCATGGGAAGGGTTAAACTGCCTATCACAACTGCAGCAGATGACATTTTGATTTTTTTTGTGTGCTTTTCTCAAAGAAAAAGGCTTGACATTTCATGTGAATTGTTAATGAACTCACTAAACTAAGATATTTCAGCTTAAACAAGACAGTGCCATGTCTAGAGCTATGAATGGTTTGAGAGTGTTTATTATACCTTGTAATAAATTGAATTTTTGTTACAGGTAATAAATTTCCGCCGTCTTTTAACTATTTAATAAATGATGGTGGATTCACCTTTATTATAAATGGCGCGTGCCTTAAGTGTGTTCTTTTTATGAATATTGTCATGAAATATTGTCATTCAGAATAAAATCAGAGAAAAAAAAAGAGACACACACTTGTCCTATTTTGAATATAATCTAGACAGGTGCTTGAAAATACCTGTAAAACATATGATACACTGATTTTTGAATTATAATTAGTGGCTGGTGAAGTCTGTAACATTATAATTGCAAAGCTCCAGATAAGAGAGGCTATTCACATGATATTTTCTCATTTCTCCATGAAAACAATGTGGGTACTCATTAGAAGCAGCTTGCAGAGGCGCTTCTAATGAGTACACACGAAATGTGTTTTTGTGGAGAAATAAGAAAAATAACAGTACTGTTAGGTTGTTAAAAAAAAAAAAAAAAGCACCTTATCTGGAGCTATGTAATTGTGATTGACAGACATATTAGTTGAACTGAGCTACTTTTGCTAGAAGAATATTTGGGGATATTTCTGGATAATTTTTTTTTGTTTCTCCATAAAAACATGTTGTGGGTATTCATTAGAAGTGCCTAGTGCGCATAACATATTTTTTTATGGAGAACTGGAGAAAATTATCCCTGAATTATCATCAAATATTCCTTCTTAACAAGACCTGTTGTGGCTGTATGTTGATAATCTAGTATTTTGGCATCGGTAAAAATATCTGAATGAAATGCAGTTGCTAGCTCCTAGTTTGATGGATATGAGTCCAACTGGGCTTCCCCTATAATTAACGTTATTATTATTTTTATTATTATTATTATTATTATTACTATTATTATAAACATTGCTACTGAGAACATAACCTTGTTAGGATCAAGGGAAATAATTATTTTATCAGCTAAATACTGATTATAAACACAAAAAGCCTTATAATCATTGTTGAATATTGTGCTCAAATATTATAACTGAAAATAGAATTCACCTCAAAGCGGCTGTACATAGTGGATGAGGGATGTTTTCAGTTTTTATTATTCCTTTCAAACAGTCTCAGTTTAATCTGGACCCAATTGTTTAAAGCTAACGATGTCGTTAGTTAACGATTTATTAAAATTTACATTGAGTGATATGCAAATATGCTGAAATTTTTTGCTGAAAAAATGTGAGTAGCTTTTGCAATGCAAAAGCTACTCACATTTTTTCAGAAAAAAATATCAGAATATTGTCTATTGAATCCTCTAAAACAGTTAAAGAAATGACCCTTAACGTGCTCGTTAAGCTAACGATGCTTTGAACAACTGGGCCCTGGTCTGCTATTTTCTAATTTTGATTTGTTCTGTATTTCGAAAGGATCCCTTCATTGGACATTACGAAAATACGCCTATTCAAATATATAGAAAATTTCACCTCAAAAAACTGAATTTTTTTCAGATAAAAAACTGATATTTTCCACATTTCTGCTCAAAACATAGATTGTGGGTACACATTAGAACTGCCTCAGTGAGGCAATTCTAACGAGTACCCACATTCTATGTTTTTATAGCAGAAATAAGAAAAATAACGTATACCCCTATAAACCCCAGTTTTACTATATAAAAGTGGGGTTTAAGGGGGTCAAAATTATATAGGCATGTTTTCGTGATGAATATTTAATGCCAAACTGGCAGGCAACAAAAAATACATGTAATTTAAAAATAGAAAGTACAGTATTAGGGATAAATCATGGTGTCAAGCCCAGAGCAAATTAACAATTAGATTCTCATCTGTGATCCACCTATAAAAAAATGACCAAATAAAAAAAAAATGAGATGGGAAACTTTTTCTGAGAGATAGTTAGACTTAGGCTGAAAACAGGTTTGATAACACTTTTACATGTTTAAGAATTGCAAATGAATTAAATTATTTATTATGAAGAAAGTATTAAAACAAGTTTAAGGTTTTCTTCTTCTTGAATATGATATACAGCCTGTTATCTTGTTTTGTTATGCATCACGAAAACTTGCCTATATAATTTTGACCCCCCTTAAACCCCACTTTTATATAGTAAAACTGGGGTTTACAGGGGTGTACATTATATTTCTTATTTCTGCTCAAAAACATAGATTGTGTGTACTCGTTATCGAGGCAGTTCTAACGAGTACTCACAATCTATGTTTTTAGCAGCAATATTAAAAATACCAGAATTTTTTATCTGATTTTTTTTATTTTTTGCTGGTAAAATTTTCAGTATATTTGAATAGGCGTGTTTTCGTAATGATTTACCTCTGCACTGGATAGCCCAAGAATGAAAAATAAAGAATAAAATCCACCCACCCATTCCATTTGTTCAAAAATCTGGATGAGAATACAATGTAATTAATTTTCTCTGGCCTAAATAATGTTTTATAAATTTAATGCCTTCACTCAATAATAACTGGGAAGCATCCAGGTGGCTCAGAGTAGAATCACTGACCTGACTTTGATGCATTTCTTAATTTCCAGAATATTTCAGTTGAACATATTTAAAAAAGCAGATTAAGGATTCAATATGTGGATTGATAGGTTTAAAGCAATATGGCATGCATCTTTATTAAAGCTTAAGGGCAAATATGGGAGCATAATAATATACTTTTTGACAATGTGTGATAATCTGAGGGACTTCAGCCGTGAACCAATAGTGTCATTTACTATCACATTATGGCAACAAAACATGACAATATTTGACTTTTAAAGTCCTAATCCTTGACCAGTGTCATTGCTGCTGAATTTAAGCTCCCCTGGGAGTTGGTCTGGATTTTAATGCTACTTTAAGAATCATACTGTTATTGGCAATGATTATTTTTAATTTGACACAATCAGGTCATCTGAATAATGTTGATTCAAACAACCAAACATCTGCTCAGATGCCTACTTTTTAACCCTTAAAGTGCCAAGCAAAATTTGTAGCAGATGACATTCTAAATTTTTATTTTTATTTTTCAAGACTTGTTCAAGACTTGTTTTCTCTGAAAAATAGAAGACAAAAAAAAAATTGTCGTCTGTGGCGGTTGTGATTGGCGCTTTAAGGGATAAGAATAATTCTCCAAATTAAATCTTTCATCCCTGCAGAGTGCAGGCCAAAACAGGTATCTTTGCAAACAGTGTATATCCTGATGAGATGGTTCATACCTAGCCATCTCATCAGGATCAACTGTTTGCTATTTAGTTTTTGATTTTTGACTTACATCTATGTTTGCAACAATGGTTATGTCAAAACTCAAACGTGGAAGAGTTTTTTTTACAGAAAGCTGCTGATGAAAGGGCTAAGATTTGATATTACTGTATTTATCCTTAGTACAGTCGAACTTCAATGGCTTGAACATCTCTCTGGAACCATAGAAAATTGTTCCAGACATAGGTAGTTCTAGGTCAGGAAGCAAACAACGATAATTTATGGAAATGTTTTTTATTTTCTACACAATGATTGCATGTTGAGTGCACTCATTAGAATTGCCTTGATGAGGAGATTCTAATGAGTACACACAACATACAATTTCATGACCAAATAAGAAAATTTTTCTAAATATTTTTTTCTTGAGCTATTGGAAGAATTTCGTAGGGACTCAAAAACGAGTTTGAATTAGCCATGGTAAACAAGTCATCGGTGTTTGAGCTACTAAGATTCGACTGTACTTGGCTACCTCACCTCCTTAATGTACTTATCATAAAACTTGAATGAGTCTATTTTACTACCTGCAAAATTGTCCAAAAATTGGACATTTGGCAAATGGTGTGTATATCCTGATCAGATGTCATATTTTAGGTCAACACTGTTTGCTCATGCCTGTCTGTCCAAGTACTTATGATAAATGTGGTTTTATTAAATTTTAATCATGGTATTGATAGATCTAAGCTCTTATCTTAATTTCTTAATGCCATTTAAAACTGTAGCAGATGACATTTAAAAAATAATTATTTTTCTGAAAACAAATAAGGTTGACATTTCCTGTAAGTTGTTTGCTAGGCAGAAGGTTCAATTGAAATGTCAAACCTTAATGTCAAACCATATTTTCTTGAAATAATAAAATGAATATATTTAGCTGCAGTATCTGGCTTTGGTGTCAAACTTTACAATAATGATGGGAAGTTGCAAGTTTGCCTTATAGTTCCTTTTCTGAGCTGGGACTAATAAATACATGTATTTTATTATATTTTGTACAATTTTGCAAAGGCAGGAAGTTTATTAAGTAATCTTATGCTATAATAGCATGCTATGGAAAAAATAATTTAACCCTTAAAGCACCAGTCACAACTGCAGCAGACGACAATTTTTTTTTTATTTTTGAGAGAAAACAAGTCTTGAAATTTCATGTGAATCGTCAAGACTTGTTTTCTCTGAAAAATAAAAAAAAATCTTTTGAATGTCGTCTGCTACAAATTTTAATTGGTGATTAAAGGGTTAAAGTACCATATTTTCCCAAGCTATCATCAGCTTGTCCTCTGCTTAAATTTAACCTTTACCACTCTCTTGCCTATATCAACAGATGTCAAATTGATGTCAAAATCTTTTCTGGAAAAAAATAAGAAAAAAAATGTTTCAGTATGTCCTCAACAAAAATTTTACCCAACATGCTTCATATTTTGTCTACTTTTCTTCCTGCATTGATAGTTAACTCACAGTTTTTATTGTTTGATGTGTTCGACATCACGAAAACATGCCGATATAATGTTGCCCCCCCTTATACCCCACTTTTATATAGTAAAACTGGGGTTTACAGGGGTATACATTATTTTTCTTATTTCTGCTAAAGAACAGATTGTGGATACTTGTTAGAACTGCCTCGGCAAGGCAGTTCTAACGAGTACCCACAATCTATGTTTTGAGTGGAAATATGAAAATTATCAGATTTGTTTTATTTGAAAATTTTCAGTTTTTGGAGGTGAAATTTTCAATATATTTGAATAGGCGTTTTTTCATAATGAATATTGGAGCTATTATCACAACACAAGTACCTTATTGGAAGATTTTATACCTGTGCAGGGCAGGTGGTGAGGGGGTGGGGGGAGATGGTTCAAAAACGTACTGCAGAATATTCAATTCATTAAAGGTCAGTTTAGTCCTTTAATAAAAATATTGAAGAATAGTCTTTGAAAGTTGGCTTAGTCCTTCATAGAAAAAAAAAAAATAGAAATGAAAAAAGAAATATGCAAACATGCAAATAGATGAAGGACTGGAGTGTGCAAATT
Organism: Anodontia alba; assembly: GCA_964016985.1. Lineage (NCBI taxonomy): Eukaryota > Metazoa > Mollusca > Bivalvia > Lucinida > Lucinidae > Anodontia > Anodontia alba. The sequence continues at coordinate 37,931,810 of OZ024830.1, forward strand.
TAAATTTTATAATCCCCTTCACCGATAACATTTATTTATTTTTTTTGTTGAAAGAGATCTTTCAAATGATTGGTTGCCTCTGGTAACAGGTGCCCCAAGGCTGAAACATCTGTCCCCGATACATTCCTGTATCCTTACACAGAAACCCGCTACTGGTCAATTGTTTACTTCCCTCTTATAACCTGTATGGGACATCTGTCAATGAGTCCTTATTATGCAAATTAGAAACACACACTTCTAATGTAATTTGATCAGATAATTTTTGTAGGGTGAAACTTTGTCAGCTTTTTGATTCAAGAAGTGGAAAATTTCTTTTAGTATTACTCAGGTTTTCCTGGTGGAAAGTAGTGTTTATTTACAGTTCACTCGGTTTCAGCAATATTTACTCTAAACCTGTTTGTCACAGTTTGGTGTAACCGAACCAAATCAATTGATGAACTGTTATCCTATGTATATGATACCTTTGTCACACCTGTGATGTTTTTATAAAAGAGTTTACATATATTCACAGAAAGGTGTGAAAACCTGTGCTCCCAAAACTGTTTTGACAAGGACTTGTGAAGAATCTAACTGTGTGTCTGGATTGATTAAAAGATGTGATTTTAGGCTACTTTTGATCAGTGGATTGAAATATTCAGTGTTGATAGGAACATAAGTGAAGTCTCTGATACCATTATCTTAATCAGATTTACTTGTCTAAGCTGTATTTAAAAGAGGGGACAGTTGTGTATGAAATAACTGAAAAATCCATTTTAACAGAGTGACCTATCATTGATGGTTATTAAAAAGACAGAATTATCATAAGCTGCTTTGAGAGGCTTATAAGTGCAGATTTAATTGCCAATCTAACAGTGTACTTGGATAAGGCAGCAATTGAAATCATCTCTGTAGAATAAGCAACACATGTAGTGAAGTGATGAGCAGAACTGTTACCGGAGATTTGTGTTACTAATGGTAATTGATAAAATTAAAAACTGGACAGTTTTGCTAATTAGGAGTAAAGCTTAGAAAAGATTTGCGAATGTGTAGCTGGCCACTTACTGGGCAGTAGAAAATCACAAGATTAAAACTGTATCAATGGAAACAATGCCAGTTCTGGGAAGGAGCGATCTTATTAAAGCAAGCATCAAGATGCTAAAGAATGTTAAAAAGTAAGTTTTATACTCTTTCCCCGTTAGTGGCGACGCTTTGTCGTCTGTTGATAACTTTTTCAAACAGTTTGGACAGTAGTATAGAGTGCCACTATGGGGTTTGGACCCAGATCAGGCCTGACAAAATGTCAGGCCTGATCTGTATCCTAACTATTTGTCACTGATGGTATTTCTGAAAGATGTTTTTGAAAAAGTTTGTTTTCAAAAAAATCTACAGATGACAAAAAAAGCATGCAAAATTACCCAGCATGCAAAGAGTTAAACTTTACCACTCTCTGAGCCAATTTAGCATCAGTACTTTTGGTTTGAATAAAGCACCTTATCTGGAGCTATGAAAAAAATTTTTTTTTTTTATTTTTTCCCTAAAGTTATGAGATTGAACAAGATTATTTCTTTAATTTGCAATTGATATAGCAGAAACTTTAAAACCAATTTCCTGCTTTTTATTATAATATTACCCATATTATGACATTTTTAACCATACCACTTCATTATGTATGTTTAACCTTTAGCCTGCGGAATTTAAATAACAGCTGATGACATTTCAATATATTTTTTCATAGTTTTCCATCAAAAAAATATTAGACAATTTTGACCATTCATACAACGGATCTCTACAAGTTGACAATGATTTGAGTGAAATGGGGACTTAAAATGGGGACTTAGAACAATACTTTTTGTTGTCCCTCATCATGCCAAGACTAGAAAGAGCTATAAAGGTTAATAATTTATTGTCAAAGTTCAAAGGCAGGTGTGTTTTTAATACTGAGCATGCTGGGTAAACATTTCAGCAGACAACTTTTTGAAATAATTTTTCTTATTTTCCCAGAAAATGGGCTTTGATATTTCATGTAAATATTGCCCTTAGGAGACAATTTGCATGAAATGTATAAGACCATTTTCTGATCAGAATGTACATTGTAAGAAGAAACATCCTCAATTTGTCATCTGCTGGATTGCCAAGAGAGTTGTAAAAGTTAACCTGACAATTTCCGCTAAAAAGGTCAAGATTTCCGTGAGGATGAACAATAAAACTTATTTGCAGTTTTCATAGCGTATTAACTGAAGGATATGAGGAGAAAAGATTTTATTTTTATTAATTTAATTGCAGTTCTTCGATATCAATTGTCAGATATAGAATTAACACTTAGCAAGCCACAGGCAATTTCAGCAGACAACAAATTGACATCTTTCTTATTTTTCCAAGAAAGTAAGATTTGACATTTCATGCAAATTGTCTCCTTCAGAGACAATTTGCATAAAATGTCAAATTCTGTTTTCTGAGAAAAGTAAGACAAAATATTTCAAAGTATCATCTGTTAAAATTTTTAACCAGCATGCCGTCCGACTGGAGACCAGTAGGTCGCGGGTTCAGCCCCCGCCAAGATCGGCAACATTCTTTCGAGGAGATTGATCATGAAATATTTTCTATGGTCATTCTCTCCCTTCCGCTGATTCAAGAAGGGCAGTTGTCAGTATCTGGCGAAAGAATGTGCACAATACTGGTTAACCACTTAGAGGACTAAGCCTGCCCAGTAAACGTGTGGTTAGGTAAACTGACAGCGCTCGACATGACCCCATTGGGTTGACTGGGCTGTAAAACCTCAACACAAACAAATTTTTACCCAGCATGCTATAAAGCATAAGGCTTTTCATCTGTATAAAAAAAGTCTTATTATTGCAACTTCATGGTAGAAGCTGTTTGCAGATCCGATAATTTCTTGTTTCCATGGTGATCAGGAGGTGGAGGGTTAGTTAGTCCCCACCCGCTTCCGCAACGTTCTTTCTTTGAAATTGACAATGAAAAATTTTCTATGGTCATTTTCCCTTTCACTGATTTGAGAAGGGCAGTTGTCAGATCCTGGCAAATAAATGTGCTTAACCCTTAAAGCGCCAATCACAACTGCAGCAGACAACAATTTTTTTTATTTTTTTTTTTTTTTATTTTTCAGAGAAAACAAGTCTTGACATTGCATGTGAATTGTTGATTCACATGAAATGTCAAGACTTGTTTTCTCTGAAAAAAAAAAAAAAAATCTGAATGTCATTCAAATTTTGCTTGGTGCTTTTAGGGTTAAATACTGGTTAACCACTTAGAGGACTAAGCATGCCCAGAAAAAGCGAGCTTAGATTAACTGGCCGGCTTGTTATAGCCATAATTTTGTTGACTGGGCTGATAAACTCTAAACCAACCAAGGGATGTGTGGAGAACTGTTTTCAAGGCCATAGAAACTTTGAAATCCAGTGACAAGTAGGGCCGGGTCTTGAGCCTAGTTGTAATTTTTCAGGTTGAATCAGTGCAGTTTATTTGAATATCCATTAACATTTACCACTCTCCTGGCAGATTCAGCAGATAAAACTTTTCTCGGAAAATAAGCTTTGACATTTCTTGCAAATTGTCTTCTTAGTTGCATAAAATGTCAAAGCCTATTGTCCATGAAAAATAAGAAAAATAACACCAGTTTGTTGTCTGCTGAAAGTCTCTGACATTTCTTACAAATTTTCTCCATAGGAGATATGCAAATGTCAAAGCCTATTTTCTGGGAAAAATAAGAATTTGCTGGGAAAAATAAGAATTTGCTGGGGAAAATAAGAGAAATATTTCAAATTGTCAGCTGAATATTTTACCAAGAATGCTAAGCGTTAGGTCACAGCTTCACACTTTCATTTGTATCAAAAAGTCGGTCTGGCACCTTGTGGCAGACTTTATTTGCAGCTCACAGATTTCTCATACATTTCTTGTTTTCCTGGTTTCTAGGCCATAGAGAGTTTGAAGTCCTTGACATAGGACTCTGAACCTGCAATTATGTTCAGGCTGAATCATTGTGGTTTAGTAAACTATTTAAATGTCCATTAAGTGAAAATAGATCAAAGTAAACCATCATCTTATTCAGCATGACCAACTTTGGGGAGTTAAAATTTATTCAGTTAAATTATTAACAGGCTTGATTTACTGTCCTTGCACAGAAATCCGTCACTGTGCTATAGTGTAGACTGGCTCCCGTCTTACTGATATTTGAATCAACATAAAAATAATTTATATTTTACAAAAATCCTATCTTTTGGAATGCTCTCTGATTATGAGTTTCTGTTAACCCTTGTCCTGCTGAGCCTGGATATACACTGCCTTTGCAAACAGTATAGATCCAGATCAGTTGGCTTGTATGTGAATTTATATGAACAGTCTGGATCAAGTAATCTGATTGGCTAAAAATTAGAAGTGGGCATGCCATGTTAATTTATTCAGCAGGACAAGGTTAAGTAAAGGAGATCATGATATACTTAAAAAAATAGTCAAAGAGGAGTATTTTACCGTCATCCTCTTGACATGACTTAACCCATTGAAGACTGGAGACTCCTAAACTGGCCAGTTGCAAACAGTGCAGACCCAGATCAGATACTGCAGAATGTGGCGTCTGATCAGGGTCTCTACTGTTTGCAAGTAGTTTATTCATTTTTCTTTACGATTATCTACATAATATAGCCTGACATACCTCAGCCGGCCTCGGTGGCTCAGTTGGATGCGCCGTCCGACTGGAGACCAGGAGGTCGCGGGTTCGACCCCCGCCGAGGTCGGCAACATTCTTTCGTGGAGATTGATCATGAAATATTTTCTACGGTCATTCTCTCCCTTCCGCTGATTCAAGAAGGGCAGTTGTCAGTTTCTGGCGAAAGAATGTGCACAATACTGGTTAACCACTTAGAGGACTAAGCCTGCCCAGTAAACGTGTGGTTAGGTAAACTGACCGCGCTCGACATGACCCCATTGGGTTGACTGGGCCGTAAAACCTCAACACAAACAAATAGCCTGACATACCTAAAATTGAAAATGGACTTCTTCAATATAATTAGTGTGGGAGAGTTTATTCAGTCTTTGATGGGTAAGTACTGTTAAAAGGGATGTAAAACACCAAATCATCACCATCATAATTCAGGATGTGTCAGACAGTGTAGACCCTGATCAAATGCTGCAGAATGTGGCATTTGATGTAGGTACTGATCAGGAATGCAGCACATAATCTGGGTCTACTCTGCTTATTTAGACCTGTCTGACCAAATACTCAAGCTCTTTTTTTGTGGGGAAAAACTTCCACTGAATTAACCCTTAAAGTGCCAAGGAAAATTCGAAGCAGACGACATTCTAAATTATATTTTCTATTTTTCAGAGAAAACATGTCTTGACTTTTCATGTGAACCCAGCAGACGATTCACATGAAAAGTCAAGACTTGTTTTTCTCTGAAAAATAAGAAAAAATCAAAATGTCGTCTGCTGCAGTTGTGATTGGCGCTTTAAGGGTTAATTTTGTTGTCTGCTCATGCTTTCCACCTAGAATGTGCTACTGGTAATTGTCAAATCACCATCCAAAAACTGTCACTGATGTCACCTCTGTATCCAGCCAGATTTTGTACGGGCATTTAGGACAATCTTAGTCATGATACCCAATAACCCTATATACAAACGGAGACATAAAAAGATCATCTCCATCCATAAATAACCTATGGACAAGTGTGGTAACCAACTTGAACCCACTTGATATTCAGTTCAATTGTTCTCAAAGTTGACACTCGGAAAGATCAAAATTTTAATTTAACCTTTACCACTCTATTAGCAAATACAGAAGACGACAATTTGATGTTTTTTCATATTTTTCCTAGAAAACAGGATTTGGCTTTTCATGCAAATTGTCTCCTTAGCAATTTGCATGAAATGTCAAATCCAGTTTGCCGGGAAAAATAAGAAAAAATATTTCAAAGTGTCGTCTGCTGCATGCTGAGCGCTGACAAGGGCACAAATTACCATCTTCTACAGTTGACTTTTGCTGTATAATCCTTATAGAAAACTGCTAGCTGGGCGGGGAAAAGCAAATACATTTAACCCTTGTCATGCTGAACCCGGATATACCCTGCCATTGCAAACAGTGAAGATCCAGATCAGTTGGCTTCTGAAGAAGCCAACTGATCTGGATCTGCACTGTTTGCCATTCAGTTTGTGAATCTATATCAACAAACTTGATCAAGTAATCTGATTGGTTAAAAATTAGAAATGGGTGTGGCTTCTTAATTTATTCAGCAGGACAAGGGTTAAAAGCTTTAGATCTTAGCATGCTGGATAAAATTTTCAGCAGACGACACTTTTTGAAATGTTTTTGCTATTTTTCTGAGAAGTAAGGATTTGACAGTTCATGCAAATTGTCTCCTCTGGAGACAATTTGCATGAAATGTTAAATCCTATTTTCTTGGTAAAATAGGAAAAGTATTATTGCTTTGTCGTCTGCTGAATTTGTCCATAGCACACTTAGTGTTAAACAAAATAGTGGAATGTTGAGGTGTAAGGCATCGACAAAGGGGGCCAGTGTTTTTTACGTGTTGCGGTGGGTAGTTGATGATCCGTGCAGGTTAAATGGAGCCAGGGTTAACCAAACATAAAAACAAGTACTTGAAGGCGTTTTTGTTCCGAAAGATACTGATCATTGCTTTTCATAATTTTCTGCATTTGTTTTTGTTATTTTGCACAGGGACTATAATCACTCGATCATTACGCTCATTTTAACATTGAAAATTTGTGCAATATCAGTCATTCTACAATTGAGGATGTACAGTACATGTATCTGCATATTGCAGTCAATTGGTGATTATTAATGTTTTCAACAAGGGAAATTTACAAAAGGTAACATTTTAAGTTTTAATGACTTTACAAGACCTAGATGCTGGCCTCAGTGGCTCAGTTGGATGCGCATCTGAGGTTGTGGGTTCGACCCCTGCCGGGTCAACAACAGTCTTTCATGGAGATTTCATCATGAAATATTTTCTACTGTAGGGCAGTTGTCAGTTTCTGGCGAAAGAATGTGTACAATACTGTTTAGCCACTTACAGGACTATATATATAAGCCTGCGCTGGAAAAAGTGTGGTTAGGTAAACTGACCATGCGACCCAATGGGTTGACTGGTCCGTAAAACCTCAACACAAACAAACTAACAAACATCACAAAAACACGCCTATATAATTTTGACCCCCATAAACCCCACTTTTATATAGTAAAACTGGGGTTTACAGGGGTATATATTATTTTCTTATTTTGCTTAAAGCATAAATTGTGGGTACTCAATAGAACTGCCTCAGTGAGGCAGCTCTAATGAGTACCCACAATCTATGTTTTGAGAAGAAATATGAAAAATATCAGAATTTTTTATCTAAAAATTTTCCTTTTTTGGTTGTAAAATTTTCAGTATATTTGAATAGGCGTGTTTTTGTAATGCGCCTAGATAGACTTGGTGGGCTGTCCTCCACTTTTACAAGGGAGCTATATATTATGACGTCCTATTTTAAAAACAATACGAAAACAAGCCTATTCAAATATACTGAAAATTTAACCACCAAAAAATGAAAATTTGCAGATGAAAATTCTGATATTTTTCAAATTTCTGCTCAAAGCATAGATTGTGGGTACTTGATAGAATCGCCTCAGTGAGGCAGTTCTAACAAGTACCCACAATCTATGTTTTTCAGTAGAAATAAGAAAAATAGTGTATACCCCTGTAAACCCCAGTTTTACTATGATAAAAGTGGGGTTTAAGGGGGTCAACATTATATAGGCGTGTTTTCGTGATGAGAACAAATTGTTTCCTTTCAAACCAGAGGCAAATACAACTTTGACAGTGTTGCCTCCCTTGAAAGTACACAGTGAAACCTGTGTAAGACAGCCACTTCTGGGAAAGACTTTAAACAGTGAGGGTTGATGTGGAAAGGTGGCTGTCTTATAAAAGTACATGTCATGTAATTTTGCTAGCAAAATTACATGACATGTACCTTTATAAGACAACTACTTTTCCTCATCAACCACTAAAGTCAGGTGGCTTTCTTACACAGGTTTCACTGTATCAATTTCATGGGTGGCAACTCTGTCAAAATTTTTCACACTCAAAAATGCTGAATTATTATGTTAAAAGTTATTGATCAGTTAATGGCTTTTGAATGCCTAGACTATGTCAGTTGATACTTGGACTGATGCAGATGTTTTGTTCAGAGCAAGCCCAACAATGACAAATGACCTTGAGGTAAAAAAAAAAGGCATATACTTAGAAATAAATATTTTTTATGTGATGGGTAACAATGTGAGCTACACTCTCCTGTGACAGGTCTTTTTGGTTATAAAAAGTGTTTTTCCAAATACTTTGTTCAAAAAGGATATATTAAATTTTGTAACATACATAACTGTTTTTTTACAGAAAAAAGTCCCCAAAAAGATGAAATCAAGATTTCTGGATTTAATTGATAACAGTCTGTCAAAGCAAACAGGTTTTTTGTTGTCCTTTGGATGAAATGTATAATGTTAATGTTGTTATTTTAGGTTAAAGATTGGAAGAGCTTGTGACCATTTGTTTTATCATTTTACATCTCAAGACAAAAGCAAACAATGTATCTATAATCTGATAAATAGAAAACTGATAAATCTGTCTGTCTGCAGATATAATAATGGCTGACAAACAGACAGTGAATTTGTGTCAGACATTTAACATTTGTTTTTGTTTTCTCAGTAGACATTTAAAATAAAGCAGCCTATTAAATCAAAACTTGTTTTTTGTATTATAAAAAAAAATTGTTAAATTTTGAATCTTTAGAAATACATCAGTCTGATTTAGGGTGTTCCTTGTGATCTGCTGTTTTGGCTCGACTGCACAATATGATTTCAAATCATATATTCACAGCACTCAGAAATGTATTTCATCATCAGCAACCTCCGTCCAGTACCTCAACTCCAAAACTCCTTTTCACAGTTTATACTATGCCATTTAGGTTCCGTTTTCTTAACCCTAGTCCTGCTGAACCCGGATATACCCTATCTTTACAAACAGTGTAGATCCGGATCAGTTAGCTTCTGAAGAAGCTAACTGATCTGGTTCTGCACTGTTTGCCATTAGGTATGTGAATTTGTATCGACAACCTAGATCAGGTAATTTGATTGGCTGAAAATTGGAAGTGGGCGTGGCATCTTACTTTATTCAGCATGACAAGGGTTAATAGAAATATTATTTAATTCGCAGCTGCACATGATTTTAATCCCCATTTGTAAAATTAATTTTAAAAGAACTGAAAAGGACAATATGGTTTCCATGGTAACCATATGCAGGCACCAGTGGGAGTGTCAGCTTTCACAATCTACAGAAGCCAAATAACTCCCAGATTTCAATAATTGCCTGGACTGAATAAAATCCCATTTATAGATAGTGCATATGTTGGCACAAGGATGTTTAGTATTACAGGAAAATATTTTCTTTGTTGTTCTTGCTTGGAAAACGGACATAAATAAGGAGTACATGAAATATGTAAGAGTAAATGTTGATAATCAGTCTGAAAGTGCTAATCACAACTGTAGCAGATGACATTTTGACTTTTGTGTATTCTTTCATAGAAAATAAGGTTTGGCATTTCAGGCTGGCAGATGATTCACATGAAATGACAAGTCTTATTTTCTCTGAAAAATAATTTAAAAAATTAAATATGTCTTCTGTTACAACATTTTTAGCACTTAAAGGGTTAACTGAAAATGATTGGTTGAATTGCAATGATAATATTTGTCAATTTGCACAATAAAATGATGATAAATTACACTTTTGCCAAAGTAGCCTTGATCTGTCCATGATTTACTCCTTTTTTTTTAATTTTGAGTCATATCATGACAATTTGAAGAAGATAATTTGATTATAAGTGTAAAAAGTACAATATAAGACCTTCAACCATTATCTTTAAAGGTACAAAAAGGTCATTTTTACAACTGATACTTACATTGATTATATTGTCCAAAAGATTCACATATATTTATAAATCATTGAGATAAGGAAATCCTTTGTAAACTAATTCAGCCATTTTTTTCATTAGAAAACATTTATGTTTATACTTGAGAAAATTTTACCATCAGGACTACAAAGCCATGAACTTGGATATTTACAAAATACTGTAAAGTTGTAAAAGTTAAGAATTTATTTGTTGTTTTCACAAATCTGTTTCTCAGTTGCTCCATTTCGGTATTAATCATATATTTTTTACCTAAATTTTGCTTTATGTAGTTGTTTTTTAAAATACTTAGTGAATGGCAAACTGTGTAGACCCTGAGCAGACTGATCCCTCAGAAGCAGCCTTATCTGAGTCTGCACTGTGTGCTTATGCCATTTTGTCAGAAACTTTAGTGTACCAAATTTTAGGACATTTACCATTGTCTACCATTTTCTTACCAAATGAATTTCAACTGTTGTTAGTTTGTTATAAAATCCTATTGAGGACTGGTTTTATGGGAGAAAATGTTGTCTAAATAGGTTTGTTTGTTTTGAGGTTTTACAGCCCAGTCAACCCAATGGGGTAATGTCCAGTGCAGTCAGTTTACCTTACCACACTTTTACGGGAGAGGCTTAGTCGCGCAACCTCCCGATCAGCAGTCTGACGCGCATCAAACTGAGCCACCGGGGCTGGCTAAATAGGTAGTTTGCTAACGAGGCTATGTATCCAAGTAAGGTCAAGGGAGACAGTTATGTTAACTGTTAAATACTGCTTATAATCTAAAGGCTGGTTTGGCATTTGCACCTAGTATGTTTGGATGTTTAAATTGAAAATTTTAGTTAGGCCAGGCCTGGCCATTGAACCTTGTCTGGGCCAGACCACTCATGGTCAAACCAGGCCAGGCCAGATTTTAGAGCATCACCAACCCCACTCCATCTGCCTGTCTGTTATTGATTAACTCTAATTGACTCAATAAAGAGATCACACAGGAGGGGACCACTTGATCTGCATTTATATATACATGTATAACTCTAAATAAGCTGCTGTTATTAACTAAAATGTACTGACATTTTTTCTTATTTCTCCATGGAAACAGGTGGGAACTTGTTAGAATTGACTCCTGAGGGAATTGTCATGTGTGTATGGATTTATGGAGAAATAACATGGCAGACATTCATCCATGAAGATATAAAACTGCACACCACTCTTATGCAGAACATATGCAGTTTGAAACAAGTCCCATGGCTCCAGATAAGACACTTTTGTTTTTCAATCAAAAAGTATGGATATATTTTCTTATTTCTTCATGAAAAGAGATGTTGTGGGTACTCATTGGAAGCGCCTCACCTTATCCTAGAATTAACACCAAATACTCCCCGTTAACAAGTCCTCTGAGAATGATCCTGGTTGTATGTCTAAAAGGGGAATGGCAAGCCATTTAAAACTTGATCAAACTTTTCATTTTTGCACTGTTTGCTCAAACCTGTCTCATAGTATAGTGCCAGATGAGAGGGGGTATCCTAATATATTTTTCATATATCTGCACAACAACATCTGCACAACAACATATGTTGTGGATACTCATTAGAAGTGCCTCAGGGAGGCACTTCTAATGAGTACCCACAACACATGTTTCGGGGAGAAATAAGAAAATATCAGTATGGTTGGAAAAAGTGTCTTATCTGGAAGAATGATGTCTGTTAAAAAAAAAAAAAAAGACAAAAATTTATTGTAAATATGGTATTGAATGATCTTAACTTACGTAATGTATGTATATTTTCAGTGGTGGAGTGTTTAAATGTCCCGAAGATGACAAGCCGCTAGACTATGCTAAGGTATGTACAGTTTATCTGACAAATATGGTAAATGTCCTAAAATTTTGAACACTTCTTGCCATATTTGTTTTTGCCTGAATTTTGTTCTTAATGCATTTATTCCAGAAAATACTTGGTTAAAAAGCAAACAGTGTAGACCCTGATCAGACTGCTCCCAGGAGCAGTCTTACCTAGGTCTGCTCTGTTTGCATTGCCATTTTATCAGCCAAGTTTGTGCACAAAATTTTAGGACCTTTACCATAAGACTTTAAATTCTGATGCTTTGAGGTGAATGAATATACACTTAAAAGATTTTGCCACCATTTTGCAAAGGGGAACAACTTTGGATGTTGCCCATACTTGAAATATCTCACTGCCAGTTTGCAAAGCCTGGCAAACAGCCTACCTTGCATCCTTTCAAAACTGAGGGCTACTTTTTAAAGAATTCCAGACAGAGGTAGCAAATTCTTCCTTTTTTAAGAAAAGCCAGTTTGCATTTCCTTTGGAGCAAATTTCTGTCTGTTCAGATTAGCCCCCTTTTCAGAAGGGACAACATGATTTTGACATCCCCAGAAAGAGTATCGGTTCACCTTACTAAATAAAGAACATACAATCACACCTAAGTGCTAAAAGAAACCGTTCATTATCAGTACATTAGTAGGTATCCAGAAATAAATATTAATTGATTTAACTCTTTGCTTGCTGGGTAATTTTGCATGCTTTTTTGTCCTCTGTGGATTTTTTTTTTAATTAACTTTTTCAAAAAAATCTTTCAGGAATACCATCAGGGTGTCAATCAGTTTGGATCCAGATCAGGCCTGACATTTTGTCAGGCCTGATCTGGATTCAAACTGTTTGCAAAGGTTATTAGCAGACAACAAAAGTGGCCACTAGCGGGGAAAGAGTTAATATTCAATTTTCGTGTTTCACATAATTTGATGTATTAAAATAATTTCAGCCATTGGTCAAGAAGATAAATACACAAAATTAGATTGCTTATAATTGTCCTTGTCTAATTTCACATGACTCAGTCTTATATATATTATTGTAGTTCAATGAATGGGAAACATTGAAAGTATATTAGCAATAAATCTGCTTTTACAATATAATTGGACTTTGATTGAAGTGATTAAATAATTATTTATATGGATGTAGAAGCTTTTATTTGTGCAGGTACCACCATGGTCGTATTTATAGACTGTTTATAAGATTATTAAACAGGTATGTTTGGTAGATAATTACTGTATTCAACCTAATTACTGCACTGCATGCTTCGGTATTTCAAGATACTGGAAATCAAGTAAAATATCTGCCTGTAAAGAAAGACCAGCTGAGAAGTTTACGAGAGATTTTTTTGTGATGCTTATGTGATACTTTGCTGATTTTCTGTCTAAAAGTAAATGTTATGAGTACACTACAACCTCTTTATAACACGGTTCATTATAACAAGGTTTTGGATATAGCACAGTTCAAAGATGGATCCCAAAAATGTATAGATGATATTGAAAAATGACCATAAATGGTCATTTTTCAATATAATCTATACATTTTTGTTTGGATATAACATGGTTGTTTATCTAACACGGTTTATGCTATGTACCCCAACAATGTGTTATAAAGAGGTTGCATTGTATTCATTTGAATTCTGATTTTCTATTTAAATGTATATGTTCTGCGTATTCATTTATTTAAATTAAGTACCCACAATTCAAATGAGTACCCACAACACACACTTTTAAAGAAAACCAGATAATAATACATGGGTGGTAATAATGTGAACAGTCAGAAATTGTTCTACTATATATATATATATTATGTGAATGTCCAAAATGATTTCCTTTGATTTGTGATTTGTTGATAATGGTCTGAAGGTTGGTGGATGTTAGATGGAAGTTGGATTATTATGTCATTAGAGGATTTGTGGCTGTGAGCCTTTCTAAAAAAATAAAATCTTTTTTGCTGGTATCAGTGTATAAGTTGCAAACAACAAAAGCCCTAAAAAATTAAGCCAGCTAACGCAGGTCTTTGCAGGATACGAAGATAATATTCAGGCTGTATGGGTGGTGGTCAGTGCAGTTAGGTGTGGGGATGAGTGGGAGGGGGGTGGGGGAGGGCATGTTAGTATTTCTTCTGTCTCTGCACTGTCATTTTTTTTTCTTTTTATAAAAATCTATCTCTTTCTGAGCCATCAGAACTAGACTAGCTACAAGAATATTATGAATAAGACTTGTTAAGGACTGGAGCCAGTCTACTAGCACTTCTATCCCTTTTCTCTTTTTCTCTCGGAGGCAACACAAATTCACAAATTGACTCACAATGGCTGGCCTAAACAAGTACTCAGACAAGCATTATTTTCTCAGAAAATTGGAAAAATAAGTAAAAGCATCATCTGCTAATATACAAATCTGGTGCTTTCAAGCTTAATGCTTGGCATGCTGGGTACAACTTTTAGCCGAAGAGATTTTGAAATATTTTTTCTTATTTTTCCCAGAGAAAACAGGTTTCGACATTTCATGCAAATTGTCTCCAATGGAGACAATTGTCATGAAATGTCTAATCCTGTTTTCTGGGAAAAATAAGAAGAATATCATGTTTTGTTGTCTACTGAATTAGCCCAGAGAGTGGTAAAGGTTAATAATATTGAACAGTCAGATTAAATGCCTTGATAAAGTATTTTTCATGTTAATGAGAAAGTAATTTTCTTCCAGCAGCATGATTGAAGTGTATTAATTTCACATAAACTAGGTTAAACCATTGGAATATACTCTCCATACAGGTAAATTCTGATTGTTTTCTTAAATTTTGTAACTGAGAGGATTGAGGAAGTTGGTAAACAGTAGCAGAAATGCATTCCAGACATAATTTGAAAAGATGCAGGTGTCTTAATTTTCTTTGATTTACACAGAGCTTGTAATTTACACCATGCTTGCATGCATGCACATACTAGAAATGGAAATTTATCCTTAGTCTGATACAGGTGAAGGTGATCTATGTTTTCAGTGTTAACCCTTGAAGTGCAGCAGATGACATTTTTTTTTTTGTATTTATTTTTTTTTTTACAGAGACACTAAGGCTTGACATTTTATGTGAATCATGTGTCTGTTGTTATAGTTCTTTTGCCATCTATGGTGTTAAGTATATTAATGGGTTAAGAGCCGAAGTTATTTGGTCCATCATAGAAGTTGTTAAAGAGGAGTAATTTGGTGATAATTCTTTGATAATTTTTCTTACTTCTCCATAAAAACATATGCTGTGAGTATTCATTAGAAGCCCCTCAGCGAGGCGCTTCTAATGAATACCCACAACATACGTTTTTATGGAGAATTGGAGAAAATTATCCCAGATTATCATAAATACTCCATTATGACAGCAATAATATCCTTTGGCGGGTTATTACCTTCCATTGATTTGATCTTTCGGCCTTGTTGGTCATTTTTATTTTACTGTCAGTTTATGGAGCATTATATGTGGATAATAAGAGCATACTAAAAGGTTATTCACCATAGATAAAGCACTTTTTTTAAGACAAAAAATTATTGATATTTTTCTTAACCCTTCTCTTGCTGAACATGACATGCCCTGTCTCAGCAAACAGTGTAGATCCAGATCAGTTGGCTTCTGAAGAGCATTATATGTGGATAATAAGAGCATACTAAAACCATAGATAAAGCACTTTTTTATGACCAAAAATTATTGATATTTTTCTTAACCCTTTTCTTGCTGAACATGACATGCCCTGTCTCAGCAAACAGTGTAGATCCAGATCAGTTGGCTTCTGAAGATGCCAACTGATCTGGATCTGCACTGTTTGTTATTAAATATGTGAATTTCCATAAAAAAACAACCCAGATCAAGTAATCTGATTGGCTGGAAATTAGAAGTGGGTGTGGCATCTTAATTTATTCAGCAAGGCAAGGGTCCATGAAACCTTATCATGCCATGGGTACTCATTGGAAGTGCCTCAGTGGGTGCTAACATGTTTAATGAGTACCCACAAGTTTTTGTGTAGAAATATGAAGGAGTTACCTGTATCTTCTATTTACCTTATTTGCCCCATGCTGACAGACAGGCCTGAAGGAACAGTAACATCCCAGATCAGATGCCCGCAGAATGTGGCATCTGATCTGGGTCTACACTGTTTGACAGTCATTGGGCAAACTTAACACTTCTGAAATGGTGCCTTGAAGAAATGAGAAAGATGGAATTTTTATTGTTCTAACAATGACAGTTTATCTGACCTTCTGCATATTAATAATATCAATATGTATTAACCCTTGTCATGCTGAATATATTAAGATGCCATGCCCACTTCTAATTTTCAGCCAATCAGACTGCTTGATCAAAATTGTTGCTATAAATTCACATACTTAATGGCAAACAGTGCCGATTCTGATTAGATGGCTTCAGAAGCCAACTGATCTGGCTCTACACTCTTTGCAAAGGCAGGATATATCCGTGTTCAGCAGGACAAGGGTTAATACAGATGGTTTTGATCAGATTAGTTCATGAGAAAAACTCATCCAAGTTATGTTGAAGAAGCTAGGTTCCTCAAGTGATGTTCAGGGTTTCCTGCCCTCAACAGGAATTTTTTTCAGTCTGCAGAGTTCTTGTTAAGGAGGTGTATTTTGTGATGATTCTGGGATAATTTATTGCCAGTTTTCCATAAAAGCATATATTGTGAGGACTCACTAGAAGTGCTTTGGTTAGGAGCATCTAATAAGTACGCACAAAATATGTTTTATGGAGATATACCCAAAAAGGGGTCATAGGGGTAAAACTCTAAACATAGCTTTTTGGTATCAGATTAAAGCTTTAAAAATTGATTACTTGACATCCATCCCTGACCATAGCCCCTACACCAACACCACTCTCAGCACAACTCCTCCGCAAAAGCGGTCATTACAGTTCATCTTTCAAACATAGTCATGTCAGAGGTGATGATGAGAGCCAAGTCAGAGGTGATGATGAGTTTCAGAACAGGTTGCACAGTTCCATACTGGAGCTTTTGTTAAATTCTAATAGGGAATGAAGTGGACCTTGGATTTTGCAATCTGCTGGTAGAAAATATTCATTAATCATTCTCTAGGCTAATTCAGCAGATGACAAATTGATCATATGTTTCTTATTTTCCTGGAAAACAGGCTTTGATATTTTGTGCAGTGCAACTTATCCCCAATAGAGACAATTTGCAAATTTGCATGAAATGTCAAGAAATGTTTCAGGAAAAAATAAGAAAAATATGTCAATATGTCATCTGCTGAAAATTTACTCAACATGCTAAGTGTTAATGTTAACCCTTGCCATGCTGAATAACTTAAGCTGCCCTGCCCACTTCTAATTTTCAGCCAATCAGATGACTTGATCTAGGTTCTTGATACAAATTCACATACTTAATGACAAACAGTGCAGATCCAGATCAGTTGGCTTCTGCAGAAGCCAACTGATCTGGATATGCACTGTTTCCAAATGTAAGGCATATCCGGGTTCAGCAGGACCAGGGTTAATAACCATAACTTCACTAATGAACAGAGCAGACTCCTATATAATCAATACACAACAACTGTTTGCAAACAAACATTGTGCTAATTTTATTTACTATGTTCATTTAATTGTTATTTAAATCTCTCTTCACTGCTCATCAGTGAGTCCTTGTCATTTTAGCATTGTAAGGTGAATTGATTTTTTCAAAAGGTCCACAGATAATATTGATCAGTTGAGGAGCAAACGCTGTGAAAACAAAGAAAAATTCACCGAAAAAATTTTTTGTTAAAGACAGAACTTATTGAAAACATAGATTATGATTGTGATACCTAACATAGATCTAGGTAATCTGCTATGTATTGATTTTGTTGGTATCAACTTGCTGAAGCAACAAAGAACTCCACTAGATCAGTTACATCATCTAAGTCCGCCTTCAGATCACTTTTCTAAATAACAACTTCCATGTTTGGATTTTGAGAAAACTACCTGTTTAAGAAAAACAGTTTCATACTGCTTTTGTCAACCATGAAAGCTGGACATTACATAAACATTCTAGATGTTCTTAGTGAGCTGTTGTGTAGGTCAACTGCTAAGACTTAGGCCAGACTGCGCTGTGCACATTCTTGCCTATGTCTTAGCTATTTGCACATGAAATGGGTAATTTTCACCACCATCATCTCAGTTTAACCATTACCACTCTGGACAAAATTGACAGCAGACAACAAATTGATATTTTTTCTTATTTTTCCTAGAAAATAGACTTTGTCATTTCATGCATTTATTGTCTTATGGGGA
This sequence comes from Anodontia alba, assembly GCA_964016985.1. Lineage (NCBI taxonomy): Eukaryota > Metazoa > Mollusca > Bivalvia > Lucinida > Lucinidae > Anodontia > Anodontia alba. The sequence continues at coordinate 37,949,824 of OZ024830.1, forward strand.
GACAGTTTGCATGAAATGTCAAAGACTGGTTTTTGAGAGGAAAATAAGAAAAATATTTCAAAATGTCGTCTGGTGAAATTTTTACCCAGTATTCTGTGCCTTAAATGCAATAACTGGGGTAGAAACTATGGATACTGTTACCAGATGTAAAGAAGATGATAAAAGGACTATCTTGATGAGGGTTTTTCTTTGATGCTTAGAATGCTGGGTAAAATTTTCAGCAGACAACGTTTTGAAGTATTTTTTTTCATTTTTCTCAAAGAATAGGATTTGACATTTGATGCAGTTCCTTTGGAGACAATTTGCATAAAATGTCAAACCCTATTTTCTGAGAAAAGTAACAGAAGTAACATTAATTTGTCTTATGCTGAAATTGCCCATAGGATGTGAAGTGTTAATATTTGTGTATTGTTACCCAAGGAAATTTAATCCAGAGACCTGTCGCTTGATTCATAAGGAAGATAGGGAAGATAAAAAGTAATCTTGTATGACTTTCTTTACCTACTGTTTTGGTTGATTCAGAACTTACTCGTATAGCAGTTAGTAGAGAGACGATAAATCTGGATGTAGAGGTTTCTTGAATGCATGACCAAAAAGTGGACACTAATTTTAGGTAAGGTATTGTGTCATAGAAAAAGGGAAGGTTGTAAGGAAGTGTCTGGGTGGAGAGTGGTTAACACTCCTGACTTAAAGTCAGGAGTACTATTAATACTGATCATGAAGTCCCAGGTTGGAATCCTGCTGGAGGCAGAATTCAATTCATGACTGTACAGTGCTTTATTGTACACTGAGCCTTTCATTATCACCCTTCCATTATCACAATATGACTTCAATAATGTTATCATCATCATTTTGTAAGAGAAGTTTGGCATTAAATACCATATTTACCATATGTATTCGGACAGACAGGCCAGAGCAAACAGTATAGACCCAGATGAGACGCCGCAGAATGCGGCGTCTCATCTGGGTCTACACTATTTGCCACTCATCCAGCAATTTTTAGACACAACATCGGGTAGTGAATTGTACTGGTTCAAATTTTAAAGCATATATGGTAAGGAGTTGAGGTGTCCGAATACTTAGGGTAACTATGGTAGTATATACCCTTAGTAAAGGACTCTTTGACTCTTTATTATGGTTGTCCTAAAAGTTTAAACAAATCTATTTCTTTACCCATTGATGTGTCTGAAAACTGATGGATGAGTGGCAAGCAGCAGTGTGCATAGCAACAGATAAGGCGCTTTTTTTCATCCGAAAAATGCTGATATGTTTCTTATTTCTCCACGAAAACATATGTTGTGGGTACTCATTAGAAGCGCCTCGGTGAGGTGCTTCTAATGAGTACCCACAACATATGTTTTTGTGGAGAAATAAGAAAAATATTGTATGGATACCCCCTCTTATCTGTAGCTATGAGTGTGGGGCCAGATCTTAAAGATTCACAATTTGGGATGTCTTTGTGTACACTGCGTTCTTTTTATGCCCCGCCATTTTCAATTGGGCGGCGTATAGTATCACCGTTGTTCGTACGTACGTCCGTCTCGTCCATCCCATTCTGTCCGTCCCGTACGTAACACTTTTGGTTTCCGTGCGATGTCTTTTGAAAGGATTGGTGTATTGGATTGAAATTTTATACACAGGTATATAATCATAAAATGTAGGTCAAGTTCGATTTAGGGTAAAATCCACCGATTAATTTGGGAGTTATGGCCCTTTTCAACTTTGAAAAATTTTCAACTTTGAAAAATGGTTTCCATGCGATATCTTTTGAAAGGATTGGTTTATTGGACTGAAATTTTGTACACAGGTATATAATCATAAAATGTAGGTCAAGTTTGATTTAGAGTAAAATCCATCTGTTATTTTGGGAGTTATGGCCCTTTTTCAACTTCGAAAAATGATTTCCATTCCTTAACTTTTGAAAAGATCAGTGTATTGGATTCATATTTTATACACAAGCATATAATTATAAAATATAGGTCAAGTTCGATTTAGGGTTAAGTCCACCAATTATTTTTGGAGTAACGGCCCTTTATCAATGTTGAAAAATAGTTGAAAAATGGTTTCCGTTCGATATCTTTTGAAAATAGTGTATTGGATTCAAATTTTATACACAGGTATATAATCATAAAATGTAGGTCAAGTTCGATTTAGGGTAAAATCCACCAATTATTTTTGGAGTTATGGCCCTTTTTCAACTTTGAAAAATGGTTTCCGTTCCATAACATTTGAAAAGATTAGTGAATTGGATTCATATTTTATACACAAGCATATAATTATAAAATATAGGTCAAGTTTGATTTAGGGAAAATCCACAAATTATTTTTGGAGTTATGGCCCTTTATCAATGTTGAAAAATATTTGAAAACTGGTTTCTGTTTGATATCTTTTGAAAAGATTAGTGTATTGGATTCAAATTTTATACACAGGTATATAATCATAAAATGTATGTCAAGTTGGATTTAGGGTAAAATCCACCAATTATTTTTGGAGTTATGGCCCTTTTTCAAACTTTGAAAAATGGTTTACGTTCCATAACTTTTGAAAAGATTAGTGAATTGGATTCATATTTTATACACAAGCATATAATTATAAAATATAGGTCGTTTGATTTAGGGTAAAATCCACCAATTATATTTGGAGTTACAGCCCTTTTTCAACGTTGAAAAATAGTTTCAGTTTGGTATCTTTTGAAAACATTAGTATATTGAATTCATATTTAACACACAGGTATATAATAATAAAATAGAGGTCAAGTTCCAATTAGAGTAAAATCAACCCCCATTATTATGGGAGTTATGGCCCTTTTCCACCTTCAGAAGATGTTTTCCTACCAATATTTTTTTAAAAAAGATTGATTTGAGTATTGGATTCATATTTTATACCTAGGTACATAATCATTAAATATGGTCAAGTTCAATTTAGGGGAAAAATCTGCCAATTATTATGAGAGTTATGGCCCTTTTTTCAACTTCATTTTTTGTTGGTGAGGATGGCCCTGGGCGGGGGCATCTGTGTTATACTGACACATTTCTATTTTTTTTTCAGGTTTTTCCGTCAGTCTGAATATTTATCCCTTTTCATGTTGAATAAATTAAGATGCCACACCCATTTCTAATTGTCAGCCAATCAGATTACTTGATCCAGATTGTTGATATAAATTCACATACTGAATGGCAGTGCAGATCCAGATCAGAAGCCAACTGATCTGGATCTACACTGTTTGCAAAGGCAGGGTATATCCAGGCTCAGCAGGACAAGGGTTAAGGTGTAAATATAGTGTGTGTTTTTCAAATAACATCTTTTCTGAAAAAAAAAAAAAAATGAAAATCAAATGTAAATTGTTTGCTGAGTTTCAAATCAAACCAGATTGGACGTGATTTACGCCAGAATTATTCCCTTACACCAATCCATGTACATATACTCCGAGTAAGGGATGCTTGGAGGTTGGAAGAAGGCTTTCATATGGCATTTAAACATGGGGCATATATCACCACCATCCTAGAACTAAATAATATATAACTTCACCAACAGAGGTTTGCATATTGGACACACTCGCCTTGCTGATCAGGTGCAATACTGTGTGATATTTCAGTGAGGCAGCAATATTGGAGCTTCCTGCCACATCCAGATACCATTGCAATGTGACCAAAAGATTGTTGATGGACAACATTAACCCTTAAAGTGCCAAGAAAAACTGCATCTGAAAATGTCTGTTTATGTCATCTGCTAAATATTCTTGCAGACTTTTCCAACCTATTTTTGCATACAGACAAACAGTGTGGACCCTGATCAGACTGCTCCTAAAGGAGCAGTCTGATCTGGGTCCACACTGTTTGCAGAAATGACTTTTAAAGTAACCGGCAGAAGACAAAGCAGACGACAATAGTTGTGACTGGCGCTTTAAGGGTTAAAACCCAAGTTTTCAGTTCTTTTACTGGGATTTCTCAGCCAGGAATCAGTACTCCAGATTAACTATGAAAGCACCATGCAAAATTGCAGCAATGATATCATCACTATCATCATCATCATCATCATCATCATCATCATTATCATTATCATCATCATTATCATCAGATTTTTGATTAAAGTGCCGGTACAGGGGCAACATCCACATCAGTGGGCCCCCTTCCAGGTAGCTGGCTTGCTGCACGCATGGCAGATCTCACACCAGATCTTTAGGTATGTCTTTCATGAGGGTCGATAGCTGAGCGCTTTGAGTCTCTGCAATTCCTCTCTATCAGCTGCTGCCACGTCACTTTGGGCCTCCCAGGCCCACGCTTTCCATCAATCTGTATGTCAAAGGTTGTCTTCACTGCACCATTGGAGCATTCCACATGTCCATACCAGTGGAGCCTTTTCTTCAGAATGAGAATCCAGATCCTTCATGCCAAGCCGCCGACCTCGGTGGCTCAGTTGGATGCGCCGTCTGACTGGAGACCAGGAGGTCGCGGGTTCAACCCCCGCCGAGATCGGCAACATTCTTTTGTGGAGATTGATCATGAAATATTTTCTACGGTCATTCTCTCCTTTCCGCTGATTCAAGAAGGGCAGTTGTCAGTTTCTGGCGAAAGAATGTGCACACTACTGGTTAACCGCTTAGAGGACTAAGCCTGCCCAGTAAACGTGTGGTTAGGTAAACTGACCGCGCTCGACATGACCCCATTGGGTTGACTGGGCCGTAAAACCTCAACACAAACAAATCATGCCAAGCCACTCAAGTATCTCATTGGATCTGGTGGTGACAATGTCTTACCTTGACATTGCAGATCTGTCTGATCATTGCCCTGTCATTTTGCTGCAGACATTGGAGGTTTGGCTTTGTCAGTGGCTAAGTCTCACTGGCATGGAGCATTGCTCCACACACAAGAGCTGTACACGTGGCCACATGTCTTGAAAGAGAGGTGGCGGGAAGAGAGAACTGGTAGCAGCTCCTTGAACTTCTTCCAGGCAGTTTTCACATGTGTTTGAAAGTTCGCAGCAGCAGGTCTCCTAGGTAGCAAAAGCAAGCTACTACCTCCAGCTTGTCAGGTCCGACTTGGACTTACCTCTACCGTCCAAGGGGCGTGCAGTCCCCTGGCACCGTGTACATCTGTAATCAGGGTCTTTTGTCAAGCACTTGAACCCGCTGCATTTCCTTGTGCACCCAGTATTTGCAGCCATTGCAGAAGATGCTGTTGCTGCCCACTCCAGTGCGACAGATCTCCTGAACTCTGCAGGAGGAAACATTCTCACATATTTTTTTCATTTTGGCAATGACATTCTCAAATATTTTTGTTTTATTTTTTAGGGAAAATAAGGCTTGATATTTCGTTTGAATACGGTAAATTTCCTAAAATTTCGAACACTTTACTCCATACTCTTTTGGCTTAAATTTTGCTTTTTATGCAGCAGTTTCTTTAAATATTTAGTGGAATGGCAAACAGTGTAGACTCTGATCAGACTGCTCCTTCAGGAGCAGTCTGATCAGGGTCTACACTGTTTGCATATGTCATTTTGTCAGACGCTTTAGTGTTCGAATTTTTAGGACATTTACCGTAGTCTACCTAGCAAATGATTCATGGAAATGGCAAGCCTTATTTTCTCAGAAAAAACAAATTGAAATGTCATCTGCTAAAGGGTTAATAGTGTATTAAGCCTGTCTTTTTATCGTCTTTCTCAGTGGTTGGGTGGTGGTATTTTAGTACCTGCTGCAAATGGGGGAGGGGACATGTTACTAAAGTATTTCTTCTGCTTATGCACTGTCTTTTTTGCCTTTTCCTCATCTTCTTCTCTTTTTTGTCCTTTACTACTAGCTCTTCTTTCTCTTTCCTCTCTTTCTCTGGAAGACAACACAAAATGATCCACAAGGGTTGCAATGTCCTTAAACAAGAATTCACACAAAAAACAAAATCTAGATTTATAACCGGGGTTCTCGTTTATAACTTCAGAATGACTTAATATAGAAATCTTCCTTTAAGATTTTATGATCATCTTTCAGTAAAATTGTTTTTAAGCTGCTGTCAGTGTCATATTTCCATGTACATGTCTCAGTTTCATCTTGACATTTCATAAGGAGCGTCAATATTAATCATATCTCCAGATAAGGCACGTTTTTTTCAACCAAAATGTACCGATATTGTTCTTATTTTGCCATAAAAAAATATTGTGGGTACTCATTAGAAGTGCCTCAGCAAGGCTCTTCTTATGAGAACCCACAACATATGTTTTTGGCAAGAATTAAGCAAAATATTTATTTGGATACCCATTTATCTGGAGGTATGGTTAATGTGCCAATCCCTTTTTGTTTTTACCTGCTCTTGCTTATTTCATAGCTATTCATCAGTGTATTTGCATCTCAGAAAAAAGAAAGATTGGACAATTTTTACATTCTGGTGATGCAGGACTATACATGTGGCAGTGGGATAAAAGCGCTAAAAAATATCATCAAGTCAAAGGTATTGATGTGTTATTCCTCGGTCTAGATAAAGTGGCAGTTGTGACAATAGTTTTGGATAATTTTTGCACCAGAATACAGTTTTTGGGCATCTGTTGGACTTGTTTTTCAAATGCTATTCAAATAGGTATCTACAAGCTATGTGTTTGTGCAAAAAGAACAAAAATCAAAAGATATCTTCTTTCAGATGTTGACTCTGTTTAACTCTGTATTCTGTTTTTGAGCTGGAACAGTTATAGATTCTGAATCACTGGATCCGTACATGCATTTATAGTTATCATAGTCATTCTTAGGAGGAAAAAGGTGACACAAGCTTTTGCTTTAATTGACAGGACACACTAGTTTACCCTGGTTGTTATGTGAAGTCGTTTCCTGTATTTTGAAACACTGGGGATGTCTCTGTGGTGAAAGAAAGAAAAATGTAGTTTCTACTAGTTTGTTATTATACTGAAGAAGGCAGTAAATGCCGTAAAGGAAGCATCCGGATGGCTGAGGGGTTCAAATAAGCACTCACAACTTTGAATCATGAGGCCCTGCACTGCATAGAGCATTTCATTATCATCCTTTTATTTTCTTGATATGTTTGACATAAATGATGTTGAAAAGAACTTAAAACAGGAAACCATCATCAAATTCTGAAAGGTTTAAAGTAATGTTGGTTTTTAATTTAAAAAGATATACTGTATGTCTTGGATAAATTTAATTTTTTTTTTTCTTTCATTTTGACAATACTCAAATGACTTGTGGCAGTTTTTAGATTTTGATTGTACCTTAATTACCATAAGTACGGTATTTGGACATCTAACATCTTATCATACTTTTTTGCGTTGATTGTTTACAGTCGATGCCAAAATTTCCTTAAGGTAGTTGTCCAAGTCATCAATGAACTTTGTAATTAAAACTATAGGTTAGATGAAATCCAGGTAACAGTTATTTATAATTGTGCTATTCTTGTCACTGTTACATCAGAGTGCGGTGTAAAGAGGGTTATCTGTAAAACCTGGACTGAGGCATTGGCAGACATTGCAGACCTAGACGCTGCAGAGTGTGGCATTTGATCAGGGTCTGCACTGTTTGCTTCAATTACATGAAGTTAAGAGTTAAATGAAACAGTCTTAACCCTTATCCTGCTGTTCACGACAACCCCTACCTTTGTAAACAGTGTAAATCCAGATCAGATGGCTTCTGCCATCTGATCAGGATCTACATTGTTTGTCATTCAGTTTGTGAATTTGAACGAAAACATTATATGATGTGATCTGATTGGCTGATTGTCAGAAATGGGTGTGGATTACATTATTCAGCAGGATAAGGGTTAGGACCCCAGTCAGGACCATTTTCTCAGCCTACACTCAGAGATAATTGACCCACCAGAGCTGTCAGTGCTTTGATTCTAAAGTATTTACCCATTGTATACTGAATAGACTCTCCCACACTATATATTGGAAGAGTCCAATTTCAAAAATTTAGGTACGTCTGGCTATGAGATTTACATTTTCCTACAGAAAATGGCTTAACTATTTGCAAACAGTGGAGAACCTGATCAATGGGTCTGTACTGTTTGCCAATTACCCATTACGGGTCTCCCGACTACAATAGGTTAAAGAAATTGAATTAGTTATGTACTTGTTGACTTAGACCAGTCATTGGATATCACCTAACGGTCTTGCGGCCAGATATTTAACAACCATGACCAAAAACGGAAGATGACATTCTTATTTCAATAAAATTTGAACTTGTTGAAATGGTTGAGTGTCTGTTGTAGATTGGTATGTGTGATAAGATTTCTGCTATTTAAGGCCACAGTGATAACTGGGGTTATCTATTGTTTCTGTCATGTGTTTTGATTATGTTTTTTGGCCACATTAAAAATATTCGGCATGTTTTATATGTTGAATATTTTTAATGTTGGGGCATTTTAATGTTAACAAATATGTTAACCTTTACCACTGTCTTGCCAAATTCAACAGATGACAAACTGGTGATATTTTTCTTATTTTTCTCCTAAATATGAGACAGTTTACATGATATATCAGAGCATATTTTCTCGGAAAAATTAAATGTCAGGAGCTGATGACAGTTTAAAATATGTTTCTTATATGTTATATGTGTTGAATAGGGCCATTTTGGTTTTACAGAAAACCAGATAATAATACATGGGTGGTAATAATGTTAACATGTGAACAATCATTCAGACATTGTTTCACATAGGTTCAGATAATGCAGATTTTTAATTAAACTAAAAATTTAACTTACGGTAAATGTGCTAAAATTTCGAACACTTTATTCCACACTATTTGGTCTAAATTTTGCTTTTTATGCACCTGTTGCTTAGTGGAAAGACAAACAGTGTAGACCCTGATCAGGAGCAGTCTGATCTGTGTCTGCACTGTTTGTGTATGTCATTTTGTGAGACACTTTGTTTTTCGAAATTTTAGGACATTTACCGTAATATTTGTTTTTTTTTTCTTCATGAAAAAACATAACTGAGGCATTTCTGTTGTGTACTGCCATAACATGTTTTCATGGAGAAATACAAAAAATATTTACCTGATACCCTCTCCTATCTGGAGCTGTGGTTTTAATGTACAGCTTAGCCTGTATGTCCAAATACTTTGGATAAAACAGCTGTCAGAACTTTCTTTAGAATTCTTTAAATTTTAAAGCATTGCCATTAATTTTAATGATTTTATAAAATGAAATTAATGAATGTATGATTGCAACGATCAAGTTTCCATTTTCTTTGGATAAAATGTATTTGTGGAGTAATTATAAAGGTTATACTATTACAGAATTGGGATTAATTATCGGAGTTAATCAATAATTCAGATTTGAAATTTATGGCTGTATATAGTCTTGATATGGCTTTGAGCTCTGAAGACTGTAATCTTAGAAAAATATGTGTGCTTGTCATAAGAAAAGGGAGACTTATGAATAGAGACATGAACAGTGAAGCCCCAAATTAGCTATTGCATTTATGCCTTCTATAATCAGAACTATTAAACTCTTTGCATGCTGGGTAATTTTGCATGATGTTTTGTCATCTGTGGATTTAAAATTAACTTTTTCAAAAACAATTTTTAGGAATACCATCAGATTGTCAAACAGTTTGGATCCAGATCAGACCAGACGTTTTGTCGGGCCTGATCTGTGTCCAAACTGTTTGCAAAGGTTACCAGCAAGACAACAAAATTAGGCACTAGCGGGGAAAGAGTTAAAGTTGCCTTAGGAAACTCTGAATACTGTAGAATGTTACTGACAAAAAAGGAAACCCTGATCAGACAGGACCATATTGCTTTTTTCAACCAAAAACTATTTTTTTTTTATTTCTCTACAAAAAAAAAAAACCTATATGTGTATTGTGGGTACTTGATTAGAAGTGCCTTATCAAGTCATGTCTAATGAGTACCCGCAACATATGTTTTCATGGAGAAGTAAAAAAAAACAGTTATTTTATAATGAGCCCTGCCAAACCACATGGTGTCTTTCATGCTTTTTGCAACCAAAAACATGATAATTTTCTTATTTCTCCATGAAAATACATGTTGTGGGTACTCATTAGAAGTGCTTTGCTGACACGCTTTTAATGAGTACCTACAACATATGTTTTTGTGGAGAACTGCAATGGGAAAAGGATCTATAAACATATGCAAAGAGAAAAAACCCAGGTTGGGCTTCACTTCAGTAGTCTGATCAGCCTTAGTTATTTGTTGATAGATTCTACAGCGTCCAATGATTTTTTTTGTTACTGCAGGACAGCAATGGCCCTGATCAGACTGCGCAAATGCGCAGTCTGATCAAGGCCTATGCTGTCCATATGATTCCCGGAAGGCACATTTTCACATGATAGTTCCTGATCTCATATTGCAATCTGTTAGATATTTCATTGATTAATTTATTTGCAACTAAAAGCAGCATTGAAATGTTTGAATGTGCTGGCAGGGTATCAGAATGGCATCATGTCACAGATGGATTGCGGGGTTTGTCAGAGCTTGGAGGCCTGTGGAGGGAAAACCAGAATAATACACCTGGTGGCCTTGTTTCTATCAGTCCTGACTTATTATAACCATTTCACTACTAAAAATTAATGTATCGTTTTGACGCAAATGACCCTCCTGGATTGACACATCGTTGGTTTAAACAATATTTTATTTGACAAGAATATAACAGTAATTACTAATAGGAAGTACAAACACATGGTGCAGGATCTGACAGTAAGCCAAAGCTTGATAAAATCATTTTCTGCATCATTATGGACATCGTTAACTGAACTCATTATCCTAATGTTTCTGTCAATAAGTCCTTAATATGCTGTCTGAATTTTAATATATTTTTTTTCCCAAAGAATAGGGCTTAACATTTCTTGTGAAATGTCAGTTTGGGAAAACCAAAGAAATTTTCACTCATTTATTTTCAGATACTTTTGCCATGTTTTTTAGCTCGCCAGTCTTTAATTGGCATGGCATTGGCCTCTGTGTCTGGATCCATGTCTGCCTTCGCATCACATTTTTGGTTTTAAGTTTTTTAGTCTTCATCTCCTAACCACTGAATAGAGATTCATCTGATGTTTGAATACATGTACTGGTCTGAAGTTTTACACAGTGTCATACCCGCTTAACGTCAATGTCACAGACTTATGACATTTTATGTTAAAAGTTTTTGGTTGAATTTTTCAGAGGCTCATATCTCTTCTCCTTAACCAATGAATTGATCTAGTGGAAACTTAGACAGGTGTTGGATACTGTTCTACAGTTTTATACAGTACCACCCTTGCTCACTCTGTTATCTTTGGGTCAAGGTCAACCACTGAATAAAGGGTTTTTAATATTTTGGATAAGTCTTAGAGATGCATATTTCCTTAACTACTGAATTTATTTAGTTGATACTTGGATAGATGTTAGAAATTGATCTAAAGTTCTGCACTGTGAGTTCACCTATGTTCATCACACGCCATACCTTTATGACCTTAAAAATTTTAATATTATTCTTTCTGAAGAGCTGTATCTCCTGAGTGTCTGGATGCATTAACATTTAGAGGGCGGCAAAAGTCGTATATCAGACCTGTTAGAGGGGGTACCCCTACTTGAGAAGCCATTACTTCCTTGGTTTTGCTTCAATTTCAATGGCATTTTCACACATATTTTTCCAATCATATGTGGCCATTTTACTGGAGAAGTAATGATCACATGACTTCTATTCACGTGACAGTCACATGGCAACCGGGAACCATTTAATTCACATGAAAAAAAAAATTACAAGAGACCAGCACTTACTGTGTGCTATTCAGAAAGAAAAGGGGGACATACGTTGGTTCTACTGTTTTGCCTACTTCTTCCTCACTGGAAATGATTTAGGTATTATGGGTGTTTTTTTCCAGAAAATTGTGATAAAATTGACAAAGTGGATGCTGAAATTTCTGACAGCTTGAAATTCTGTATACACAGTTTTTATTAGCATGGGTAAAATCTAGCACCTGACTTTCTAATGAAGAGCAGTATGTTTGTATGAAGTAGGTTTCCTCCTGTATGGGAGCACTTGCTCTGAATGGTTGCATCTGGTGTATAGTAAGAATGACAGGCTTTAGTGTTACCATACCCCTCCAAGACGACAGTTGTTGCACCCCGGGCTTTAAGGGTTAAGTTCATATTTGGATTGATGTTAGGTACAAGTCCATATAGGAAAAAATTAACGTCCAGTGACCTGAGGCTTCTTTTTCCCAGGTGTATTCAAATGTAGAAAATTGAAACCAGAAGTGACAGGTCACTAGTCACTACACTTAGTTATATTTATAATGTTATCCATTGCAAGCCCCACCCCCTCCAAGAGACTGTGATCAATTTCACAGACTGGGAATATTTTAGGTTAAAGTTTTTGTTGAGTTATGATTGAACTGTTGACAGACAAGCCAACATTCAGGTGAGCTATGTTGTCGTGGAACAACTCTTGTTGTTATAACTGAACATTGGGAGGGGCTGACATCATGCATAGTGTAGTGTATGGAATGGGTAGTTAATTGTCTTTTTGTTTATTACATGACTGGGCTCAGATCAAGTTGAAAGAATCTACTAATGATTGGTATGATGATAAGTATGAAGAAGTATTTACTTTGTTGTCAACTAAACAATTTGCATTGATAGTGGATATGTATATCTAGTATCTTTAACTCTTAAAGGACCAAGCAAAATTGTAGCAGACGGCATTCTGAATAAAATTATAGCAAATGACATTGCGAATATTTCAGAGAAAATAAGGCTTGTCGTTTCATGTAAATTGTCTGCACAGCAGAATCAGGATTAATTATCGGAATCAATTATTTTTCTCAGAAAAGACATTTCACATGAGTTGCTTGGCAGACAATTCATATAAAATGTCAAGCCTTATTTTCACTGAAAAAAGACATTCCATGTGAATTGCTAGGCAGACACTTCACAGGAAAGCTTTATTTTCTCTGAAAAATTAAAATATAAAAAATCAAAATGTCATCTGCTGCAGTTGTGATTTGCAGTTTAAGGATTAAAAAATAAATAGTTATCATCTATAGTGTGGGGACAAAGTGTTAAAATGTCAGAATCAAGTAGTGTGGAGAGTTTAGTATTTTGTCCGCAGGAGTCTTATGTCATGGTCAAAATGGTAATATTATATTTACCCTTAATTTTCATTTGTTGTCTGTTCATTTTGTCTAAATCTGTCCCATAGCCTTGCACCATGTCTTAGGCAACAGGATATGAAAGGCGGTGTCCCAATCCTTTACTTCCACTGCCTTGAGGTTCCCATCTACTGCTAGGTGAACAGTTTTTCACTGAGTCAGTGGTCTGAGCTGGGCTTGGACTTGCAACCTTTAGCACTGCAGTCAAATGCTGTAACCAGTTGTCCTCAGTGGCTCAGTTTGATGCATGTCCGACTGGAGACCAGAAGGTCCCGGGTTTGACCCCCGCCGTGGATGGCAACATTCTTTCGTGGAGATTTATCATGAAATATTTTCTACGGTCCGCTGATTCAAGAAGGGCAGTTGCCAGTTTCTGGCGAAAGAATGTGCACAATACTGGTTAACCGCTTAGAGCACTAAGCTTGCCCAGTAAACATATGGTTAGGTAAACTGACCCCACTCGGTTCACTGGGCCATAAAATCTAAACGCAAACAAACAAACAAATGCTGTAACCACTGTGCTACTGTGTTTTTCATACTGCCTGGAGAGTGCTAAAGGTTCAATTTTTTGTGAAACACAACATAATGATCTTGATAATGTAATCATAAATCAGATGTATATATATATATATATCAGGAAAAAATAAATAAATCATGACGTGAGAAAACCTACCTTCTGACAGCTGCATCCAATGAAGACTCAGATCAGCCTGCCCATCCACGCAGTCTGATTAAAATGTTTTTTTTGCATGAAGAAATTCGGCATCCTTGGCTATCCAGAATGTACCCAGTGAAGATTCTGATCAGACTGCACATTAGCGCAGTCTGATCTGAATCTTCACTAGGTGCACATGTCTAAAGTGGCTTAAATAGTAGTAATATTGTAAACATTAATATTTATGGTGTGGGAAACTCTTAAATAGAGTAATCAAACTTAATAATCATGATTACATGACTTTGAACAAGAAATAGTCACACGGCAGTGCATTCATGATCTTTATTTCTTCGCCTGAGTATATAGATATACCAGTTGAATACAGAAAACTGTGTAATCATTAACTGTAGAGTATTTCAATTAAGTTAGATGCATGTTACCATGAAAATACAAATAGAAATGATGAAACCAGGTCAGTATATTATATATATTTAATTAATGTTGGCTTCCCATCATTTACTTTCTTCATTCTTTCTGTCTTATTTTTGTCAGCACTACCATAACAAATGGAATGTTTCATAGCTTCATAAATGATATTCCAAAGACTGTCAGATATGACCTTGACCACATTTTCAAGATCAGCATGTAAAGTAGAATGTTGGAGGTTGCATGAGGGGTGGGAAGTATGTAGGAGAATCTGTTTTCTGAGATCACATTTCTAATTATAGCTGTTAACCCATTGAAGACTGGAGACCCCTAAACATAACTGGCAAACAGTGCAGACCCAGATAAGATGCCACAGAACATGGCATCTGATCAGGGTCTCCTTTGTTTGCATGTAATTCAACCATTCTTGAATGGATTAATGTTTTAATGGTACAAGAATCTTTCAGAAAAGTCTATTTTCTGGGAAAAAATTAAGAAATATTTGCCTCCCTGTCTGGGAAAAATAAGATACATATCATCAGTTTGTCATCTGTTGAAATTGCCCAGAGTGTGGTAAAGAATAAGCAAAAATTCTTTAGACCACTTGATCACTGAGGTCCAAGCTAAGCTAAGGCCTAAAAAAAATTTTCTGTTTAAGATTTCATCACCCTTTTGCCATAGGATCGGTAAGTTGGCAACTTTTTTTCCTCTCTCCTTTTTTTTACCAAGTTAAATTGCCATTGGTGAATCATAATCTTTTTTTAATGGCATCTTAAAATATCTTGATTTCTCTTACCAAACATTTGACCGTTTTTGAATATTGATGATAAAGGGGCGCTGTGTTAAAACAGCTTTTATTTTATTTTAGGCCTAGATGTGGCTACACACTTTGAAGTAAACTGCACTTATGTGCTCGGTTTGGCTTATATAAGGGTGCAGCCATATTGGAAACAAATAAACGAACAATGAAGACTGACAATATCTGAAAACTGGTACGGACAAATTATGTAACGAACATATATATAAAAACTGGGATTGTTCTGGGTCAGTCGCGGATAAATATTTTTTTTCTTTGTTTGCAAAAAAAAAAATAGTCAGCACATTTTTTGACAGTCGGTCAGGAAATCAGAAAACATAACATTTTATTTTAGGCCTAAAGCACATGATGGATAGCTACATGTACTGCAGTTTACGATGATGTAGGGAAATAGATTTATCTCTAATGGAAATAACTCTGTGGAAATAGTTTCCTCCTTTCTCACGGCAGGGTTTGGGGCTACTTTTAAAGGAAATAATTTGCTTCCTTTGGGAGCAAATTATTTTCTTTAACAGTAGCCTTCAAATGCTTTTAAAGGTTTCATATACTAAGGAAGTAAATTTCTCATCTGATAAATCTTTCCCTTTGCAATTTGCACAAAATTTTTATTTTGACATTATTTGGTACCATTGACAGTGCCTGTGAATGACAGAAAAGAAAAATGCATCTGTCAAAAATTAATGAACATAATTAAGGATGTATTTTGCTGGGATAATGATTCAGGAAGCCAATACACTATCATGACTAATCTGGCCATATCTCCAAATAAGATGAATTTCGAGATAAATATTTTTTTCTATTTCTCCACAAAAACATATGTTGTGGGTACTCTATAGAAGTGTTTTATCAAGGCGCTTCTAATGAGTGCCTACAACATATGTTTTTGAGGAGAAATAAGAAAAATATCAATACTTTTCAATGGAAAAAAGCTTCTTATCTCGAGCTAAGCTAGCTACCATTTTTACAAGACAATATTTCAGTAACAGATGTTTAGTGCAATAATAGTTCACATTATGTTGTTAGACAGCCCTTCTGATGAGAGATTGTATGTTTCACCAGAGTAGTTTATGTTCTTGGGAGTTTGTTATTATTTTCTGTGGTCCGGATAAGAGAATCACCAACTTGGCAAGGTAATTGTTTTTCTTATTTCTCCACGAAAATGCATGTTATGTAATGTGACATTCGTTAGAAGGTGACAGTTCTGATGAGTACATTCAACATTTTTGTGGAGAAATAAGAAAAAAAATCTAGTTATCAGCAGTGATGTTAATGCTTAGCAAACTGGGTAAAAATTTCAACAGCTGACGTTTTGAAATATTTTTCTTAATTTTTCCTAGAAAATAGAATTATTTCCTGAGGAGATGTATTGTATGAAATGGCAAATCCTATTTTCTAGGAAAAATTAGTAAAATTTCATCAACTTGTCATCTGCTAAATTTGCCCACAGCGTGCTATGTTAAAACAACAACAACAACAAAAAAAAAGCAACAACAAACTGTTCAGTTGACAAAGTCTCCAGGTAAAGAGAGTATTTTGAAGGTATTTTTTTATATAAATATTTTTTGCACACAAAACATACCTTGTGCATAGTCATTAGTTAGCCTTTTTGAGTCAATTCCAAAGTATACCAACAAGATAATATTATTTTTCATGCAAAAATAACAAAAAAAAGGTATCCTAAATAATAATAAAAAAAAAAAATAAATAAATAAACTATATTTTATTTGATCACACAGAAAGCTCTGCCAACTTATAAACATGTTCTCAAAGATGCGGAATGAAATAATTACCTTAGTTACGATTTACACTAAGTATTCAGCAGATGGTTTAGACCCAGATCACATGCCGCAGAATGTGGCATCTGATCAGGTCTGCAGTTTTTTTCAGCAGCGTTAAAACGTAGGAAACTGGACTTGTTAAATTTTTAGGATAGTTATGGTAAAGCAGAGCTTCAGATAAGGTGCTTTTATCAACCAAAAATTATTGATATTATTCTTATTTCTCCACCAAAACATATGTTGTGGGTACTCATTAGAAGTGCCTGAGTGAGGCACTTCTGATGAGTACCCACAACATGTTTTTATGAGGAAATAAGAAAAATATCAGTACTTCTTGGTTGAAAAATGGCACCTTATCTGGAGCTAGGAGTTATGTTCAGCAACCTGTATAATGTGAAAACAGGTACATTTTAGTATGTTTTGAGTCATGGTACTGCTGATGCTGGTGATTTATAATTAGGAGTGGTATATATAACATGAAAAAAAAAAAAGTGAAATTCACTTGTTTTGGAGTCAATGTCTCTCCTCTGTCTTTGTGGAATAGGAAACTGCAGCCATGAAAATGATGTTAGAAATTATAGAAATACAGAAGTGTCTGGAAAGGTGTGTAAGGATGTTTGGAAATGCTGTACAATATCAGGATTTTCTGTATAATGTCTAAAAAAATGTTTGAAGTTTTCTTAATATCTGGAGTTTTTGTACAATATTAGGAATCTTTGTGCAATATCAGGTGTTTTTGTTCAATATCTGGAGTTTTTGTTCAGTATCTGAAGATTTTGTTTGCTGTTGGGAAATATAATACATGTATCTGAACTTTTTGTCTAGTATCTGGAGTTCTGTTTGATATCTGAAGATCTTGTTCAATATCACAAGAAATTATTTTGTCTGAAGTTTTTGTCCAATATCTGGAATTTTTGTTCAACAGCTGAAGATTTTGTTTGATATCTAGAGTTGTTATGATATCTGGTTTTGGTACAGTATCTGGAGTGTTTGTATGATATCTTGACAAACTTATGTACTGGTATCTTGCATGATAAAGTAGCATCTGCACACTGTGACAGTGGGATAAGTTCAGTTTATATGACAGAGTACACCAGGGGAGGTATACTATGCTTTCTCTACATATTTGGATGCAAAGGCCTGAGCGAATAGTGTAGACCCAGACCCCGCTTTGTGACCGGGAGGTTGCGGGTTCGATCCCCGGCCGGGTCATACCAAAGACTTTAAAAATGGTACTAGCTGCTCTTTCGCTTGGCGCTCAGCATTAAGAAAGTAGAGCTAGAACTGGTCAGCTCAGTGTCAGTATAATGTGACTGGGTGGAATATCATGTCAAAGTGTCTGGGGCGTGATATTTCAGTGAGGCAGCACTCTAAAAGTGAGCATTGAGCTCCCTGCTACATCCAGACACCGTCGTGATATGACTGAAAAAAGGATGTTAAGCCCAAATCAAACAAACAAAAGACCCAGACCAGATATCTGATCAAGGTCTACACTGTGTGCCATTCATGAAGCAGTTTGTAGATGCCCCAGTGGGTAGTAAAATGGACTTGTTAACCCTGGTCCTGCTGAACCTGGATATAACCTGCCTTTGCAAAAAGTGTAGATCCAGATCAGTTGGCTTCTAAGAAGCCATCTGATCTAGATCTGCACTGTTTGCCATTCAGTTTGTGCCTTTGTATCAAAAATCTGGATCAAGTAATCAGATTTGCTGAAAAATTGAAGTGGGTGTGGCATCTTTATTCAGCATGGCAAGGGTTAAAACTTTAGGATAGCTATGGTAATGAGTTAAGATGTCTTAATACATGTATTTAGTGTAAATTTGGTAGTTCTATGGCAATTGTTTATTTGCAGATTTACCCAGATTCAGAGGTTCAGGCAGAAGTCATGAATAGTCACGTCAGGTGTAAATATTATAAAGAAGGATGTCGCTGGGTGGATAAACTGCAGAATTTACAGGTATGTCACGAAATATTTTGTTCAGATCTGATCAGTAGAAAATTTCCATTAGAAAAGTGGTAGGTTACAATAATAGCAATTACAGGCAAAAGTATGCGCACAAAGCGCTGGTTTAACTACTTAACCCTTCTCTTGCTAATCACATCATGCCCTGACTTAGCAAACAGTGTAGATCCAGATCAGTTGGAAATGTGAATTTCTATCAAAAACTCGGATCAAGTAATCTGAATGGCTGAAAATTAGAAGTGGGCGTGACATCTTAATTTATTCAGCATGAGAAGGAATAAGAATGCGAAGCTTAAATGTCCAGGTGTGAGTAGGTTAACTGACCGACAACATCAACTTAATAATTTTGACTGGGCCATAAAATTCCAAATCAGAGCAGAATTTAAATGGATGTTCAGATTCTAAAATAGGTATGGTAAGCAGTTATGATATATGAAGTTTTTGGTTACAATATTTGCCATGTGTTTTGGGACAGACAGGCATGAGCAAACATCATGATATAGACCCAGATCAGGTGCCACTTATCCAACAGTTTTTAGACAGATCAGCAAGTGATTAAAACAGATGTTCAACTAGATCAGCAAGCGATTAAAACAGATGTTCAACTTCTAGGACAAGTATCATAGCTCTTGATAAGGCGCTTTTTTTTTCACCAAAAAGTACCTATATTTTTCTTATTTCTCGACGAAAATGTATGTTGTGGGTACTCATTAGAAGCGCCTCGGTGAGGCGCTTCTGATAAGTACCTCAACATATGTTTTTGTCAAGTAATAAGAAAACTATTTACCTGATACTTATCTAGACCTATCAACTGTATGATCAGGAGTTAGCATGTCCCAATATTTAGGGTAAATATGGTAATTATAGTATGAAGGGTTATAATCATTTATGGTTATTCTTGCAGTAATATCATACACCTGGTATATTAGTCTTTCATCTCCTGACATGATAAACACCAAGTGTTGACAGTCAACACTGGATACTACTACTTCTGTTTACTTTAGAAAAATTGATAAATTTCAACTGTTTGCCTAAAACAAATGCATACCTATTACTTTCTTACTTGTTTGTGTATTTAAACCTTTGGTCATGTTCGGTTAATGGGCCTTTGTCTATTGCAACCACATTTACATTAAGTATTTGCACACTATATGATATCTCATACTTGTCCTATAAGAACAAGTCAATTTTACTCTGGATTCTACTGTAAAATGATATGTCTAAACATTGTTGAATGAGTGGCAGACTGTTTCAATAAGAGCAGTTATCAGTTACTGGAGAAAGTATGCACACAAGTACTGGTTAATCGCTTAGAGGACTAAACCTGCTGAGGAAAAGTGAGATGCATTACGAAAACATGCCTATTCAAATATACTGAAAATTTTACCACCAAAAAAAAAGAAAATTTTCAGATAAAAATTCTGATATTGTTTTCACATTTTTGCTCAAAACATAGATTGTGGGTACTCGTTAAAACCGCCTCAGTGAGGCGGTTCTAAGGAGTACCCATAATCTACGTTTCTGAGCAGAAATAAGAAAAATAATGTATACCCCTGTAAACCCCAGTTTTACTATATAAAAGTGGGGTTTAAGGGGGTCAACATTATATAGACATGTTTTCGTGATGGTTAACAGACTGGATCAACCTTGAGGGATCAACTTGGCCTAAACAGTTTTGAATGACCCTTAAAACTCCAGATCCCATTAAAATTTCATCAGCTGTTATTTAAGCACTTTATTGATATTGTACCTGTACAAGATATATTCAAAAATAATAAGGATGAAAAAAAAATGCCCCATTAAAGATCTGAAAGGATCTATAAAGATTTAACTTCTTTATGTACATACAAATGACTGTGATTAAAACCCATTACCATATTGAAGATTAGTATTTTTATGTGCATAGTTTTGTTTGTCAACCCTTATCAAGTATCTGTACAGATGTCACTCACTGAAATGAGATAAGAGGGTATCTAGATAAATAATTGGCATAATTGTTCACAAAATCATCAGTTATGGTATAGGACTTGTTAACCCTTTCATCCCTGAGTTTCTGAAGTGGACTCTTCCATCTAAGAATTTTGTTAAATCCATTGTTCTAAATAAGGACCTCAGTCAAAACTCAAAACAGAATGACAAACAGTGTAGATCCTGATGAGATGGCTCATTTTGAGCCATCTCATCAGGATCTACAGTGTTTGCATGGAATTTGTTTAGGTTTGAAGGGTGGAGTATTTGATGATTTCTGGATAATTGTCTCCAGTTCTCCATTGGAACATAGTGAAATCGGTGCACACACATTAAAGGAGCCCCAGCTCACTTCAGATGAGTACCCACAACATATGGTTTTATGGAGAAATAAGAAAAATGATGCCAGAATAATCATCAAAAGGTCTTTCGATACCAAGCATAGCTACAGATAAGAAGGGGTATCCACATAATATTTTTCTTATTTCTCTACTAAAACATATGTTGTGGGTACTCATTAGAAGTGCCTCACCAAGGCGCTTCTAATGAGTACCCACAACATATGTTTTCGTGGAGAAATTAGAAAGATATCAGCATTTTTTTGATGAAAAAAGTGCCTTATCTGTTGCTATGCCAAACCAAGTTAATATACCATTTTGACACAAATGACCTCGTGGATTGACGTGTTGTTAAACCTGAAGTCATCATCATCATTATCATCATCATCAAAGAGTCCTGATGATCATTAGAATTACCTTGATAATTTATATTTTTGTTGAGAAATAAGAATAATGTCACTTATCAAAAAAGGCATCTTTAATATACAGATGATATCGTTGTCAGTGAGCTATATGTATATGAGATGACCCTTACAGATACAATAGAAATCTCCACCCCGTTTATCTTGCTCTACTGTTTGACTAAGACAGATTCAGTGAACATTTAGAATGGAAGGTGATACGGTTGTCCGAGTTTTAACATGTCACTACCAGGGTACATGTTGGATTGCTCATACCAAATACACATTGTCTCAGATAAGAGAGGTATCCATATATACAGTGGCGCCTCTACTAATTAACTGCCACCTCTCAACAACAGCCACCTCCCTATATTTGTTTGCCACTCATCCAGCAGTTTTGAGACATATCAACATGTAGTGAAATGGGCTTGTTCAAATTTTATGACAAGTATGATAAGGAGTCAAGCTGTCCCAATATTTAGGGTAAATCTGATAAAATTTGCACATAGTACAAAGTTGTCTCACCTGGCTGCTGAAAGTACCAGGTGGATCACAAAAGGCAGATTTGAGCTGGTCTGTTTCTCATTTCCCATAATTAGACTTTTGACCTTCTGGTTGTAAATAGTAGTAAACAAAATTTATTTTAAAAATAATCCTAGAAGGGTTGGACATTTCATGCAAATTACAATTTGCATGAAATATCAGACCCTTTTTTCTGGGAAAAATAAGAAAAATAATGCCAATTTGCCTTCTACTGATTTTGCCTAGTGATATATACTTATATAGTGATAAAGGTTAAAGAGAGCCTGCATAGATAAACAATACTCAATAGTCTTTGATTAGCTAATTATGGTTTTTACCTTTGAGACCCCTTTACGTCTTACCATGCTTGACCTAAAATTTGCACAAGTCCATGTTTTACTTTCTCATTATGTGTTTAAAACTGTTGGATAGGTGGCAAATAGTGTAGACCCAGATCAGATGCCTTTATTTTGTGGCATCTGATCTGGGTCTACACTGTTTGTTCAGGCCTGTCTGTCTCAATATTTAGGGTTAGTATGGTAATTATGTTTTTATTGTATTCAGGTGTTACTCTGAACTACATGTATTGCTTAATCCAGTTGCAAAAATATCAGCAGTCATTTTGAAACATTTTTTTCTCATTTTTACCACAAAATAGGACTAGGCATTTCTTGCAAATTGTCCCCTTTTCTGATAAAAATAAAAAAATCTCAGTTTGTCATCTGCAGAATTGCACATACCATGCTAAATGTTAATTTAGCTGAAGACAAGCTAAATGTTAATTTATCAGTAGACAGTATTATCTTCTTATTTTTTTTTTTTTTTTTGTGAGAAAACAGGGACTCACATTTCATATGAATACATCAGAAACAATTATAAAAACGGGGACTCACATTTCATATGAATACATCAGAAACAATTACGAAATGCCAAGTCCTATTTTCTCAAAAAAAAAAAAAAAAAAAAAAAAAATAAGATCAATATGGCAAATTTGCTTACAAATAATAAATATTCTTAATTCTGTCAAGTCATGCAAGCCATGATTGCTTCCATTATATGGTAATAAGAGCCCTGTCACCTGAAAAAAGACCTTGAACCATTATGTTAGATATGCATTTGCATACATTGATCTGGGTCTATACTTGTTTCACTGAATATTTTGGCTAAGTTTGTTGTATGTAACACCTAAAAATGTCAACAAACAAAATTTTGATTTTTTTTTTTACCCAGTAAAAATAGGGTTTGATAATTCATGATCATGCAGATTGTCTTCTGTTTGCCTCACAGAGATGAGTCTAATGAGTAACCACAACTTTGTAATAATGCTTTTGACAAGCATGTATATATTTTTGGATAGCTCTTTGAAATTATGAGATTTTCTTTAGGTACATAAAGAACATTGCTTGCTGCCAAAGTCTCAGAAGTAAGGCTTTAATCAGAGTTGAAGTTGCCCAGGCTGATCTGAGCTTTTGCTGTGTGCATATGCTCCCAAAGTCTGTTTTCTCATTGTACAGTACAAATTTGATAATGCATCAAACCCTATAAATAATAACTTCAAAAACTGTTTGGAGTTTTAAAGGTATTAGTTATTCACAATAAATATTAACTTCAAAGAAACACATAATCTTTATCATGATAATAACACCCAGTACTCCTGTACCATATTAACCATAAGTATGGCCTAAGCAAACAGTAAAGACCCAAATCAGATGTTGAACAGTGTGATGATTGATCAGGGTCTAATCTGTTTATCATTCATCCAGCAGTTTTGAGAATAATGTCTTCAACTGAAATTTTTACCCAGCATGCTAATCTTTAAAATGCAAAGAAAAAAACAAAACAAAACAAAAAACAAAAACAAAAAAAAAACAACAAAAAAAAAAAAACACACACAAAAACAGTAGCCAGTAGAAAGATGTGTATGTATTAATTTCTTGACATGATGCATGACGTAAATCAAGTCTACCTATTTCAGCTTTTTTACTGTTTCTTTTTTTTTTTTTTGCTTAACCCTCAAAGTGCCAAGCAAAATTGTAGTAAGGACAATCTATCTTTTTTTTTGATTAATATCTTTCAGAGAAAATAACACATACTATTTCATGTTAATTGTCTGGCAGACAATTCACATGAAATGTCAAATCTTATTTTCTTAGTAAAATGATAACAAAAATATTTCAAAATGGCATCATTTGGTGAGGGCGCTTTAAGGGTTAATATGTAACAATGTCTTTTCAGGCCCACATCGACATGTGTCGCTATGACAGCATACAGTGTCCCAACAATTGTTCTGAGATACTATCGAGACTGTCACTAGATGACCACTTAGAGTATAGCTGTCCAAAACGCATCATCATTTGCGAATTCTGCAATCAAGAGTTCCCTGGTGACTCTTATGATTTGGTATGTACATCACAAAACAGGTCTACATAGTTTTGACCCCCTGAAACCCCACTTTTATACAGTAAAACTGGGGTTTACTGGGGTATACATCGATTTTCTAATTTCTGCTCAAAAACATAGATTGTGGGTACTTGTTAGAACTGCCACACTAAGGCAGTTCTAACAATACCCACAATCAATGTTTTGAGCAGAAATATGAAAACTGCCAGAGTTTTTCATAGGCTAGGTTTCTGCAGATGGGTTCAGATATTGTCTGCTAATACACTGCAAAGTCTTTATAACTGTGGCTATGATCCAAAGCAAACACCATGTTAGCTTAACAACTGTGTTGTATCCAAACAAAAATTGATAGATTATATAGAAAAATGACCATAAATGGTCAATTTTCTGTATAATCTATACATTGTTTGTTTGGAAAACTTTTGGTGTTCACCTTTAAAGCATCTTATATCTGAAACCATCTTATAATAAAATGTGCTATTATTACAAAAACACGCATACTCACATATACTGAAAATCTTTCCACCAAAAAACTGAAAGTTTTCAGATAAAAAAATCTAATGTTCTTCACAGTTCTGCCTAAAAGAGATTGTGGGTACTCGTTAGAACTGCCTTGCTGAGGCGGTTCTAAGAAGTACCCACAATATATGTTTTTGAGCTGAAATAAGAAAAATAATGTATACCCCTGTAAACCCCAGTTTTACCATATAAAAGTGGGATTTAAGGGGGTCAACATTATATAGGCATGTTTTCATGATGTAAAGCAGTTCCAGTATATTTAAATTTGGTAGCTAATGCCTTTTACTTTATTTTTCTTACCCTTTCATAAAAATAAGGTTTACCATTTCATATCAATATCTCAATGAAGAAAGAAAATATAACTGAACTGTCACTTTCGCCATCTGCAGAGAAATGGTGAGGAAAAACTGAATGTAAAATGTCATACTATATTACATCTGCATTGTAACTCTATCTAGAATCTTTTGTTAAATCCAGCCTTCTTAAAAAAAAAAAAATAAAAAAAATAAAAAAAAAAATAATGAAAAAAATTAACATTCTGTACTCTCTTTGCAAACTCAGCAGATAATGAAAAATATATACTTTCTCTGATTTTTCTCAAAATAGGATTTGATATTTGACATTTCATACAAACTTACAGTTTGCATGAAATGTCGAATCCTATTTTGTTTGTGTGTGTGCGTTTGTGTGTGTGTGCGTTTGAGTGGAGGGGGGGTGGGGGTGTGGGGGGGAGTGATGGGAAGTAAGGAAAACTTGTTTCTGAAAGCTTTAAAATTTCCTTCCCCAAAGGTATCAGAAATCCAGCTTTTCACTTTTAACATACTGCACACTGACATAATACTAGACCTAGTGGAATAAACTAACCTATTATGAACTGGTACGGTCTTTGGCATCAGTGATGGTGTCAGTACACGTTTCAATGTGTGCAAAGTATATCTTGAATGTATTTGGTGCATTTTCATCAAACTTGAAGGGATATATACTGGTTGGACACACTTAAGAACTGATCATATTTTGATGACCTTGGCCTCATTTGCAAGGTCAAAGTACTTCAAAGATTGTCAGGGCCCAGTTGTTCAAAGCGTCGTTAGCTTAACAAGCTCGTTAAGGGTCATTTCGTTAACTGTTTTAGCGGATTCAATATACAATATTCCGATATTTTTTGCTGAAAAAATGTGAGTAGCTTTTGCATTGCAAAAGCTACTCACATTTTTTCAGCAAAAACTTTCAGCATATATGCGTATCACTGGATGTAAATTTTAATGAATCGTTAACTAACAACATCGTTAGTTTTGAACAACTGGGCCCAGATTTTTAACTAAATACAGCTTATGTACACTCATATCTCCTGAAACCTGACCAAGCTCACATAACAGCAGAAATATGAGATTTTCATTCATTGTAAAGTGATAGCTTATCAGTACATAATAAAACTCCCTATTTTTTTTATTGTAATTAGATATACATGTACTTAAAAACATTGTTTTCTGATATATTTTATAGCCACTAAGTTAAGTTTCAACTTTTTTTTAACTCTTTCAGCCCTGCTAATCAAAACAGATACCAGTGCAAACAGTGTAGATCCAGAAAGCATAGCTCTTAATAAGGTGCTTTTTTTCAACCAAAAAATGTCTGTATTTTTCTTATTTCTCAACAAAAACATTTGTTGGTACTCATCAGAAGCGCCTCGGCACTTGTAATGAGTACCCACAACATATGTCTTCTTTGAGAAATAAGAAAACTATTTACCTGATACCCACTTTTATCTAGACCTATGAGAAAAGTCAGTCTCGTAAGGGTCTACTGTTTTCGCCATTCTGTTTGTGATTTTTGACTAACACCCTCATTTGCAGTAATGATCCATTTAGGAAAATCAGGGATAAAAGGACTGGTGAAGTTTAGCTTTATAGAGCTACGTACAACAATGTTAAACCCTTGTAGCGCCAATCTCAGTGCAGAAGACAACATTCTGAAATATTTTTGTCTTACTTTTTCAGAGAAAAGATTTGATTTCATGTGAATTGACTGAAAAAAAAAAATCAGAAAGTTTTCTGCTGCTGCTGTGACTGGCACTCTAAGGGTTAACGCTTAGCACTCTGGGTAAAATTTTCAGCAGACGACATTTTGAAATATTTTTCTTATTTTTCCCAGAAAACAGGATTTGACATTTCATGCAAATTGTCTCCTAAGGAGACAATTTGCATGAAATGTCAAATCCTGTTTTCTGGGAAAAATAAGAAAATTACATCATTTTGTCGTCTGCTGAAAATGCCCAGAGAGTGGTAAAAGTTAAGACTTGCACTTTGACAAGGAATCTTGACTGTTTACTATGTATCCAATTCTGTTTATCCAAACTGTCTCAAATCAGCCTGCCCAGGTTTGCAAAATGCAGTCGAACCTCATTGGCTCAAACAGTCAAACCTCATTGGCTCAAACACTGATGGCTCATTTACCATGGCTAGTTCAAACTTTTTCTAGAGCCCTATGAAATTCTTCTGATAGTTCCAGAAAACAAATATTTAGGGAAATGTTCTTATTTTGTCATGAAATTGTATGGTGTGTGTACTCATTAGAATTACCTCATTCAGGCAATTCTTATGAGTACACACAACATACTATTATTGTGTAGAAGATCGAAAAGATTTCCCTAAATTATCACCATTTACTTTCTGACCTTGCACCATGATTAACCCTCATTGGCTTGAACTACCCATATCTAGAAAAACAAATTTCCATGGTCCCAAAGATGTTCGAGCCATTGAGGTTTTACTGTACATAGAACAGGATTTCTCTTGATTGAGTTGTTATTATGAAATAATAGTGATTTCATTTCTTGATTTTGACAAGTATATTGCATACTGTTTCAGCATGCAGGCAACTGTCAGTTTGAGGTGGTTTGGTGTGAGAACAAGTGTGGTGCCCGGCTTGAGCGGCGTTTCCTAAATAACCACATGAGAAATGAGTGTCACAAGAGAACCGTCAAATGCCCATACTGTTCCAAGGAATTTGTTCATGAAACATTACAGGTGAGTCGAGGGAAAATCATACATTTTCAGGGGTGGGAAGGGGTGCGGGGTTGGGGGCACTGTCTCCCTTCTGAAAAGAGAATTCTTTATTTAATAGTATTTCTTGTTTGCATTTGTAAGAGAAAATATAATAGTTAATATAGTTCCAGATAAGGCGATTTCTTTTTCAACAAAAAAGCAACAATATTCATCCTAATTACCACACATTCCCCTATAAGGGCACAGTCCCTAGTTTTCAGATTACAGCCAGTGTACTTTTTGTCTTCTTTATAAAGGCATATTTGTAGGTGCCCATTTGAATTGTATCAACTTGTCGATGCAATTCAAATGAGTACGCACAGCATATGCTTTAATAAAGATAATCATAAAAAACAAAACACACACACAAAAACATTGCATAAGCATCATTTAATATGTCCTTCACTGATTTTGTTTTAAGTGTACCCCTAGTATAGATGGATACCTATTTTACCACAAGTTTTCCCAGTAATTTTGGAAACCTGAGGTAATTAGGTCGAATACGGTATTTCTTGAAGAAATCAAATGTAGGTCCTTAATGTCCCCTCTAATTCTGGAGCTATGACAGTAATTAAACTATTGTGTGCAACATGTAAAAAGGGACCTTATTGCATAGGCAAACAGCTAAGGTCAAGATCAGCTTGTTGCATTCAGACACTTATCAGGCTTATTGGTTGCCAAATCCATCTTGCATAATCAATGGATACTGTACAATATCTTGATAGTCCAAGAAAACCCTGATTACTCTTAAAAAATGATCCCTTTATATTGGTATGGCTGACATCTAGGGAATAGCTTTATATTAAGACTAAAAAGTTTGTAGCTGCAGATGAATATAATTTTTGTTATTTTTTCACCCTTTTATGTTGACAGCAAAAACTGCAAACATAAATGCACCCCAAATATCTATACAGTTATTTTGAACTGTCTGACTATTTAAATGACATCATGTACATGCCTGTATGGTAATAAACCAAGCTGGAGCTGTTAATTAGAATAAGGTTACATGCTTTATTAAAGTAATGGATAATGGGCTTAAATTTCCTAAATTATGAATGTCCTAAAATTACCCATTTTAATGCTGATTTGTTGATTTCAATGTTCTCTTATTGCAAGTAGGTCTGTAATGTTCGATTTGCAATATAAGAGAAAGGATCTTGTGTTGAATGTCACTTAAGGACCCAGGTGAGATGTAAATTTATGCAATCTGATAAGGAGTTTTCTTAACCCTTGTCATGCTAAACCCAGATATACTCTTCCTTTGCAAACAGTGTAGATCCAGATCAGTTGGCTTCTGAAGAAGCCATCTGATCTGGATCTACACTGTTTGCCATATGATCTGGCTTCTGAAGAAGCCAGCTGATCTGGATCTACACTGTTTGCTATAAAGTATGTGAATTTATAGCAACACTTTGGATCAAGCAATCTGGCTGAAAATTAGAAGTGGGTGTGGCATCTTAATTTATGCAGCAGGACAAGGGTTAACTGACTTTAGACTCGTAAACTTTAGACTAGATATCATTGAAAATATTCTCTGGGCAAGACAGAGTAGATGACAGATTGAGGCTATTTCTTATTTTTTTTCCAGAAAAATAGGGCTCAAATTTTTATGCACATTGTCTTCTAATGAGACAATTTGAATGAAATGTCAAAGCCTTTGTTCCTCAGAAAAATAAGAAAAATATCATCAGTTTGTCATCTGCTGAATTTGCCTAGAGAGGAGTAAAGATAAAATTAGTAATGATGTAAATATTTGAATTTTCAGACCCATCAATATCAGTGTCCACGATACCCAATACCATGCCCAAACAGATGCGACCCAACAAAGATTCCCCGAGAAGAGGTTGATATTCACGTACAGGAGTTGTGTCCTTCGGCAACTGTATCATGTTCCTTCAAACATGCGGGATGTCAGCATAAGGTAATTATCCTTGCAGTTTCCATGCTTAACTCATTAACCCTTGTCCTGCTGAATAAATTAAGATGCACCACCCATTTCTAGTTTTCAGCCAATCAAATTAATTGATCCAGATTGTGCTATAAATTCACATACTTAACGGCAAACAGTGCAGATCCAGATCAGTTGGCTTCTGAAGAAGCCAACTGATCTGGATCTACACTGTTTGCAAAGCAGGACATATACGGGTTCAGCAGGACTAGGGTTAACATTGTGCGAGGGTTTATCAGGTAAATATGTTTCTTACTTTTGCATGAAAACATATGTTGTTGGTGCCCATTAGAAGTGCCTTGTCGAGTACCCACAACATATGTTTACATGCATGCGATATAAGAAAAAATATTGATACTTTTTTGTGGAAAAAAAAAAAACAATATCTTATCTGTAGTTATATATTAATAATGCCCAGTGGCCTCTTCCACATTTTCTGAGACAGATCTGGTGTCTGGTTTTTACAGTTATTTTTATGGAAGTTCCTGCATTAATGCAAACAGCATATGATATCTGATCGAGAAGACCCATATCATATGCCAGGACGATCTTGGTCTACACTGTCTGCAAGTCTGCATTTTATGGGAGGTTAGGCATTAATGGGTTAATGACCTCACTTACACATGTGGAGAAGCAACTGGGTGACAGAGTGGTTAGTGCTCTGGGCCCATTTGTTCAAAGCATCGTTGGCTTAACAAGCTCGTTAGTGGTCAAAATGTTAACGGTTCTAGTAAGTACAATAGCTTATTTGCAGGTATTTTTGCTGAAAATATGTGAGAAGCTTTTGCAAAAGCAAAAGCTACTCACATTTTTCCAGCAAGAATATTAGCATATTTGCCATATATTTAATGATCAAAGTTTTAATGATACGTTAACTAATGACATTGTTAGTTTTAAACAACTGGGCACTGGACTACTGACCAGAAGGTCCTGGGTTATAATCCTGCAGGAGGCAGAATTCATCTTGTGACTTAACAGCACTTCAGTGCACAGAGCCTTTCATTATCATCCATCCATCATATCTCTTAATATAATGTTGAAAGGGCTGTAAAACACCAAATCATTGTCACCATCTCACATGTAGAGCCTGACGAGAACTTGATAATTTAATAATTTCTATTAACAAAGCAGAATCATAAAGAAAGTCATCTGACATTATCATCAAAACTTGTATGGTCTGGATATTTAACCCATTGTAGTCGGGGGACCCGTAAAAGGGTACTTGGCAAATAGTGCAGACCCAGATCAGATGCTGCAGAACGCGGCGTCTGATCAGGGTCTCCACTGTTTGCAAATAGTTTAGCCATTTTTCTCTAGGAATATGTAAATCTCATGGTCGGACGTATCTAAAATTGAAATTGGACTCTTCCAGTATATTGTGTGGGAGAGTCTATTCAGTATACAATGGGTTAATAGAATTTATTATTTGTTTTATTTTCCACTGTTTGCAAATAGTTTAGCCATTTTTCTCTAGGAATATGTAAATCTCATGGACGGACGTACCTAAAATTGAAATTGGACTCTTCCAATATATTGTGTGGGAGAGTCTATTCAGTATACAATGGGTTAATAGAATTTATTATTTGTTTTATTTTCCAGTGTCCCAGGTATAGTTTGGAACATCATTTGGATGACAACACAAAATATCACCTACAGCTGATGTGCGACTTCGTAGAAACCCAACAGACTCAAATTACACAACTGTGCAATGCATTATACTCTGTCACACAAGTGACCGACGGAACGTTCATCTGGAAAATAAATGACTACAAACAAAAACTCATTGAATCCATGTACAAAAACACTGAAATTGTCAGTGAACCATTCTACACAACTAGGTTTGGATACAAGATGGCCACGTCTGTGTTTCTGAATGGAAATGGCTCCGGTGAGGGCAAATACTTGTCTGTGTACATTAAACTCTTGCAAGGAGAATATGACAATATTCTGGACTGGCCATTCATGTTGCCAATTTCTTTCACCGTCTTTGACCAGAACAGTGATCCAGAAAAACGAGCTAACATTGTTGAAAGTTTTGTGCCTGATCCTACTTGGAAACATTTTCAGAAACCAGTGAAAGACATCGACCAACTTGGGTTTGGGTACCCGAAATTCATTTCTCATGAGATCCTGAAAACAAGGGACTACGTGAAAGGTGATTCCTTAATTGTTAAGGTCAAGATAGACAACTCCAAATTCATTATGCCATAATTGTTTGAAGAGTTGCTTCTCTTGTGAATGTGCTGAACTGTGTTTGTTATTTTCTTGAAAGGTTATATGCTTGCCTGCATTTATATGAACAGTTGTCCCTGGTTTGAGGAAGTTGACAAAACCATAGTGTCTTTGTCTTCAGAACTGCATGTATATTAATTATTTAAAAAAGTTTCAGAAACTTCCTTTGATTTATCATGTTTACCTTAATATTTTGGACAGATAGGCTTGACCAAACAGTGTAGACCCTGATCAGACGCCACAAAATGTGGTGTCTAATCAGGGTCTACATTGTTTGCCACTCATCTAGCTGTTTTTATACAAATAAACAGGTAGTAAAATAGACATGTTCAAATTTTAGGACAAGTATGGTAAGGAGTTAACCCATTCTAGTCTGGAGACACCTAAAAGGGTAATTGGCAAACAGTGCAGACCCAGATCAGACAGCACAGAATGTGGCATCTGATCAGGGTCTCCACTGTTTGCAAATAGCTCAGCCATTTTGCTTTAGGAATTTCGAAGTCTCATAGACAGACGTACCTAAAATTTAGATTGGACTCTTCCAATATATAGTGTAGAAGAGTCTATTCAGTCTATGATGCTTAAGGTGTAGGAATATGTAGGGTAAATATAGTAACTTATAAAGTATGCTGAAATTGCTTCAGAAGAGTGCTATTGAGGTGTTACTCAAGGCTACGTGAGCCATCTCATATTTAGAAAGAGGCTTTAGAACATATACAAACAGTGAAAGCCAAGGTCAGCCTGAGCATTCATGCAGTCCACACAGCTCCAGATAAAAGGGAAATTCAGATAAAAAGTTTGCTTTTTTCACCATAAGAATGTATGTTGTGGGTATTTGTTAGAAATGCCCTTGCAAAACTTTAATTAAAGCTGTTTCATTTTTATTTTCCTTTTAGTTTTTAGTTTTTATTCATTGGAATGACCTCAACTTTTTTTGTTATTTTTTGCACTAAAACATATCTTGTGGGGTCTCACTGAAATTGGGTGGTTAAGGTGATTCAAATGACAAATATAACAAAATTGTTCCTAATTTTTAAAGCTGATTCTCTCTCAGTGCTCAAAATAAGATGTCTTTTTCAACCATATTTTATTGATATTTTTCTTACTTCTTAACAAAAACATATGTAGTGGCATTCATTAGAATCATCTTGGTGAAACATTTCAAGTGAGTACCCACAAATTAACATCACAAAAATATGCCTGTATAATTTTGACCCCCTTAAACCCCAATTTTATATAGTAAAACTGGGGCTTACAGGGGTATACATTATTTTTCTTATTTCTGCTCAAAAACATAGATTGTGGGTACTTGTTAGAACTGCCTTGGCGGTTCTAACAAAGTACCCACAGCTATGTTTTGAGCAGAAGTATGAAAAATATCAGAATTTTTATCCGGTGAAATTTTTATTGATGGTGAAATTTTCAATATATTTGAATAGGCGTGTTTTCGTAATGGACATGCATTTTTGTGGAGAAATAAAGAAAATATTTATCTGGATACCTCTCTTACCTAAATCTAGGATCACTTCGTCTGGAGCTATGGCAAACCACATATATATTAGCTTACCTGTGCTTTCACTGTGATACTGTTAATTTCATATTGAAATCCACATTTTTGATGAATGCCTCTAGATGATCGTTTGATCTGGTTGTTTAAGGGACATACGTAACTCTCAAACTGGATCTGATATTAATTTTTTGTCTTATTTTTGCATGACATGTATTATTAGCATAATGAAAGTGTCCCAGTTATAAACTACAGCAAGATATTAAGACCCCATAGGTCCCAATAAGACTCTTTTAGAGGGAAAATAACAATATTTGATATGCATTGTGGAAAAAGGTTCCTTATGGCATATGCAGACTGAAGTCCCAGTTCCGCCTCTACATCATCTTATTGAATCAGTGGATGCTGTTGATTGTATACATGAAAAGAGAAGGTTAGGACTATTCCTATATGGCAGAAGGGCCCTTCTCAAACAATGCACAGCACAATTTTTTTTTCATACAGAACATACCGTATTCGACCCAGTTAGCACACTGTGCGCTTTGGTGTTTCAAAATTACAGGGAAAACTTGTGGTAAAATATGTATTCACCTATACTAAGGGTACACATAAATGAAAGATCAGCGAGGGACTTATCTAATGATGCAATGTTTGCATGTTTTTCTGATTTTCTTTACAAAAGCATATGTTGCTGGTACTCATTTGAATTGCATCGACTTATTATTATTCAAATGGGTACCCACAACATATGCCTTTATAAAGACGTAGACAAAAAGTACACTGGCTGTAATCTGAAGACTATGGCATCACTTGACTGCGCTGTTAGGGGTGTGTTTGGTAATTAGGATGAATACGGTAGCTTTAGACACCAGGAGTAGCCAATAACTATCATTTTCTTATTTCTCCACAAAAGCATATGTGAAGGAGAAGCATCCAGGTGGTCAAGTGGTTAGCACTCTTAAATTTAGATTACAAGGTGTCGGGTTTGAACCCTGCTGGCGATGTAAGTTCCCGTATAAACTCAACTCATGACTGTATGGCACGTCATCGTATACAGCCTTTCATTATCACTATTCGGTCATCCTCGGACCTAATAATACCCGGACTTGTCACTAACAAAACTGCCAAAATATGTTGTCGTGGCTTGATGTTAGCGCTATTTTACAGCACTATGGTCATTAAAAATTATTTTGGATAATAACCTAAGTTGTAATAAATTGTTTTTAATAGGTTTGGTTGAAAAATGTTAAGTCACAATTAATTAGATTGAAGTTATAACATCATTTTGGGTAAATTTCTGATGATTTTCCGCTAAAAGTGCCGAAAATAGCTACAATGGGTACCTAGTTTTCTCGTTGAAGTTTACAAAAACTGTTGGTTTTTCCTTAAATATAATGCTGCAGTCTTACAGGTAATATATTGACCTATTGCTTTTTGAAAACAAATCTGAGATATTTGGAAAAATAACTGAAATATGAGCATTTAAATTTCATCATACAAAATTATGAAAACTCAGCCACGACAACATATTTCCAATAAATACAATACCTGTACCGTAGTTACTAGTCCAGTGTATATTGGGTCCAAGGGTCATCCCAATATGAATTAAATAATGTTGAAGGGAATATAAAACACCAAATCATCATCATCCATAGCTCCAGTTAAGGCGCTTTTTTCAATCCAAAAGTATTGAAATTTTTCTTATTTGTCCACAAAAACATATGTTGTGGTACTCATTAGAAGTGCCTCACCGAGGCACTTCTAATGAGTACCCACAACATATGTTTTCGCGGACAAATAAAAAAACTACTGATTTAATACCCACTCTTATCTAGACCTATGATCATCATCAGTTGAGGCAACTCATTAGAAATGTCTTATCAGATGCTTCTACAGAATCTACACAATATATGTTTGTTTTGGAGAAAAAGAAAAAAATCCGAGTACTCCTCTTATCTAAAGCTATGGTTATACTATGTTTTTTTTTGTTTTTTTTTTTTTGTTTTTTTTTAAGAATTACCTGAGTTGCCCCCATAATTTGTCCCCATATCTGGATCTTATACTTTAAGGGGAGGGGACTGGATACACTTCATAGATTTTCTCCCTTTTTTGTACAGGGAGATAACTCCTGTAGCTTTCTGTTTTCCTTCCTGCACAGGAAGCCCCTTTTGAAAAGGAGTTTACTCTAAAAGGAAAGAATTTGCTCCCATCGGGAGCAAATTCTTTCCTTTTATAGTAGATTCCTCAGAAGGGGACAAAACAATTTTGACAGAGTTGCCTCCCATTTTACATGAAGGTGTATCCTATATTCCCCTTTTACATGTCGGATTGTAAATACTCTGATTTTGTGTATGTCTAGTCATTTTTTCTTGTAACCAGGTAACTGTTTGTCCATACAAAATTTTATATGTAACCTGTTTAACTTAATAATTCAGCCTATAGAGAATTTAATACAATTTTAAGGGAGATAACTCTGTCACAATTGTTTTATCTCTCCTGCAAAAGGGGTATACCCTAAAAGTAAAGAATTTGCTTCCAAAGGGGAGCAAATTCTTTCCTTCAAAAGTAGACCCATTTCCAGAAGGGACTTGATATACAGGAACACAAACAGGAAGTCACACAAGTTGTCTCCCTTGTGAAAAAATGCTGGCTATATCTTCATGGGTATCCATTCACCTTAATTCTTTGTAAAAACATTGGTTATGGGTTCTCATTGCATGGGTCTCGCCAAGATTCCACTGATGAGTACCCACAATATATGTTTTATGTGGAGAAATGAGAAAACTGACACAAATGACCATAGGCCTAGATAAGAATGGGTATCAGGTTAATATTTTTCTTATTTCTCCACGAAAACATATTAGAAGCGCCTCGATGAGGCGCTTCTAATGAGTACCACAACATATGTTTTCGTGGAGAAAATCAATACTTTTGGATTGAAAAAAGCACCTTAACTAGAACTATGAATGACCCTCATGGTTTGATGTGTCATTAAATCTGAAACCATCATCATCATCATCAAGAAACCTACTAATCAGGATACCCATCTGATCTATTATGAATAGATAATTATATGGAGGCTGGTCTGGGTATTTTCTGTATGGACATGGGATAAAGTATATTACCTGATGTGTTACTCTGATCTTGTTTTTCTTGTGGACAGTTTGTTAATATGTGTATATAGGGATACCAGACAGATCATTAAAACTTGTGCAATGTTATGACCAAAATAAAAGTATTTTGAAAGTGAAATATGTTGCTGTCTTTATTTCTTATGTACTTGGGTCAGATTAATTTACATTTACCACTCTCTGGCCTAATTCAGCAGATGACAAATTGATTGTAATTTTCGTTTTTTTTTCCCCCAGAAAACAGGCTTTGAGATTTCATGCAAATTGTTTTCTATGAAGACAATTTGCATGAAATCACAAAACCTGTTTTCTGGGAAAAAATAAAAAAAATATTTGAAAATGTCTGCTGAAAATTTAACCTAGAAAGTTGTATTCAAATATTTTTTTTTTGTTTTCTCCAGAAAACAGGCTTTGAAATTTCATGCAAATTGTCTCAATTTGGATGAAATCACAAAGCCTGTTTTCTGGAAAAAATTAAAAAAAAAAAAAAAAAATGAAATGCCATCTGCTGAAAATTTTACCCAGAGTAATAGCGTTAACAAACCTAGCTTGTACTAGGCATGCCCTGGAGTATTGCTCATAATGACAATGACAGATAGTGGACTGAAGTATGTGTGAATAGTCTTAAATCACAAGTTGTCAATACCACAGCCTCAGAATGAAGCAACATCAAGGACTGAAAGTTACAGTCACTTGTATTCAATTTAATTGTGGCTCCCCTGACTGCAGATCCACTTTTTCATCATCATCATCATTATCATCATCATCATCATCAGATTTTTTATTAACATGCAGGTAAAGGGGCAACATCCACATTAGTTGCCCCCCCCCCCCCCCCCTCCCCCCTCCAGGTAGCTGGCTTGCTGCATGCATGGCAGATCTCACACCAGTCTTCATGTGTTTCTATCATGAGGGTCTGTAGCTGAGAGCTTCCACTCTCTGCAACCCCTCTCTGTCAGTTGCTTCCATGTCATCTTGGGCCTCCCAGGCCCATCCTTTCCGTCATACTAATGTCAAAGGCTGCCTGACTGCACCATTGGAGCATTCCACGTTTTGGTGAATAAATGTGCACAAGTACTGGTTAACTGCTTAGATGGCTAATCCTGCCAAGGAAAAGGTGTGGTTAGGTAAACTGACCATGCTCTACATGACTCTAATGGGTAGATTGGGCTCTAAAACCTCAAACAAACGGCAGATCCAGGGGTTGCAAGATCCCAGCTTGGCTACATAACTTTCATGGAGATTAATCATGAAATCATTTCTGCGGTCATTTTCCCCTTCCCTTGATTCAAGAAGGGTAGTTGTCAGTTACTGGCAAAAGTATGCGCAAGTACTGGTTAACCACATAGAGGACTAAGCCTACCCATGAAAAGTGTGAGTACATTACGAAAACATGCCTATTCAAATAAACTGAAAATTTTACCATAAAAAAAAATGAAAAAAAATCAGATAAAAATTCTTATATTTTTCACATTTCTACTCAAAACATAGATTGTGGGTACTCGTTAGAACTGCCTCAGCGAGGCAGTTCTAACGAGTACCCACAATCTATGGTTTTGAGCAGAAATAAGAAAAATAATATATACCCCTGTAAACCCCAGTTTTGCTATATAAAAGCGGGGTTTAAGGGGGTCAAAATTATATAGGCGTATTTTCGTGATGACATGTAGGTTAACTGTCCAGATGGACACAATTTAAATAGCATCGACTGGGCCGTAAAACTCATACTGAACAAAATCAGTATATTTGCCATTTGCTTCTAAAGAGTCTGCCTCTATGCCATATGCTATGCACAAAATGTTTAATTCTGAAATATGAAATTATGTCCCATTTCTCCTGCTACGTCCATATCAGTTCCTGTTTGGTAATCGGTCTGACAGCTGGCTTAAATATGGCTTGCCCAAGCTGGTGCCAGAGGTGTTCAGTAGAACTCAAATCTGGCGAATATGCAGGGCAAGGCAAGGAATCAATGTTGTTTTGGCCTAGGTGATCTGCTATGAGCTTGGCAGAGTGTGGACTCGCATTAATCCTTGTCTTGCTGAGTAAATTAAGATGCCATGCCCACTTCTAATTTTCAGCTAATCAGATTACTTAACCAGACTGTTGATATAAATTCACATACATGTACTTAATGGCAAACAGTGCAGAACCAGATCAGTTGGCTTCTTCAGAAGCCAACTGATCTGGATCTACATTGTTTGCAAAGGCAGGGCATATCCGGGTTCAGCAGGACTAGGGTTTGATTAATCCTACTGGAATAGTTTGATGTTTGGCTGCTGGTGTAGAACAGAGAATGTGAGGTTAGTACAGTATTAAAATTTTGCTCCTTTTACAGCGATGGGGTTGGATCACAAGTTCTCACAACATTAGTTACGACCCTTCGCCAACATATATCAATATCACAATCAACATGCATGAACATGGCAAAAAACAAAGCCAAACAAAACAAAACAATAGTTAAAAACATGAAACGATAATACTCCGACATTATCGTGTCATGGGGAGATAACTGTCAAAAATTGGCGAAATGTACAAACGGCAATCCCAAACGAGATCTCCACACATACAAAGTTTGGTGAAAATCCATTGATATTTACTGAAATTATCATTCGGGGGAAAATCCGTGGTTATTGTCCTGAAACAAAACTACGGATGTGTCGCGGGAGGATAACTGTAAAAAAGTGACGAAATTTGCCCAATTGCAATCCCAAATGGGATCTCCACGATATCAGTGCACATACCACGTTAGGTGAAAATCCATTGATATTTACTGGTTATCGCTCGGAAACGAAAAATCAGATAAGTCGCGGGAGATAACTCAAATTTATGAAATTCGCCCATTTATAGCAATCACAAACCAGATCTCCAAAATATCAATGCACATACCAAGTTTGGTGAAAATCCAATGACATTCACTCAAGTTATCATCCGGAAACGACAGTACGGACGCACGGACGACCAATGTTAAACCATGATACCCCGCCACTATCGTGTGGCGGGGTATATATATATATATATATATATATATATATATATATATATATATATATATATATATATATATATATATATATATATATATATAACTATATATATATATATATATATAACAACAACAAAAAACAGTTTAAACGTTTTGTCCTTAAACCTTAGACCTTGCAGCCAGTGGTTACTAAAAAGATCGGTAATCGCCAAATGACCGGAAAACGCCGAAAACACCAAAAATATAGCAGAAATACATACGAAATGGATTCACGGGAGGTAAGTGTGTGTGTGTGTGTGTGTGTGTGTGGGGGGGGGGTTATATAGTCGCTAGGGTATAGGATGGTCATCTATTAGACTGCTAGGGGTATGTCTACCCGGCGTCTTTCGTTCTGTATTGGAGGCACACTGTAACATGTTACACAGGTGATGCATGACGACGTAACGGTCTTGTTGCACTGGCTGACGCCGGTTATCTCTTGATGCATAACGCACGAAAATTGCCCTTATATTATTTGCGTACAATGCAGGCCCTGATCAGCCTGCGAATAATCGCAGGCTGATCTGGGTCTTCGTTGTCCGCTTACAGAATCAGTGGATACTGTAGAATATGTCGACGAACAGAAATGCCCAGGTTAGACTGCACATATGCGCACGCTGATCTGGACCTACGTTATCCGCATAAGGGCCCTTTTCGTGCGTTGGAAATCACTTGGAGTTGATCAAGCCATGAGCACAATTGAAATGCACTTTCTCCCGACAGCCCTGCCTCTATCATGCCTGTGTCTTGCTGCCATTGATCTCATGTGAGTCGACGACCCATTGTTGCAACGGGTTCTTCTCAAAATGGTGTTTTGCTCAGCAATGCTATGGCTTCGTTTCACAAAGCTTTTTTTTTTTTTTTTTTTTTTTTTTCGGATTACTGATTACGAAGACACGATAACCACGATCCCATGGAACACATTGTCGCATTTCCATCGGCAATGCTTCAACATAATAACGACGGCACCGCAAACACAATTTATCTTCCATCACTCTCTCTGGTATAGGCTAAGATCAAGCGACATAATCCAATCTGCTTGCGTGACTGCTATCGGTCCGGAGTTACCTTCCTTAATCGATAATTGTCATCAATGCATTACATGCTCGGTATTTTCCACCACTGCCGATTATACGAGAATTACTGATAGTAGCCTGGCACCACGCTATAAGTTTTACATTTCTAATCTAGCAATAGAAATGTCAAAAAAAGGACAAAAAAAAAAAAAAAAAAAAGTTTCATTTGATTTTAATAAAACAAAAACCAAATTTTCCAGCAAGCTTTTCTGCACAAAATGCCACCAGCAAAAATATTCCAAAATTGTAATTTAAATGAATTATTTATAAGTTAGAAATTCAAACAGCGAAAAAACTCGTCGTTGCCACTATATGTTTAATCATTATAAGGATGACTTTAAAAAATAAAATAAAATAAAAGAAAAAAAAACTGAAAAAGGACCAAAAAGTATCAGCGTATTCCTGAACACAT
Source organism: Anodontia alba (assembly GCA_964016985.1). Lineage (NCBI taxonomy): Eukaryota > Metazoa > Mollusca > Bivalvia > Lucinida > Lucinidae > Anodontia > Anodontia alba. The sequence continues at coordinate 37,991,065 of OZ024830.1, forward strand.
TTGGAATCAAAAGCTACCAGCAAAAATATTGTATATATAGGGCAGCTATCGTTCAAAATTGGCTATGTTTCTTTTTTCAGAGAAAGTAAGTCGACAGTTCATGTAAATCGACTAGCAGACGATTCACATGAAGTGTCGACATATTCTTTGAAGAAAAAAAACAAAAAAAAACAAAAAAAACAAAAAAACAAAAAAAAAAAAAAAAACAATCAAAAGGTCGTCTGCTGCAATTGTAATTAGCGCTTTACGGAATAATGGCAATGTGTTTTAGGTGATAACTGTTACCACAATATCCATTCATATCGTAGTACAATAGGGACATATAATAGAAGGTTGGTATCCACATAACTGAGCCTCAACGCGAGAAAACGTACCTCCCGACAGGTACGCCAAACGAAGACTCAGATCAGTCTGCGCATGTGCGCAGTCTGGTCAATATTCGTTGTACGCATACAGAAAGTTACATCGCACATTTATTACAGACACATAAATATATTGTCCCATGTTTACCTAGACTGGCTGCAGTCTCCAATGACTAAATATTTTCTCATAATCCTCATAATAAAACCAAAAAAATATCATGACTATAAAGGCTGGTCACTAGAGTGACCAGCCTTTATAGTCATGATATTATTTTGGTTTTACTTTAGTGGATTATTAAACAGATTATAAGGAAAAAAAATTAGTCACTGGAGACTGGAGCCAGTCTAATGTTTACCCTAAATATTCGGACGCCTTAACTTCTTACCATACTAGTCTATTTACTACCTATTGATGTGCCTAGATTGCTCTATGAGTGGCAAACAGTGTAGAACCTGATCAGACGCCGAGTTCTGTGGCGTCTGATCCGGGTCTACACTATTTGCTCAGGTCCGTCTGTCCAAATATTTAGGCCAAATAGATCCATTAGGTTTCTCACCTCTGTGGTTCGAGCCTCGCTCGGGTTACATGTGGAAAAGCCAAGTTCTGCTTACGGATGGTCAGGTGTTTTTTTTCCCGGGTTCTCCGGTTTTCGTCCACCTTTGATGAACGATAGGCTCGATATAAGTGAAATATCATCCAAGAAAAAAAAAAAAAAAGGCTAAATACGGTAAGCAACAACACATTATGATACCTTAACAAAAATAGCTGAATACTAGGAATCATTATGGAATAATAGCGTGAAGAGCGACAACATATTAATTATATTGTGATATGATAGTCATAAAAATGTCAGCATTCACGGAAATAGCGAAGGAAAGTTCAGGAAGAGTCGCAATCATACAACATAGACTGGCTCCAGTCTCCAGTGACTAAATATTTTTCTCATATTCCTGTTTGATAATCCACTAAAATAAAACCAAACAAAATATCTTGACTATAAAGGCTGGTCTAGTGACCAGCCTTTATAGTCTTGACATTCCTTTGGTTTTATTTTAGTGGATTATTAAACAGATTATATATATATATATATATATATATATATATATATATATATATATATATATATATATATATATATATATATATTATATATATATATATATATATATATATATATATATATATATATATATATATATATATATATATATAGTCACTGGAGACTGGAGCCAGTCTATCATAGAACATAGCCTACCGCACCTGTGTGAAGTTAGTTCCTTGTTATTTACCACTGACAGCAAGAGGAGGAGTAAACAAACCGGTAGACTGGCTCCAGTCTCCAGTGATTAAATATTTATTCTTATAACCCTGTTTGATAATCCACTAAACTAAAACCAAAATAATATCATGACTATAAAGGCTTGTCACTAGAGAGAGAGAGAGAGAGAGAGAGAGAGAGAGAGAGAGAGAGAGAGAGAGAGAGAGAGAGTTAGCTGTTAAAATAAAAGTCATTCGTTTGTTCGCTTTTTATGCTTTTTGATCACCAATAATCAATGCGTTCGTCTCAGTTACTTGTAGGTCATATCATTTTCCAGCATGTCAGTGCATAGCTTGTGTATAGATCGAAACTACACCAAAATAAAAGCTTTTCAAAAGATCTGAATTCTTCGTATCGACTGATTGACAAATTCCCTTCTATATTTGTAACTGTAAACTGTTTAATATTTACAAGTTTATGTTGACAATCGTAAGATGTTTCCTGCTCGATTTAAACTACACATTTAAAACTAGGGACTTATGAACACTCACAGGTGAGTAGACTTTTGAATTTGTGCATAGCGATCGAAATTATTAAATATTTGCAGACGACATTTTAAAATACGTTTTCTTAACACAATAATGACTAGTGCACCTTAAATGGGACATTAGTAAACCATGGATATATACCCAGATCAGACATCACAGAACGTGGGTCTGATCAGGATCTAAACAGTTTGCATTGCAATACATGAATTAGAACAGATATCCCTTAAATTAGAGATGGGCTTCTCCAAAAAGATTGGTAGAAAAGTCCACTGGGCATAAATGGGTTAAGGTAAGTTCTGCCTAGTGCGTGGTAAACGGAAGAAAGGCTAAGTGTTCTAAAAAACTGTAAATATTATAATTGATAAACATCATCCCTCCATACACCCAACCTAAATACAAATTAAAGCCAACTCGATCTTACTAAATAAGGTATTTTATTCGATTTTATTTCACGTTGCTAGTGGTTTATGTACTGGAAAAACATTGGATTGTTGTTTATTTTAAAATCAAATATCAATTTACTTTGAAGGTTCAAAGTTTTCTGGATTAGTTTCGGCCAAATAAGGCTCAGTAAAGATTCCAATCAGACTATGAATGCGAATGGAACCAGCGAGTGAAGATAAATGGTCCCTAAAAGGATCAACCCTTGAGACAAAACATCGAACTACTGATATATGCGACCAACATAGACACACATTAGCTTGCGCATTCGCAGTTAGATCAGGCTCTACGCTGTTTGCTGATAGAATCTTTAAAGTCCACACCCAGCTAGAATTCTACTTTAGCCTATGTCGGATCGTTATCGGTCTTCTTGGGCCGATAAATATCCGATATAGATTTTAGTAGAATGCTATAGGTATTCATATAACATTGTCCGGTGACTTGTGACTTCTGGTTTCAATTTTGTATTTTGGCAGAATACAGAATACAGCTGGGAACCAGAAGCCTCAGGGGTATTTTGATCTAAGGCTGGCTACATTATGACAGTGACCAGTGCACTTAGATCAGACCGCGCAATGCACAGTGTGATTTTACTCTACACTGATCGCATATAAGCTTATTTCTATTTAGAAATGCACATTTAACTAAAGCATACGTTTTTTGTGTATTTAGATAAAAATGACGGAATACAGACCAAAAGTTCCAGCTCAGCAATCCGACAAAGAGCCAGCAATCAAAGGTACAAAGGACAGCGTAAAATGGTTCAGTGCGCAACTTCCGGATGAGTACCGGTGTTTATTAACTGGGGTTGTCTCTGTTGGAAACACAATTATAGTGGCAGACAACGAAAATAATAATCTAAAACGGTTTCTACTCAACGGAAAGTTAAAAGACTCACTGTTACTGACAGATCCTTGTGGTATTTGCAGCTTGCCAAAATCTCGCGATGTTGTAGTGACAGAACCGGATCAACATCAAATTACTTTTTGCTCAACAGATGGCGCTCTTAAAGTCTCGTCTGCGTCTAAAACAACGAAAAAATATGAAAGTATAGCAGCACTAGATGAAACAAAACTGGTTGTTGGTTGTTGTGAAATAGGTTTCTCATCCGTTGACGTCATTGACTGCAATGGTTCAGTTCTCAATTCAATTCAGTCTAACAGGGACGGCGAAAAGTTATTTGGAAATCCTGCCGCCATTACTTGTTTAACTTCCGGTGAAATACTGATCTCAGACGCTGGCCACAGTCGGCTCATTTGCATATCACCTGACGGCAAGACGGAATTTACATATGACCCTAAAGGTCGACCGAGTGGTATCTGTGTTGACGCACAGGGTGGAATCTACATGAACCAATATGACTCCAGTACTGTGTTTCGTCTGTCAGCAGACGGCACAAAGGAAAGCGTGATTGTAGGCCATAGTTTTCAGATAAAGTCTCCTCTTGCTTTGGCAGTGAACTCGGATCATTTAATACTCACAGAAGAGATGCCTAGTCACCGAGTAATTCTTATAAAGGTTTGTTGAACATTGTTTGTGTTGAGGTTTTACGGCCCAGTCAACCCAATGGGGTCATGTCGACCGCAGTCAGTTTACCTAACCACACTTTTACTGGGCAGGCTCAGTCCTCTTAGCGGTTATCCAGTATTGTGCACATTCTTTCGCCAGAAACTGACAACTGTCCTTCTTGAATCAGCGGAAGGGAGAAAATGACCATAGAAGATATTTCATGATCAAATCTCCACGAAAGAATGTTGCCGACCCGGTGGGGTCGAACCTGCAACCTCCTGATCATCAGTCGGACGCGCGTCCAACTGGGCCACCGAGGCCGGCTTGTTGAACATAGTCTAAAATTACTTGAATTACTGGCAACTTTGTTTGCTCAGGCCTTACTTTTGTACTTTGGGTGAGATATCAGGGTGGTAGAGTGGTGATTAGGATCTTCTGTACTTGTAGCATGTGGGAAAGGGAGTGCGGGCGGGTATTGGTATTCTATTTCTGCACAGTCAGTTGCTTTTTCCATCATCCTCATCTATTTCTCTCTTTCCTCTCATCTGCCAGCTCTTTTCTATAAAAATACACAAAATGACCCACAAAAGTTGGCGTGTCGTTATTGATTCTAAACGGAATGACCTTTGAGAGCGTTGAACACATTCACAAAATTGAAAACAGCTAAACTCTTCTCTTGCTGAACACGACATGCCCTGTCTTAGCAAACAGAGTAGTTCCAGATCAGTTGGCTTCTTCACAAACAGTGTAGATCCAGATCAGTTGGCTTCTGAAGAAGCCAACTGATCTGGATCTACACTGTTTGTCATTAAATATGTGAATTTCTGTTTAAAAACTGGATCAAGTAATCTGATTGGCTGAAAATTAGAAATAGTCGTGGCATCTTAGTTTACTCAGCATGACAAGGGTTAAGCGTAAAGTTTTCTGGTCCAAACTAACTAGTTTCGGGCAATAAGGACTCATCAGTGACCCTCATATTCTTTTTCAAATATTCCGGAATGGGCTCAGTAGACACAAAGGACCAGAAAATATAAACTACACTATATAGAAGTCATATATAATTTTGACACCCTTAAACCCCATTTTTATATAGTAAAACTGGCTTTACAGGGGTATACATTATTTTTCGTATTTCTACTAAAAAACAGATTGTGGGTTCTCGTCAGAACCGCCTCGTCGAGGCGGTTCTAACGAGTACCCACAATCTAAGTATTGAGCAGAAATATGAGAAATATCAGAATTTTTATCTGAAAATTGTCAGTTTTTTGGTGGTAAAATTTTCAGTATATTTGAATAGGCATGTTTTCGTAATGACAGGGAGACATTTTATGCCCCCACACGGTGGGTAGATACAGTATATAAGTGTTTTCGTTATTAACGAAACGTCTCAGCGGCAGTGTGAAGATTCACATGAACCTGTTGAAATGACGTCTCAAATCGACATACGAGTATATCAGCTTTCAGGAAATTTTTAATCAAAGTGTTAACAAATTGCGTGGGACACAGATAGTTTTCAGTGTTAAATCTTCAATTAGAATAATATGAGCCGGGGCACAGCATTTCCTACAAATTGCATGTGCGCCCAACAAATACTCATATCAGCCTGTGCACCCGCACACGCTGATCAGTCTTCGCCGTCCACCTGGAGACACTTTAGAGCCTTGGCTACCCACCATTACGAAAACACGCCTATTCAAATATAAAGAAAATTTCACCTCCAAAAACTGAAAAATTTGAGATAAAAAACTCTGATATTTTTCATATTTCTGCTCAAAACATAGATTGTGGGTACTCGTTAGAACCGCCTCGGTGAGGCGGTTCTAACGAGTACACACAATCTATGTTTTAGCAGAAATAAGAAAAATAATGTATACCCCTGTAAACCCCAGTTTTACTATATAAAAGTGGGGTTTAAGGGGGTCAATATTATATAGGCGTGTTTTTGTGATGACAGAGTGCCATGTGAAGACTGACCAGACTGAATGGATGCGCAGGCTGATCTGAGTCTTCGCTGGGCGCACATGCAGTCTTGCTGTGCCCCAGGATCATTATCTTTTATTGGTTTATGTTCGTGAGAAATAATAGTGAGTACAAGGTAACACATTGTTTCCTGTCACAAGGTGTATAAACTTTGATTTGCCTTCTGTTCTAGGCTTCAGTCGTTTCCTCAAGAGATCAAGCAACAAGGCAAAATATTTAGACGTAAACGTCTAAGTACCGGCGCAAATTTTGTTCATGTTTATTTACTCGTAGAAATATGGGACACGGCTATACTAAAGTTTAATAAATTTTCAATGTAATAGGTAAAAAATAAAACAACAATGTGATTCTTTAATGTAAGCTTTATGAATTTTCTTGATCAAGCAATATGCGAATCCTAGTAGTATTGGGATCTCCACGAGATTTAGTTTGAATATTATTATTTATTGAACATTATTATTTTAAAAAAGCATGCCAGAACTTAAATAAGTTACTAGATTTTATCTAGAAGCTTATTTTAGCATGCGTCAGATATGAATATGTTTGAACTTTTTAAGTATGTACCACAGGTCATAGTCAAACTTATCAAATACGGACTGCAGGTCATATTCAAACCTACCAAACTGCGCTTTACGCTAATCGAACACCTCTCCAAATTTGCCAAAGCTATATTAGAGACCGGCGCGATTCGCGCGCCGGCCAACAAGGAAACTTGAACGAAAAAGGTATTGAAGCCGCAAGGCATTCTACTTAAATCTATATCGGACCGTTATTGGCCGTACAGGAGTCGATATGCTGAGTCTACGGGATTTGTTCAGGATCTGCACTCTAAATATCTTTAACCCATTTATGCCTAGCGTCCCATAAAAGGGACGTTGGCATATTTGGGACACGGCTATACTAACGCAGAACGCGGCATCTGATCAGGGTCTATACTGTTTGAAGAAAATACAGGAATTTCTTTAAAACATGACAATAATAGAAACTGACCAGAAAACCTTAACTTGGAAATGGACCGATCCAAAGAGTTAAGGTAGAAGAATTCACTCGGCTTAAATGGGTTAAATCCCACAGTATCATAAGTCAACTACTTAAGGAGAATGGCTACACTTTCAGTAGAGGGGCCATAACTCTGGGAGTAAATTCTTTCCTTTTTGAGTAGACATCTTTCAGAAGAGGCTAGTTGTGGTGGAAAGCAAACAGGAAGTCACAAACGTTGTCTTCCTAGTAAAGCAAAGTGAAAAATCTGCTAAGTGTATAATTCCTCTAATACTACATGGATTAGTCCAAATTTCCAAAACGGAAGAGTCCATCAGGCATAAATGGTTAACATTTTTGTTTTCAAATACAGATCATGATCATCAGTATTAAAATTAAAGGGGAACGCAACGTTTAACCCTTAAAGCGCCAGTCACAACTATTGTCGTCTGCTTTGTCATCTGCTTGTGATTTTAAAAGTCATTTTTGCAAACAGTGTGGACCTAGATCAGACTGCTCCTAAAGGAGCAGTCTGATCTGGGTCCATACTGTTTGCCGGTATGCAAAAATAGGTTTGAAAAGACTGCAAGAATATACAGCAGACGACATAAACAGATGACATTTTCAGATGCAGTTTTTCTTGGCGCTTTAAGGGTTAAGAGTAGTGTGCTTTAAAGTAAAGAACTTTAAAAACAATGAACTTTAATACAAATTTGATCAAAATCGGTGAATTAAGAAAGTTATGGACAATTGAATATTTTAACATTGGTGGAATGGACGCCGCCATTTTGAATATTAAATGAGGTTTCCTAAATAATAAATAAATAGATAAATAAATAAGTATGAATAAAATAAGATAAGATGAAATAAAATGAAATAAAATAAAATTCATTTTGTAAAGGTTGCTACTCTCATAAAGTTGGTTTATTTTGGGGAAAATGGTTGCTTGTCACTAGAATTAAACAGCTATAAAATCTATAGCACAATTGTTCTTGAAAACCCTTTATAATTTGGTTTTGCTTCGAACCACCATAACTTCCTTATCTCTAGGCCGATTTTGAAAAATCCTGCATCAAAATAAATGGCTTGGTTGCGTTCCCCTTTAAAGCATAGACACATTTATTTATTTGATTATGTTTATTTTTACAGCTAGCCCCAGTCCCAGACCGCCAAGCCACTGGACTTAGCCTTACAAATGTTCGCGTTTGGCTCCACCAGTCTCCGAGATCATCTAACGTCACCTAGTTCAGCGCATGCGTGGAGTGTCAGAAGTTGCTTTGGAATCATTATGAGTCGAAAACTCAGAAAACGTACCTTTGGATAAGTGTGCCAAGCGAAGATTCAGATCAGCCTGCGCATTCGCGTAGTCTGAATCTTCACTTGGCGTTCGCGCAGTCTGAATCTTCACGTCTCATTTTGGATAGCCAAGGATGCAAGGTTTCTTTATGTGGACAACTAAGACTCTGATTAGACTGGGCGGATGTGCAAGCTGATTTGACATCACGAAAACATGTCTATAAAATTTTGACCCCCTTAAACCCCACTTTTATATAGTAAAACTGGGGCTTATAGGGGTATATGTTATTTTTTATATTTCTGCTCAAAACATAGACTGTGGATACTCGTTAGAACCGCCTCGTCGAGGCGGTTCTAATGAGTACCCACAATCTATGTTTTTGAGCAGAAATATAAAAAAAAATATCAGATTATTTTATCTGAAAATTTTCATTTTTTGGTGGTAAAATTTTCAGTATATTTGAATAGGCTTGTTTTCGTAATGAGTCTTCGTTGGGCGCACTTGTGAGAAGGCAAGTTTTCTCCTGTCATCATATCATCTGAATTACGAGTATCAGGCAAGCCAACAACGAAGCACACGTTAATTTGAATAAACTGGCCAAGTGGCTTGGATCTACGCTGTTCCTTCATACAGTAAGAAGACCTTGGAGCACAAATGTAGCGAACAGTGAAGATCTCGAACAAAATGTGGATGCTTTTGTACTTTGTACCGACTGCTGGTTTTTTGTACTTTGTTCTGACTACTGCTGTTTTGTACTTTGTACTCGTACTGACAATTGCTTTTTTTTTACTTTGTACTGACTACTACTTTTTGTGTGCTTTGTACTGACTAATGCTTTTTTGTACTTTTACTGACTACTGCTTTTTTATACTTTGTACTATTGCTTTTTGTGCTTTGTACTGACTATTCCTTTTTGTACTTTGTACTGACTATTGTTTTGTGTACTATTTTTGTACTTTGTACTGACTACTGCTTTTTTGTGCTCTGTACTATTGCTTTTTTTGTACTTTGTACTGACTACTGTTTTGTACTGTTTTTATACTTTGTACTGACTACTGCTTTTTTGTACTTTGTACTGACTATGGCTTTTTTGTACTTTGTACTTTGTACTGACTACTGCTTTTTGTACTTATACTGACTACTGTTTTTTGTAGTTTGTACTGACTATTGCTTAAGTTGATGGCATGGACTGTATAAATTAGTTTTGTAGAACATTTAAAATCTAATGTCCAAAGCAGCTAGCTTCAGCTGGATTAGTTAAGTGCGACGTTTTAACGTCAACAAGCTTTTTAGCTCACCTGAGAGCTAGCTGTAGAAATCACGTATCGTCCTTCGTCTGCCCGCACCTCCTTACTTTTGAACAAAATGTGCAAAACTACTGACCAATTTGAGCCTAGTTTGATAGAAATACTACCTAGTTAAAGCAGATTAATTTTTTGTTGTTATTTTTATGCAAATCGGTTAGAAACTCTGGTTGCCTCGGCAAATAAGAATTTTCTTATTTGCTATATAAGAATTTGCCATTGACTTTTTACGAGGAAAAGGAATATTAACACACGACACGATTCTTGGAGGTAGTTGTCTCTTTTTGAATCGTTTGCCAAGCAGATGATTTACATGAAATATCAAGACCTGTTTTCTCTGAAAAAAAAAAAAAAAAAAAAAAAAAAAAAAGAAAATGTCGTCTGTTGCATTTGTGATTGGTGCTTCAAGTGTTAACGCAACAAAAGCGCTGTCTAAAAACAGATTATCTTGTAAATCCTTATATTAGTCATAATGCTTGTCTTGATGGCCCTCATTCCCTATTTTGTGAGATGGAAGCTTCCTTCTTTTATCACATCTTCATACGTAGTATTTTATTTAACCCTTTCACCCCTGAGATTCTGAAATGGGCTCATCCATGTCTGAATTCGGACACTTCCTTTGTTCAAAATAGGGATTTACAGTCAACTCTCATTATCTCGACCTCGCTTATCTGGAATATCCACTTATCTCGAAGTGAAATTCTGGTCCCTGTTTTAACATGGAAATCTAAGAACAGGTATGAAAATATTGTGGAAAAGAGGAGAAATTGCTCCTACTCCTCTTTTCCACAATATTTTCAATATATCTCTAACTTCAGGAGTCAAATTACATATTCATTTGTTAAATGTGGTTGTTTGATTTATTGGTTTCCTTACTTCCGCAACTCTGATATTTCAAGGTACGGATATCTCGAAGTGTTTCAGAGAGGCCCTTGAAATTCGAGATAACGAGAGTCGACTGTAGTTAAAAAATCAATAATAGAATGGCAAACAGTGTACATACTGATGAGAAGGCTCATTGGATCTACACTGTTTGCTAAAGGTATCCGTGCTGGTCTGTAGGGATGAAAGGGTTAACCCATTTACGTGTAGTGGACTCTTCTACCACAACTCTTTGGACCGGTCTATTTACAATAGCAGGGTGTCTGGTTAGTTTTTATTATTAAGATGTTTTATCTGTGGCGTCTGATCTGTGTCTGCACTGTTTGCGGTTATCCTTTTGGGGGACTCCAGACTAAAATGGGTTCATCTGAAGTGAGTGTAAGCGTTATAAACTGACTTTTGGCTTTATTTGTTTACATTTTGTGTGATATAGGAAAAATATAACCTTGTCCGGTGTTGAGGCTTCTGGTTCCTACTTCAAAATGAAAATTGAAACCAGAAGTCACAACATCGGACAAGGTTATATTTATACCAATTGTCTTGTAATTTTATAGATCGACCAAATTGATCTGTCGCTTTGACCTTTACATTTAATATTCATTTGGATACTTCCATTGTACAATTTAGGCATGACAATCAGAAAATCCTGCATTCCACGTGAAACAGATGGTAGCTCACCTGTACAGGTATAATATATCTGTTACCCAGTAAGTATGCTTTATAAATCTATAGCGGGCCGTTATCGGCCCGTCAGGGTAGCTGACGGGCCGATAACGGCCCGCTATAGATTTATAAAGAATGCTAGCTGGGTAACGCATTAAAAAATACCTATGAATATTATAATCAATAGGTCGAAGCGACAGATCAGTTGATCGGCCTATATATAGAATGGCTTGGTGTATTTTTTATGTCTTGTATAATAATAATAATAATAATAATAATAATAATGTCTTTATTTAAAGAGGATAACATTTTTTGCATACAAATACTTATCTACCATATGGTCCTTAGCTAATATATATATATATATATATATATATATATATATATATATATATATATATATATATATATATATATATATATATATATATATATATATATATATATATATACGCTTGTGATGCTGTATGCACCTTGGTGAGGTTCTAATAAACAGATAAATTGTAGATTGTAATGACTTCTTGCATGAATTTAACTAAAACAAAACATGAAGTCATAAAGTCGAAAATTGGAAAAAGTCATACGAACACCCAAGAAGCATTATTTGTTAATAGGTTTTCGTGAAATTTTGAAATTTTAACAGTTTTGCCATTCTGAGATTCTGAATACAGTTTACACTGGGCTATTAGGATTAATACGTAGGTTATAAGATCAAGAACTTTTGAAAATATATGATTTAAATTCTTGAAGTTTGCTTTATCTACTTAGCTTCATGAAACTTGGCCATAGTATTTGGCTTGATGAAGTCTTGGATGATTCTACCTTGGATTATCTGGGACAATCACAGCTGGTTCTCAGATTAGCGAGTTAGGCCCTTTCGGGCGTCTTGTTTGTGTATGTGATGTCGTCGAAACTACTAAGTACTATTTACTATATTCGAACTTCAATGGCTCGAACATCTTTGGGACCATGGATATTTGTTCTAGACGTGGGTAGTCCTAGCGACTTTGGGATAATCATAACGTTAGGTCAGGAGGCAAATGGGGATAATTTAGGGACATCTTTTTTATCTTCAATAGAATATTGGTATGTTGAGTGTAGTCATTAGAATTGCCTAGAAATAAGAAAATTAATGTATACCCCTGTAAACCCCAGTTTCACTGCACAAAAGTGGGGTTTAAGGGGGTCAAGACTATATAGGCGGGTTTTCGTGATGACATACATTTCCATGATGAAATAAGAAAATTTCCCGTAAACTATCCTTAAAGATTTCTTGAGCTATCGGAAGAATTTCCTAGGGACTCAAAAACGCAATCGAATCAGTCACGGCAAAGGGAGACATCTGTGTTCGAGTCATTGAAGTTTTACTGTGTGATCATATTAACCCTTGTCATGCTGAAAAAAATTAAAATGCCACACCCACTTCAAATTTTCAGCCAATCAGATTACATGATCCAGACTATTGATATAAATTCACACATTGAACGACAAACAATACAGATCCAGATCAGATGGCTTCTTCAGAAGCCAACTGATCTGGATCTACACTGTTTGCAAAGGCATGGCTTATCCGGGTTCAGCAGGACAAGGGTTATTAATACCAACATGTTAATCGGACTGGATTTACTTGGCAAATTTTACCGGCATTTTTACAAGGGGAGAACTTTTGTGACTTCCTATTTGCTTTTCTGCACCCCAAAGCTCTTCTGAAAAGGGGTCTGCTGTTAAAGGAATATACTTGCTAGAGCAGACTCTTTTTTTCAGAAGGGAATAAAATACAGTTTTGACAAAGTTACCTTCCCTGAAAGTTATTTTCTCCACTTAAATAGAATTAAATAGCAATATATATGCTTTATACTCTCAATACAGTATGCAGTTTTGCTTCTGGTGATCGGGTGTCGAATTAATTGTTACAAAAAAAAAAAAAATGACACGAAAGTATTTCATTGTTTTGTCGAGAAACCATATGCATGACTTTTCTGGTATCAGTCTCGTGATGAAAAGACCTAAATGTGCCGCCTTAAAGGTGGTCTTAACCCTTAAAACGCCAAGAAAACCTGCATCTGAAAATGTCATCTGTTTATGTCGTCTGCTGAATATTCTTGCAAACTTTCCAAACCTATTTTTTAGCATACAGGCAAACAGTTTGGACCCTGATCAAACTGCTCCTAGAGGAGCAGTCTGATCTGGGTCCACACTGTTTGCAAAAATGACTTTTAAAATCACAAGCAGACGACATAGCAGACGACAATTGTTGTGATTGGCAGTTTAAGGGTTAATAGTGGAAATTTACTGTAATTACATTTTAGTCTCAACAGGAAATACCCCACCTCCAAATCCTGTAAATGTTGAAATTCTGGAATCATTAACTTTAAGAATGTTGACTGGTGATAGTAAGAAGATCGAAAGTTTCATAAAATGTACGTTTGTATGCTATTGATATATTCTAGACTGTGTTGTACTCAGTATGATGCCCAAATGAATTTGTAAGCTTAAATCTCAAATAAATTCTTCTGTTCTGTTTTGTTGAAACCATAAATGAAACATAATCGCTCGTACAGGTAATCGACATTCTAGACTGTTTGTACTCAGCATGATACCAAAGTGTTCATCAAAGCACTGGCAGCACTGGTGGGTCGATTTTCTCTTGAGTCTGCAGGCTGGGAAAATGACTCTGAACGAGGACTTAAGATTGTTTTGTTTATCCCTTGATTCCTGTAATTAAAGCAAACAGTGCAGATCCTGATCAGACGCCACGTTCTGCGGCTTCTGATATGGGTCTGCACTGTTTGTCAATGTCCCAAAATTAAACATGATAACCCTTTTTACACAGTATTCTGACGTCACAGCAACAAGAATAGCATGGCTATAAATACCCGTTACCTGGATTTCGAACAAACGCTGTTTGCGATTATTAGTCAGCGACAGACACGTGCACAACAGCAATATAACTCAGTTTCTTCAATAACTTTGGGTCATTTGCTAAACAATCGACCAAAAAAAAAACCAAAGTCAGGGAGACAGACAATTTGCATGATGTGTCAGATCCAATTTTCGAGGAAAAATGTAAAAATATCATCAGTTTGTCGTCTGCTGAATTTGCCCACAGCATGGTATGTGTTAGGTAGTTCCAAATGTTTTGTCTGTTTCTAAAGTGTTTCGCCTGCTTTAATGCCAGAATTGGATAAAATGGTCAATTCAGGCAATTCTGCAATATATAGATATTAGCAGAATGGTATATTTTGGGTGTTTGCCTCACCTATAAAAGTAGAAAATCATTTGGGCTACAAATTACCCTTACACCTGCCGTGACTTCCAACAAGACCTGTGCCACTGTCTGAACAGGCAAAAGCTGATGACACTCCGACCACTCCGATTCTTGTTTTGGACATTTCAACAGGCTAAAGCTGATTACATTCCGACCACTCCGATTCTTGTTTTGGACATTTTAAACAGAATGACTTCTGACGTCAGACAAGTTCCAAGTATTGACCATTTGAACTTGAAACAAAAAAAAAAAAAAAAGTTGTTGGCAGTAGAACATTTGCAGAAAAGCATCAAATATACAAGGAAAACCAATGGTAATCTGTAACATTACGTTACTACCACCATCTACTACTTCTAAGCTCCATTACTTTACACCATCTCCACCGACTCGCTGCACGAAGTGTTGTATTTTACACTGAGCCTTAAGAAAGAGGTACCCGAGCAAACAGTCTAGATTCAGATCAAAACGCGGCATCCTGATCAGACTCTACACTTTATGCCACTCATCAAGCAATTTAGACATATCAGCTGATAGTAAATCGACAGATAGTAAAACGGGTTGACCCCGTAAACCCCATTTTTATATAGTAAAACTGGGGTTTACAGGGGTATACATTATTTTTCTTATTTCTGCTAAAAACATATATTGTGGGTACACGTTAGAACCGCCTCGTCGAGGCGGTTCTAACGAGTCCCGACAACCTATGTTTTGAGCAGAAGTATGAAAAATATAAGAATTTTTTATCTGAAATTTTTCATTTTTTGCTTGTAAAATTTTCAGTATGTTTGACTAGGTATGTTTTCGTCATGTGTAGCACAGGCACTTTTAATGATTATACACAGTATATGTTTGCGTTGTGAAATAAGAAATGTATTTGTATGGCCATCCTCTCGTCTAGAGTTATGTTTATAGTATGATTAGCTTTGATATCAAAATATAATCTGGAGAAAAAAGGAAGTAACCTTATTCGACCTAATTACCGCACATATCCTGACAAGCGCACAGTCAAGTAATTTCGTATGCTTCAAATTACAGCTCTTGTACTTCTATCTGCTTCTTTATAAAATCATGTGTTGTTGATACTCATTTGAATTGCCTTCACAAGTCGAGGCAATTCTAATGATTACAACAACATGTGCTTTTAAAGAAAAATATCGCATAAGCATGGTAAGTATAATTAAATAATCGTCTCATGAAGTAATCTTCTTTCTTTATAGTCCTTATCAGGTTTATATTTTACTACAAATTTTTCTAGTAATTTTGAAAAGCCTACGATCACAGTGCGGTAATTAGGTCAAATACGGTATTTCTTTAAGGATAAGTATGGCAGTGGGTTTAACGTGTCCGAATTGTTCCTTTCTTTTTTCATTACGTCTCAGCCCAGTAAGCATTCTACAGAAATCTACAGCGGGCCGTTATCGGCCCGTCAGGGTAGCTGACGGGCTGATAACGGCCCGCTGTAGTTTTATAAAGAATGCTAGCTGGGAACCTCCTAGGAAAGCACAAACGGTGTACACTGTACACTTCGGATTACAGGATGGCCTCCAAGAAGTCATCTTGAATTACCGTTGGGTTCTTTAACCTGCGCGTGAGAGGGCA
The DNA here is from genome assembly GCA_964016985.1 of Anodontia alba. Classification (NCBI taxonomy): domain Eukaryota; kingdom Metazoa; phylum Mollusca; class Bivalvia; order Lucinida; family Lucinidae; genus Anodontia; species Anodontia alba. Next base: position 38,007,155 of record OZ024830.1, read on the forward strand.
GATTTCCCTGCACAGGGGCCTCCAGTTAACGTTCCGATCCGGAGGACGGCGAACTGTTTACATGTCATCCCTGCAAATGACACGGTAAGCATGTTTGGACACCAAAATTCCCTTGGCTACGCAGGGGATTTATCCCGGTACCAACAGCTTTAGAGGCCAGTGCGCTGAGCTGCCGCGCTCTGTTGTCTAATTGTCTATTGTTCTTGAAGATTCTCATTCTGTCAACCAAATTTCCGATGAAAGGTGTGGTAAGGAACACGAGACATACCAGTCATAAAAGAGACATTCTAATGCACTCGCGCATGTAACGCGACGTCTGATTGGATAACGTCAAAAATTTGCGACGGCATATTCTGCGATATACTGTCGCAAATCCGACGTCATCACGTAACGTCGCTTCTCATTGGCATTTGGTTTTACGCAGCTCACAGCACTTGCCATTTTGTGCAAATAGTACATTTTTTCAATAGAAAAAATGAATAAATGCATTAGAATGGGGATAACTGCATCAAATTTGTCATTTGGGGAGGTAAATCGGCGGTTTTACGGTCGCAAATTACGTTTTACGGCTCCGCTGACGCGTCGCCGTAAAACGAAATTTCCGACCGTAAAACCGCCGATTTACCTCCCCAAATGCCAAATTTGAATGCAGTTATCCCCTAATTTCAATCCACATTGAATGTATATCGATTCCTTTTGATGAATCATATGAAATCTGACCTAAGCAAACCGCTAACGCTTCATATTTAGTGTTGTAATGAGTGCCAAAGTGCGTAATAAGAGGTATCAGAAAATAGAACTGAATAAATGAGGCGCCAAATTATCGGAGGGAAATATTGGAAAAAGGGTTTAACACTTGTTATACTGGTATACATTCATGCCCATGGACACCTGATGATTATAGACGTTACGTCGCATTAACGCATGAACAGTAAATTCATTTTAATGCAACGTCATGACGTTTATACAACGTCGACACAATTAACGTACCGTTAAAACTTTGATCACTAAATATGATATATACGCTAACATTTTAGCTTTTTTGTATTTGCAAAAAACTACTCACATTTTTTCAGCAAAAATGAATATTTTAGATATTGTACTTACTAGAACAGTTAACATATTGACCACTAAGGAGCTCGTTAAGTTAACGATGCTTTGAACAACTGGGCCCTGATGTTCACCGGCTTGCGCGCGCCTTCCAGTGAATATCAACTTGTATCGACGTCACCAGTCGTGACGCCGACGTCTACGCGTTTCTGTGTAAAGATTTGTTTAAACCCGAAAATTTATGAATAGTGAAAAAATCTTTTCTTTACATTGCCCTCTGAAATGGGACGCTTTATTCTTAGCACAGGTGAATTACCTAGTAGTACTCGGAATGGAAGCAGTCCTCTTGTCTTGTCTGTTAAACTCCAGCCTGCATTCTATAAATTACAGCAGAGAACATTTAAATTAATTTCCTTGTTTTTCACAGAAAATGAAGCTTTGTAATTTTTATTTCAGCTGCATTAGAATTAAGGGCGAGGTTTCAATCGAGTAAAACTATTTTAAGCCCTGTTTCCCATCCAATAAACGTACTTACTCAACTCGTCCTGATAGACAGGCTTGAGCAAACGGTGTAGATCCAGATCAAACGTCGTAGAACGCGGCGTCTGATCAGGTCTACACTAATTGCTACTCACCCTTCCATTTTACACACATTCACAGGTAGAAGAATGGACTTGTTGAAGAGAAGTATAAGGTAGAGTAAATGTGGATATCTTGAATAAACGGTAACCCGAAATTTCTCATGAAAATGAAATTATATTCAGTCAGAGTAGGGGAGAGGGTTGGACTGAAGCCCCCCCCCCCCCCCCGCCCTGAATCCGTAATGATGTAATAGCAAAGCATTACGAAAACACGTCTATTCAAATATATTGAAAATTTCATCACCAAAAACTGAAAATGTTCCGATAAAAACTTCTGATATTTTTCATATTTCTGCTCAAAACATAGATTGTGGTTACTCGTTAGAACCGCCTCGCCGAGGCGGTTCTAATGAGTACCACAATCTATATTTTTTAGGAGAAATAAGAAAAATAATGTATACCCCTGTAAACCCCAGTTTTACCATATAAAAGTGGGGTTTAAGGGGGTCAAAATTATATAGGTATGTTTTCGTGATGGTATCTGACTTCGTTGTCTATGTCTAACAGCTCTTTTCCGTTCACATATACAGACCCCTCTTTATACCGACACTCGATACAACGATGAAATTCGTTATAATGACAATTTGACTGTTACCAAACCTTTACTTAAGAGGTAACAATAAGTCATAAACTATGTAAGAATGTTGTATTTAATACTTTGAAGAAACATATGTTTTGGATATTTGTTAGAATCGTCTCACTGAGACGATTCTAACAAATATCCAAAACATATATTCATGAGGAAATAAGAACAAAATAAGACCTTTCTTACATATCAATCTGCTCATTAAGTATTCTGTACAACAGTAAATTCATTTTAATGGCAATGTCTTTGGAAACAAATGTTGTCGTTGTAACGAGGGTTCACTGTAGGAACGAGGAAGAAATGTTTTCTTTTGGCGCGTTTCTGTTGTCCATCAGTAAGCGTTGTAATTGTGTTTTCAGGTGATGATACGTATATGAAACCTATTATGTAACTCGATCAAAATAATATGAGTCTGGCACTAAGTAACCTTTGCCACTTTCTGGGCTTATTCGATAGACGACAGATTGATGATATTTTTCTTATTTTTTCCTAGAAAATAGGCTTTGACATTCCATGCAAATTGTCTCCTAATTTGCATGAAATGCCAAAGCCAATCTTAGGAGACAATATGCATGTAATGTCCAAGCTTATTTTCTGGGACTATAAAGAAAAAGAAAGAAAAAAATCAGTATGTCGTCTGCTGAAAATTTTACCCAGCATGCTTACTGTTAATATGATCAGAACTGTATTTTGTTTGTGTCGTGTCGAGCGCGGTCAGTTTACCTAACTATATGGCTTAGTGCTCTAAGCGGTTAACCAGTGCACATTCTTTCGCCGGGAGAGAATGACCGTAGAAAATATTTCATAATCAAACCTCCACGACAGAATGTTGCCGACCCGGCGGGGGTTCGAACTTGCAACCTCCTGATCACCAGTCGGGCGGGCATCCAAATGAGTCAGTGAGGCCGGATGATCAGAATTGTCACCTCAGTCTTCATAACAAGAGTATTCACTCATATGTATCGTGTCAGTTTGCCTTTTCAGTTACGCCGCTAAATAATTGACCGGCGCGCGAATCGCGCCGGGTTCTTAATATAGGTTTGGATTTTTTACATATGGGAGACTATTCGATTAGTTCACTAAGGGCGTTTTATATTTGCCGGGATGTCGGTTTGTGACGATCCAGGGAAATATAAAAAATCTTAAAACAAACTGTGTTATAAGCAGATTAATGTCTATTTTATTTTCATTTCAGTCAAGAAATTTCATAAAGCTTAATAAAAGCAAACATTAACTCTTTCGGTGCCAAATGTCAAACGACATTTTCTCGTCTGCTTTTCTTTTTTAACAAATTACCGTTTGAAAAGAAGTTAATACGTAAAGTTGAAAGACTGAATGTCAAACAGCGTAGATCCAGATGAGACGGCTCATATGAGCCGTCTCATCTGGATCTATGCTGTTTGCAAAAGCCTATTATTATCGCCTGTGGCAGTGAAAGTTAAAGAATCACATTGTTGTTCTTTTTTACCTGTTACATTGAAAATTTATTTAACTTTAGGTATACTAAAGTTAAATAAATTTAAATAAACCTTGTCCCATATCTCTATATAAACATGAACAAAATTTACGCCGGTACTTAGACGTTTACGTCTAAATATTTTGTCTTGTGTTTTGTACCAAAGCATAAGAAGTGTCACTTTTAGAAATTACCGCAAAGTATTTTTTTTTTTTTTCTGACTCTGTAACATAACGACACGACCGTCAGTCGCATCATATTTGGCTGTCAGCCAAAATGACACGATGCCTAAAAGGGTGTGGTATTGTGACAATATGCAGGAAAATATATACTGCACAACAATCAAAAGGCACGTAAAACCTATTTTCTTTTTGTTCATTCCGATGTTCGGGACAATAAACCGACAAATTTAAGAATTCCACTTGCTAATCACATCAGCTTGGCTGGTGGAATTCTTAAATTAAATATGTGTCTTGAAAAATCGACCAAAATGTATGAAAAATAAGTGCTGCTTTTTAATGCTGTTAAGAATAGTTATCTGTCTACTGATACTGCAACGCCCTCTATTGGAGATTATGCGCAGGTACTTTCAGTGTTCGATTCTCTGGAGATAGACTTGTTCAATCTATTCAGCAAAGAAAAATACAAAACTTTCTGGGGGAAATAGCAAATTAATGTGTATACATCAGAAATTAAACTATTTCAACCCAATTTTACCCCAAAAGGGTAACTAGCAAACAGTACAGACCCAGATCAGACGCCGCATTTCGCGGCGTCTGATTCGGGTCTCCACTGTTTGCAAATAATTTAGCCATTTCTCTCTAGGAATATCCAAATCACACAGCCTTGCACACCTAAAAATTGAAATTCGACTCTTCGAATGTATAGTATTGGGAGTCTAAAATGGATTAAATACAGCAAAATATTATGGAATCGGATGGAAGTGGAAATCAGAGTAGAAACACTAGTAATACGGTGATTATATATGGTGACAATGCATCACCAGTTTTTGCGTCTTTTAGCATACTTCTGTCAACATGGATTATTGTTGCTAACATTATTATCCTTTCATGCTTCATTAGACACAAGAATAAGGTAATGAATAGCAGTTTCGCCTTTCAAATTTTAACTTTGAGCCTGAACGATTTAATTGTTGGAGTTTCGACGATTCCGGTTTATATATCGTCCTTTGCGGCACAGACAGGTTTTGAATTCTGCGCTTTCCGTTTGGTTCTCTTTATGTCAGCACAAGTAGTAGTTTTGTTTCATATTCTTGGACTTTGTTTGAATCGCCTATTTATCGTGTTCCAAGCTTCAAAACCACTGAGGAGACCCAAAAAACGAGGATTGATATTATCTTATTTATTCATAACATGGATGATCACTTTGATTATCTTCACTTTACCTTTCTTTATCTGGGGCAAATATAGACGTAAACTAAGCATATGCTCACTGAATGAAATGTTTCAGGATAGTTATAAAGTTGTTGTAAGTTATTGCCTTGTGTTCTACGTAGCACCTTTTGTACTTACAAATGTTGCATACCTGGTGATTATATTAAAACTGACTTACTCTACGCGAAAAATCACACCGCTGAACTCTGAAAATGTAGAAATGGAAGAAATTACAGACCTCCACAGCATACAATGTGACTCAAAAAGTAAATCTCAGAAATCATTACAGAAACGAACTTTTGTGTCGGCAAGTACGTATTCACAGCAAATGCCAACAGAAGAGCCTAAGTCAAATAAATCCATTGAAAACAATAAAGTTTCTGAAATGACGCTAGGTAGTGATATCAGCGGAATACCGGCCAGACCAGTATGCTTTCAAAAGGTCAGTATAGAGACACAAAACAAAGACTTTGTCAAAACCGATTTACAAAACTTAGAGGCTACAGAGACAGAAAACAAAAAAATTGTCAAAACCGATTTACATAATTCAGAGGCTACAGAGACGGAAAACAAAGACTTGGCAAATGGTTATTTACACAAGGTAAAGGCAACTGAGAGGAAAAACAAAAACTTGGTAGATACCGATTTACATAACATACAGGCTACAGAGACGGACCACAAAGACTTGGTAAATACCAATTTACATAAATCAGAGGCTACAGAGACGGACCACAAAAACTTGGTGAATACCGATTTAGATATCTTAGAAGCTACAGAGACGGACCACAAAGACTTGGTAAATACCGATTTAAATGACATAAAGGCTGTAGTTAAAATTATTAAAGACAAGAACAACACGGGTACGATAAATAGTGAGGACAAAATTGAGAACACCAATCCACTGGAGGAGACAGTAGTTCAACGACCAAATCCGGTTCCAACTTTCAGAAATCAGAGAAGAGCTCTAACTACAATAGGTACATTTTACTATATAAACCTATTTAAGCCCTAGCGGCTCATAAAAGGGACATTGGCAAACAGTGCAGACCCAGAACAGACGCCGAAGAACGCGGCGTCTAATCAGGGTCTACACTGTTTGCATTAAATCAGAAATTTCTACAAAACATGATAATAATAAAAACTGACCAGACATCACTTATATAGAAAATGGACCTGTCCAAAGTGTTACGGTAGAAGAGTTCATTCGGCATAAATGGGTTAAGGGGGATTTGATACACTTGGTAGGCTTTCAGTCATTTCCGCGAAGGGAGACAAATTTTGTGAGTTCCTGTTTGCTGTACTGTATACTAAGCCTCTTCTGAAAGGAGGCATACTCTAAAAAAATGGCTTAACGTTAAATTTATGAGTGTTTCAACAACGTCTACACATCCATTACGAAAACACGCCTATTCAAATATACTGAAAAGTTAATCACCGAAAAATCGAAAATTTTCAGACAAAAAATTCAAATATTTTTCATATTTCTGCTCAAAACATAGATTGTGAGTACTCGTTAGAACCGCCTCGCAGAGGCGGTTCTAACGAATACCCACAATCTTTGTTTTTGAGCAGAAATAAGAAAAATAATGTATACCCCTGTAAACCCCAGTTTTTCTATATAAAAGTGGGGTTTAAGGGGGTCAAAATTATATAGGTATGTTTTCGTGATGGATAAAATCCACAACAATGAAATTCATTCCTATTCTAGTAACTGAACCCATTTATGCGGGATGGAGTCTTCTACTTTCATTCTTCGGGCCGGGCTATTTCCAGTGTAAGTGGTAGCTGGTTAGGTTTTATTATTGCCATGTTTTAAAGAAATTATGCGGCGTCTGATCTGGTCTACACTGTTTGCCAGTGTCCTTTTTATGGGACGCTAGGCATAAATGGGTTAACTGTGTGAAGTGTGAAATCACCACCAGTCTTTCGAATAAAATTTATAAACGTGGCTTAAAATTAATATCCACATTACGAATAACCTAAATATAGTCCAAGGGTCTTTAAGTTTGTGAGTGATTCCCCGGCGTTTACATATCGATAAAATTCATAAAAATAAAAATACATGTTGCTCAGTTTAGAAATTATACTTCGATAATCCAACGAGCAGGAATTCCGGAACTATTTTATTCGAATAAAATAGTTCCGAAATGCCTGCTCGTTGGATTATCGAAGTTTAAATTCCGTTTTCAAACTGTTTTCGACCATCAAATTGCGTTAATATTTGTATGACTGTTGAGTTAGGATGATACAACGATAAATGTCTCTTGGTCGGTTGTGTATCCTCGAAATGTATTACAATAACCAGTCTTTGTAGCGAATACCGCCGCCTGTCCTTCCATAATCCATAGTGACAACAGGGGTATACATGAATAGACGAATTTTAGCAGTTTTGAAGACATTTCGAAAACACGCCTATTCAAATATATAGAAAATTTCACCTCCAAAAACTGAAAATTTTAAGATCAGATACTCTCATATTTTTCATACGTCTTCTTAAAACATAGATTGTGGGTACTCGTTAGAACCACTTCGATGAGGCGGTTCTAACGAGTACCCACAAGCTATGTTTTTGAGGAAAAATAAGCTATATCCCTGCAAACCCAAGTTTTACTAAATAAAAGTGGGTAAAAGATGGTATACAACTACAGTCGTACTTCAGTAGCTCGAACATATTTCTAGACATGGGAAGTTTGAGCCATTGAGGGTTAATCATATCGGCAGGTCAGGAGACAAAAGAAGATAATTTAGAGAGTCGTTTCGATCTTCTACAAAATAATGGTATGGTGAGTGTACTCATTAGAAAAAAACAAAAACAAAAAACACCCACACACACTAAAATATCCCTTAAGAATTGTTTCCTTGAGCTATTGGAAAACTTTTCTAGGAACCCCAAAACGAGTAACATTACGAAAACACGCCTATTCAAATATACTGAAAATTTTACCACCAAAAAATGAAAATTTTCAGCTAAAAAATTCTGATATTTTTCATATTTCTGCTCAAAACATAGATTGTGGGTACTCGTTAGAACCGCCTCGACGAGGCGGTTCTAACGAATACCCACAATCTTTGTTTTAAGCAGAAATAAGAAAAATAAGGTATACCCCTGTAAACCCCAGTTTTACTATATAAAAGTGGGGTTAAAGGGGGTCAAAATTATATAGGTATGTTTTCGTGATGGAATCAGCCAAGGTAAACGAGCAGTCGGTGTTTGAGCCATTTAAAAAAAAAAAAGTACTATGATTTGTTTTTATTTCGAGTGTGTGACCTTGGCTTAGGTGTAAGAAATTCATTGTAATGTTAGCAACATTAATTCAGAGATACGATAAAAAAATCATTTCATTTTTGATCCAGTTCAAGAACGCGAGACAAACTAAAATTTTACAGGCTAGCAGGTTCCACAATGTATGATTGTATTAATACCAATTTATTAGACCTTCTTGTATGGCGTGATATACGTTGCAATATTGTATCTGATAATATATTTGTTCCATGTTAAAAATATGTATTCTATATTAAGATATTTATTGCCAATAAGATATATTTATTCACAATAAAACATTTATTTGCGATATAAAAATATATTTCTTTGCTACATGAATATTTATTGCCAATAGAAATATATTTATTTACGATAAAATATTCATTGGCAATAAAAATATATTTATTCACAATATAAATATTTATGTGCGATGTATATATATTTTTTGCAAACTAAATATGCATTGATACAATATTTTATGTGGACAATAAAAAATCACAAGAATTATTGACAATTTTTACAAAAAAGTAATATTCATTGTAAGTTAAAAAAATATATATTGGGTAAAATTAGCATCGTGGGATATGATGTACAGAGGCCTTGTAACAGATACTTTCATTGGCTCGACAAAATTTCCGGTGGTTTGATTCTTGGTCAACTCGCTGCTTAGATATTCGCACCTTAGACTTTCGTCCTTAGATGTCCCCATGTTTGCCGGTTACCTAGAATGTTAGAGACTTTGTTGCAGTTTTGTTACCACTTCTATGAGAACTTTAGCTCTAGTTTCCCAGTTTGCATGGAAACATTAGGACCGCTAGACACGTATGGACTAATGGTCAATGATCAGCCCCGTTATTCCGCGCGGATTACAAGTCACATCCAAAACAAAGAAACTGCAACACACGAGAGAAATACTGAGTTGACTTGTGTCCGGGGGTGCGATGTAACCAAGAATCAAAAGGTGCGAATTGACTGTGGTCGAAATGGCCAAGAATCGAGTTGACCATAAACTGCGAACCAAAACAATATGGCAGCGCTCTGTGTAATCAATAGAGGCTGCCATTATTAGGTTTCACAGAGCCAATGAAATTCGCTGATACAAAACCGTGTCATATCCCACAATGCTAATTTTACCCAACATATTTTTTAGCACATTGCAGATAAATATTTTTTTTATTGTGACACAACAGAATATTGATTCAATAAATATGTACCACTTTTATTAATATTTTATATTTTGAATAATTATATTTTTATTGCCAATACATATTTTTATTATGAAAAAAATATAATTTTATTGCCAACAAATAAATTTAATTGCCAATAAATATATTTTATTTCCAATGAATATTTATTTTGCAAATAAATATTTTTATTGCCAATAAATAAGATTTATTGCCAATAAATATATTTTATTTCCAATAAATATCTATTTTGCATATAAATAATTTTTTATTGGGCATAAATATCTTAGTTTAGAATACATATTTGAATATGGAACAAATATATTACCAGAAACAATATTGCAACGTATATCACGCCATATTCTTGGCTAATAAAATGTCTGTTTTTAGGAATATGGAGCCTTTAATTTATCACCAGTCATCTGTACAGTTTACCCTTTGTATATTCCTGTGTATAATACGCTTAACCCTTAAAGCGCCAATCACAACAATTGTCGTCTGCTTTGTCTTCTGTCGGTTACTTTAAAAGTCATTGTTGCAAACAGTGTGGACCCAGATCAGACTGCTCCTACACCCAGTCCTTTAGGAGCAGTCTGATCTGGGTGTAGGAGCAGTCTGATCTGGGTCCACACTGTTTGCCTATATCCAAAATGTAATTTTGAAAAGTTTGCAAGAAGATGCAGCAGACGACATAAGCAGACGACATTTTCAGATACAGATTTTCTTGGCGCTTTAAGGGTTAATAGAACTTGCTTGCCAAAGCTCTAAACAAGTATCATACAAAATGCATGCATTTTTTTCCAAAATGCAATTAGTTTCGTTTTGTTATACAGCGTTTTTGTTTGAACCAATATCCAAGCTAGAAACCGATTGTAGGGTTACGTTTTTTGCAAGATACAGGAATTGAGAAACCCGACTAACTGAGAAGTGTGAAATATGAAGTATGTTGGTTGCAATTTGAAGTGTGAAAATACAATAGAGCAGTCTACAGTAAACTGAACAGGCTGGAGACTATGAAATTCAGTTGTAGCCGGAGGGAGTTCGAGCCATCCAGGGTTGGCGAAGTTATAGCTAGCCAGGGTAAATAAGCCATAAGTGTTCGAGCCACGAAATTCCATGTAGGATGTTAGAAGTAAGAAGTATGTAGAATGAGGTTAGCAATGCAAAGTATGCAATGTGGAATGTAAATTATGTAGTGAGAAATATGAATGTGAAGGGTGAAGTGTGGAGTGTGCAATGTGAAGTGCAAACTGTGAAGTAAAAAATGTATATCAGTATGCAGTGTGAATCATAAACTGTGAAGTATGCAACATGAAGTGAGAGAAATGTGAACTATAAAGTGCGTAGTATGTAATGTGAGTTGAAGTGTAAAATGTGTCTGTGAAGTTAGAGTTGGGAAAATATGAAGTGTGAAATTGGGACTTTTAAAGTGTGGCATATGATATGAGAAATAGAATATATAAAACGTTAAGTAAAACTGTTAACTATTTATGCAGTGTCTAGAGTGGAAGGTGACATGAGAAACGCAATATATATACAGAGAAGTATGTAATGTGACGCATGCAATGTAAAATGAGAAGCGTAAATCAAGTAGTGTGGAGTCTGAAAGTGAAGGGAGAAATGTGAACTGTCAAGTGTGAATTTTGCAATGTAAAGTGCAAACTATAAAGTGAAAATGTAAAACATGCAATGTGAAGTATAAAATCTGAAGTATGCAATATTAAGTTGGAAATGTGAAAATAAATGTTTGAACTATGTAATGTGAGTTGAAGTATAAACTATGAAGTACGAGACGGGAGACTATGAAGTGTGAATTATGCATTATGAAGTGTGGCAAATGATGTGAGAAAGAGGAAGTATAAAACGTTAAGTTAACAGTTGAATATGTAATGTCGAGGGCGGAATGTGACATGATGAGAAACATAATATATAAGAGTGAAGTATGCAATGTGAAGTGTGAATCATAAAGCGAGAACTGTGAAATATGACTTGCGAAGTTTAGAATGTGAATGGCAAATCATGATATGAGAAATATGAAAGAATGAATTGGGAAGTTTACAATGTGAAGTGTGAATCATGAAGTTAAAAAATGCAATTTTATTTGGAGTAAGGGTGGTGAACGTCGGGTAAGAATTATGAAATGGGCTGTATGCACTACAAATTGAAAAAAAAAAGTGAAATAGGAAGTATGCAATATGAAGTGTAAACAGTGCAAGTATGCAAAATGACGTATGAAATTCGAGGTGGGAAATGTGAAGAGTGCGAGATACATGATGCACTAAAACATGTCTTTCGTACAAAAATATGAAGCATGCAAAGCGTAGAAAGCAATATGAAAAGTTTTATGTTGAATGCAAACAATGTATACCCTGATCAGACGCCGCGTTTCGCGGCGGCTGATCAGGGTCTACATTTTTTGTTCAGGTTCAGCTTTATGGGTGCTACGCATCAAGTACGTCGTACATGTATATGGAATAAAAAAATGCATCTACCTTTGTGGGAACTATTTCTAAGTATACAGTTAAACGTCAGTGACTCGAACACCGATGGCTCGTTTACCATTGCTGAATCGAACTCATTTTAAAGGCCCTAGGAAATTCTTCCGATAGCTCAAGAAAACAAATATGAAGGGATAGTTTCGGAAAAACTTCTTAGTTTATCATGAAAATATATGTTGTGTGTACCCTCAGAATCGCCCCATTTTACAGAAGATCGAAAAGACATCCCAAAATTAGCATAATTTACCTCCTGACCTTACTTTATTATGGCTCGAACTACCCAGTAAGCATTCTTTATAAATCTATAGCGGGCCGTTATCGGCCCGTCAGGGTAGCTGACGGGCCGATAACGGCCCGCTATAGATTTATAAAGAATGCTAGCAGGGTACCTATGTCTAGAACAAATTTCCATGGTCCAAAAGCTGTTTAAGCCATTGAAGTTTTCACTTGATTTGTTCTGAAACTGTTTTTGTTATTACAGGTTTTCTCCTATGCCTCTATGATATCTGTATGGTGCCATTCATCATCATGTTCGCCATCGAGGGACACATCGAAACGGTTCTACCAAGAAATGTGAAGCTACTTGTCACTACATTATTAACCCTCAATTCAGCAATTAATCCTTTCATTTACACTTTCAAATTCACCAACTTTAGGAAGTCTATAACCAACACCTTTCAGTCTCTTCTTTGTAAATTGTGCTGAATAATCAAAGCACTGACAGCACTGGAGGATCGATTGTCTCTGAGTGTAAGTCAGAAAAATAGTCTTGAATGGGGACTTATGACTGTTTCATGTAACCCGAAACTTCCCGTAACTTCAAACAGTGCGGATCCTGATCAGATGCGGCGTTCTACGATGTCTGAACTGGGTGTGCACTGTTTGCCAGTGTCCCAGTCCAGGTTGTATAGATTAACCCTCTTTACACGGCACTCTGACGCCTAAGTGACACAAGTTGCGGGGTTATAAATAATCGTTACCTGGATTTCGTATAAACCGCGCGGTTTTATTTCATTGGTTATTGTTAATTACGTGGAAAACAACCTTAAGGAAATTTTGGTGTATGTATACTTGGATCGATTGTAAATAATCATCGTTTATTGTGAACGACACACACACACACACACACACACACACACACACACACACACACACACACACACACACACGTTTTTTTTTTCCAAAACAACAGAACGATACTTATGGTGTACCGCTAGGACCAAAAGGCAAAAATATTAGAGGAACTAAGAATCATTCAGGTGGGGCTAAAATTATATTAGTGCGACTTAAATATTATTAGTTGCACTAACATTATTTTAGTCCCGCTAATATCCATTTTTAATACATGTGCAAGTGGAGAAATTATGATTTTTAACCGCCACGCACCACAGCAAATGTTCATAGAAGTCAATAAATTATGGTTTACTAATAACTGGTTCTTTGTTTTCATGTGTTATACCCTCTATTTTTCCTTGAGGAAGAAATGAAAACGAAAGAGCGAGGATTTTTGTCTGTTTCCCAGTGCTGTAGGACAAGCCAATCATGGAGTTAAGCAATGCCAACCCGGCTAGTACTTGGATGGCTGAACGTCTTACACTACAGGGTACTGTAGATTTTTGGGGTATTTTGTTTCTTTTTCTGTACCTGCTCTTTTTTTTTCTCTCATAATTATGGAAAAAAGTACAGGCAACCATATCGAAAATGATATTGTCGATGTGTCATGAAAGTGCTTCATTTATTTGGAAATATTAACAATAATAAGTATTAGTATACTTAAGGACAGAAATTTATAAGTCCTTTCATTATAAAAAAGACTTATCAAGTATTATGGAACCGCTACCCTAGAAACGATAGCTCTTATACACAAAACAGTTATTGTGGATGGAGTAATGTTTTCCTTTTACATTTAATAATGAAATTTGTGTCTACTTGGCGCTGGTCATAATTAGATTTCTTCAACAGGTATCAGAGTCCAGTCAGCTCATCTGTTCACTCTGATCAGGATCTGTACTGCTCGCATGATATACGAATCTTTTTGTAATTGAGCCGTGTGACGTGAAAAAGGTACCATCGCATATGCGGGCTACGAATGTTCAGAACAGTGCGCATCCACAGTTAATGCTCTAGCCTTATAATGCTGTGGTTAAGATTTCTAGCCCAGCAAACAATTCACATAAACTATCAAGCCTTATTTTCTAAGAAAAAAAAATAGTGTAGAATAATGTCTGCTACATTTTGAATGGTGATTTAAGGGTTAAAGCATTCCTACCGGCGACAATTCAAATGAATGCAAAGCCACAGTTTACTGAAAAAAAAAAGATTGATATTTTAGCAGATTTGTGTCCTTTCACGACATTCCCAATGAAATTACAATACTTGTTTTAGTGAAAAATAAGCAAAACTATGACAACACCCATCCGTCATCTGCATTTTCAGCACGTTAAAGGTTGAACCGGCATAAAAAAGACAAACAAAATGAATCAGCTATCTATACTTAAGAGTAATGGATATACTTACAGGGGAGGTAACTTTGTTAAAAATTGTTTGCTCTCCCTTTGGAAAATGGATCCACTCTAAAAGGGATGAAATATTTTGCTTTTAGATTTATTCCATTTTCTAGAAAAATAAATAAAAAAAAAGTAAGAGAAAAGTCCAGGGAGTGCCACAATCACAAACCGTATTCCTTCCCAGACACCAAGAGGAAGAGGAAACAGACAAAACAAAACAAGCGCAAACCGAATACGTACGAAAAGCACTAAGATTAGCTCTCCCTTCCCGATGCGAGATAATCGCAATCCTAAAAGGACTGAAAAACACAAGAACAAAATAACACAAGGTAAGACAAAACAAATCGTCTCGTAAAATAAACTACAAAGCAAAAAAAGAGTAAGACAAACACCGGGACCACCGCCTAAGAACGTCTAGTCAGTAGAGTAAACCACTGTGGAGTTTAAAGCACTTTTACAGCTAGCCAATTTCACCCTAGTTGTCTCATTTGACCAAACATGACGGAAATCTACCCAGTGTATCCGTTCCCCTCAACTCCCATTACGAAAACGCGCCTATTCAAATATATAGAAAAATCTCACCTCCAAAAACTGAAAATTTTCAGATAAAAAACTCTGAAATTTTTCATATTTCAGCTCAAAACATAGATTGTGGGTACTCGTTAGAACCGCCTCGGCGAGGCGGTTTAGAACCACCTCGGCGAGGCGGTTCTAACGAGTACCCACAATATATGTTTTTGAGCAGAAATAAGAAAAATAATGTATACCCCCGTAAACCCCAGTTTTACTATATAAAAGTGGTGTTTACGGGGGTCAAAATTATATAGGTATGTTTTCGTGATGATTATTTGAGACACATCGTGCGAAAAAGATGCATACTCTATATTTGCACAGCGAATATCTAGATCAGTCTGTGCATCAACACAGACAAATTAGGACAGTCGCAATTTACCAGACGCTAACCCTAAAAGTGCCATTCAGAACTGCAACAGACGACATTCTATTTTGTTTAAATTTATTTTTCTGGTGTAAAGAAGGCTTGACATTTCATGTGACAGATCCTTCTAGATGATTCGCATTAAATGTAAGGCTTTTTTAATGCAGACTGCAAAATGGTATAAAAGGAAACGGTTCAGAATTTCATCTGCGACAATTTTGAATAGTGCTTTTAAAGCACTTTATATTATGTAGCATCAAATGGTTTTGCAGGTAAAATGCAAATGAACTGATCAGATTGTGCAGATGCATGTGCTGATGTGTACCTTAGTTGTATGCATGTGAGTACCTTTGTTTGTTTGTTTGTTTGCTTGTTTTTATTTTTTGTTTTTGCTCCGATGTCCATTCATCTTCCTTTAGGTTGCGTTATAAATATATTCAAACAGTTGCAAAATAAAAAAAAAAAAAAAAAAAAAAAAAAAAAATGAAGGCAGCATTTTAAAACAGGCTGTATATTTTGTTTTCTTTTTACGTTGCAGAGTATAGAACTCCTCGGACCCATCAATACTGATGGGTCCGAGAGAACTCCAAACCAGTTGCAACTAAAATAAAGACAAAAAAAAACAAAACAAAAAAAAAAACAAAAAAAAAAAAAAAACAAGTTGCAACTGAAATCAATTAGAGACAAGAAAATAACTAAGAAATATATAATTTCTGTTTTGCTTTTACGCAGTTGCGAACTCGCATATGCCTGCTGAGTGGTGTAACCAGCTAAACCTTACCACTTAGACCTCTCGGCTAATAGGTCCGATGATTGTTACAACACAAGAATGGTTTGTCAATTTACACAATGGGTTATATTAAAGGGACTTAACTGTGTCCATGTCGTGGATTATACGTTTTTACTGTCCAAAATACCATAATAATCTAATATATGAAACTACTAAGAAATGCAGAAAACATAGTTTTCCTTACCCAATTTCATTTGAAATTCTAAATATATATAATGGTCTTATTTTTTGTTTTACCTTGATACGAGACACTTAAGGCCTTCCAGGTCGCCGCATTTTCACGTGTATTATCCTTCACCGGAGGCAGCAATGCCGGAGGTGGACGAAAAAAACAAACCTACTGGTTAATCGCTTAGAGGACTAATGTTGTCCCTGAAACGAGACATAGACCCGTTTCTCTTTACATGGTTCAAATGACTATTAGTGACCCGCATGTCATTTTCAAACAGTAAATATCCCGGACTGGCAACGCAGACTGCTTTGTACAGTTGTTGACCGTGTATATGCCAGGACCATTTTCCAATGACACGGCTGAATTTGTTTGTTTGAGTTGGAGTTTTGCCCAGTCAACACTATTTAAGTCATATCGAGCCGGTCAGTTTACCTAATAATACTTTTACTGGGCAGGCTTAGCCCTCGAAGTTGTTAACTAGTACTTGTGCACATTCGTTCGCCAGACACTGACAACTGTCCTTCTTGAAGTAGCGATAGGAGAGAATGACAGTAGGAAATATTAACGAAAGAATTTTGCCGCAGCCATAGGGGATCTAACCCGCGACCCCGTGATCACCAGTCGGACGCGCATCCGACTGAGTCACCGAAGACGACCTACACGGCTCCAATAACGAAAGAACCCGTTTGTCGTATGCAAACAGTAAATACCCTGATCAGAGTGTGCTGATGCGCTGACAGGACATGACAAGACTTCGCGGATGCGCAGACTGTTCAGGGCCTTCGTTAACATAGGACCATTTTCCTATGGCACGACTCACGTACAAATATGAATTGTATTTCATGTGATCAGCAACTTGAGTCCCTGACCAGACAGTGCATATGCGCACTGGCATATTTCACAGTATCCAGTGATGCAGCCAACGATTCTGCGAGTAAAAACAGCGCATTACGAAAACATGCCTATTCAAATGTACTGAAAATTTACCACCGAAAAATGAAAATTTTCAGATAAAATAATTCTGATATTTTTCATGTTTCTGCTTAAAACATAGAGTGTGGGTACTCGTTAGAACCGCCTTGACAAGGCAGTTCTAACGAGTACCCACAATCTATGTTTTGAGCAGAAATATGAAAAATAATGTATCCCCCTGTAAACCCCAATTTTACTATATAAAAGTGGGGTTTAAGGGGGTCAAAATTATTTAGGCATGTTTTCGTGATGGGATGCGTACAAGCTCACCTAGGGCGGTCGTTTTCCGCATACACGTGCATGTGATAGGACTGTTTTGCATGATACATGCAAAATGAGAAAAAGACAAGCTTAAACGAACAGCATAGAACCAGATCAGCATGTCCAGGCGCGCTGTTTCATTCGTCTTCACTTTTGGGTGGCGTACTTTACAATATTCAGCTATTTACGCGAGCGCTACAGACGATAAAGGTGGATAAAGGTTAGGTTATACGTTTCAGGACCTCTGCTGTTTTGACTTCTGACGATACTACATCTCTGTGATGCGATGCAAACGGGGAGAAAGAGCTCATATCACAAGGCATTACTTATCTGCGCAGCCGAACAGTAAGATCAACACCTTCTCTGTTCATCCACATATTTGTAATACATGTATTTTTCCATTTTGTAAACGACTAGTCCCCCGATCAGACTGTGGGAATGTGCAGGTTCGCATATAGCACAGACGGTTATCTTCCGAAGATGTTCCTAAATTATAACTCATTACGAAAACACTCCTATTCAAATATAATGAATATTTCAACCCCCAAAAAATGAAAATTTTCAGATAAAAAATTCTGATATTTTTCATGTTTCTGCTCAAAACATAGATTGTGGGTACTCGTTAGAACCGCCTCGACGAGGCGGTTCTAACGAGAACCCACAATCTATGTTTTTGAGCAGAAATAAGAAAACATAATGCATACCCCTGTAAACCCCAGTTATACTACATAAAAGTGGGGTTTAAGGAGGTCAGAATTATATAGGCGTGTTTTCGTGATGGCATAGCCAACCGCCCAAGATTACCTGTGCGGCTACACTCAAATGTAAAGACTAATATAGAAAAGCCATATTTTATACATGAATTTTTAAAAGTATGAAAAATAGTACAGTAGTTTTGCTGGTAGCTTTTGATTCCAAATTTGTTCAGGAATACGCTGGTACTTTTTTTTTTATTTTAAAACGAAAACTTTTTGGTCCTTTTTCAGGTTTTTAAAGTCACCATTAAAATGATTAAAAATATAGTGGCAACGACGTTTTTTTTTTTCGCTGTTTGAATTCTAAATTACAAATAATTCATTTCAATTACAATTTTGGAATATTGTTGCTGGTGGCATTTTGTGCAGAAAAGCCAGCTGAAAATTTTGGGTTTTGTTTTATTAAGATCAAATAAAAACTTTTTGGCTCTTTTTTGACATTTCTATCAGTGGTATTGTTTCTTTTTATTAAGAAATTCTCCTATTTCCGATAATCGGCAGTGGCGGAAAATACTGAGCACCTATATCAGTTTATCGATTAAGCAAGGTAACTCCGGGCGGATAGCAATCGCGCAAGCAGATTGGGTTATGTCGCTTGATCATACAAAGTCCTAGATGGACGATCTAGACTGCACTGCGTTAATGCGCAGGACGGTTCGGAACCTCCGTATAAACTGAACTCTCCTTGAAGAATGATTCGGTACTGACTGAGCTGCAACAAGAAATGCTTGGTTTGACTCGACACATCATGGAAAAAGCGCAGACTCTGAACAACAAGTGCACCAGCAGAAGCTGATTAGGATACACGGGTCCGGCGCGGTTTTATTTATTTATTTATTTATTTCTGTTTTGCGATTTGGAAGTGACATAAAATGTAAAAATTAGCTTAAGTTAATAGATATAGACATTTTCAACATCATGTCTACATAGGGGGTGGTCGGGTGGTGCGAAGGTGTCGTGTATCTTACGTCACCGGGGCGTCCAACTGATATTGGCTTACAGCTGGGCAAGGCCTGCTATCCTTGTAGCAGGTAAGTGTAGAGGGGGATGTTTTAATTTCTTCTATTTTTTTTTCACTTTCATTCCTGTTCCTCTTTCTTCCTTAGCCCTCTCTTTCATCTCCTCTACTATTTCTTCTATCTCTTTTCTCCCTTTCTCTGGGAGACGACACAAAATGACCCTCAAGGGTTGACGTGTCGTTAACCCCAACACAATCAATCATGTGTGTATCAATTAACCTAACATTCTTTTTACATTTTACGGTCTTTCCAAATTAAAGAAAAAAAAAACCGCGCCGAACCCCTATGGATTGAGGATGTTCGCTTTTCGCTGAGCGAGTAGCGACGATCTATGCCGCACTATGCATATGTACATGGCACCAGGACACTAGCTAACCACACTCAACATGAGAACAATCTCAGCTCTTTGCGAAAAAATACAGTCGAACTTCAATGACTCGAGCATCTTTGGAATCCTAGAAATTTGTTCTAGACATGGGTAGCTCGAGCCACTGAAAGTAAATGGGGATAATTTAGGGCTGTCTTTTCGATCTTCTATATTAGAATAGTATGTTGAGTATATTCATTTCAATCACCCCGATTTAGGCAATTCTAGTGAGTACTCACAACATTCATTTTCATGATAAAGTAAGCAAATTTCTCTACATTATCATTGAATATTTGCTTTCTTGAGACATGGAGATAATTTTCTAAGGACTCAAAAGCCATGGCCATTATGAAAACATGCCTATTCAAATATACTGAAAATCTGACCACCAAAAAATGAAAATTTTCCGATGAAAAATACTGATATTTTTCATATTTTTGTTCAAAACATAGATCGTGGGTACTCGTTAGAACCGCCTCGGCGAGGCGGTTCTAACGAGTACCCACAATCTATGTTTTTGAACAAAAATATGAAAAATAATGTATACCCCTGTAAACCCCAGTTTTACTATATAAAAGTGGGGTTTAAGGGGGTCAGAATTATATAGGTATGTTTTCGTGATGCAAACGGACCATCGTTGTTCGAGTCATTGAAGTTTTACTGTTTGTTTGAGCCAGAATTTCATAATAATGAGTATAATACCTTTTTAGTTTTTACCCCCTGAAACCCCACTTTTATTAGTAAAACTGGGCTTTACAGGGGTATAAATTACTTTGCTTATTTCTGCTCAAAAGCATAGATTGTGGGTACTCGTTAGAACTATCTCTAACGAGTAACCACAATCTATGTTTTGAGCGGAAATGTGGCAGAAATATGAAAAATATCAGAATTTTTATCTGAAAATTTTCATTTATTGGTGGTAAATTTTTCAGTTTATTTGAATAGGCTTTTCTTCGTAATGTTGCTTTAAATTCTGTATTGATGCGCTATTTGGGACAACATATCTTCTACTCCTACACGGAACAGCCTGCGTACTTAGACACTAGACACTCGGGGGTAGGGGAGGAGGGGGAGGTAACTGCCTATATATGGCATAGTACGGATGTGCGTGCCGAATAGCCCCCTTTTCACAGCGCTGCCAGGTATATGATTGGCCCCCTTTTTTCAACAAAAAGTATATGAATGGCCCGATTTTTCTGGATTCCTATGTGAAAGGCCCCATTTTTCTGACATCCTGGTATATGCACATATTTTTCGCTCAGATATTTTTCGAGGCTGCTTATCCTCTTGGTATTACATGAGTTGACTGTTATACTTGTGTAACAACCAGCAAAAAATGGGTACAAAAAAAAATCAAAGAACAGTATATGAATAGGTCAACATTTTGGATGATCAAGTATATGAATGGGTCCATTTTTTCAAAGGCCAGATATATGAATGGGGTAGGTTTTGAAATACTGGCTTGCACACCCGTACCAAAATTACCCCTAAGTTACCCCCCCCCCCCCCCCAGACACTTCAGTTACAAACCCTGCCTGTCTAGTCCCCCCGCACACCCACCCCCAGACATACACCCAACGAACCCCCCTCACCCCCTCCCACCCAACACACACAAACCCAGTCTGGTCTGTGGTCTGTGCATGCGTATTCTATAAAATGCTATAAACGTGCATCTCTCTCTCTCTCTCTCTCTCTCTCTCTTTCTCTTAGAATCAGATATTTTTACTGGTCACGTCTAATGACATTCATTCACCAGGACCTGTGACATGGGAAGTTTTTCCGTAGCTCTCACCAGAGAGAAACCTAGCCACACTATCCTCTGCATCTTCAACAGAGGTAATGATCGAATCTGGAAGGGCATTCCAATCTCTGATTATTTCGGGGAAGAAGGAGTCCTGGTAAATTTCAGTTCTTGCAGCGGGGGTCTGAAAAGTCAATGAGTAATGATTTCTACTGCGCCTAATTGGGGCGGTGTGTGTGTGTGTGTGTGGGGGGGGGGGGGGTGAGATGATAGGATCATCTGTTGGAATATACTGGCAGCACCCTTTAGACTTTTGTTCAAAAGAATATATTGTTTTTGTGTTTTTTTTTTTTTGTGGGGGGGGGGGGGGGGGGAGGGTAAGAGAGAGAGAGTTTTTACTGTACAGTTAACCTAAATTTGAGTAAGCATGTTTAGCCGCCTGGTTATATGTCTAGATATTGTGGTGTTAATGGCAGAGATAGTGCAGACTTGGGGCAGTTTGATCCGGTCTATAGTTTTTGCTGACATATAGGTTAAAATGCAGTACTTTTTAGTCAGCCTCTAAGGCAATAAACTTTTTGATCAGCCCATTAATCTCTTGTAGCTCTGACGCTTTACTCTAGAAAAGATATCTTTTTAACCAAAAAGCCTTCATATTTTTCTTAATAGTAAAAAAAAAAAGCAATATCTTTAGATGCATCCCGCTGTGGTGCCTCTATTCAGTATATATATTGTCTTAAGGTATGCTTTTGTGGAGAAATATTGTAAATATTTATCTGTATAATTCACTCCTCTTGTCTATGCTCGCAGTGGCTCACCGACAAAAAAAAAGCTAGTTGAGGCCCTCCCAGGGGAGTACCTCTTTCCTTGTTCCCTTAAAATATTTTAGCATTTTCCCTTGTTCCCCAAAATCAAACTATTAATTTTTCTATGTTCCTTGCTCCCAAAATTACATTTGTTCCCCTGTTCCCTTCATTTTTAGACCTGTGTTCCCCTATTCCCCTGAAATAAATGACATTTTCCCTCGTTCCCCATAACCCCTGGGAGGGCCTCAAAGCAAAATGACGAAGCGTGCATTTCGTGAGTTGTTTTTATATGTGCATAATCCCATTGTTCATTCAGAACAACGACACTTTCAATTTTTGCATTTGGACACATGTAAGTTTATGTTTATATAAATATTAATTGCTACTACATAATTACGATTGTTAGGTACTTGGAAAATGTGTTTTTTTTCTTTGCTGAGATATGAAACCCATGATTAAAGAACTGGCTTGAAAAACAACTCAGTTTGGTCTCCCTATACCAGCAAAACAGAAATGATAAAGCGGAGAGCAGCAGCAAGGTGGGTGAAAAACTATTCCCCTAATGAAAGGGTCGCCGTATTGCTCATCACGAAAACACTCTATATTATCTTGACCCCCATAAACCGCACTTTTGTAGAGTAAAACTGGGGTTTACATACATGTAGTCCTATAAATAGGGCTCTTGGATTCACACATTCTCTTTTTTTTTTTTCATTTTTTTATTCTGACATTTACGTTTATGTTATTAGACTGAATCCATTCGAATTCACGTATCGCAATATGAATATCAAAACTGAAAACGGGCGAAACGCGAGGTTTTGTAAGCAGAAGCAGGGTTTACAGTGCTATTCTTTATATTATTTTTTTTATTTCTATGCAAAAAACATAGATTGTTGATACTCGCAGAGTACCCACAATCTATGTTTTGAGCAGAAATATAGAATAATAACGGAATTTTTTTATCTGAAAATTTTCCTTTTTTAGCTGTAAATTTTTCAATATATTTGAATAGGAGTGTTTTCGTAATGTGATGGCCTAGGCCCTGAGAGCCTAGGTTGGAACAGACGGACAGAGGCAATGGAGAGACGCAAGCCTTAACATAGTTTCAAGTATCGAACGTGAAATGGGTCCCCAAATAAATTTGCCCATTCGAGTCGACGAAGGAAGACGAAGGTAGTAATATTATTTCTAGCCTTAACATTGTTCATACAGGATATTCATGCTAACATAGCTATGCTTAATATTCAAACAAGTAGGTCTGATCAAACAGTTTGATCAGGAGCGGTTTGTTCAGGGTCTACCAGTGGCAGATTTAGAGGGGGGTTGAGTGTGTGTGTGTGTGTGGGGGGGGGGGGGGGGGGGGGCGGGATCATTTGACTCCTCAGGTTGAACCCCCATTTTCATATGTAATTCTGAGAAAATGCTGGCAAAATGGTCAAATAGAATCCCTTCAGCAAAGTGTTATGCATTGGCTTACCTAAACCTGGAGAGAGTTCTCTGATGTTAACCGTCTGGGAGTTGAAAGCCGAATGGCTGCATCAAAGTCGTCAGTTCAGCAGGATTCACGTGGTCAGTTCATTTGTGTCATGTCACCCAAAACGACCTACGGAAATTGCAGATGATTGTGGAAGGCTACCAGTCTGGGGGTCTAACAAAAGTTTAACCCCCTTTTTAAAATTTCTGGATCTCACATTTCCCAATTTTGGAAAACGAATATCATCTTAAATGCCAGTTTTTAACTGAATTTTGTCATTTCAGAAGATTCTGAAATTTCTTGAAGATGGGAGGCACACTAGAAGTTCCTGTTATGCACGCAAAATTTATCTGTCTGACTTGGTAAGTTTGTTTTTTGTAGTTATACTTTATACCTTCTTGTACAGTGAACCCTAGTTACAATGACAGTGTCAGTCTCTCCCTTCCGCTGATTCAAGAAGGACAGTTGTCAGTTTCTGGTGAAAGAATGTGCACAGTACTGGTTAACCCCTTAGAGGACTGAGCCTGCCCAATAAACGTGTGGTTAGGTAAACTGACCATGCTCGACATGACCCCATAGGCAGGGCTAACTGGGCTGTAAAACCTCAACACAAAAAAAAAACAAACAGCTATGTTTGAGTTCTGCATTTAATCTTTACTACCGTATTCAACCTAATTACCGCACATCCTCCTATAGGCGCACAGTAAAGCAATTAAGTAGCCTTATAGTCCGTGTACTTTTATATAATTCTTTATAAAAACATATATTGTGAGAACTCATTTGAATTGCCTCGACAAGTCGAGGCAATTCAAACGAGTGCCCACAACATATGTTTTATAAGGACAATCAGAAAACAATATTGCAAAAAACATTATTTAATATGCTCCTCATTAAATCCTCTGCCGATCTTTGTTAAAAAAAAGTCCCCTTATTAAGTTGATATTTCACTAAACGTTTGTTCAATAATTTTGAAAAATCTAAGCGCACAGTGCGGTAATTAGGTCGAATACGGTATTTAAAGATTGTTTTCTTCACCGATCAGCCCTTTCCGGCGAGCTGCGTTGACTTCAGAAAACTCATGGTGAAAGTCTTTGGGTATCACTGAGCCACTGTGCCGGTTATATATACATGTATATATGAACCCTGCAAAAGATTTTGATTTGAGTTTGCGATTCTGTGCAAAGTCATGTTTATTTGTATATTTTTTTCAGTTTTGAGAAACTTTTGATGTCAAAGCATTATTTTTGGTCGTACAGAAGTTTGTGGATTTATGACTACAAAACTTGCAAACTTGATGGTAATCCTGAATATTTTTACAATTATAGTATGTTTTATGCCCCCACCTGCCGAAGGCAGCAGTGGGGCTCATAGCATTTCACCCTGATGTTACATGCGTAACCATAGTCTAACAAATGTTAATGTTGACATGTACATTCGGATTTACACTAACAAAAAATTTACATGTATGTCAGCATTTCTCTTGGAGGTCTTAACTTTGGTATCTTTTATGCTAGGAAGTTGAAGTTTGGTATGCTGCTTACCCAGTTCTAAACTTTTAACTCTGTGTTGGAGTTGCCTCTGGGTCATGTCCAAGGGTGGGGATAGGGGTAAAAATATATAACAGATCTTGAGTTTACATTCAAATTTACATTGTCAGTTACATCAGTGTTTCTTTTGGAGGTCATTAGTTGGATATCTTTCATGCTAGGCTGTTGAAATTGGGTTTGCTACTTACCCAGACCTAAACCTTCAATTCTGTGCTATAATTACCTCTGGCATAGGCCTAAATAAAAGGGGGTATCAGGTTAATATTTTTCTTATTTCTCCATGAAAACATATGTTGTGGGGTACTCATGCCTGTTAATATTTTTCTTATTTCTCCATGAAAACATTGTGTGGGGTACTCATTAGAAGTGCCTGTTAATATTTTTCTTATTTCTCCATGAAAACATGTTGTGGGTACTCATTAGAAGCGCATCACCGAGGCGCTTCTAATGAATACCCACAACATGTTTTTATGGAGAAATAAGAAAAAATATCAATACTTTTGGATTGAAAAAAAAAAAGCGCCTTAACTAGAGCTATGGTCTGGGTGATGCCCTTGGATGGGGCATAAGAGGTCAACAGGTATGACTGATCAGGTTGAGCATTCGGTAAAAAGTTGTTGCAATTTATGCATCCAGATGTTGCAATTTATGCATCCAGATGTTGTTGCAATATGGGCAAAGAGTAAAGTGTAGGGGCATTTGTGTACTTTGGACACATGTCTTGTTTCATTTATATGTAGGGCTGTTGATGTTGAAAATAATACTTGGCTCAAATTGTAAGTTTTTATTTGAATTTTTTTATTTGGTTATACCATAAAAACAATAATAATAAAGTACATGGGAAGATAGTGCAGACCCAGGTAAGACCAGCCTGATTAGGGTGTATACTATTTGCCGTTCTGTCCATGATTTAACATAGCTACAGATAAGAGGGGGTATCCACATAATATTTTTCTTACTTCTCAACGAAAACATATGTTGTGGGTACTCATTAGAAGCGCTTCGGCGAGGCGCTTCTACTATGTACCCACAACATATGTTTTTCTTGAGAAATAAGAAAGATATCAGCAGTTTTCGGATGAAAAAAGTGCCTTATCTGTTGCTATGGATTAGCCTTTGGCCAATACAATCATTTTGTTTGAGTGTTAGAGTTTTAAAGGCTCATGCTCAATATATCCTAATTTTTAGCCATACTTTTGCAAAGCAAAGGAAAAGTTAAACACTGTTTGAATCTAATAAAATTTCTGTCATCTTAAGAATGTCCGGTAAGGAAAAGCGAAGATCAGATGCTAGGATGGTCAGAAAGCGTAGAAGGCTGGCTGAGAACAGGATTTCTGCAGATGTTGATCCAAAAGAAACCGTGGCAGCTGACCATGTTGTGGGCTATGAGGAAAATATCTCTTTAGATGGAAATGCAGCTGAGGAACTAGGTATAGATATGGTTGATCTGGAAAAAACAAAAGCTATTATCCATTTTGATGATGTATTTAAAAAATGTACATTTGGAAAGGTCTACCAGGCCTTTAACCCTTGTCCTGCTGAATAAATTAAGATGCCATGCTCACTTCTAATTTTCAGCCAATCATGTTACTTGATCCAGATTGTTGACATAAATTCATGTACTGAATGGCAAATAATGCAGATCCATATCAGTTGGCTTCTAAGCCAACTGATCTGAATCTAAACTGTTTGCAAAAGCAGGATATATCCGGATTCAGCAGGACAAGGGTTAAGATGTGGTCTTTCAGACCTTTATATTCATGCATATTCCAAATCAAATCAGGGAAAGAGATCTAAACAGGAATAATTCTGGAAGGGGCCCTGTGATTAAAGACCCATAACTTTTCAAAAAAAGCTCCTTCTTCTAGAAAGTATGGGCCTTTTTATAATGTAATGGTATAGGAAAGTGCTGTTCATACATAATTATTATACAGTGGAGACAATTTGCATGAAATGTTGAATCCTGTTTTCTAGGAAAAATAAGAAAAATGTTCTCAATTTGTAGTCTACTGAATTATTCAAGATAGTGGTAATGGTTAAAGTTTAAAAAAAAAAATAACAAAAAAACAAAAAACAAAAAAAACAACAAAGAAAAACAAACAAACAAACAAAAAACAAATACTGTAGTGTTTGCACATCATTTCAGTGCCTTGAATGTAGTTTGTTAAAGCGTAGCATTTGTGTTTTGTTTCAGTAGTGTATTGGATATAGTTTATTAAAGTGAAGTGTTTGGTATTATTTCAGTGTATTGGATATAGTTTGTTAAAGTGGGGCATTTGCATATCATTTCAGTATATTGGATACAGTTTGCTAAAGCATATGGTTAGCTCATTTGCATGTTAAAATATATGCTTAATGATACACGAATCATAAGTATGTAGCATTTATAATTTGTTTAAACATATTAATGCCAATGCTTTTTTTTCTTTTGGCCATTTCTGATTTTTCCTATTATTGCTCCTCCTCCATAACCAGCGGAAGAATTTTGTCGAAACTTCACATATGGACTCTTCTGAACACCTGCATCTCCCTCAAAACAATTTGGTTTCAAAATGAAGATAAATCTACCTGGAGACCTTTGTCTACAATTTTTGACCACTCATCCTTAACCTGCCATGAAACCAAACTGACAGTCTGACAGTAAGTTGTTTCCTTTCAAGTGATTCAGTTTCATCTAATGTTCTTCACAGAACCAAACTCGGGCTTACTGACCTGTAGTTTCCGAGTGAAGATTTGTCCCTTCTATACATTTGCCCCTTTCCAATCATTCAATATCATACGATTTTGTAGAGACTTATTAAAAACTTCACATACTGGATTTGACAGATCCTTTGTTTGTTTTTTACCTCCGATCAAGTATTGCCAGTCCTAACTACAATTTTACATTTAGAATAAAATGCCTTGAGGAATGCTTCATTCAAATTGGTGCTGTAAGGGGAATAGTAGAAACAGCTGAGTGAGTGAGTTCAACGCAGGAAGCTTTAAATCTACCATCCACCAATCTGCTCAGAAATGTACATCTGGAAACCGCTTGTATGGAGCAGCCGTACAATTTTTTTAGTTTTTAAATTGGATAGGTTAAAATAATGTTGTAGGAGACAGCTTTATTTTAGAGATGAAGCATATAACTATGAAAACTGGGAAATATACAAAAGGGACAATATGAGGGCATTATCTGCCATTTTAATACATGACATACTGTTTCAGTGTTGGTAAAGTTTCATTTAAATATCTGTTTTGATTCAGAGAAAGGCAAAGTTATCAAATGCATTAAACATTTTGGGCTGGGTGTCCTAGTGGTTAGTGATCTCAACCTGTAAGACAGGTATCATGGGGTGAGCCTTGTTTGGGTTGGGAATGTTTCCCATCACTAGTACACCCAGCTCATACTCAAGATGCCCTGGATTGAGTATAAACTGGACAGGGAAGTCCTTGGTTATAGACAGCAGAAAAAGCATGCATGGACGAGACTGTACAAATGCAAGCATTAACACACATCATGACCCCATATAACTGTAATACTACACAAAAGAGTATAAAGCTCCAGAACACCACCACAAACATTTGAATTGTTGTGTTCTGGTCATATATGTATTGGATAAATAGATGCACTTCACACATAGGTTGTGTTTCACAAAACAGCTTATTTCAGGGCAGATAACTCTTTCTGAGTCATTTTTGTATAATCTAACATCTAGCTTGGTAAATTCATGTATGCAATAATGCCCTCATCTTCACTTGCTTCTTCTCGTAAATTTAATGTCTGTTACTAAGGAGTGCTTATACAAGTAGTATCCAGATACATATTGTTCAGTTGGAGAAACAGATGGTAATCCTCAGATCCACTTACATGACATTGGGGGGACCTCAACCTCAAATAAGGTTCACAATTCTCCCTTAACTACTTTCTTACTAGTAGATAGAGCATAAACAGTATGATTAATCAACAACTAGAGTGGTTAAGGTGATTGAGAATCCACATGTTTTTGTCTCCTTGACCCTCTTTAAAAGTGTTGTTACTAATTTCAATAGCCTATCTATATTCAGGGCCCAGTTGTTCAAAACTAACGATGTCATTAGTTAACAATTCGTTAAAATTTACATCAAGTGATACGCAGATTAGCTGAAATTTTTTGCTGAAAAAATGTGAGTAGCTTTTGCAGTGCAAAAGCTACTCACATTTTTTTAGCAAAAAATATCAGATTATTGTGTATTGAATCCGCTAAAACAGTTAACGAAATGACCCTTAACGAGCTCGTTAAGCTAACGACGCTTTGAACAACTGGGCCCTGAAATATAAGTGCAGAATAGCTTTTTAGTCATGAATATTTGTGTATATGTATAGATGTTAGAATTTCTTGTACATAAACACATAAACATAAAAAACAACAAAAAAAAAAAAAAACCAAAAAACTGATGGGTTAAAACCAATCACAACTACATTTTTAAGTTCAATAAAATGCTTTGAAAATTCTTCACTTCAACTTATGCCATAAGGAGAATAGAATAGTTAAAAAGCTTAGTGAGTTAGTTGCCTTCTGGTGGTCAAAAAAGAAGTCTTTTCATCTCCAACCAGCTGTCTGCCCAGAAATGTGCATTTGAAAACCTGGGCACAGTTGTTCAAAGCTAACGATGTCGTTAGTTAACGATTCGTTAAAATTTTAATCGAGTGATACGCAAATATGCTGAAATATTTTGCTGAAAAAATGTGAGTAGCTTTTGCAGTGCAAAAGCTACTCACATTTTTTCAGCAAAAAATACCAGAATATTGTGTATTGAATCCCCTAGAACAGTTAACGAAATGACCCTTAACGAGCTCGTTAAGCTAACGACGCTTTGAACAACCGGGCCCAGTTGTTACAAGCAAACTGAATAAAAGTATTTTTTTTTTTTTTTTTTTATGCCCCGCCACAAAAAGAAGGGAGGCATCATCATGCCCCACCATTCGAAAAATTGTGAAAAGGCATATAGTGTTTACCCTGTCCATATGTTTGTATGCATGTATGTGCACATTTTGTCCAGTCCATAACTTTGTTATTCCTTGATGGATTTTGAAATGGCAGAAATGTTAACCATCATAAAGCAGTGTGTCACGCGCAAGACCCTGGTCTGTAGCGCCAAGGTCAATGTCACATTTAGAGGTCAAAGGTAAAAAATTGTGTCTTATTTCCTAATTGTGTCATTTCCTGTCTGGTCCTTAACTTTGCCATTTCTCCATGGTTCTATGCATTATTCAATTGCAGGGGATGGAATCATGAGACTATGATGTCAGCCTTTCGAAATTTGTGATCGCCACAATTTTGAATTTTGTCTCCACTTCGAATTTTATTTCTATCCAATCCTTTCTCTGTCTACTTACAAGCTAAGCATGATTCGTTTTGTGCATAAGGTACACTTTGATGTAGAGTTTTAGATAACACGTAGACTTTACGCTCTTTTCATGTGATAATCTTAAAAAATCTTGACACAGTGAAGCGAATGATAGTATATTGTCATTGTACCTGTTATCGGCATACACTAGTTTTCGGTATTCAGAAAGCATGGCCCCCGCCCATCGTAGCCTGCGAAATAGATGGGCTGCCTCAAACCTCCATGGCAGAGCTGCTATTAACTAAGCAGGACCTGAATTCATATGATCTGGTCAGGTAAAAGTCCCACAAATTTGGAGGCAATGTCTCTGAACTGCTGAAATATTGTTGACTTGGACATTATATCACAATTCATGCAGTGGATTAGAAGTCAAGCGTGGTCTGAAATCAAATTCAGTTAGATCTGGCCAACCCCCTATGAAGCATGTGATGATAATTTGGATGCACAGATATAGGTAACACCTATTAAATTCATATTATATGCAGCATTTAGGGTTTTAAAGGTCTTGTTGGAATTTAAATTTTCATTAGGCTGCTTTTGTTATCATTTTTAAACATTACAATTATAAGGCTATACTAATTTTAAATAGGATGTTTGTTTTATTATTAAATAATACTTTTAGAGTATTTTTTTAAAAAGGGAAAATTCCATGTTTGTTTACAACTCTCAGACCACAGGTCTGAAGAATTTTTGGTCATATCCTGTTATGACACTTTACATCCACTAAAGCATGTGTAATTTAGTGATCGGTAGTGATGGTACAGATGAGTTTTCTGAATGGCAGGTTTGCTTATCTGTGTCTCCACTGTTGACATCTTGTTTATATTTTGCTGTGAAACTTGTGATGTGTCCACTTTGGTTGGGATGACCATGCTTAATCTATGCATTATTCAAATGATTACTATGATTACTTTTGCATGGACTGCTTTATATTATTAAACATTACTCTCTTAAGGTTGCAATGTAATACTAGTTTTTTTATTAGGATGCTTCCAATAAAAAAATCACTTTTTAGGTACTTTTGAAAAGGGAGAATTCAATATTTGTTTAGGGAACTCTCAGACCGCAGGTCTAAAGAATTTTTGGTCATATCCTGTTATGACACTTTACATCCACTAAAGCAAATCTAATTTAGTGATCAGTAGTGATGGTACAGATGAGTCTTCTGAATGGCAGGTTTACTTATCTTGGTCGTTACTGTTGACTTCCAGTTTACATTTTGCTGTGAAACTTGTGATGTGTCCACTTTGGTTGGGATGACCACACATAATATATGCATTATTTCAATGTTTACTTTTGAATAGGCTGTTTTTTTTTTTTATTATTAAACATCACTTTTGTAAAGTTGCAAGGTAATACTTGATTTTGAATAGGATGCTTTCTTTAATTAATATCACTTTTAAGGTATTTTTGGAAAGGGAAAATTTCATGTTTGTTTAGGAAACTCTCAGACCTCAGGTCTAAAAAATATTTGGTCATATCCTATTATGACACATTACATCCACTAAAGCAAGTATTATTTTGTGATCAGTAGTGATGGTACAGATGAGTCTTTTGAATGGCAGGTTTACTTATCTGGGTCTTCACTGTTGACAGCCAGTTAACATTTTGCTGTGGAACTTGTGAGGTGTCCACTTTGGTTGGGATGACCATGCATTATATATGCAGAATTTAAATTTTAGGGTTTAAAAGGTCTCATTGTAACATAAATTTTCAATAGGCTGCTTGTAATCTTTTTAAACATTTCATTTTTAAGGTTACAAGGTTATACTTAATTTAAATAGGATGTTTATTATTATTATTATTATTATTATTATTATTAAATAACACTTTTAGAGTATTTTTTGATTGGATAATTTCATGTTTATTTAGGAAACTCTCAGACCGCAGTTCTGAAGAATTTTTGGTCATGTCCTGTTATGACACTTTACATCCACTAAAGCAAGATAATTTAGTGATCAGTAGTGATGGTACAGATGAGTTTTCTGAATAGCAGGTTTGCTTATCTGTGTCTTCACTGTTGACATCTTGTTTATATTTTGCTGTGAAACTTGTGATGTGTCCACTTTGGTTGGGATGACCATGCATAATCTATGCATTATTCCAATGATTACTTTTGAACCAGCTGCTTATTATTATTAAACATTACTTCCTTAAGGTTGCAATGTAGTACTCTTTTTTCTTTTTTGATAAGGATGCTTTAATTAATAAATATCACTTTTTAGGTATTTTTGAAAAGGGAGAATTTCATATTTGTCTAGGGAACTCTCAGACCGCAGGTCTAAAGAATTTTTGGTCATATCCTGTTATGACACTTTACATCCACTAGAGCAAGTATAATTTAGTGATCAGTAGTGATGGTACAGATGAGTCTTCTGAATGGCAGGTTTACTTATCTGGGTCTTTACTGTTGACTTCCAGTTTACATTTTGCTGTGAAACTTGTGATGTGTCCCCTTTGGTTAGGATGACCATGCATAATATATGCATTATTTCAATGTTTATTTTTGAATAGGCTGGGTATTTTTAATATTAAACATTACTTTTGTAAAGTTGCAAGGTAAGACTTGTTTTTGAATAGGATGCTTTCATTAATAAATATCACTTTTAAGATATTTTTGGAAAGGGAAAATTTCATGTTTGTTTAGGAAATTCTCAGACCTCAGGTCTAAAAAATATTTGGTCATATCCTATTATGACACATTACATCCACTAAAGCAAATATTATTTTGTGATCAGTAGTGATGGTACAGATGAGTCTTCTGAATGGCAGGTTTACTTATCTGGGTCTTCACTGTTGACAGCCAGTTAACATTTTGCTGTGGAACTTGTGATGTGTCCACTTTGGTTGGGATGACCATGCATTATATATGCAGAATTTAAATTTTATGGTTTAAAAGGTGTCATTGTAACATAAATTTTCAATAGGCTGCTTGTAATCTTTTTAAACATTTCATTTTTAAGGTTACAAGGTTATACTTAATTTAAATAGGATGTTTATTATTATTATTATTATTAACTTAACATTTTTTTTTTAGTATTTTTTGATGGGAAAATTTCATGTTTGTTTAGGAAACTCTCAGACCGCAGTTCTGAAGAATTTTTGGTCATATCCTGTTATGACACTTTACATCCACTAAAGCAAGATAATTTAGTGATCAGTAGTGATGGTACAGATGACCTTTCTGAATAGCAGGTTTGCTTATCTGTGTCTTCACTGTTGACATCTTGTTTATATTTTGCTGTGAAACTTGTGATGTGTCCACTTTGGTTGGGATGACCGTGCATAATCTATGCATTATTCCAATGATTACTTTTGAACCAGCTGCTTATTATTATTAAATATTACTTCCTTAAGGTTGCAATGTAGTACTCTTTTTTCTTTTTTGATAAGGATGCTTTAATTAATAAATATCACTTTTTAGGTATTTTTGAAAAGGGAGAATTTCATATTTGTCTAGGGAACTCTCAGACCACAGGTCTAAAGAATTTTTGGTCATATCCTGTTATGACACCTTACATCCACTAGAGCAAATATAATTTAGTGATCAGTAGTGATGGTACAGATGAGTCTTCTAAATGGCAGGTTTACTTATCTGGGTCTTTACTGTTGATTTCCAGTTTACAGTTTGCTGTGAAACTTGTGATGTGTCCCCTTTGGTTAGGATGACCATGCATAATATATGCATTATTTCAATGTTTACTTTTGAATAGGCTGCTTTTTTATTATTAAACATTACTTATGTAAGCTTGCAAGGTTATACTCGTTTTTGAATAGGATGCTTTCATTAATGAATATCGCATTTAAATTATTTTTGGAAAGGGAAAATTTCATGTTTGTTTAGGAAACTCTCAGCCCACAGACCCAAAGAATATTTGGTCATACCCTGTTATTACACTTTACATCCACTAAAGCAAGTATTATTTAGTGATCAGTAGTGATGGTTCAGATGAGTCTTCTGAGTGGCAGGTTTATACTTATCTGGGTCTTCACAGTTGACAGCCAACATTTTGCTGTGGAACTTGTGAGGTGTCCTCTTTGGTTGGGATGACCATGCATTATATATGCCGCATTTAAATTTTAGGGTTTTAAAGGTCTCGTAACATATATTTTCAATAGGCTTCTTTTAATCATTTTTGAACATTACATTTGTAAGGTTGCAAGGTTATAGGATTTTAGGAAACTCTCAGACCACAGTTCTGAACAATATTTGGCCATACCTGTTATGACACTTTACATCCACTAAAGCAAGTATAATTTAGTGATCGGTAATGATGGTACAGATGAGTTTGCTGAGTGGAAGGTTTGCTTTTCTGTGTCTTCACTGTTGACATCTTGTTTACATTTTGCTGTGAAACTTGTAATGTGTCCACTTTGGTTGGGATGACCATGCATAATATATGCATTATTTCAATGTTTATTTTTGAATAGGCTGGTATTTTTTAATATTAAACGTTACTTTTGTAAAGTTGCAAGGTAATACTTGTTTTTGAATAGGATGCTTTCATTAATAAATATCACTTTTAAGGTATTTTTGGAAAGGGAAAATTTCATGTTTGTTTAGGAAACTCTCAGACCTCAGGTCTAAAAAATATTTGGTCATATCCTATTATGACACATTACATCCACTATAGCAAGTATTATTTAGTGATCAGTAGTGATGGTACAGATGAGTCTTCTGAATGGCAGGTTTACTTATCTGGGTCTTCACTGTTGACAGCCAGTTAACATTTTGCTGTGGAACTTGTGAGGTGTCCACTTTGGTTGGGATGACCACACATTATATATGCAGTATTTAAATTTTAGGGTTTTAAAGATGTCATTGTAACATAAATTTTCAATAGGCTGTAATCTTTTTTGAATATTACATTTGTAAGGTTGCAAAGATATACTTTTTTAAATAGGATGTTTTTATTATTATTATTATTATTATTATTACCAAATAACACTTTTAGAGTATTTTTTTATGGGAAAATTTCATGTTTGTTTAGGAAACTCTCAGATCAGAGTTCTGAAGAATTTTTGGTCATATCCTGTAATGACACTTTACATCTACTAAAGCAGTATAATTTAGTGATCAGTAGTGATGGTACAGACGAGTTTTCTGAATGGCAAGTTTGCTTATCTGTGTCTCCACTGTTGACATCTTGTTTACATTTTGCTGTGAAACTTGTGATGTGTCCACTTTGGTTAGGATGACCATGCATAATATGTGCATAATTCCAATGATTACTTTTGCATCAGCTGCTTTTTATCATTAAACATTACTTTCTTAAGGTTGCAATGTAATTATAGTTGTTTTTTGTTTATTAGGATGCTTTCATTAATAAATATCACTTTTTAGGTATTTTTGAAAAGGGAGAATTTCATATTTGTCTAGGGAACTCTCAGACTGCAGGTCTAAAGAAGTTTTGGTCATATCCTGTTATGACACTTTACAGCCACTAAAGCAAATATAATTTAGTGATCAGTAGTGACGGTACAGATGAGTCTTCTGAATGGCAGGTTTACTTATCTGGGTCTTTACTGTTGACTTTCAGTTTACATTTTGCTGTGAAACTTGTGATGTGTCCCCTTTGGTTAGGATGACCATGCATAATATATGCATTATTTCAATGTTTACTTTTGAATAGGCTGCTTTTTTATTATTAAACATAACTTTTGTAAGTTTGCAAGGTAATACTTGTTTTTGAAAAGAATGCTTTCATTAATAAAATATCGCATTTAAATTATTTTTGGAAAGGGAAAATTTCATGTTTGTTTAGAAAACTCTCAGCCCAAAGGCCTAAAGAATATTTGGTCATACCCTGTTATTACACTTTACATCCACTAAAGCAAGTATTATTTAGTGATCAGTAGTGATGGTACAGATGAGTCTTCTGAGTGGCAGGTTTATACTTATCTGGGTCTTCACTGTTGACATCCAGTTTACATTTTGTTGTGGAACTTGTGAGGTGTCCTCTTTGGTTGGGATGACCATGCATTATATATGCCGCATTTAAATTTTAGGGTTTTAAAGGTCTCGTAAAATATATTTTCAATAGGCTGCTTTTAATCATTTTTGAACATTACATTTGTAAGGTTGCAAGGTCATAGGATTTTAGGAAACTCTCAGACCACAGTTCTGAAGAATTTTTGGTCATATCCTGTTATGACACTTTACATCCACTAAAGCAAGTATAATTTAGTGATCAGTAATGATGGTACAGATGAGTTTGCTGAGTGGAAGGTTTGCTTTTCTGTGTCTTCACTGTTGACATCTTGTTTACATTTTGCTGTGAAACTTGTAATGTGTCCACTTTGGTTGGGATGACCATGCATGATATATGCATTATTTCAATGTTTATTTTTGAATAGGCTGGGTAATTTTAATCTTAAACATTACTTTTGTAAAGTTGCAAGGTAATACTTGTTTTTGCATAGGATGCTTTCATTAATAAATAACACCTTTAAGGTATTTTTCGAAAGGGAAAATGTCATGTTTGTTTAGGAAACTCTCAGACCTCAGGTCTAAAGAATATTTGGTCATATCCTATTATGACACATTACATCCACTATAGCATGTATTATTTAGTGATCAGTAGTGATGGTACAGATGAGTCTTCTGAATGGCAAGTTTACTTATCTGGGTCTTCACTGTTGTTAGCCAGTTAACATTTTGCTGTGGAACTTGTGAGGTGTCCACTTTGGTTGGGATGACCATGCATTATATATGCAGTATTTAAATTTTAGGGTTTTAGAGGTCTCATTGTAACATAAATTTTCAATAGGCTGCTTGTAATCTTTTTTGAACATTACATTTGTAAGGTTGCAAAGATATACTTTTTTTAAATAGGATGTTTGTTTTTGTTATTATTTTTATTATCAAATAACACTTTTAGAGTATTTTTTTTTTTGATGGGAAAATTTCATGTTTGTTTAGGAAACTCTCAGATTAGAGTTCTGAAGAATTTTTGGTCATATCCTGTTTTGACGCTTTACATTCACTAAAGCAGTATAATTTAGTGATCAGTAGTGATGGTACAGACGAGTTTTCTGAATGGCAGCTTTGCTTATCTGTGTCTTCACTGTTGACATCTTGTTTACATTCTGCTGTGAAACTTGTGATTTGTCCACTTTGGTTGGGATGACCATGCATAATATATGCATTATTCCAATGATTACTTTTGAATTGGCTGCCTTTTATTATTAAACATTACTTTTGTAAGGTTGCAATGTAATACTAGTTTTTTTTTTATTAGGATGCTTTCATTAATAATATCACTTTTTAGGTATTTTTGAAAAGGGAGAATTTCATATTTGTTCAGGGAACTCTCAGACCACAGGTCTTAAGAATTTTTGGTCATATTCTGTTACCACACTTTATATCCACTAAAGCAAGTAATATGAATTAAATAGGTGCTACCTATATCCGTGCATCCAAATTATTATCACATGCTTCACAGATGGGTTGGCCAGATCTAACTGAATTTAATTTCAGACCATGCTTGACTTCTGAATCCAATGCATGAATTGCGATAACGTCAAAGTCAACAATATTTCAGTAGTTTAGAGACATTGCCTCCAAATTTGTGGGACTTCTGTCTGACCCGATGACATGAATTCAGGTCCTGCTTAGTTACTAGCAGCTCTCTCATGGAGGCTTACGGCAGCCCATCTATTTCGCTGGCCCCAACGAGCAGGGTCCATGCTTTCCGAATACCAAAAACTAGTGTATGCCAATGACAGGTACAACAACAATACACTATCGTTTGCTTACCTGAAATTTATTATACTGCTTCAGGATTTTTCCTAAAGATTTTTAACCATTTGTGCCTTTTTGTCTTTGTTACTTTTTGGTCTTGTTTTTTTTTTTTCTTTTTCTTTTTTTACGAGCCTACATATTATGAAAAACAGAAAAAAAAACAACAGAAAAATAACAACATTTTACAAACTGGTCAAACAAACACATTATTGTGTCGAAGTTTTATCAGATTATCAGGTGAAAAGCGTAAAGTCTATGTGTTATCTAAAAATCTACATCAAAGTTTACCTTATGCACAAATTGAATCATACTTAGCTTGTAAATAGACGTAGTATGGATAGAAATTAAATTTGAAGTGGAGACAAAATTCAAAATAGCAGCAATCACAAATTTTTTAGGCTGACGTCATATGTTTCGTGATTCAACCCCTTGCAATTGGAATACTTAGCGTTATTAGCTGTTTTGTTGCTATTATAGGCACGACCGCCGTGTCAGTAGTCTCTGCCAAATCACGCAACACTTATTGTTTTTCAGGATAAGCACCGAACCATCCAAGCGTTTGTTGGACCATCACATTTTTGGTCATACACATCACTGGTCACATCGTTAGTCTATAGTAGTGCGACTGCACGCTGAACCGCTCTGTGGTTTGGGTGCAGAACCGCTCTGCAGTTTGAGGAAGTACTTTGCAGTTCCCATTGGACGCACTTATTATTTATTGGTCAGTAGTGATGGTACAGATGAGTTTTAATAATGGCAGGTTTGCTTATCTGGGTCTTCACTGTTGACATCCAGTTTACATCTTGCTGCGAAACTTGTGATGTATCCACTTTGCTTGGGATGACCATGCATAATATATGCATTATTCCAATGTTTACTTTGGGATAGGCTGCTTTTTATCATTCTGAAATATATCTGTAACGTTGCCAGGTAATCCTAGTTTTGAATAGGATGCTTTCATTTATAGATATGACTTTTTGTGTATTTTTGAAAAGGGAAAATTTCATTTTTGTTCAGGAAACTCTCGGACCACAGGTCTGAAGAATTAATGGTCATATCCTGTTTTGACACTTTACATCCACTAAAGCAAGTATTGTTTAGTGATCAATAATGATAATACAGACGAGTCTTCTGAATGGCAGGTTTACTTATCTGGGTCTTCACTGTATACATCCAGTTTACATTTTGCTGTGAGACGTGATGTGTCCACTTTGGTTGAGATGACCATGCATAATACATGTATATGCATTATTTCAATGTTTACCTTTGCGTAGGCTGCTTTCTGTTATTCTTCATTTCATTTGTAAGGTTGCAAAGTAATCCTGATTTGAATAGGATTTTTTTTATTAAATATCACTGTTAGGGTATATTTGGAAAGGAAAATTATAATTTTAGTTTAGGAAACTCTCTGACCACAGGTCTAAAGAAATTTTGGTCATATCCTGTCTTGACACTTTACATCCACTAAAGCAAGTATTGTTTAGTGATCAGTAGTGATGATACAGATGAGTCTTCTGAATGGCAGGTTTATTTATCTGGGTCTTCACTGTTGACATCCAGTTTTCACTTTGCTGTGAAACTTGTGATGTGTCCACTTTGGTTGGGATGACCATGCATAATACATGTATATGCATTATTTCAATGTTTACCTTTGAGTAGGATGCCTTCTGTTATTCTTCATTTCATTTGTAAGGTTGCAAAGTAATCCTGATTTGAATAGGATTTTTTTTTTTTTTTATTAAATATCACTATTAAGGTATTTTTGGAAAGAAAAATTATAATTTCAATTTAGGAAACTCTCAGACCACAGGTCTAAAGACATTTTGGTCATATCCTGTTTTGACACTTTACATCCACTAAAGCAAGTATTGTTTAGTGATTAGTAGTGATGATACAGATGAGTTTTCTGAATGGCAGGTTTACTTATCTGGGTCTTCACTGTTGACACCCAGTTTACATTTTGCTGTGAAACTTGTGATGTGTCCACTTTGGTTGGGATGACCATGCATAATACATGTATATGCATTATTTCAATGTTTACCTTTGGGTAGGCTGCTTTCTATTTCTCTTCATTTCATTTATAAGGATGCAAAGTAATCCTGATTTTAATAGGATTTTTTTTTATTAAATATCACTGTTAGGGTATTTTTAAAAAGGAAAATTAACATTTTAGTTTAGGAAACTCTCAGATCACAGGTCTAAAGAAATTTTGGTCATATCCTGTTTTGACACTTTACATCCACTAAAGCAAGTATTGTTTAGTGATCAGTAGTGATGATACAGATGAGTCTTCTGAATGGCAGGTTTACTTATCTTGGTCTTCACTGTTGACACCCAGTTTACATTTTGCTGTGAAACTTGTGATGTGTCCACTTTGGTTGGGATGACCATGCATAATACAAGTATATGCATTATTTCAATGTTTACCTTTGGGTAGGCTACTTTCTATTATTCTTCATTTTATTTGTAAGGTTGCAAAGTAATCCTGATTTGAATAGGATTTTTTTTTAATTAAATATCACTGTTAGGGTATTTTTGAAAAGGAAAATTATAATTTCAGTTTAGGAAACTCAGACCACAGGTCTAAAGAAATTTTGGTCATATCCTGTTTTGACACTTTACATCCACTAAAGCAAGTATTGTTTAGTGATCAGTAGTGATGATACAGATGAGTCTTCTGAATGGCAAGTTTACTTACCTGGGTCTTCACTGTTGACACCCAGTTTTCATTTTGCTGTGAAACTTGTGATGTGTCCACTTTGGTTGGGATGACCATGCATAATACATGTATATGCATTATTTCAATGTTTACCTTTGGGTAGGCTGCTTTCTATTATTCTTCATTTCATTTGTAAGGTTGCAGAGTAATCCTGATTTGAATAGGATTTTTTTTAATTAAATATCACTGTTAGGGTATTTTTGAAACGGAAAATTATAATTTTAGTTTAGGAAACTCTCAGACCACAGGTCTAAAGAAATTTTGGTCATATCCTGTTTTGACACTTTACATCCACTAAAGCAAGTATTGTTTAGTGATCAGTAGTGATGATACAGATGAGTCTTCTGAATGGCAGGTTTACTTATCTGGGTCTTCACTGTTGACACCCAGTTTACATTTTGCTGTGAAACTTGTGATGTGTCCACTTTGGTTGGGATGACCATGCATAATCAGGGATCATTTTCTGGCGCGATTTCGCGATATTCTCGCATTTTTTTGCAAGAAATCGCATCAAAATTCCAGGAGTGAGAAAAAAAATCGCACGCTGATTTTTTCTCATTTCGCGCCGTTAAGTTCCTATTTTGCACATGCGGTTCATTTCGAGACTATCGGACTGTTCTGTTTGACCGGTTTCTGAATTATTGTGGCGCCAAAATTCATTACACATATGAACGCAGGTAACCATTCATTAATCTGTATCATTGAAAAGCTTTATCGTAAAAACTCATTGTCGGTCTCTGGTTTAAGTAAGCGTTTATTTGATCGCTACCTCGAGTCAGCAAAAACATGTCCGCCGACTCGGAAAAAAAAAGAAAGAAAATTATCCGACTCGAAGCCGTCCAGTCGGGATGGCAACATGTTAAAGTATCTTGTTCGAGCACAACCCAGCTCGACAGAAGCGGCCACGCTCTCCTCCCCTGATTCGGATGACGATCTCGGATCAAACACAAGACCGAGCTGAGCTTGATGAATAACAAGCCCATGAAGCCCTTATTCAGCCGTTTGCATTTTATTACGAGCCAGGCGTAACGAGTAAGAAATGAAAGTGAAACCAGCAACAAGCTTTTAAATCATTTACAGTATTAGTTGATAACAAAAAATAAGAAAATGTGCAAGACAGAAAAATAAATGTAAACGGTACCTTTCAAGATAATCAGTGATTTATTTACAGTTTGATTCTATTCAGTCTCAACTGAAATTCCATAAGTCCTGTGAGAAAATCATGAATCTGTAATATATTTTAGAGCAGATATATACTGTTTTTTGTGAGTTCAGGGACTCACTTTTATAAAATTTGTGAGTCCTAGAGAAAAATTATGAGTATATGAATTGGAAATCCCAGGTAAACAAAATCATTGGATAATGTCACAAAATCCCAGAGACGGAAATAATTCCTGAAGAATTTCTGAAACAAATCCTTTGAATTGCAGTTTCTGATCCCACAATTTAAAGTCCCTGAATTCAGAGTTTAATTCCAGAATTAATGAAACATTGAAGTAATCCAATAAAAAATGAAAGTGTACAAAGATGCTCATATGAAAATCTTCTCTCCTTATATAATATCAAAGAACATTCTAAAGAAAAAATAGAGTACTAGAAGCATCACTTATTTTCCAGTATTTGTCAAGAAAAATTTAAATGTTCTGTGACATGCCAAAAATAGCTTAATCTAGACTATTCCATTTGGAAATTCTAAAAAGAATATAAACAACTTGTTATTTAAACATGATTTTCCAGAAAGTTCAAATTTATATATAAACACTTGTAGTAAACATGAAAATAATGATACTTAAAATAATCAAACACCCTTTATATAAAAGTTTTATTAACCTGATTTAGAGTACATTACAAAATAAGCAATAATAATGCTTATACATACAATTCTGATACAAAATCTGGCCTTTACAAAAAAAAAAAAAAAATCTCACTCAGTTTGTCCGAGCGAGCAAAAAAAAAAAAATCTCACTGAATTTGAAAATCTCTCACTGTTTTTGTCCAAATGGGATTTTTTCTCTCACAAAAATCTTGGGCCAGAATAATCCCTGCATAATACACGTATATGCATTATTTCAATGTTTACCTTTGGGTAGGCTGCTTTCTATTATTCTTCATTTCATTTGTAAGGTTGCAAAGTAATCCTGATTTGAATAGGATTTGTTTTTATTGAATATCACTGTTAGTGTATTTTTGGAA
Organism: Anodontia alba; assembly: GCA_964016985.1. NCBI lineage: Eukaryota > Metazoa > Mollusca > Bivalvia > Lucinida > Lucinidae > Anodontia > Anodontia alba. Next base: position 38,050,600 of record OZ024830.1, read on the forward strand.
AGGAAAATTATAATTTTAGTTTAGGAAACTCTCAGACCACACGTCTAAAGACATTTTGGTCATATCCTGTTTTGACACTTTACATCCACTAAAGTAAGTATTGTTTAGTGATCAGTAGTGATGATACAGATGAGTCTTCTGAATGGCAGGTTTATTTATCTGGGTCTTCACTGTTGACATCCAGTTTACATTTTGCTGTGAAACATGTGAAGTGTCCGCTTTGGTTGGGATGACCATGCGTAATACATGTATATGCATTATTTCAATGTTTACATTTGGGTAGGCTGCTTTCTATTATTCTTCATTTCATTTGTAAGGTTGCAAAGTAATCCTGATTTAAATAGGATTTTTTTTTTAATATTAAATATCACTGTTAGTGTATTTTTGAAAAGGAAAATTATAATTTTAGTTTAGGAAACTCTCAGACCACAGGTCTAAAGACATTTTGGTCATATCCTGTTTTGACACTTTACATCCACTAAAGTAAGTATTGTTTAGTGATCAGTAGTGATGATACAGATGAGTCTTCTGAATGGCAGGTTTATTTATCTGGGTCTTCACTGTTGACATCCAGTTTACATTTTGCTGTGAAACATGTGAAGTGTCCGCTTTGGTTGGGATGACCATGCGTAATACATGTATATGCATTATTTCAATGTTTACCTTTGGGTAGGCTGCTTTCACTTATTCTTCATTTCATTTGTAAGGTTGCAAAGTAATCCTATTTAAATAGGATTTTTTTGTTTTAATATTAAATACCACTGTTAGTGTATTTTTGAAAAGGAAAATTATAATTTTAGTTTAGGAAACTCTCAGACCACAGGTCTAAAGAGTTTTTGGTCATATCATGTTAATACACCTTACATCCACTAAAGCAAGTATTTTTAGTGATCAGTAGTGATGGTGCAAATGAGTCTTCTGAAGGGGAGGTTTGCTTATCTGGGTCTTCACTGTTGACATAGTTAGCATTTTGCTGTGAAACCTGTGAGGTGTCCACTTTGGTTGGGATGACCATGCATTATATATACAGTAATTAAATGTTTGGATTTAAAAGGTCTCAATGTAATCTTAATTTTGAATATGGAGCTTTTCATGATTTTTAAATATTACCTTTGTAAGGTTGCAAGATAATATACTAGGTTTGAATAGAATGCTTTTTTATGCACCTGCCATTGACATGATGCCAGGGACATATTGTGTTTGAGTTATGTTTATGTGCGCATGTGCATATATTATTCCATATGTCCGTAGGTATGTATGAAATGTTTGGATTTAAAATGTCTCAATGTAATCTTAATTTTGAATATGGAGCTTATCATAATTCTTAAACATTACCTTTGTAAGGTTGCAAGGCAATACTAGGTTTGAATAGAATGCTTTTCTTATGCACCTGCCATTGGCATGATGCCAGGGATATATTGTGTTCGAGTTGTGTGTATGTGCACATGTGCATGTGTCTGTATGTATGTATATGATCCTGTTAGACTCAGATTAAGATTTTTGTAAGAGGTATATTTCAGAGTTCCTAACATTGTAGCAACTTGAAATTTGGTCTGAGGATTTATGTCTGAGTATAGTAGGAGTATTAAAGAATCGTGGCACAACAGTCCATAGGTCACAGTCCACTGACTTCTGACTATGACCCATACATCATGGTCCACTGTCTAGCTTGGTTTTAAAATTAAAAATTCATTTATGCAATAATGCCCTCTCCTTCACTTGCTTCTTCTCATAAATTGCATGTCTATTACTAAGGAGTGCTTATACAAGTAGTATTCAGATACATATTGTTCAGTTTGACAGATGGTAATCCTCAGATCCACTTACATGACCCATAAGGCAGCTCAAATAGGAGCGTGTGTCCCAGTTGACACATCTGAACATTGATCGCTGACTTTCAGCCGATCTATCCAGACTGCTGTCCCTTAACACCTTCCCTGTATTGTCACTTTCGCTGCCTAGTCACACTATTGAGTGATGTCAAAATTGACCATGGTTGCTCTCATTGGGTCGTCTGTGCGTCATAGAGTCTACTCTGTTTCTACCTTGCTTCTCTGGAGTTTTCTAAATTGGGGAAGTTGGGGTAACTCAGTAAGATTCACAATTCTCCCTGAACTACATAATGTACTGTCTGTAGCTAGAGCATAAACAGATTGAAAAATCAACAGCCAGAGTGGTTAACTTGATCAGGAATCCACGTTTCTGTCTCCTTGACCTTCTTAGGAAGTCTTGGTCACTAATTTCAGCATCCTATCTCTATTTAGCAATTCTTTTTCAGTCTAGAATATCTGTGTATATGTATAGATGCTAGAATTTCTTGTACAAAACGACAGAAACATAAAATTGCAAACAAACAAACAAAAAAAACTGATGAGTTAAAATCAATCCCGACTATTTATGTTACAATAAAATGCCTTGAAAATTCTTCATTCTAACTAATGCCATAAGGGGAATAGTAAAAACAGTTTAATGAGTTAGTTGTCTTTGGTGGTCAAGAAAGCAGGCTTTAGATCTCCATCCAACTGTATCTATATATATATATTGTTCAGTTGGACAGACAGATGTAATCCTGAGATCCCCTTACATGACCAATGGGGGACCTCAAATAAGGTTCCATCACAAAAACATGCCTATATAAATATGACCCCGTTAAACCCCATTTTTATATAGTAAAACTGGGGTTTACAGGGATATACATTATTTTTCATATTTCTGCTCAAAACATAGGCTCTAATGAATATCCACAATCTATGTTTTGAGCAGAAATATGAAAAATATCGGAGTTTTTGTATCTGAAAATTTTCAGTTTTTGGAGGTGAAATTTTTTATATATTTGAATAGGAGTGTTTTCGTAATGACAACTCTTCCTGAACTACTTTTTTGCTAGTAGAGGTAAGGTTAACAGAACAAAAAAACAACAGCTAGAGTGGTTTACTTGATAGAGAATCCACATGTTTCTGTCCCCTCGACTTTCTTCCAAAGTCTTTGTACCTAATTTCAGCATCCTATCTCTTTGAAACTGTGATGCAGAATAGCAATTCTGTTCAGTCAAGAATATGTGTATTTGTGTCCCACATGGGGGACTGTCCCATGTTCATGCATCCATACATCTGAAACAATTTCTTGTTATCACATCTCCTCCAAGAGCATTTGTCGGATTTTTTTTTCAAAATGTCTTGGATGTTCCCTTACCCAATTTAAATGTAAAAAGCAGTGGAGTAATGCACTTTAACAAACTATAAATGCTATATACATATGGTTTGTTATAATTAACCCATTGTAGTCGGGAGACCCATAAATGGGTAAATGGCAAACAGTGCAGACTCAGATCAGCCACCACAGAATGTGGCGTCTGATCAGTCTCTCCACTGTTTGCAAATAGTTAAGCCATTTTTCCCTAGGAATATGTAAATCTCATAGCCGGGTGTACCTAAAATTGAGATTGGAGTCTTCCAATATATAGTGTGGGAGAGTCTATTCAGTATACAATGGGTTAAGCATATATAATCAAATGTAAATGAGATAATTCCATCAGCTTTAACTAACTATATCCAATACAGTGAAATGATATGGAAACACTATGCTTTAACGAACTATATTCAATAAACTGAAGCCGGCCTCGGTGGCTCAGTTGGATGCACCGTCCGACTGGAAACCAGGAGGTCGCGGGTTTAACCCCCACCGAGGTCGGCAACATTCTTTGTAGAGATTGATCATGAAATATTTTCTACAGTCATTCTCTCCCTTCCACTGATTCAAGAAGGGGAGTTGTCAGTTTCTGGCAAAAGAATGTGCACAATACTGGTTAACCACTTAGAGGACTAAGTCTGCCCAGTAAACGTGTGGTTAGGTAAACAGACCGCGCTCGACATGATCCCATTGGGTTGACTGGGCCGTAAAACCTCAACACAAACAAATCAATAAACTGAAATAATACATAAACACTATGTTTTAACAAACTTTATCCAATACTCTTTACCAAACTATATTCAGTGCACTGAAATGATGTGCAAACACTACTATGTTTAAAAAAAAAAACTTTAACCATTACCACTCTCATTGCTAATTCAGCAGACATCAAATTGATGACATTTTTCTTATTTTTCCCAGAAAACAGGATTTTATATTTCGTGCAAATTGTCTCCACTGTATATCTATAGAACAGCACTTCCCTATACCATTACATTATAAAAAGGCCACTACTTTCTAGAAGAAGGGGCTTTTTATGCTCCATGAAGGGAGAGCATATAGTTGCCGCATTGTCTGTCCGTCTGACCGTCCGTCTGTTTGTCACACTTTTGTCTGGAGCAGATCTCTAAAAGTATTGAAGGTAATTCAATGGAACTTGATACACTGATAGAGGGTCATCAGGGGAATTGCAGAATGTAAGAACCATAACCCTGTTACATGGAGTTACTTCCCTTCTTAATTTTTGTAATAAAAAAGCTTGTCCAGAACATATCTCTGAAAGTGAAAAAGGGAATTAAATGAAACTTGATACATTGATAGAGGGCCATCAGAGGAAGTGCAGAGTGCAAGAACTGTAACTATCACAAGTAATTGCAGAGTTATTTCCCTTTCTAATTTTTGCAATAGTAAGCTTGTCTGGAGCATGTCTCAGAAAGTATTGAAGATAAAGAAATGAAACCTGATACACTGATAGAGGGCCATAAAGGAAATTGCACAGTGCAAGAACCATAACCCTGTCACTAGTATTTACTGAGTTACTTCCCTTCTTACTTTTTTCAATAAAAAGCTTGTCCGGAGCATATCTCTGAAAGTATAGAAGGGAATTAAATGAAGCTTGATACATTGATAGATGGCCATCAGAGGAAGTGCAGAGTGCAGGCAATGGTGCCTGAGTGTCCGTCTGTCTGGCATCACTTTACTAGAGAACACAAAACTGAGTTTCTTAGTCTTTCGGTTTAAGAGTTACAGGCCCTGCTGACCTTGCAGGCAAAGGGCTGTATATTGGGCATCCGTGTACTGTGGACACTTTTCTAGTTTTTGTTTTTTTGGGTTTTTTTGGTACATTTTACAGGTTTTCAAATGGATCTCTAGCCATTTGTCATTGGGCCTTCTGATGCCCAGGCCACCAGCACATACAGCGCTTTGATTGCAATAATATGCTTGTTTGTAGCATATCTCTTAAAATATTTTACTCTTTCACTAACATAACCTTCCCGCTACTGCGCATCTTTGGGGAGCATCCTTTGGTTCCACAGATTTTCTTGTTTGAAAAGTTATGGGCCTTTTTTTCACAGGGAATTATTCTTGTTTAGAATTCTTTTCCTGGTCTGATTTGGAATATGCATGAATATAAAGGTCTGAAAGACGACATCTTAAAGAGGCTCTGTTTCTAGTAGATCTACAGAAGTTTTCATTTACAAATGTACATTTTTTAAATCAAAATGGATAATACCTTTGCCATTTTATCTGTATCAATCATACATTAACCTAGTTTCTCTGCTGCATTTCCAGCTAAAGAGATAGTTTCCTCATCGCTGACAACATGGTCAGCTTGCCACTGTTTCTTTTGGATCAACTTCTGCAGAAATCCTATTCTTAGCCAGCCTTCTAGGCTTTCTGACCCTCCTAGGATCTGATCTTGGCTTTTCCTTGCCGGCCATTCTTCAGATGACCAGAGATTTTATTAGATTTAAACAGTTAAACTACTTTGCTTTGCAAAAGTATGGCTAAAAATTAGGATATATTGAGCATGAGCGTTTATTATCCTAAAACTCAAAAAAATTGATTGTATTAGCCAAAGGCTAACCATGTACAGAATGGTAAATAGTACAGACCCTAACCAGGATGGTCTTACATGAGTCTGCACAATTTTCTCATGCACTTTATTGTTATTATTTTAATGGTATAACCAAATAGAAATAAAAATAAATAAAAACAAACAGTTGGAGCCAAGTATTGTTTTTATTACATCAACAGCCCTAAAATGTAAAATGAAACTAAGCATATGTTCAAAGTACACAAATGCCCCTTCACTTTGCTCTTTGCCCATATTGCAACAACATCTGGATGCATAGCCGGCCTCGGTGGCTCAGTTGGATGTGCCGTCCGACTGGAGACCAGGAGGTCGCGGGTTCAACCCCCGCCGAGGTTGGCAACATTCTTTCGTGGAGATTGATCATGAAATATTTTCTACGGTCATTCTCTCCCTTCTGCTGATTCAAGAAGGGCAGTTGTCAGTTTCTGGCGAAAGAATGTGCACAATACTGGTTAACCGCTTAGAGGACTAAGCCTGCCCAGTAAACGTGTGGTTAGGTAAACTGACCGCGCTCGACATGACCCCATTGGGTTGACTGGGCCGTAAAACCTCAACACAAACAAACAAATCTGGATGCATAAATTGAAACAACTATTTTCCAAAATGCTCAACCTGTTCCGTGATACATTTTTACCTCTTAAGCCCCACCCCAGGACATGACTCAGGGGTCACTGTAGCACAGAATCAAAGGTTTAGGTCTGGGTAAGTAGCATACCCAATTGCAACAGCACAGCATAAAAGGTACCCAACTAATGATCTCCAAGGAAATGCTGATGTAAATGTCAGTGTAAATTTAAATGTAAACTTAAGATATGTTATATATTTTGACCATTATTCCCACCCCAAGGCATGACCCAGGGGCAACTCTAATACAGAGTTAAAAGTTTAGGTCTGGGTAAGTAGCATACCAAATTTCAGCTTCCAAGCATGAAAGGTACCGGAGTTAGTACGTACCTCCAAGAGAAATGCGTACATAAATGGCAGTGTAAATTTGAATATAAACAAACATTTCTGTTATATATGTAACAGATGCAAGTATGCACGTAACATCAAGTTGAAATGCTATATGTAAATTTTACCACTTCAAGGTTAACTTAATTACTACAGTATGAGAATGACAACTTCTTGGATTCTACTATCATGACCATTATGGGAATAATATTTAATATTTTTACACCAAAATATAGCTTGTGGGTACTAAATTTTCAATTTTAAGAAAATTATTAATGCTTGTTAACTGTTTGGATGATGAATCAGTCATTGCTTTAGCTAAGGCGCTTTTTCCAGCCAAAAGTTTCCAATATTTTTCTTATTTCTTCATGAAATGTATGTATGCTGTGGCAACTAAGAAATGCAGGCACAGCTAATGAGTACCCACAATATATACATGTTTTTCATGTAGAAATAAGAAAAAATAATCACCTGCTATCCCTCTTATCTAGAGCTTTTGAATTTATTAGTTTTGAAAAATGTCAGGAAAATTATGAAAATTTGAGAAAGTGAGGGCATCGTCAGGGAAATTTCTAAACTGGTCAGCAAGTTTCAGCATAACAACAGATAAAGCGCTTTTTTCATCCGAAAAATGCTGATATCTTTCTTATTTCTCCACGAAAACATGTTGTGGGTACTCATTAGAAGCACCTTGGCGAGGTGCTTCTAATGAGTACCCACAACATATGTTTTCATGGAGCAATAAGAAAAATATTATGTGGATACCCCCTCTTATCTGTAGCTAGAAGGCTAAGGCTGTTTCTTCATTTTGGCAACGCTAAAGGGTCATACTTCACTTATTTTTTCAGGTATAAAGTATATTTTACATAGTATTTTAATTTTTTAATTTGCATATGCTTTAATTTCATTTTTAACCCTTCTTCTGCTGAACCCAGATATACCCTGCCTTTGCAAACAGTGTAGATCTAGATCTGAAGAAGCCAACTGATCTGGATCTGCACTGTTTGTTATTCAGTATGTGAATTTATATCAACAATTTAGATCAAGTAATCTGATTGGCTGACTATTAGAAATGGGTGTGGCATCCTAATTTATTCAGCATGACAAGGGTTAATATTTATGTTTGCAGAAATGGAAATTTCTAAAGTTGTATCTAGAAGAAGCTGTAGCTGAAAGGGATTTGCACCCCTTGCCTCCTGAGCAATTCTGCTGATGGTGTTTGTGTCTGCCCATGATTAATATCTTCCTTATCTATGTACTAACTAATCATAGCACATGGCCATTGCTTGGTATTGAGGTCCAATACCAAGAAAAATAGTCAAACTTTAAAACTTACCATGCAATGGGCAAATTCCACAGGTAACAAACTGATGATATTTTTTCTTATTTTTCCAAGATTGACACTTCATGCAAACTGTCTCCTAAGAAGACAGTTTGCAAGAAGTCAAGTCCTATTTTCTGGGAAAAATAAGAAAAATATTTCAAAGTGTCATCTCTTTTCCCTTCCACTGATTCAAGAAGGGCAGTTGTCAGTTTCTGGTGAAAGAATTTGCACAAACTGGTTGATTGCTTAGAGGACTAAGTCTGCCCAGTAAAAATGTGGTTAAGTAAATTGACCACACTTGGCATGACTACATTGGGTTGACTGGGCTGTAAAATCTCAACATAAACAAAATCAAAATGTTGTCTGCTGTAATGGTTACCCAGCATGAAAAGTGTTAACTTATGTTAAGGTTAGCCGGCCTCGGTGGCTCAGTTGGATGCGCCGTCCGACTGAAGATCAGGATGTCGCGGGTTCAACCCCCGCCGAGGTCGGCAACATTCTTTCGTGGAGATTGATCATGAAATATTTTCTACGGTCATTCTCTCCCTTCTGCTGATTCAAGAAGGGCAGTTGTCAGTTTCTGGCGAAAGAATGTGCACAATACTGGTTAACCGCTTAGAGTACTAAGCCTGTCCAGTAAACGTGTGGTTAGGTAAACTGACCGCGCTCGACATGACCCCATTGGGTTGACTGGGCCGTAAAACCTCAACACAAACAAACAATGTTAAGGTTAACTTATGGTCTAGATTTGACATTTCATGCAAACTATGTCCTTAGGAGACCATTTGCATGAAATGTGAAATCCTGTTTTCTGGGGAAAACAAGAAAAATATTTCAAAATGGCATCTGCTGAACTCTATACCCAGCATTTCTAAACATTAAAATATACCAGAAAAAGGCCAACACAAGTAACCAGTATTAGACGTTTGTTTATCTGACTGTTGCAATACCTGGTTTACAATTTGTAAAATGAAATTGTTAACATTTCTGCTGTCATTACAAAAACACAGAATACATAGAAAATTTCACCTCCAAAAACCAAAAATTTTCAGACAAAAAACTCTGATATTTTTTCATATTTCTGCTCAAAACATAGATCGTGGGTACTGGTTAGAACCGCCATGACGAGGCAGTTCTAACCAGTACCCTTAATCTATGTTTTAGAGCAGAAATAAGAAAATTAATGTATACCCCTGTAAACCCCAGTTTTACTATATAAAAGTGGGATTTAAGGGGGTCAAAATTATATAGGCATGTTTTCGTGATAAAAAGCTTTTACCAAACGGCAAACAGTGAATCTGGTCAATGTGCCTTCCCCAGGGGTGGCTATTGTAAGGAGGTTACATTCTCTATAAAAACATGGCTTTTGGGTACTCATTAGAGCCTGGCCTAGGCAATATTCTAATGAGTACCAACCAAGTACCTTTTTATGAAGAACGGATGAACAGTAATAATCCATCCCATACAATGCATTGAAATTCATGTCAGTTAATGAACACCTTTCCACTCCATGATACATTAAATGCACATTAATGTGTCTGCAGCAAAACATTTTACTGTTTAGAGCAAGCCATTTTTTAACGAAAAACATTAAAGACTGCTCGGAACTAATGCGAAAATTGCCCAAAAGTCCAAAAATGTCTCCTTTTGTTTATTTCTGACATTATGATGGAATTTTACTTATTGATTGGCTAAAGAAGCAGAGTGGATCGTAAATGGGCTGGACTTAACATTTCCAGTGATGTCAATTAATTAACATCAGCAGTTGTAACACCTGCAACATTGAAAAAATCAAAGGACGTCTGTTTTAGGTGGATTATTTGAAGTGACAGATAAAAGAAACAGCTTCCAACCATTTTATTATGACAGTAGTTTACTATTGTTTGGTGGAAGTCTTGAGTAAATAAGATGTGATGATGCTTGTCAGTGTCCATTAACACATGCATCTAACTTGATTGTGGTAGGTTTAACAAGACCTAATCATAGTTGCATCTTCACACTTTACATTTGTACATTAACATTGTTCCCTCTGTCAATGAATTATCAGCAGTTTACTCTTGTTTGGTGGAAGACTTGAGTAAATAAGATGTGATGATGCTTGTCAGTTTCCATTAACATGTGCATCTAACATAATGGTGGTGGGTTCAACAATATCTAATCATAGTTGTATGTTCACAACTTACATCAACATCATTCAGCCTGACAAGAATCAGTAGTTTACACATGATTGGTGGAAGACTTGAGTAAACAAAATTTGACCTGATTGTGCTTGTCAGTGGCCATTAACATGCAGCTAACATAATGGTGGTGGGTTTTTAACAAGATCTAATCATAGTTATATCTTCACTTACATTACATCATTCAGTCTGACAAGAATTATCAGGTTTACTCTTGTACGGTGGAAGACTTGAGTACTAAGATCTGATGGTGCTTGTCAGTGGCCATTAACGTCTGCATCTAACATAATGGTGGTGGGTTTAACAAGACCTTATTACCGTTGCATCTTCACAACTTACATTAACATGGTTCCCCTTGACAAGAATAATCAGTAGTTTACTCTTGTTTGGTGGAAGACTGGAGTAACTAAGATCTGATTGTGCTTGTCAATATCCATCAACATGTGCATTTAACACAATGGTGGTTGGTTTAACAAGACCTTATTATCATTACATCTTCACAACTTACATTAACATGGTTCCCCTTGACAAGAATAATCAGTAGTTTACTCTTGTTTGGTGGAAGACTAGAGTAACTAAGATCTGATTGTGCTTGTCAATATCCATTAACATGTGCATCTAACATAATGGTGGTTGGTTTAACAAAACTAATTATAGTTGCATCTTCACACTTACATTAACATCATTCCCTCTAACAAGGATCATCAGTTGTTTACTCTTGTTAGTGGAAGATTGGGGTAGCTAGTACGTGATGGTGCTTGTCAGGGTCCATTAACACATGCATCTAACATAATGGTGGTTGGTTTAACAAGACCTTATCATAGTTGCATCTTCACAACTTACATTAACATATTTCTTTCTGACAACTTATTATCACTAATTTTGTAATTTTGATCTGGGTCTGCACTGTTTGCCAATTACCGTTTTATGGGTCTTCTGACTACAATAGGTTAAAAGAAGGTGAAAATCAGCACTTAGCAGAAGACATTTTGAAAAATTTTCTTATTTTTTCCCAGGCAGCAGGAGTTGACATTTCATGCAGATTATCTCCAATGGAGATAATTTGCATGAACTATCAAATCCTGTTTTTCTGGGTAAAATCAGAAAAAAAAAAAAAATCAAGGTTGATGGAAAGCATGGGCCTGGGAGGCCCAAAATGACCTGGAAGCAGCTGACAGTGAGGGATTGCAGAGAGTGGAAGCTCTCGGCTATCAACCCTCATGATAGACGTACCTGGAGATCAGGTGTGAGATCTGCCATGCGTGCAGCAAGCTAGCTATCTGGAAGGGGGTCCACTGATGTGGATGTTGCCCCTGTACCTGCACGTTAATCAAAAATCCGATTATGATATTATGATGAATGTTATCTGCTGAATTTGCCCAGAGAGTGGTAAAGGTCTATATACATGTAAAATGAATAATTGATACAAAAAAATCTGTCACTCAGTAGCATAAATAATTTGGTAAAAAATATATGTCGTTTGGAAGTCATTGTTACTGAATACTCCTTCATGACAGATTTTTTGTATTCCGTAATCACTGGTTTATTTTCTGTATATTTGTAGGTTCTCATATGTGGATCCTAACTTTGTACAGATAGAAAAAGCTGACCAAGGAAGGTATGACTGTGGAAAAATTGCTTTTATTTTGAGCATTTTCATAGCTCCAGACATGAGGAGGTATCGGGTTCCATCACGAAAACACATCTATATAATTTTGACCTCCTTAAACCCCAATTTTATATAGTAAAACTGGAGTTTACAGGGGTATACATATTTTTCTTATTTTGCGAAAAAAAATATTGTGAGTAATCATTAGAACTGCCTTGTTGAGGTGGTTCTAATGAGTACCCACAATCTATGTTTTGAGCAGAAACCTGAAAAATACCAGAACTTTTTGTGGTAAAATTTTCAGTATATTTGAATAGGCATGTTTTTGTAATGATATTTTTCATATTTCCCCCCAAAAATGTACATAGTAGGTACTCATTAAAAGCACCGCAGCAAGGATGGCTTCAAGAGACTTAGATGGATGCACTACCAGATGAATGCAACAGACTTAGATGGGTCGATTTGCTGATGCAAAACATGCCTATTCAATAATATAGAAAATTTCACTTAAAAAAAAAAAAAAAAAAAAACAACCGAAAATTTTCAAATAAAAAAAACACTGATATTTTTCGTATTTCTGCTCAAAACATAGATTGTGGGTACTCATTAGAACTACCTCAGCAAGATGGTTCTAATGATTACTCACAATCTATGTTTTCAAGCAAAATTAAGAAAAATAATGTATACCCCTGTAAACTATAGTTTTACTATATAAAAGCACGGTTTAAGGGGATCAAAATTATATAGGCATGTTTTCGTGATGCAATGGACTTGGACTATGCTTTTCAGAAAATGATACAACAGACTTCTGAATGGTCAACAAAAAAGGATGTAATGGACTCTCTAGCTATTACCACTCATAATTATGTACATTTCTCATCAACTTCATATCACTTTGACCAAAAATAACAAGTCATCAAGCAACTAAACCCTTAAAGCGCCAAGAAAACCTGCATCTGAAAATGGCATCTGTTTATGTCGTCTGCTGAATATTCTTGCAAACTTTTCAAACCTATTTTTGCCTACAGGCAAACAGTGTGGACCTAGATCAGACTGCTCCTGATCTGGGTCCACACTGTTTGCAGAAATGACTTTTAAAGTAACCGGCAGAAGACAAAGCAGACGACAATAGTTGTGATTGGCGCTTTAAGGGTTAAGCATCAAACATGCAGTGCAGTTGATTCCTTTATTTAAATATATATAATGGGAATTGCAACACATATTCAGAATCCAAGGTTCTGGGAAAAAATAAAGATGAATTTTACGATCATGTTTGGCATTGCAAGGTAGGATGAAAATCCTGCCTCACTGGAAGAAAAGTCATAGTCTCTGCTAATCTTTGATGATAGTGGTGATGGTGCTTGTGATGCTTTGTGTGCTTGTGTGTGTATGGCATGGCAGTGCCTACTAGGTTAGATTGTGGTGGTAGCATGTGGAGGCGTCGGCTTGGTTAATATGAATGTTACATTGCATGGAAATAACCACTAGTCATTTTGTTATATGCCAACAGCAAAAGCCCAGCTCATCCTGTTAGATCTAACCAAGGCCTCTGCTGTCCACCATCATGTTTCATAATTTCCGTGTAAAGTACCATTCATCTTTAACCCTTAAAATGTCAAGAAAACCTGCATCTGAAAATGTCTGTTTATGTCGTCTGCTGAATATTCTTGCAAACTTTTCAAACCTATTTTTGCATACAGACAAACAGTGTGGACCCTGATCAGACTGCTCCTAGAGGAGCATTCTGATCTGGGTCCATACTGTTTGAAAAATGACAAAGATGACAAAGCAGACCACAATTGTTGTGATTGGCAGTTTAAGGGTTAACCATGCAAACTCCGCTCACTCTCCATCACAATCAAAAATAGCAAGGACTGCTATAAACCCCCAACTCCAACCCAGAAACACATACTCACATAACCAAAAATCACCACTACACCACAACCTCTTTATAACACTATTGTTGGGGTCCATACTATAAACCATGTTAGTTAAACAACCGTGTTATATCCAAACAAAAATGTACACATTAATTGGAAAATTACCATTTATGGTCATTTTTCAATATAATATTTACATTTTTGGGATTCATCTTTGAACTGTGTTATATCCAAAACCCTCCTATAATGAACCGTGTTATAAAGAGGTAGTATAGTACTAACATTAATGAAAAGAATGGCATGGACTAGGACTTTTGTGGAATTAAACAGACGGTAGAAGTCCTCATTATTTTTTCTTGGACAGGATTCTGAGTAAGTGCTGTAATTCCCACAGTTATATGGTGGTCAACAGCAACCCCATGTTTGCTACTGAAGTAGCAGCTAATCTGTTACTTTCAGATGCTGCAACATGTAGTATAATGATGAATTATATAATCATTGCTCTTGATAAGGCGTTTTTTTTTCAACCAAAAAGTATCTATATTTTTCTTATTTCTTGACAAAAACATATGTTGTGGGTACTCATTAGAAGCGCCTCAGTGAGGCACTTCTAATGAGTACCCACAACATATGTTTTCATTGAGAAATAAGAAAAATATTTATCTGATACCCACTCTTAAGTAGAATTTTTTTATAATTATGAATGGTAATGGTAAAGGAACCCATTGAATTTTCTGAAGCCTGTTCCGTCATTTTCTGCAAAATATTGTGGGAGTCTGTTCCATCCATAAAAACTCTGCACTCAAGTCCATTGCAACCTTCAGATGTGATACCATGACTGTGTACTTGACCTTTACCACTCTCTGAGCAAGAAGTGTTTGGGTTGCCGAGTAGTTGGCACTCCTGACTTTGATATTCATGAGGTCGTAATACAGCTCATGACTTTAGGGCACTTCATTGCACAGATCCTTTTAATATTACCCTTCCATTGTCTCAATATAACTTAAATAAGGTTGAAAGGAACGTAAAACATGAGCATCATCTCTGGGCTAATTTAACAGATGTCGGGCACTTCATTGTTCAGAGCCTTTCATTATCATCCTTCGATCGTCTTAATATAACTTAACCCTTGTCCTTCTGAGCCTGGATATACCCTGCCTTTGCAAACAGTGTAGATCAAGATCAGTTGGCTTCAGAAGCCAACTGATCTGGATCTGCACTGTTTGCCACTAAGTATGTGAATTTATAGCAACAATCCGGATCAAGTAATCTGATTGACTGAAAATTAGAAGTTGATGTGGCATCTTAATATATTCGGCATGACAAGGGTTACAGTAGGTTGAAAGGGACATTAAACACCAAATCCTGAGCATAACCTCTTGGCCAATTTAACAGATGACAATCTGATGATATTTTTCTTATTTTGCCCAGAAAGTAACTTCTTGACATTTCATGCAAATTGTCTCCTAAGGAGTAAGAAATGACTGAATCACTGACTGAATACTCAAAGGCTGTTTTCTTGGAAAAATAAGAAAAATATTAATTTGCATCTGCTGAAGTAGCCCAGAAAGTGGTAATGGTTTAAGGTCAGGGTCCAGTTGTTCACAGTTAGTTAGCTTAATGAGCTCGTTAGTGGTCAAAATGTTTACTGTTCTAGTAAGTACAATATCTAATTCACTGGTATTTTTTTTCTGAAAAAATGTGAGTAGCTTTTGCAAAAGCTACTCACATTTTTTCAGCAAAAATATTAGCATGTATGCCATATTTAATGATCAAAGTTTTAATGATGTTAACTAACGACATCGTTAGTCTGAACAACTGGGCCCAGATCTCTACTCCCTGCTTTCTAAATAGCTTTTATGGCCCAGCCTATTATAGTGTTTCTTTTTTGGTTTGTTTTAGTTTGCTAATTATTTTAAAATAAATATGGTAGAGAAAAAAAAAATGACAGTACATTATGATCAACCTGGTTCCATATTGCAATCAGTAGCACTTCAGACTGCAGATCTAGGGGTTGCAAGTTTGAATTGCAGTTTGGCTGCATAACTTTCTTGGAGAGCGGGTCATGAAATCATTTCTATAGTCATTCTCAGCCTTCTGCTGATTAAAAAAGAACAGTTTTTCAGTTACTGGCAAAAGTATGTACACAAGTAATGGTTTAATGTCCAGGACCCAGTTGTTCAAAATATTGTTAGCTTAACAAGCTTGTTAGTGATCAAAATATTAACTGTTCTAGTAAATACAATATCCAATTCACAGGTATTTTTGCTGAAAAAAAATTAACATATATGCCATATCTAATGATAAAGTTTTAATGATATGTTAACTAACAACATTGTTAGTTTTGAACAAATGGGCCCAGGAAAAGTGTGAGTAGATTAACCTTGCTGTCCTGCTGAATAAATTAAGATGCCACTCCCATTTCTATTTTTCAGCCAATTAGATTACTTGATCCAGATTGTTGCTATAAATTCACATACTTAATGGCAAACAATGCAGATCCAGATCAGCTGGCTTCTTCAGAAAGCCAACTGAGCTGGATCTACACTGTTTGCAAAGGCAGGGTATATCCGGGTTCAGCAAGACAAGGGTTGACTGACTGGCTTTACATTAACAGTGTTGACTGGGCCATGAAACGCCAACTCTAACAAATTTTAGGGTCATTAATTTTGTCTACCAGATACGGAATTTTTTGGGATGGCGATATCCCTGGTGGAGGGAATACTTCCACTGTTTCAAAATAGAAGGGCATTACCTTATTCACCCTAAATATTTGGACACCTCATCTCATTACCATACCTGTCCTTACCTTTGAACAAGTCCACTTTACTCACTATTGTCATGGCTAAACATCACGAAAACATGCCTATATAATTTCGACCCCCTTAAACCCCACTTTTATATAGTAAAACTGGGGTTTACAGGGGTATACATTATTTTTCTTATTTCTGCTCAAAATATAGATCGTGGGCCCTCGTTAGAACCGCCTCAACATCAGAATCATCTCATTGAAGCAGTTCTAGCGAGTACCCACAATCTATGTTTTGTGGAGAAATATGAAAAATATCTGAATTTTTTTATCTGAAAATTTTCATTTTTTGGTGGTAAAATTTTCAATTTATTTGAATAGGCATGTTTTTGTAATGAATTGATGGATGAGTAGCAAACAGTATAGACCCTGATCAGAAGCTGCATTCTGATCTGGATCTACACTGTTTTCTCTGGCCTGTATGTCCCAATGCTTAGGTTTCTGGCACCTAGGAAAGTGTGTAGGTAAACTGACTGGCTCAGCATTACCTTAAAAGTGTTGACTGGGAAGTTTAGCCAAGGTCGGCAGCATTCTTTCGTGGAGAGTGATCATGTATTATTTTCTACGGTTATTCTCTCCCTTCCGCTGATTCAGGAAGGGCAGTTGTCAGTTTCTGGCGAAAGGATGTGCACAATACTGGTTAACCGCTTAGAGGACTAAGCCTGCCCAGTAAATGTGTGGTTAGGTAAACTGACTGTGCTCGACATGACCCCATTGGATTGACTGGGCTGTATAACCTCAACACAAACAAAAGGACTGGGAAGTTTAACTCCAAACCAACCAACCCAATGCTTAGGGTGATTATGGTAACCTCTCTTTCTCTCTTTATATTTGCAGGTTCTGAACATTCCAGATGTAAGTCAAGAAAATAATTTGGTGGTGCAAAGATGTCATGTATCATCTGTCACTGGGGCATCCAACTGATATTGGCTTACAGTTGTTATCCTTGTAGCAGGTAAAGGTAGAGGGGAAATGTTTATTTCTTCTGTTTCTTGACTTTCATTCCTGTTCGGCTTTCTTCCCTTTCCCTCTCTTTCATCTCTTCTGCTATCTCTTCTATCTCTTTCCTCCCTTTCTCTGGGAGACGACATGTTGTTAATCCCCAACACAGTTAGTCAAGAAAATACAGGTAGGATCCATAGATAAGGAGGAATATCTAGGTAAAAATTTTTCATAATTCTCCATTACCTTTACCACTCTCTGGGCAGATTTAGCAGACAACAAATTAATGATATTTTTCTCAGAAAAAAGACTTTTACACTCCATAAAAATTAGGAGACAATTTGCATGAAATGACGAAGTCTGTTTTCTGGGAAAATAAAATATTTCAAACTGTTATCTGCTGAAATTCTTACCAGGCAGTTTAAACATAGACTCTCTGGGCTGATTCAACAGACAACTGCCTCGGTGGCTTAGTTGGATGCGCCGTCCGACTGGAGACCAGGAGGTCCCGGGTTCAACCCCCGCCGAGGCCGGCAACATTCTTTCGTGGAGATAGATCAAGAAATATTTACTACAGTCATTCTCTCCCTTCCGCTGATTCAAGAAGGGCAGTTGTCAGTTTCTGGCGAAAGAATGTGCACAATACTGGTTAACCGCTTAGAGGACTAAGCCTGCCCAGTAAACGTGTGGTTAGGTAAACTGACCGCGCTTGACATGACCCCATTGGGTTGACTGGGCCGTAAAACCTCAACACAAACAAACAAATCAACAGACAACTAATTGATGTGTTTTCTGATTTTTCTCGGAAAATATGCTTTGACATATCATGCAAATTGTCTCCAGAAGAGAAAATTTGTTTGAAATGACATTCTGTTTTCTGGGAATAATAAGAAAAATAGTTCAAAATGTTTTCTACTGAAATTCTTACCCACCAGTTAAATATAAAGTTGTAACTACTCGTTAGAATTGCTTCACTGATGTGTATGTGATATTAAATAAAACATATTTTTATGAAGAAATAAGTAAGACATATCCATACTTTTTTAATTGCATCTAATCTACATAGCCTAAGATAAGAGAATATCCTATAAATATTTTTCTTATTTCTCCACAAAATAGTTGTGGTTACTCATTGTAAGTCCCTTGGTGAGACAACAAACATTTTCATAGAGAAATAGGAAAAAAATATAAATAATTTTCCATAGCACTTGATACAATGCTTTTTTTTGTTCAGTCCAAAAGTACAGTCAGCTCTCGTTATCTCGAATTCCAAGGGACTCTCTGAAATACTTGGAGATAACCATACCTTGACATATCAGATTTAGTTGACGTGTCGTTAAACCCCAACACAATCAAAAAACATATCAGATTTGCGGAATTGAGGAAAAAATAATTCGAACAACCACATTCAACAAATATATGTGTAATTGGATTCTTAAATTTGGAGATATATTGAAAATATTATGGAAAGAGGAGAAATTGCTAGGAGCAATTTCTCCTCTTTTCTACAATAATTTTTTTCCTGTTGTTAGATTTTTATGTTTAGGCAGGGACCAAATTTTCTTTTCGAGATAAGCGAGGTCGAGATAACGAGAGTCAACTGTATTCATATTTTTCTTTTTTCTCCATGATAACATATGTTGTAGGTACTCAGAAATGCCTTGGCAAGTTTGCTTCTAATGAGTACCTACAGTGTTTGTTTTTGTGGAGAAATAAGAAAAAGCTGAGGTGCTTCTAATGAGTACCACAACATATGTTTTCATGGAGAAATAAGAAAAAAATAACAATGCTTTTCAGTTGATAAAGGGCCTTATCTGGAGAATTATAATGGCGGTGGATAGATTGGGCATTTTCTTTATATAATTATTTTCTTAGTTCTTCATGAAAACTTAAGTTACTTCTCAAACAGTGCCTCTGAGGCATCTCTAATAAGTAGCCATAAGTTTTCTAGTTTGAGTGGTTGATTAAACTTAAGGGAGTGGGGCGGGGTGGGGGTGGGGGTGCAGGTGAGGAGGTGGGGTCGGAGGTGGGGGTGGGCAGGGGAGCGGGGGTGGTAGCATCTCTAACTGCACACCCAGGGATCAAGAGTTCAAACCCCAGCACAGCCACAAAACTTTTGTGGCGATTGATTGTTAAATAATTTCTATGGCCGTTCTTCCCTTTCTGCAGGTTCAAGAAGGGTAGTTGGTAGCTATTGAT
Source organism: Anodontia alba (assembly GCA_964016985.1). Taxonomy (NCBI): domain Eukaryota; kingdom Metazoa; phylum Mollusca; class Bivalvia; order Lucinida; family Lucinidae; genus Anodontia; species Anodontia alba. Next base: position 38,070,276 of record OZ024830.1, read on the forward strand.
GAAGGTATGTGCACAAGTTCTAGTTGACTGCCTAGAGGACTAAGCCTGCCCAGGAACAGTGTGAATAGGTTAACTGACCACACTCTACATGACCCTAATGGATTGACTAGGTTGTAAAACCTCTACTCGAAAAGAAAAAGAAAAACAGAGGGACTGGATACATAGTAAACCTCGATGACTCAAACACCAATGGCTCATCTACCTTGGATGATTAGAACTTGTTTTTTAGTCCCTATGAAATTCTTCTGACAGCTCAAGAAAACAAATATTTAGGGAAATTTTCTAATTTTATCATGAAATTGTATGGTGTGTGAACTCATTAGAATTGCCTCATTGAGGCAATTCTAATGAGTACACTCAACATACCATTATTGTATAGAAGATCAAAAAGACTTCCTAAATTATCACCATTTGCTTCGTGACCTGGCAGTATGATTAACCCTCAGTGGCTCAAACCACCCATATCTCAAATTTTAATGGTCCTAAATATGTTGAGGTTTTACTGTATTTTTATAAAGGAGACCTCTTTTATGACTTCATGTCTGATTTCCTGTACATCAAGTCCCTTCTGAAAATGGTTCTACTCTAAAAGGAAAGTATTTGCTTAAATAAATTCTTTTCTTTTGGAATAAAAACCCTTTCAGAAGGGGACAGTAACACGTTGAACAAAGTTGCCTCCCCTGAAAGTGTATCATTATTTTTCCCTTAATCTGCATATAGAGCATCTGTGGGAGAATAATATGAAAAATGTTACAAAATTATTGGGAATTGTCATTCAAGATGGATGCAGTGACTGCAGTATTTATGTCCCCCACCCTAATGAAGGGGAACATATTGATTGATCCCAATGGCATTTGCGTTGGGGTAGGAGTTAAATAGTATTTGACACTTTCTTGTCTGCACAGTATCTTGTGAATCAGTTGTTGGATTCTAAACTAAATATCATGGATATATAATTGGGACATAAAAAAGAACTGATTAGATTTTGGTGACCTTGACCTATTTTTCAAGGGCACAACAGTAGAAAAACTGAACATTCACGATTGGGGGAACATCCGTTTTCTCTGAAAACAACTGTTACTAGTTACCTTGTGTATTTGGGCATACAGAGAAGATTCAGATTGGATGCCCTAGAAAAGATTGTGTAATCAGGGTCTACACTGCTTGCCATTCATCCAGACGATTTTAGACACATCAACCTGGAGTAAATGGACTTGCTCAAATATCAGGACAAGGTAAAGAATTAACCCTTAAAGCGCCAATCACAACAATTGTCGTCTGGTTTGTCATCTGCTTGTGATTTTAAAAGTTATTTTTGCAAACAGTGTGGACCCAGATCAGACTACTCCTCTAGGATGCAAAAATAGGTTTGAAAAGTTTGCAAGAATATTCAGCAGATGACATAAACAGACAACATTTTCAGATGCAGGTTTTCTTGGGTTTTAAGGATTAAGATATCCAAATCCTTTACCAGTCGCAAGGCAAATTCATCAGATGGCAAATTGATGTTTTTTTCTTACCGGTATTTTTGCCAGAAAATAGGTTTTGACATTTAATGCAAATTTTCTTCTTAGAAGACAGTTTGCATGACATAATAAAGCCTGTTTTACTGGGAAAAATATTTTAAAATGTCTATTTAAATGTTACGCAGCAGGCTATGTTTGAGCCAGACAAAAAAGTTATTTACTGTATTCACCCTATATAATCAGATAGTCCTTACTACATAAGTCCTAAAATGTGAACAAGGAAGAGTGGCAAACAGTGTAGACCTGGTCAAATGCTGCATTCTGTGGCATCTGATCTAGGTCTAAACTCTTTGCCAGACTTTGCTGTCTGAATACTTACTTACAGTAATGACATGTCAGAATTGCTGAAGTGAATCTACCAAGTTTTTGTGTGTTTTTTTGCATGCTGGTGAGTATTTTTTTTTTTTTTTTTTTTTGTTTTGCATACTGGTGAGTAAATCATGGATCTTCAACTTTTTTCATTATTATAAGCTCATCTGTACAAAAGTACAGTTAGTGCTATAGCAGCCATCATGGTGTCATGTTGCATTGGCTGAAGTTGTTGGTTAGAACGCTATGTCTCCTGATCCTCTGGATGCAAGTAGTTCATACTTGCCCTGATGTTAGATACATGTACTTGTTTGAAGTTCCTGCTGTATCATCCTGACCTACATGAATAACCTTGAGGTCATGGTCATGGACTTAGAAAAGTTTATGTTAAAGTTTTTGGTTAAAGTTTTCAGAAGTTTATATCTTCCAAAGTCTGAGCGTGCTCTTATTGATACTTTGCCTGATAATAAATACTAGTCTAAAATTTGGATACTGCACCATCTCCATCCTCTGTACTAATCTTGAGGTAGCAGATTTCAAAATTTTACATAAGAGGTTTTGGTTAAATGTTCCATATTTCTCAAAAATAGACATTTTTTATCCATGAAAGGTTCTGACAGTAAATTGGTCTGTGGTATTAATATGATCATAAAATGTGGCATCTGACAACCTGTAAAGTTTCAGTTAGTCTCTCGTTTTTCAACTGGAAAAAAAGTGAAATGATTTTTTATGGTAACTTTTAATGTTGGCAACATTAATTCAAAGATACGATAAAAATGACTTCATTTCAAGAACGAGAGACTAACTGAAATTTTACAGGCTGTAAGGTGCCACATTTCATGACTGTATTAACCCTTAAACTGCCAATCACAACAATTGTCGTCTGCCTTGTCATCTGCTTGTGATTTTAAAAGTCATTTTTGCAAACAGTGTGGACCAAGATCAGACTGCTAGGAGCAGTCTGATCTGGTTCCACACTGTTTGCCTGTATGCAGAAAATAGGTTTGAAAAGTTTGCAAGAATATTCAGCAGACGACATAAACAGACGACATTTTCAGATGCCAGTTTTCTTGGCGTTTTAAGGGTTAATATCATATATCAATTTATCAAAACATTTCTTGGATAATGTCTATGTTTGAGGAATATGGAGCCTTTATAATTTTTCAAAAGGCTTTATTTTAGAGGCAAAGCATGATTCATGTCCTGAGACAGCTCTTTTTAGTATTATTGTTATCAACATGCCGGCCTCGGTGGCTCGGATGCGCTGTCCAGTTGGAGACCAGGAAGTCGTGGGTTCAACGCCTGCCGAGGTCAGCAACATTCTTTCGTGCAGATTGATCATGAAATATTTTCTACGGTCATTCTTTCACTTCTGCTGATTCAAGAAGGGCAGTTTCCAGTTTCTGGTGAAAGAATGTGCACAATACTGGTTAACCGTTTAGAGGACTAAGCCTGCCCAGTAAACGTGTGGTTAGGTAAACTGGCCACGCTCGACATGACCACCTTGGGTTGACTGGGCCATAAAACCTCATCACAAACAAAATTATCATCATCATGTTTATTACACAATATTTAGTTTGCAAATTATATTTGACATAACACAACTTATTGGCTGGCCTCGGTGGCTCTGATGCACCGTCCGACTGGAGACCAGGAGGTCGAGGGTTCAACCCCTGCCGAGGTTGGCAACATTCTTTCATTGAGATTGATCATGAAATATTTTCTACGGTCATTCTCTCCCTTCTGCTGATTCAAGAAGGGCAGTTGTCAGTTTCTGGTGAAAAAATGTGCACAATACTGGTTAACCGCTTAGAGGACTAAACCTGCCCAGTAAACATGTGATTAGGTAAACTGACCATGCTTGACATGACCCCACTGGATTGACTGGACAGTAAAATCTCAACACAAACAAAAAAACACAACTTATTGCTTCCAACATTTAGGCCACCAGGCCTTCTTCACCATTGCAGTTCCTTGAAAAAGGCCTAGTTGCTAAAATGTTGGCAGTAATGCTCTGTGATATGAATTATCATTATGTCCTCCACCTATGATGAGGGGAACATATTGATTTTGGTATGGATCCCATTGGTGTCAGCATCACACTTTGTCTGAACAATATCTTATGAACCAGTGGTTCAGTTCTTACCAAATTTTAACGGCACAGTGGCTCAGTGGTAGAGCGTCCGCTTTGTGACCGGGAGGTTGCGGGTTCGATCCCCGGCCGGGTCATACCAAAGACTTTAAAAATGGTACTAGCTGCTCTTTCGCTTGGCGCTCAGCATTAAGAAAGTAGAGCTAGAACTGGTCAGCTCAGTGTCAGTATAATGTGACTGGGTGGAATATCATGTCAAAGTGTCTGGGGCGTGATATTTCAGTGAGGCAGCACTCTAAAAGTGAGCATTGAGCTCCCTGCTACATCCAGACACCGTCGCGATATGACTGAAAAAGGTTGAAAGCGACGTTAAGCCCAAATCAAACAAAAAACTTACCAAATTTTCATGGATATAATTGGTACATAACAAGGAACTAATAGATTTTAATGACCTTGATCTAATTTTCAAGATCACAGTGGTAGAAAAACTGAAAAATCACCACACTTTCTTATCTGCACAAAGATTTTGGTGACCTTGACTAAATTTTCAAGTTCACAGCGAAAGAAAAACTGAAAATTCTAGGTGGGTTAGGGGGTACATCTATTTTCTCTGAAAACAATGTTACTAGTTATTATTACTATTATTATTATTATTATTATATTATTATTGGTGAGGAGGGACATTGATCAATGACCAAATATCTGTTGATGTCTGGACACATTCTATATTTCCAGATTACTGTGAAATCATGATTTTCTAAGGCAGTTTCAGCTTTACTATTTTTACCACTCTCTTGGAATATTTAGCTTATGACAAATTGGTAATATTTTTTATTATTATCTTTCGAAGAAAATAACTGTTTCTGGAGAGAGTTTGCATGAAATGTTAAACCTTATTTTCTCTGAACAATTTTAGTTGCCTCCACTGAAAGTATATTTCTTCCCCATATTGAATTATGATTCCAGGAAGCTGATGTTTGTTAACTTTTGATAGCATCACATTTCTGAAGCACAGCTTTAAATGGCAATACTGTATTTACCCCCAGTATTTTGACACCTTAACTCCTTACCATACTTGTCCTATAATCTGAAGACTCGACTCAATTTTATTTGCAAATGACATCATAAATAAATGAGACATGCCCATAAAAGGCAGAAAAAGGTCTGTTCCACTACCTGTTGATGTGTTTAAAATATTGCCGGATGAGTGGCAAACAGTGTAGATCCTGATCAGATGCCCCATTCTGCAGTGTCTGATCTGGGTCTACAATGTTTGCTCAGGCCTGTGCCATCTGATCAGGGTCTACACTGTTTGCTACTCATCCAGCAATTCTTTAGACACATTATCAGGTAATGAAATGAACTTTTCAAATTTTAAGACAGGTAAGGTAAGGAGTTAGTGGTCACAGTATTTAGTGTACTGTATTTGACCTAATTATTACACTGTGCATTAAGGTTTTCAAAGTTACTGGGAAAACTTGTGGTAAAATATGTATCTACCTACTAAGGGTACACTTAAAAAAAAAAGATCAGAAAAGGACATATCTGATGATGTTTATGTGAATTTTTTTTGCTGATTTTCTGTATAAAAGCATATTTTGTGGGTACTCATTTGAATTGCATCGACAAGTCGATGCAATTCAAATGGGTACCCACAACATATGCCTTTGTAAATAAGTAGACAAAAAGTACACAGGCTGTAATTTGAAGACTATGGAATTGCTTGACTGTGCACTTATAGGGGAAGGTGTGGTAATTTGGTAGGATACAGTAAATACAGTGCATCTGTCAGAAATTACTGAATGTTATTTGAGTATACCTCAAACTATTTCATTCCAAAGAAAAAAATACAGTAATTTTTCTGCTTCAGCCAAACAAACATATGAAATGTTTCTACTTTCAAACAAAAAATATGAAATCTTTCTGCTTCCATCATACAGAAAGTATGAAATTTTTCAACTTCCACCAAACAAAAAACTATGAAATCTTTCTGCTTCCACCAAACAAAAAGAAAAAATGAAATTTTTCTGCCAAACAAAAATGTAAAATTATTCTGCTTCCACCATACAAAAAATATGGCACTAATCTGCTTCCACCAAACAAAAAATATGAAAATTTTCTGCTTCCACCAAACGAAAACATAACATCCAGTTGCTTCCATCACATTCAGATATAAATTACTGCCATAAAAGGCAATGAATTTTTCTAACAATTTAATTAAAAACAGAAATATGGATGTTGATTGTTTTCTAAACACTTTCGCTTTCGAAAAGTCCTTACAATATGACAGTGCCATATTCTGACAAAGTTATAATTTCTGAAGCACATTGAAAACAAGCACAGTAATTAGATGTCTGTCTGTTTTTGGATTTTGGATTTATCAATTATTCACAATCGACAGACATATTTTTGGTTCCGTTCTGTTTTGTTTGGAAGAAATTATTTTCATACATGGTATTTTAAAAAGAAAATATGATTTATTTTATCGCTATATCAGAAGTTCTTAAACTGACAGTGTCATTAATCATCAGCTTCCTGATAACCATAATTTGGTTTCACCCTTAAAGCACTAAGAAAAATTTGAAGCAGACGACATTCTAATTTTTTTCTTATTTTTCCGAGAAAATAAGTCTGGATATGTTGTGTGAATTGTCGCTTGGCAGACAATTCACAGGAAATGTCAGGACTTGTTTGTTATGAAAAAAAACAAAACAACATATTTCAAAATGTTGTCTGCTGCATTTGTGATTAGTGCTTTAAAGGTTAAAATCTGCGATGCACCTTTCAATTTGTTTTTAGCAAACATGTCTTGATATTTAATGTGGATCCTTCAGGAGACAATTCACATAAAATATTGAGTCTTCATTTCTCAGAACAATAAAAATATAAATACTTCATAATGGTGTCTGCTGCTTTTAATACTCATGCTTTAAGGAGTAGTTGTGGGCTGTATATTGGATGTAACTTACTGAGGTCAGAGAATTTGACTTTAACCTTTACCACTCTCTGGGCAGATTCAGCAGATGAAAATTGAGAATGCTTTACTTATTTTCCCAGAAAATAGACTTTGACATTTCATGCAAATTAAAATTGATAATGTTTTTCTTTTCTTTTTTTCCAGAAAATATGTTTACATTTCAGGCAAATTGTTTCTGAAGGAAGGAGACAGTTTGCATGAAATGTCAGTCTGTTTTCTGGGGAAAATAAGAAAAATATTTCAAACTGCCTTCTGCTGAAATTTTCACCAGCAGGCTAAGCTTTAAAATAAACAAGAACGATTACTTCTGTGCCTATCCTGGACACCTGAAAATGTCCTGGCCTAAGATCTACACTTGAAGCTGCATTAATTGAACAGTGTTAGAGTATCTAATGATAATTCTTTAATAATTTCCTTAATTTCTCAATAAAAAACATGTTGTGGGTACTCATTAGAAGCACATCAAATAAGTACCTACATGTTTTCTTCCACCACATGTTTTCTCCTCCTCATGAGGCACTTCTAATGAGTACCCGCAACATATGTTTTATGGAGAAATAAGAAAAAACATCACGAAAACATGCCTATATAATATTGACCTCCTTAAACCCCACTTTTATATAGTAAAACTAGGGTTTACAGGGGTATACATTAGTTTTCTTATTTCTGCTCAAAAATATAGATTGTGGGTACTCGTTAGAACCGCCTCCCGAGGCAGTTCTAACAAGTACCCACAATCTATGTTTTGCCTGAGCGGTTCTAACGAGTACCCACAATCTATGTTTTGAGCAGAAATAAGAAAAATATCGGCGTTTTTTTATATGATAATTTTCAGTTTTTGGAGGTGAAATTTTCATTGTATTCGAATAGGCACGTTTTCGTAATGTATCCCAAATATCATCAAGTCCTTAACCCTTAAAAGGCCAAGAAAACCTGCATCTGAAAATGTCGTCTGTTTATGTTGTCTGTCTGCAGAATATTCTTGGAAACTTTTCAAACCTATTTTTGCATACAGGCAAACAGTGTGGACCCTGATATCTGGCACCACACTGTTTGCAAAATTGGCTTTTAAATTCACAAGCAGATGACAAAGCAGACTAGAATTGTTGTGATTGGCAGTTTAAGGGTTAACAAGGTTACAGGTGCTCTCTGAATAGGCAGTTCCAATATTGCTTAGGTATGCAGCAGATGTCATTCTTCTTGCTTTAATGCTTTAACCTGCAACAGATGACAAATTATTGATACTTTCCTGATTTTTTTTTTTTTTTATAGAAAATATGACTCGCAGTTCATTTGAATTATTTCTAAAGGAAAATAAGGCTTGGCATTTCATTGAAATTGTCTCCAGAGGAGACAGTTTGAGTGATATGTCAAACTTTATTTTCTGTGAAAAGTAAGAAAAATATCTGTATGTTGTCTGCTGATTTACCCATTAAAATAAAGATTAACCCTTATCCTGCTGTTTGTGACATCGCCTACTTTTGCAAACAGTGTAGATCAGATCAGATGGCTTCTGAAGCCATCTGATCAGGATCTACACTTTTTATCATTCAGTTTGTGAATTTGAACGAAAACATTATATGATGTAATCTGATTGGCTGATAGTCAGAAATAGGTGTGGCTAATTAAATTATTCAGCAGGATAAGGGTTAATTAGGAAAGCAAAAGTATATATTGAGATAATCATTCTGGTTTTAAGAACATGAAAAAAATATTAACTTGAGCAAACAAGAAAATTTATATAATTCATTTTCTCATAAATGGTTACTTTTGATAGAATGAAAAGTTCATCTCCTTGAAAACGTGATTTCACAGTATATCCTTGAAAGGTGGAAAGGGAATGGTCGGAAATCAGTGTCAAGTGAAGTTTGAGCACCTTCTACCACTCCAGCTCATCATTTGTCGGTTGTAGAAGTCCAGTAGAGTGTTTCGTATTTCCGTTTGTTTTTGCTTCTTTGTGTGTGAACCACACACTCCAGTGAATTACAACACTGCCATATTTACCCTAAATACAGACGGCTTAACACTTTGCATGCTGGGTAAATATTTAAGCAGATGGCATTTTCAAATACCTTATTCAACCTAATTACCACACTATGTGCTTAGATTTTTCAAAATTATACTGAACAAATTTGAAGTAAAATTTCCCCCTAATAATGGCACACTTTAAAGAAAGCTCAGCAGAGAACTTCATGAGGAGCGTATTAAATGATGCTCATGCGATATCATTTTCTGATTTTCTTTGTAAAAACATATATTGTGGGTACTCGTTTGAATTGCCTCAACTTGTTGAGGCAATTCAAATGAGTTCCCACAACATGTTTTCATAAAGAAGTAGATAAAAGTACATTGACTGTAATGTAAAGACTACTTAATTGTTCACTGTGTGCTTATAGTAGCATGTGAATAGTTAGGTCAAATATGGTATGTATTTTTATTCTTCCTAGAAAATGGGATTTGAAGTATCAGATCCTATTTTCTAGGAAAAGTAAGAAACATGTCATCAGTTTGTCATCTGCTGAATTTGCCCACAGCATGGTAACTTAACTTATTACCATACTTATCGCAAAACTTGACTACCTCAGAGCCCAGTTGTTCAAAACTAACGATGTCGTTAATGTATCGTTAAAACTTTGATCATTAAATATGGCATATATGCTAATATTTTTGCTGAAAAAATGTGATTTGCAAAAGCTACTCACATTTTTGCAGCAAAAATACCTGTGAATTAGATATTAAACTTACTAGAACAGTTAACATTTTGACCACTAACGAGCTCGTTAAACTAATGCCGCTTTAAACAACTGGCTAATGACGCTTTAAACAACTGGGCCCAGGTGATCTCTCTCAAGTTTTATGATGGAATGGCAAATAGTGTCGGCCCTGATCAAACTCTCTTTAGAGGCAGTTTGATTGAAGTCAGCACTGTTTGCTGGAGCCTGTCTGTCTGTCTATATATTTAGAGTTAATAGAGTACTCATTCAAAATACACATTTCTACTGGTCTTCCTTACAAACTGTCAAGCCTTATTTTCTCTAAAAATACATAAAACAGTCAATGTTGTCTGCTGTAGTTGTGTTAGCACTTTAAAGGTTGAATTAATTTTTTCTCAATGATCATCTATAACTTAAAAGACTGGAGACCAAGCATCAGGTCTTGGCGAGATGTCTCGGTCATGAATTATGACTAAGCATAGTTTAAAGCCATGGAATCCAGCAAAATTTGCATGTATGAAAACCTTTTATGAGCACTCATTAGAATTGTTTTAGTAAGGCAGTTCTAGCAATACACACATTTCTGTGTTGACATCAGTCATGAGGTTGTTTTCTGTTTGGAGTTGTTATACTTTATAAGACTAGGTATAATGCCCCCGCCCATCGGGGCCCGTGAAATAGATGGGCTGCCTTGTGCCTCTGAGGCAGAGCTGCTAGTAACTTAATGCAGGACTTGTGTTTATCATTGGCCCAGGTCGGGTAAAAGTCCCACAGATTCAGAGGCAGTATCTTGACATGACGACATAATTGACATACTATTGACTGGATTAGGTATGAGACTAGATAGGTTAGATTATACTGTGTTAGATTGGTCAGGAATAGATACTTAGTAGTAGATCAGATTATGAAGTTGGGCTGCATCAAACAAAAAAATGATGTTTTCAAGCATGTGCAAAGTGCACATTCAGAGTCATTCCATGCATGCACCATTACATAAACACGCCTATTCAAATATATTGAAAATTTCGCCACCAAAAACTGAGTTTTCAAATAAAAATTCTGATATTTTTCATATTTCTGCTCAAAACATAGATTGTGTGTACTCATTAGAACTGCCTCAGTGAGGTAGTTCTAACAAGTACCCACAATCTATGTTTTGAGCAGAAACGAGAAAAATAATGTATACCCCTGTAAACCCCAGTTTTACTATGTAAAAGTGGGGTTTAAAGGGCAGACAGTGTGAAGGCCCTGCAGGCTCTGTGAATGCGCAGTCTGATCTGGGCCTTTGCTGTCTGCACCCACCCTGAAGGCACTTTTTCACTTGACGCAGCTCAAATCAGCATGTATGCATGAAAGTGTGCTGATCAATTGATTTGAAAAGTGACTGTATATGAGGATGTGTGTTCTTGTGTGCCGTTTGCGGTTTCAACTCCATACAGCGAGTCTGTTCGCGACGCTGTTTACTTGTTTGCAATTCATGTTTGCGATACATGTTTGCAATTCACGTTGGCGATTCACATTGGCGATTGCGATTCATGTTTGGTGATTGCGATTCACAGTTGCGATTTATGCTGGCGATTGACGTTGGTGATTTACACTTGCGATTCATATTTATTATTATTTTTTTTTGTATTGTTATTATCACTCTATGTACAAATTCAGCAGATGACAAGTTGATATTTTTATTTTTCCATAAAATAGGCATTGAGATTTCATTCAAATTGTCTCCTGGAGGGATGCTTTGAATGAAATGTCAAGTCTATTTTCTGGGAAAATAAGTAAAATATTCCAGAATGTCTGCTGAATTTTTTACCCAGAGTGCTAAGCATATTTTTTGGGGGTTGTTGTATAATTCATTGTTTTAACACTTTGCATGCTTGGTAAACCTTTCAGCAGACAACATTTTGTATGTATTTTTCTTAGTTTTCCCAGAAAATAGGATCTGACACTTCATGCAAATTGTCTCCTTAGGAGACAATTAGCATGAAGGGTCAGATACCTATTTTCTAGGAAAAATAAGAGAAATATCCTGGATTTGCTGTGTTCTGAATGTGACCATAGTGTGGTTTGTTTTAATCATGTTTCACCCCATTTGTAATTGTCTGAATTATATTTATCCTCATATGTGTTAGTAATTTATATGCCTTAATTGTGCTTCTTTTCCAGCATTTGGTATATATATGTTTTAATAGTGCTTCTTTTTCAGCATGTGTTAATATATGCCTTGATTATGCTTTTTTTTTTATAGCATTTGTTATTTATATGCCTTAAAGGCTCCATATTTCTCAAAATAGACATTTTATTATCCAAGAAAGATTTAATGAATTGATATATGGTATTGATACAATCATATAATGTGGCACTTGACAGCCTGTAAAATTTTCAGTTTCCTGTTCATAATGAAATGATTTTTCATCGTATCTCTAAATTAATGTTGGCAACATTAATTCAGAAATATGATAAAAAATCATTCCATTTTTGATCCAGTTCAAAAATGAGAGATTAACTGAAATTTTACAACAGGCTGTCGGATGCCACATTTTATAATTTATCATACCATATATCAATTTATTAAACCTTTCTTGGATAAGAAATGTCTATTTTTGAGGAATATGGAGTCTTTCATTGTGCTTCTTTTCCAGCATTTGTTATTTATATGCCTTAATTATGCTTCTTTACCAACAGCTTACCTTACAGCTAGCATTGGTTTTCTCAACTCTACCATTCATGATGAGGGTCCGGAGATCTAATGCCCGCAAGGATTGTTTGGTATGTATCGTAGGGGTTATAGCCAGTGGCCGTTATGATCAAGGAAAGAGATCTGAATGCAAAGCTACATGATCACTACTTTATATTTAACAGTTTTGCCAGCAAAGACAGTTTGTCGTTGTACTGCCTGACTGCACATCAAAACATGATGATGATGATGATGATGATCTTGTGTAGATTATAATAGATGAGGTTGTAATTTTTATGGTTTGACAGAAGTGTTAATGATACATGATAGTTGTGGACATGATGATGTTGATGATGATGATGTAGAAGTGATGATAATGATGTTGATTTGTTGATGTTTAAGGCATCAGTTCAATTAATATAATTTCTTTGTAATGTTATTGAGACATGGTGATGATAGATATGTTAATGATGATGATGATATCTTTATTATACTTCTTTTCTCTCTCTATTTTATATGCCTTAATTTTGCTTCTTTTCTTACAGATTACCTTCCTGCTAGCATTTCCTTTCTCAACTCTACCATTCATGATGAGGTCCGGAAATCTAATGCGCGCAAGGATTGTTTGGTGTGTAGCATAGGGGTTATAGCCGGTGGCCACTATGATCAGGGAAGAGACTGAATGCAAAGCTTATTATTATTATTACTTTTATATTAATCAGTTTTGCCTGCGCCTTTGATCTGCCTGACTGCACATTAACACTGGTGTTGATGATGATGACTGCCATTATGATTGTGATTTGTTGATGATGGTGATACTGCTGCTGCTGATAAGCTTGTAAGTGCCTTCAGTCTTTCGTAAGGATTATGATTACATAATGTATATGAAGGTCAATGAGATTTGTAATGTTTATACATAGCTACAGATAAGAGGGGGTATCCACATAATATTTTTCTTATTTCTCCACGAAAACATCGGCGAGGCGCTTCTAATGAGTACCCACAACATGTTTTCGTGGAGAAATAGAAAGATATCAGCATCTTTCGGATGAAAAAAGCGTCTTATCTGTTGCTATGGTTTATAGTTTGACAGTACTGTTGATGAATTTTATACCTCTGGTTATAATTGTATACTAAAAAGTAGAAATAGTTAAGATTATGCTATGTTACTGATGATGATGATGATGATGATGTGGTGGTGAGTTATGGAATTACTACACCACTTGATTACATAATATAACTTTTTTTCTCTCTGTATTTTATATGCTTTAATTTCTTTTCTTACAGCTTACCTTCCTGCTAGCATTTCCTTTCTCAACTCTACCATTCATGATGAGGTCTGGAGATCTAATGCGCGCAAGGATTGTTTGGTGTGTAGCGTAGGGGTTATAGCCGGTGGCCACTATGATCAGGGAAGAGACTGAATGCAAAGCTTATTATTATTATTACTTTTATATTAATCAGTTTTGCCTGCGCCTTTGATCTGCCTGACTGCACATTAACACTAGTGTTGATGATGATGACTGCCATTATGATTGTGATTTGTTGATGATGGTGATACTGCTGCTGCTGATAAGCTTGTAAGTGCCTTCAGTCTTTCATAAGGATTATGATAACATAATGTATATGAAGGTCAATGAGATTTGTAATGTTTATACATAGCTACAGATAAGAGGGGGTATCCACATAATATTTTTCTTATTTCTCCACGAAAATATCGGCGAGGCGCTTCTAATGAGTACCCACAACATATGTTTTCGTGGAGAAATAAGGAAGATATCAGCATTTTTCGGATGAAAAAAGTGCCTTATCTGTTGCTATGGTTTATAGTTTGACACTACTATTGATGAATTTTATACCTCTTGGTTATAATTGTATACTAAAAGTAGAAATAGTTATGATTATGCTATGTTAATGATGATGATGATGATGATGTTGATGATGATGTGGTGGTGAGTTACGGAATTACTACACCACTTGATTACAGTCGTAATGTTGGTGCAAATGATGATGTGGAATACATCACGAAAACATACCTATATAATGTTGACCCACTTAAACCCCACTTTTATATAGTAAAACTGGGGTTTACAGGGGTATACCTTATTTTTCTTATTTTCTGCTCAAAACATAGATTGTGGGTACTCAGAGGCGGTTCTAACGAGTACCCACAATCTTTGATTTGAGCAGAAATACGAAAAATATCAGAATTTTTATCCGAAAATTTTCAGTTTTGGTGGTAAAATTTTCAGTATATTTGGATAGGCATGTTTTCATAATGATACTTAGGCTGGTTATGATGAGCATTTATATGCTTTAATTAGCCTCTTTGCCATCTATTTTTACTTTATATGCCTTTACTACTTTACTGTCTTTTGCAGGGTTTCTTTTAGCTAAGCTTTGGCTTCCCCAACACTACAGTTGTGATGAGGCTCTGCCAACCTTATGGTGAGATTGCTTATATTTATGATTTGACAAAATAGATATAAATATAACCCTTTTCAGTGTCCTGTGACTTCTGGTTTCAGTTTCCTATTTGACAAAATACAGCTGGGAACCAGAAGCCATTTGGACACTGGATAAGGTTATATTTTTTCTTAAAGTGTTACATGTAATTGATTATGATACAAATAAATACTCGAGTGATGATGACGATGTAGAGGTTGTGACGATGGTGTTGATGTTTTAAAGCATCAGTTTACTTGATAAATTGCAATAGTAATGTTTCAAGACTGATGATGAGGATAGATATGTTAATGATGATGATGGTATCTTTCTTATGCTTCTTTTCTTTTTACATTTTATATGCCTTAATTTTGCTTCTGTTTTTACAGCTTACCTGTCTGCTAGCATTTACTTTCCCAACTCTACCATTCATGACGAGTGTCCGCAGATCTAATGCCCGCAAGGATTGTTTGGTGTGTATTGTAGGGGTTAAAGCCGGTGGCCACTATGATTAGGGAAGAGATTCTGAATGCAAAGCTGATTATAATTACTTTTATATTTATCAGTTTTGCCTGCGCCTTTGATCTACCTGACTGCACATTAACACTGGTGTTGATGATGACTGCCATTATGATTGTGATTTGTTGATGATGGTGATACTGCTGCCACTGATAAGCTGTAAGTGCCCTCTGTCTTTCGTAAGGATAATGATGATGATTGCAGTGCTAACATAATGTATATGAAGGTCAATGAGATTTGTAATGTTTATACATAGCTACAGATAAGAGGGGTATCCACATTATATTTTTCTTATTTCTCCACGAAAACATGTTGTGGGTACTCATTAAAAGCGCCTTGGCAAGGCGCTTGTAATGAGTACCCACAACATGTTTTCAAGGCGCTTATAATGAGTACCCACAACATATGTTTTCGTGGAGAAATAAAAAAGATATCAGCATTTTTCGGATGAAAAAAACGCCTTATCTGTTGCTATGGTTTATAGTTTGACACTACTATTGATGAATTTTATACCTCTTGGTTATAATTGTATACTAAAAGTAGAAATAGTTAAGATTATGCTATGTTACTGATGATGATGATGATGATGTGGTGGTGGTGAGTTATGGAATTACTACACTACTGGGGTTTACAGGGATATACCTTATTTTTTGTATTTCTGCTCAAAACATAGATTGTGGGTACTCGTTAGAACCGCCTCAGCATCAAAACATAAATTGTGGGTACTCATTAGAACCACCTCGCCAAGGCGGTTGTAACGAGTACCCACAATCTATGTTTTGAGCTGAAATATGAAAAATATCAGAATTTTTATCCGAAAATTTTCAATTTTTGGTGGTAAAATTTTCAGTATATTTGGATAGGCTTGTTTTCATAATGATACTTAGGATGGTTATGATGAGCATTTGTATGCTTTAATTAGCTTCTTTCCATCTGTTTTTACTTATATACCTTTATTATTTTACTGTCTTTTGCAGGGTTTCTTTCAGCTAAGCTTTGGCTTCCCCAACTCTACAGTTGTGATGAGGCTTTGGCAGCCTTATGGTGAGATTGCTTATATTTATGATTTGACAATATAGGTATAAATATAACCTTTTTTCAGTGACCTGTGACTTCTGGTTTCAGTTTCCTGTTTGACAAAATACAGCTGGGAACCAGAAGCTATTTGTACACTGGACAAGGTTATATTTTTTCTTAAAGTGTTACATGTATTTGATTATGATACAAATAAATACTCTAAGTGATGATGATGATGTAGAAGTTGTGACGATTGTGTTGATGTTTTAAAGCATCAGTTTACTTGATAATTTGCAATAGTAATGTTTCAAGACTGATGATGAGGATAGATATGTTAATGATGATGATGGTATCTTTCTTATGCTTCTTTTCTCTCTGTATTTTATATGCCTTAAGTTTGCTTCTGTTTTTACAGCTTACCTTTCTGCTAGCATTTCCTTTCTCAACTCTACCATTCATGATGAGGGTCTGGAGATTTAATGCCTGCAAGGATTGTTTGGTATGTATTATAGGGGTTATAGCCAGTTGCCACTATAATAGGGAAGAGATTCTGAATGCAAAGCTTATTATTATTTTTATATTCATCAGTTTTGCCTGCATATTTGATCTGCCTGACTGCACATTAAAACTGATGTTGATGATGATTAAAGCCGTTATGACTGTGATTTGTTGATGATTGTGACGCTACTGCTGCTGATGATGAGCTTGTTTAGTGTCTTCAGTCCTTCGCTAGGATTATAGGGATCAAACATGGTTTTTCATGCATTAACATTCGCCAGGTCCTGTGGGAGGTGTTGAAAACCAAGATCGAAGGCCACGGTTTTCAACACTTCCCAAGGGACCTGGCGAATGTTAATGCATTGAAAAACCATGTTCGATCACTATTATTGCATAAAAACTGAAAACATTTGCTACATTTCGCGTTATTTCTTGCACTGTTTTGTAACGTAATTTCCACTGACTGTGCTCGTTCTAGGGTGGGCAGTACACATCTCGTAACGGTAGCAAATCTGTGGCCCCAGTACAATCACATTGAAAGTTGCGTAGCCGTGCATTAACAGCCCGTGAATTGCCTTGTTAATACACAGCTTTTCGCTGGTTAATGCACGGCTGTTAATAACGTGCGACACTGCTTTTTATGCAATAATATAATGATGATAGCAGACTGCTAAACTAATGTAGAGGATAGCCGGCCTCGGTGGCTCAGTTGGATGCGCCGTCCGACTGGAGACCAGGAGGTCGCGGGTTCAACCCCCGCCGAGGTCGGCAACATTCTTTCGTGGAGATTGATCATGAAATATTTTCTACGGTCATTCTCTCCCTTCCGCTGATTCAAGAAGGGCAGTTGTCAGTTTCTGGCGAAAGAATGTGCACAATACTGGTTAACCGCTTAGAGGACTAAGCCTGCCCAGTAAACGTGTGGTTAGGTAAACTGACCGCGCTCGACATGACCCCATTGGGTTGACTGGGCCGTAAAACCTCAACACAAAAACAAACTAATGTAGACAACTATCAGTGCAATTGGTAATGTTTATGGTATGACAGTACTGTTGATGATTAGTATACTTTTTGAGTATGTATTCTAAATGTAGAGTGGTTATAATTATTGTATGGTTACTGATGATGATGTTGTTGATGATGATGTTGATGATGATATGGTAAATAATGGAATTATTACACCTGATTTGTTACAATGGTAATGTTGATGCAGATAATGATGTAAATTATGACGAGACTGGTATAATGGTGATGATGGTGATGATTTAGGTCTTAAGTATGCTTTTTTGCCATCTGTTTGTACTTCACATGCCTTAATTATTTACCTTCTCTTACAGCATTTTGTTGAGCTATCATTCGCTTCCTCAACTCTACAGTCATGATGAGGCTCTGCCAACTTAATGGTGAGATTGCTTATTTTTATGATTTAACAATATCGGTATAAATATAGTCTTGTTCTGTGACCTGGTTTCAATTTCTTATTTAACAAAATACAGCTAGGAACCCAAGGCCTCGGGTCACTGAACAACATTGTATTTTTTCCTAAAGGGTACCGTATTATGTGTACTTGTTACTTAGTATATATGAAATAAAATATGAAGTCATAAAAGTATATAGTATCTATCTTGAGCTCAGGTGAGTGATCAAGGGCCATCATGGCCCTCTTGTTTCCTAAAGTGTTATGTGTACTTGTTTACTTAAGCTCAATATATACGAGGGGGTGGTCGGGCGAAGGTGTCATGTATCTTATGGCATCGGGATGTCTATCTGATATTGGCTTACAGTTGGGCAAGGCATGCTATCCTTGTAGCAGGTAAGGGTAGAAGGGGAATGTTTTTATTTCTTCTTTTTCTTCATTCATTCCTGTTCCTCTTTCTTCCCTGTCCTTCCCTTTCATCTCCTCTACTGTGTCTTCTATCTCTTTTCTCCCTTCCTTTGGTTTAAACATATTTATTTCCGAAATGTTTACATATACAACACATACAAAAGTACAACAATAGGATTAGAACGAAAGCATAAAAGCTTATTTAGTTCCTTTCCTTTGGGAGACGACACAAAATGACCCACAAGGATTGACATATCGTTAAACCCAAACACAATAAAAAGAAATCAGTATATATGATATCATAATAATAGTACTGTAAGTGATGATAATGATGATGTTATGATGATGATAATCACCTCAGTATTAAGACCAGCACAGTGGCTCAGTGGTAGAGCATCCACTTTGTGACCGGGAGGTTGCGGGTTTGATTCCCTGTCGGGTCATACCAAAGACTTTAGAAATGGTCCTAGCTGCTCTTTTGCTTGGCGCTCAGCATTAAGAAAGTAGAGCTAGAACTGGTCAGCTTAATGTCAGTATAATGTGACTGGGTGAAATATCATGTCAAAGTGTCTGGGGCATGATATTTCAGTGAGGCAGCTCTCTTAAAGTGAGCATTGAACTCCCTGCCACATCCAGACACCGTCACGATGTGACTGAAAGATTGTTAAAAGCGACGTTAAGCCCAAATCAAACAAACAAAACATCTGTATCATCATCATCATTATCTTAGTATCTCTGAGATGATGATGGCATTGCTGACCAGTCCTTGAATATAATATAAAGTTAGTAATGTAAGTGATTTAACAATGTGATAATGAAACTGTTTTGTACTTATACTCTATTGATAATGTTTAAATGGCAGTATTATTAATGATGATGTTAATGGTAATGATGTTGTATAAAGTAATGACAGTTATGATTTTTACAACTGTACCAATAATAATGATGATGATGATGATGATGATTATGATGATGATATATTGATGGGGAGAGTGATAATTCTGTAAAAAATAATTCCAAGGGACAAACGGTTAAACAATAGTGGTTTGATATGATGATACTTGTTGAGTAGTGATTGGTATTTTTTTGTAGTTCTGCAGTTAATTACAGATGTCAGTACCTTAGATGATATGATAATGATGTTGATGATGACTGTCATGAAGACCTCAGTATTGACCATGTTGGCAGCACTCTTGACATCTGAAAAGTTTCCTATTAATGGTAAGATGAACTTGATTTTTTTCATGTTTAACAATATTGTTGATTGAACTTGGTGATTGTACTATACTGATTGGTAATGATACGAGATGATGAAGATACCTTTGTTGAACTTAATAATTATCTAAAGCCAGCCATGGTGGCTCAGTTGGATGCGTGTCCGACTGGTGATCAGGAGGTTGTGAGTTCGACACCCCCCTGGACAACAACATTCTTTCGTGGAGATTGATCATGAAATATTTTTTACAGTCATTCTTTCCCTTCCGCTGATTCAAGAAGGGCAATTGTCATGTTCTGGTGAAAGAATGTGCACGATACTGGTTAACCGCTTAGAGGACTAAGCCTGCCCAGTAAAAGTGTGGTTAGGTAAACTGACCAAGCTTGACATAACCCATTGGGTTGACTGGGCCATAAAACCTCAACACAAACAAACAAAATAATTATCTGTAATGATAGTAGCACTGTTGAGCTGTATGGTAACTCTTCTGGTTATAATGCATGCAGTGGATCATTATATTACTCTAAATGGCCCAATTCAAGTGGCTCACTTGGTGGAGCGTCTGCCTTAATCTAAAGATTAAGAGGTTGTGTGTTTGATCCCCAGCTGAGTAATACCTAAGACTTCTAAAATTGGTAATAACTTGGCACTTAGCATTAAGAAGAAGAGCTAGGATGAGTCACATGACTTTCAGTATAATATGACTGATGGTAGTACAATCAATCCTCTTTATACTGACATTCAATACAATGACAAAATTGGATATAATGACAATTTGAATGTCACAAAACCTTCACTCAAGAGTTGACAGTTAATGAGAAATTATGGAAGAATATTTCATTAAAACTTCAAGCAACATGTTTTGGACACATGTTAGAATCACCTCACTGAGGTGATTCTAACAAATATCCAAAACATGTTCTAGGAGGAAATAAGAATAAAGCAAGGTCTTTTTTACATATCGTTCTGTCCATTAAGGATTCTTTACAACAGCAAATTCATTTTAATGGCAACATCTTTGGGAACAAATGCTATCACTGTAACGAGGGTTCACTGTATCATTTTAACATGTCTAGGATATGATAGGACAGTAAGGTAGCACATTGCGAAAACACGCCTATGTAATTTTGACCCCCGTAAACCCCACTTTTGTATACTAAAACTGGGGTTTATAGGGGTATACATTATTTTTCTTATTTCTGCTCAAAAACATAGATTGTGGGTGCTCGTTAGAACTGCCTCGTTAGAACCGCCTTGCCGAGGCAGTTCTAACGAGTACCCACAATCTATGTTTTAAGCAGATATATGAAAAATATCAGAGTTTTTTTACATGAAAATTTTCAGTTTTTGGAGGTGAAATTTTCTGTATATTTGAATAGGCGTGTTTTCGTAATGAGTGTTAAAAGAGCATCATTTCCCACCTTCAAGTCCAGGGCCCGGTTGTTCAAAGCGTCGTTACCTTAATGAGCTCGTTAAGGGTCATTTCGTTAACTGTTTTAACGGATTCAATACACAATATTCTGATATTTTTTGCTGAAAAAATGTGAGTAGCTTTTGCACTGCAAAAGCTACTCACATTTTTTCAGCAAAAAATATCAGAATATTTGCGTATTACTCGATGTAAATTTTAACGAATCGTTAACTAACGACATCGTTAGCTTTGAACAACTGGGCCCAGACCACAACATGGCTTAGACATTGTTGACAGTGACATTAAAACTCAAATAAAAAACTTTGCTGAATAGAAGAGTACTCTATGCAGTATGTTTTTGCTTCCCATTGTCAAGGGGACACCACACCTGCAGAAAAGAGTTTGCTTCTCTGAAAGTGAATTACTTCTTAAATGGGGTTGAGGCTATTGTAAAAGGAAAGTACAGTTCAACTTCAATGGCTCGAACACCCTTGGGACCATGGAAAATTGTTCAGTCCATGGGTAGTTCAAGCTACTGAGGGTTAATCATGGTGCCAGGTCAGGAACCAAATGGCTGTAATTTAGGGAAGTCTTTTCCATCTTCTATATAATAATAGTATGTTGCGTGTACTCATTAAAATTGCCTTAATGAGGCAGTTCTAATGAGTAAACGCAACATACAATTTCATGATAAAATAAGAAAATTTCCTTAAATATTTGTTTACTAGAGCTATCTGAAGAATTCCGTAATAACTCAAAAATGAGTTCGAATTAGTTATGGTAAACGAGACATTAGTGTTGGAGCTATCGAGGTTCGACTGTATTAGTTTTTGAGGGAGTAAATGTTTTCATTTAAGAGTGGATCCCTTAAAAAAAGGGAGAAAATGTTTTTTGGTCAGAATGATCTCTCTTGGAGTTGTATCAGTTCTTAATGCTTAGCATGCTGGTTACAACAATATAAAATATTTTATTTTCCCCAGAAAGTAGGCTTTGACATTTCTGTAACAGGAAAAAAAATTGCATTTCATTTAACTTTAGTGATATTTGTATTTCATTTTAGTTTTCATAAAATATTTCAAGTTTTTCATAAAGACAAAAATGCCTCATTCCTAAACAGCAGATTAAGAGTACCTTACATTTAGTAAACAGATAGACAATAATTTGATTTGTACTAAGTACAGATAAACACAACTACTGTTTTGCCTTCTTTGGAGGAAAAGATCAAACCTTCATATCATCTATTATTTATAATAAGTCACTGTGTCAGATGTTTGCATAATAAATCCTTTCCTTACAAAAGGATACAAATTAAATAATTCATTCATTGGTATACAGTTGAATCTCGTTATCTTGAATTTCAAAGGACTCTCTGAAATACTTTGAGATATCCGTACTTCACCATATTAGATTTGCAGAATTGAGGAAAAACTAATTTGATTAACCACATTTAACAAATTGAACTGTTGAATTTAGAGATATTTTGAAAATATTGTGGAAAAGAGGAGGAGCAATTTCTCCTCTTTTCCACATTTTTTACATGTTGTTAGAATTTCATGTTTAGGCAGGGACCAGATTTTCACTTCAAGATAAGCGGTCATTCGAGATAAGCGAGGTTGAGATAGCGAGAGTCGACTGTATATGAAAATTGCAAGTGTTAATTCTAGTAAGTCAATCTTTTATGAGGACAGTATGAGATTTACTGAGTCTTGAGTGATGGGACTCAAACTAAAATACAAAATTTGGTTTGTGCTTACGATTGGTTACTAAGAGACAACCAGTTTGACTGGCCCAAAAGAAAATAAGGTAGAAAGCCATGTCATCAGTCTAAATCATGCTCAGACTGAGAAGTTGAAATCTTAAGCTTGGACATACAAGTCCAAAGTTTGGCTTTTTGAGTTTGATTTTAAAATACAATTTTAGGCTGTGTGTGGACACTTGATATAATGTGACATTATAAGGTCCATAAATAGACACTAACCTGTTGTCCATTACCAGAAACAGTTTCCACATGTAAGAAGTAAAATGTAAAAATTGTATTATTATATATATGGGGAAAATTACTATAAGAAATAATAATAATAAAAATATGAAAAAAATTATTTGGACTTCTGCTATTACTGATTTAGAAATGATAGTTAAGCATTAGTGATACCTACCATATTAATTTTGAGCTGTTCCCCATGAAAACAAAAGACTTGAGTGAGAAATGAAAAAAAGACGACATCAAAAATATTATTTTCTCCCTTTATGAGAAACCCCACAAAAATCATCAGTTTGTCATTTGCTCAGAGAGTGGTAAATGTTAAGAATCATTGTGATAATTGTGCCTAGTTTTTGTTGTTTTACAAATGGTGTTGCTGCATACAATTACAGATGGTGCTACAACCTGTGATGATGATGAGGTGGAGGAGGAGGATTAGTAGGAGGAGAAAGATGATGATTTAAGAACAGCAAAGAACATTGGTCCTGATTTAACTGAATGATGCTGGTAATTGCAATACTTTTATTAGCATGCTAGGCAAAATTTCAGCAGATGACATTTTGAAATATTTTTCTGGTTTTATAAGAAAATAGGATTTGACATTTTATGCAAATTTTCTCCTTAAGAGACAGTTTGCATAAAATGTCTGATCCTGTTTTTGAGGAAAAAATAAGATAAATGCACTAGCTTTATTGTCTGTTGTATTCGCCGATAGTGTGCTAAGTGTTAATGATGACGTAGCAGTTTCCATACCGTATTCGACCTAATTACTGCACATACTCCTATAAGCGCACAGTCAAGCGATTTCATAGTCTTAAGATTACAGGAAGTGTACTTTTTTGTCTTGGCGAAAGAATGTGCACAATACTGGTTAACCGCTTAGAGGACTAAGGCTGCCCAGTAAACGTGTGGTTAGGTAAACTGACCGCGCTTGACATGACCCCATTGGGTTGACTGGGCCATAAAACCTCAAACTTTTTTGTCTACTGCTTTATAAAGACATATGTTGTGGGTACTCATTTGAATTGCATGGATGTTGTGGATACTTGTTTGAATTGCATGGACTTGTCGATGCAATTCAAATAAGTACCCACAACATATGCGTTTATAAAGAAAATAAAAAAAATTGCATAATCAATATCAAATATGTCCTTTTCTGATCTTTTTTTTTTATAGTGTACCCTTAGCAGGTACTTATTTTAACACGAATGAGTGTTCCCAGTAAAGTTTGAAAAACCTACGCGCACAGTGCGGTAATTAGGTCGAATACGGGATTTACCCATAGTATTAGGGCACAGAATGTAGTGCCTGATAAAGGTCTACACCGTTTACCATTCAGCTAACACTCTTTAAACCTGTACCACTCTCTGGGCTTGTTCAGCAGATGATAAACTGATATTTTTCCTATATTTTTCCCAGTTAACAAGATGTGGCATTTCATATTAATTGACTCAATTGGAAACTATTTGCATGAAATGTCAAAGCTTATTTTCTGGGAAAATAAGAAAAATATTTAAAAATTGTGTCTGCTGAAATTTTTGTTCAGCATGCTATGTGTTAAATATGTTGCAAATTAAACAAATGGAGAAATGTGGTAAAGAGTCCTGTTGATGTGTCTACAAGCTACTGAGCAACAAACAGGGTAGACCCTGATCAGATGCACCATTCTGCAACATATGATCTGGGCCTACAGGTATGTCTGACTGAATACTTTGGATAAACACTGTAATGCATTTTAATCCACTTATTTTATGGATTCACAATAGTGGCAGGGTAATATCATCTCTGTGTTTTTATCGCACCTGCTTGTGGCAGGGTGCGATATAGGCGTCCGATTTTCCGTCCGTCCGTCCGTCCGTCCGTCCGTCCGTCCGTCCGTCCGTCCGTCCGTCCGTCCGTCCGTCCGTCCGTTCCAACGAGCGGGTACTTGTGTGGCTTACCATCAGCATTTTAGATACTTAAGTGGCAAAATGGTCATACCAGGCTAGCCACATAAGAGAGAGATATGGACAGGTAATCCATACTTAATCTGGCTAAATAAAGTTATTTTAATTTGTAGGCACATAATAATGGTCAGAAATCCATCCATTCCTAAGGACGTCCAAGTACCCTCGGGTACCATCTTTTTTTATGCGCCTGCGCAGTAATACATCTTTTGAAAGCCACTTAAAATCAGTAGCCCCTTATGAACAGTTAATCTATACCTAACGTGGCTAAATGGCTAGCCACATAAGAGAATGGTAGCTACTGACAGGTAATCCATACCTAATGTGGTTAAATGGCTACCCACACAAGAGAATAATAGCTATGGACAGGTAATCCAAAGCCACTTAAAATCAGTAGCCCCTTATGGACAGTAAATCTATACCTAACGTGGCTAAATGGCTTCGCCACATAAGAGAATGGTAGCTACTGACAGGTAATCCATACCTAATGTGGTTAAATGGCTACCCACACAAGAGAATAATAGCTATGGACAGGTGATCCATACCTAATGTGGCTAAATGTAATTTGTAGACACATAATGATGGACAGTAATAGGCACTTAAAATCAGTAGCCACTTAATGATTTTTGCCACAAAGTGCATAGCCACGTATGTACCCATTCGTGGGTCCGTCCGTCCGTCCGTCCGTCCGTCCGTCCGTCCGTCCGTCCGTCTGTCTGTCAACATTTATGTCGACGTTCGACATTTATGTCAAAGTTAGTATTCTAATCAACTACAAGACTAAACAACCATCAAACCTTGCATGAAACATCTCCCTGACCTCCTGACTTTGCAACATAGGCGTCCGCTTTTCTGTATGTCTGTCCATTCGTCCGTCTGTCTGTCAACATTTATGTCGAAGTTCGACATTTATGTCAAAGTTAGTATTTTAATCGACTACAAGACTAAACAACCATCAAACCTTGCATGAAACATCTCCCTGACCTCCCTACTTTGCGACACAGGTGCCCACTTTTCCATTCGTCTGTCTGTTCGTCTGTCCGTCTGTCCATCTCTTAACAGTTCTGTTATGTCGAAGTTCGACATTTATGTCAAAGTTAGTATTCTAATCAACTACAAGACTAAACAACCATCAAACCTTGTATGAAATATCTCCCTGACCTCCTGACTTTGCGACATAGGTGCCCACTTTTCCATTCGTCTGTCCGTTCGTCCGTCCGTCTGTCTCTTAACAGTTCTGTTATGTTGAAGTTCGACATTTACGTCAAAGTTAGTATTCTAATCAACTACAATTCTACAGCAACCATCATTCCTTGTATGACACATCTCCCTGACCTCCTGACTTGGCAGATATGTTGACCCAGTGACCTTGACCTATATTTTGCGCTCCATTGACTTTGACACAATTTACGTTGACATTCCAGATCTTCTCAACTATAAGGCATACAACTACCAAACCTTGCATAGTGCTTCTTCTAGATGTACAGACTTGGCAGGTACCTTGACCCAGTGACCTTGACCTATATTTTGCGCTCCAGTGACTTTGACATATTTTGCGTCAACGTTCGATAACTCCTCAACTATAAGGCCTACAACCATCAAACCTTGCAAAGTGCTTCTCCTCAATGTACTGACTTAGCAGATACCTTGACCTGGTGACCTTGACCTATATATTGGCTGCAGTGACTTTGACATAATTTACATCAACGTTCCAGATCTCCTCAAGTGTAAGACCTCTAGCCACCAAACCTTGCATAGTGCTTCTCCTATATGTACTGACTTGGCAGGTATCTTGACCCGGTGACCTTGACCTATATTTTGAACTCCAGTGCCTTTTACACATTTTACGTCAACGTTCAATATCTCCTCAACTATAACGCCTACAACCATCAAACCTTGCATAGTGCTTCTCTTCAATGTACGGACTCTGCAGGTACCTTGACTGGGTGACCTTGACCTATATTTCACACTCCATTGACTTTTACACCTTTTAGGTCACCCTTCCATATGTCCTCAACTGTAAGGCCTTCAACCACCAAACCTTATATAGCACTTTTTCTCGATGTACTGACTCGACAGGTACCTTGACCTGGTGACCTTGACCTATATTGTGCACTCCAGTGACTTTGACACATTTTATATTGATGTTCGGTATCTCCTCAAATGTAAGACCTACAACCACTAAACCTTGCATAGTGCTTCACCTCATTGCCCTGGCTTGGCAGGTACCTTGACCCAGTGACCTTGACCTATATTTGACACATTTTACGTTGATGTTTGATAACTCCTCAACTATAAGGCCTACAACCACCATACCTTTGTGCTTCTCCTTGATGTACTGAATTAGCAGGTACCTTGACCCGTGACCTATATTTCATGCTCCAATGACTTTTACACATTTTACGTTAACGTTCCATTATCATTGGGCTGTGCGGGCCCCCGTAGCCTAGTGGATAAGAGAGTTGACTCTTAATCCATTAAGTTTCTCATCGCTGTGGTTCGAGCCTCGCTCGGGTCATATGTGGGAAAGCCAAGTTCTGCTTACGGATGGTCAGGTGGTTTTTCTCCGGGTTCTCCGGTTTTCGCCCACCTTCGATGAACGATCGGCTCGATATAAGTGAAATATTCTTGAAAGGGCCGTAAAACCCAAATCAAAAAAAAAAAAAAAAAAAAAAAAAAATCATTGGGCTGTATGATACGAAAAGTCAGTGCTGAAGATATAGCCATTAGAGGGAATGGGACTGGCCTGGAATATATGTGCCCCACTAGGCACTTTGTCTACATTTTTTTTCAACCCAGTTTTCCAAGTAAGCACTGCTAAGAATGAAATAAACTTATTTAATAACCACATTCTGATTGAGGCTCCTGTGACTTTTGCGCCAGCAGGTGCGATGACGCCTTCCGCGGAATTCTTGTTATTCTATTAGATATTCCAAGTGCATCCACTGAGGAAGACAATGACAGTCAGCTGTCCTCCCTGTGGAAGTGTTCCAAGGATCTGACCTATTTAAATGTCATTTCTTCATTATCTTCCTGGTCTTTGCTTGGTTGAACTATCAGCTCTTCAGGATACAAGTGAAGGACTCTGCTTTCTCTCAAAACTGAGTCCTTGTAAGTTAAATTGATTGTTAATGGATCTAACTATTAAAGGAAGCAATGTGTGATATCTTTCTTGCTCTTCTTTTGCATGGTAAAGATTTCTTGTCTCATTAGCATTAAAAATGCAACAGATACATTACATTTATAAAAAATCTGTATCACAAACTTTGTCAAAGAGGTATTGATACCTCTAGATAATAAGGGGTATCTACATAATATTTTTCTTATTCATTATGAAAACACTCCTATTCAAATATATAGAAAATTTCACCTCCAAAAACTGAAAATGTTTGGATAAAAATTCCTAGATTTTTCATATTTCTGCTCGAAACTTAGATTGTGGGTACTTGTTAGAACTGCCTCACCAAGGCAGTTCTAACGAGTACCCAAAATCTATGTTTTTGAGCAAAAATAAGAAAAATAATGTATACCCCTTTAAACCTCAGTTTTACTATAAAAGTGGGGTTTAAGGGGGTCAAAATATAGGCATGTTTTCGTGATGTCTGCACAAAAACATACCTTGTGGGTACTCAGAAGTGCCTGCTTCTAATGAGTACTTCCCACAATTGATGTTTTCATGGAGAAGTAAAATATCAGTACATTTTGGTTACCCAGATCTATGAGCTTTGTAATATTTTCTTCCACAAATATCGCATTTCATTGATATATAAGTGTCTCATTTGTATATATAAGTGACTGAGTGGCTCAGTTGTGGAGCATCTGTCTTGGGTCTGGAGATTGTTGATTTGATCTTCAGGCAGAACATAACCAAGACATCTAAAAGTGGCACTAGCTGCACTTGTCTTGGTGCTCAGCGTTTGGAAGAACAGCTAGGACCGGTTGTACTGGTGTCAGTATAAACTGAATGGCAGTAGTATCAGGTCAGTTTGTTTAGGGCATTATGTGACAGTAAGGCAGCACTATAAAAGGGCAACAGTTTGCACCATCATATCTAGACCTTGCCAGAAAATGTTTTGTTAACCCTAGTCCTGCTGAACCGAGATATACCCTGCTTTTGCAAACAGTGTAGATCCAGATCAGTTGGCTTCTTCAGAAGCCAACTGATCTGGATCTGCACTGTTTGCCGTCAAGTATGTGAATTTATAGCAACAAACTGGATCAAGTAATCTGATTGGCTGAAAATTAGAAGTGGGCATGGCATCTTAATTTATTCAGCAGGACAAGGGTTAATGCTTAGCATGCTGGGTAAACAGTTCATTAGACAACATTTTGAAGTATTGTGTCTCCCCACTTCAGGGTCCGGAGACATATTGCTTTTGCCATGGACGTCTGTCCATCTATCCATCTGTCTGTCTGGCCCAACAGTATGTCTGTCTGTCACAAAATCGTATCTGCCCTTTAACTTGGAAACCACTTGAAATATTTTTACAAAACTTTACAGAAGTTTTTACCACAACGAGATGACGTGCAGAACACAAGAATCATTAATGTCAAAATCAACATCTGATTTGGGATCATGGAAATGTAGCAGGTGAGAGACTTGTAACTTATCGTTTTGGCTAATGAGAAAGTTAACCTGTTTTAGTCTGGAGACCTCCAGTGCAGTGTTTGATCAGGGTCTACACTGCTTGCATTTAATACTGGAATTTATATAAAATATAGTAATAATAAAAACAAACCAGACACCCTATTGGAAATAGACCAGTCCAAAGAGTTGTTGTAGAAGAGTTCACTTGACATAAATGGGTTAATATGGGTGTGTCAGCAGCTCTAGGTAAGAAGAGTATACAGATCAATAGATTTCTTGTTTCTTCGTGAAAAATGCATTACCATATTAACCTTAAGTATTTGGACACCTAAACTCCTTACCATACTAGTTCTAAAATATGAGCAAGTACAATTTACTACCCGATTATGTGTCTAAAAATTCTTGGATGAGTGGCAAACAGTGTAGACCCGGATGAGACGCCGCGTTCTGCGGCGTCTCATCTGGGTCTACACTGTTTGCTCAGGCTTGTCTGTCTGTATACATTTGGTAAATATGGTATGACTACTCATTGTCTAAGTGAGTACCCACAGCAAATGTTATTGTGAAGAAATAAGAAAAATATCCATACTGTTTGGCTGAAAACTAAATGTTATCTTGAGCCAGGGTCAAGGCACCTGTGTTGAATGGTTTTATTGATGAGAGGAAACAGACTCCATTTATAAAGTTAAAGTTAAGATATAAATAGTCACTTTTTGATACAATTAACATAAACTCTTTAGAGCTTTTCTGGGACTCATCTAAGACTAGAAATATGAGAAACAAAGTAAAGCACAATGCAGGAAAAGAAATAAATAAAACAAAATTTGCATACAAAAATTGGTCATTCCATGACCAGGAATCGAACCTCAAACCTTCTGCTTACTTGGCAGACATGTTAACCTTTACACCATTACGACTTTGTAAGCCAAGCAAGCAATGTAGATAGTGTCTTGCTCAAGGATACACCGCTGTGGTAGAAGTGGGATTCAAACTTGGTACCTTCCATTCTTGAAACCAAAATGCAACAGGTAGAGAGGTCAGCATGGTTTAGCCTACCTCACTTCGGAGCTGGCCTTGGTGGCTCAGTTGGATGCGCCGTCCGACTGGAGACCAGGAGGTGGCGGGTTCAACCCCCGCCGAGGTCGGCAACATTCTTTCGTGGAGATTGATCATGAAATATTTTCTACGGTCATTCTCTCCCTTCCACTGATTCAAGAAGGGCAGTTGTCAGTTTCTGGCGAAAGAATGTGCACAATACTGGTTAACCGCTTAGAGGACTAAGCCTGCCCAGTAAACGTGTAGTTAGGTAAACTGACCACGCTCGACATGACCCCATTGGGT
Organism: Anodontia alba; assembly: GCA_964016985.1. NCBI lineage: Eukaryota > Metazoa > Mollusca > Bivalvia > Lucinida > Lucinidae > Anodontia > Anodontia alba. The sequence goes on from OZ024830.1 coordinate 38,101,358, forward strand.
TGACTGGGCCGTAAAACCTCAACACAAACAAAAACCTTACTTCCGACCACAAGGTCCCATGTTAGAATCATTGTAGAAGCAGAATTGAGCTTATGACTCAATGGCTCTTCTCTGCACAGAACCTTTCATTATCACTCCATCATCTTGATATGACCTAAATTAAGGCTGGCTAATCAGAGCTGAAAAGAGAATCGATTATCAGTCCTGCCATTGCAATCGATAATCGATTAGTAATCACTGAAGATTTGGTCATAATTTAACCTGTCCGATTGAGCAAGACTCTAACTATATGTTATACTATACTGTATGTATTCGGTCAGACAGACCTGAGCAAATGGTGTAGACTCAGATGAGATGCCGCAAATGCGGCGTCTCATCAGGGTCTACACTGTTTGCCACTCATCCAGCTATTTTACAAACATCGTTGGGTAGTAAATTGTACTCATTCAAATTTTAGATACAGTATGCTTAGGAGTTTAGGTGTCTGAATACTACGGGAATATATATGTTAAAGAAACAGACACAGAAACCAAATGATCGATTGTTAGCAAATCTGTAATAATAATCTTTTTTTTTTTAATGTATCAATCAATTAATCTATTTTATTGTGCCAGCCTTAACTTAAATACTGTTGACAGAGATGTAAAATGTAAACCATCATCTGTACCCCTGCCGAGGTTGGCAACATTCTTTCGTGGAGATTGATCATGAAATATTTTCTACAGTCATTCTATTCCTTCCGCTGATTTAAGAAGGGCAGTTGTCAGTTTCTGGCAAAAGAATGTGCACAATACTGGTTAACCACTTAGAGGACTAAGCCTGCCCAGTAAACGTGTGGTTAGGTAAACTGACCGCACTCGACATGTCCCCATTGGGTTGACTGGGCCGTAAAACCTCAACACAAATAAACAAAAAACCATCATCTGTACTAAGGGCTCCATGTCACCATTCTCTATTGTGTAATTGTGATGTAATCATTTATTGATGGAACACTAATAACATAGTGTCTATTCCTGTTGTAGCTTTGCCTTATTCTTTGGACTGATTAGCAGAGAACCACATCCTTTATGCTGTTTCTATATTTTGTTTCTGATCAATACATTCTTTACCATTATCAGTGACACATATTCTGAGGTGAAGAGTGATATTGCAAACCAGAAGAACAAGTCTGAGATGGATGGCTTATTTAAGAGAGTAAGTGGAAATCAGAAAAATAAAGGTTTCATTAATATAGGTTTTTGCCAGCTTTGGTGGCTCAGTTGGATGCACGTCCAACTGGAGACCAGGAGGTCGCGGGTTCGACCCCCGCCGGGTCGGCAACATTCATTCATGGAGATTGATCATGAAATATTTACTGCAGTCATTCTTTCCCTTCCACTGATTCAAGACGGGCAGTTGTCAGTTTCTGGCGAAAGATATGCACAATACTGGTTAACCGCTTAGATGATTAAGCCTGCCTAGTAAACGTGTGGTTGACATGACCCCATTGTGTTGACTGGGCCGTAAAACCTCGACACAAACAAACCAACCAAGGGTGATAACTTTTGTGACTTTCAGTTTGCTTTGAAACATCTGGCTGGCCAAGCAGTTCAAATTCCCCTATAGGTGGAGTTCAGCTCATGACTGTAAAGTACTTCATTGCACAGAGCCTTTCATTATACGCCCGTTACGGGGTATGGCGTCCGTCCGTCCGTAAACTTTTTCGTTTCCGGCTAACTTCTCCTACAGTTTACATCCGATGAAGCTGAAACTTGGTATATAGTTAGACCATGATGTGGTGCAGCGCATATTGTTTCGAGGTTACAGTCCACCAAATGTTTGCAGAGTTATGCCCCTTAGAAAATTTCTGTAAACTTTTCATTTCCGGTTAACTCCTCCTACATTTTACATCCAATCAAGCTGAAACTTCATATTAGACCATAATGTGGAGCAGCACATATTGTTCCGAGGTTACAGTCCACCAAATATTAGCTGAGTTATGCCCCTTTGAAAATTTTGGTAGACTTTTCGTTTCCGGCTAACTCCTCCTACAGTTTACATCTGATCAAGCTGAAACTTGGTATTTAGTTAGACCCTGACGTGGCACAGTGCATTTTATTTCGAGGTTACAGTCCACCAAATGTTTGCAGAGTTGTGCCCCTTAGAAAATTCTGTAAACTTTTCATTTCCGGTTAACTCCTCCTACATTTTACATCCGATCAAGCTGAAACTTCATATATAGTTAGACCATAATGTGGAGCAGCGCATATTGTTTTGAGGTTACAGTCCACCAAATATTAGCAGAGTTATGCCCCTTTGAAAATTTCAGTAGACTTCTCCTTTACGGCTAACTCCTCCTACAGTTTACATCAGATCAAGCAGAAACTTGATTTGTAGTTAGACCATGGTGTGGAGCAGCACATATCATTTCAAGGTTACAGTCCACCAAATATTAGCAGAGTTATACCCCTTTGAAAATTTCTATTTTTCTTTTCTGGCTAAATCCTCCTACAGTTTACATCCAATCAAGCTGAAACTTCATGTGCAGTTAGACCATGATGTGGAGCAGAACCTATTGTTTCGAGGTTACAGTCCACCAAATATTATCAGAGTTATGCCCCTTAAAAATTTCAGTAAACTTTTTGTTTCCGGCTAAATCCTCCTACAGTTTTCATCCTATAAAGCTGAAACTTGATTTGTAGTTAGACCATGATGTGGAGCAGCACATATTATTTCAGGGTTACAGTCCACCAAGTATTAGCAGAGTTGGTTTACCTTTGAAAATTTCTATTAATTTTTTTGTTTTCGGCTAAATCCTCCTCCTCCATAAATAGTTACATGATGATGTGTAGCAGCACATATTATTTCGAGGTTACAGTGCACCAAATATTTGCAGATTTATGCCACTTTGAAAGTTTTTGTAAACTTTTCGCAGCATGTTGTTTAGAGGTAATAGTGTGCAAATTTTATTATATAATAGGTATATTTTTTGCAGATGACTAAAGTTTTGGTCATATGGTCAAGATATTGATTATTATTATTTTTTTTTTTTAACATCTTCTTTTATTAGACTTGCAAGGAAAGGTTGTCATTATTAAATCTTTATAAATACATAATTCTTTTCGAATTTTTTTTTTTTTTTTTTTTTTTTTTTAATACTCTTCTGATTTGGCTCCCTTGAAGAACAAAAATAAAATCAGTATTAAACAAGTTAAAGGTTTACAAAAAAATTTCTTGCAGCATTTTTTTTTTTTTTTTTTTTTGATTGTTTGTTTTTGTTTTGTTATTGTTTGGTCTGATATTGAAGTATAGGAAAAACATTCAGCTCATATGAGCTTATAATATAGCCATGCTTCTTTGGTGTGTCCTCCGTCAGAAAGCACTTCTCCCTAGAAGCAGCAAACTTCTCCCTATTTTCCCAGGAGGGAGAAGTCACTCTTAATTTCTGGGCCAGCTTGGACCCTTAGGTTATAGTTCACTAAATATCAGCAAAGATATGCCCCAATGAAATTTAAAAAAAAATTTTTTTTTGTAATTCCACTTACAGTTTATATTCGGAGCAATGAATTATGCAGGAGCCAGTTTATGTGCTACATCTTATTACTTGCCATGGGCTTATAATGCCCCGCTTGGCGGAGCTCTTGTTATCACCTTGTCATCGTCAAGATATGACTTAAATGATGTTGACAGATGTAAAACACTAAATCATCAGCAGCAAACTATTTACTTTACTGCACATCAGGCCCCTTCTGAAAAAGGATCTGCTCTAAAAGGAAACAATTACTCCCATTGTTTGTTTGTTTGTAGGCTAGTAACACTTAGCACTCTGGGTAAAAATTTCAGCAGACATTTTAAAATATTTTTCCCAGAAAACAGATTTTGACATTTCATGCAAATTGTCTCCATTGGAGACAATTTGCATGAAATGTCAGAACCTGTTTTCTGGGAAAAATAAGAAAAATATAAATTTGTCTTCTGCTGACTTTGCCAAGAGAGTGATAAAGGTTAAGGTAAATGGACACCCCTGAAAGATTTATCTACTATTTTGCAAAGGAAGTCAGTTATGCAGAGACAAGGTTACCTCCTTAGTATATGTTCATGTATTTGAAATCTTTCCAAAAAAATAAGGCGACTCTTAAAGGAAGATGCATCCAAGTGGCCCGAGTGGTTAGCACTCCCAACTTATGATCACGAGATACAGGGTTCAAATCCACCAGAGGTGGAGTTCATTTCATGCTTGTATTGCACTTCATTGCACAGAGTCTTTAATTATCATCCTCCCATCATCTCGATATGACTTAAATAATTGCGAAAGGGATGTAAAACACCTAATCATCATCATATTCTTAAAGGAAGAATTTGCTCTTTAAATTTTAGTGTATGCGCAGGCTGTTCTGAATATTCGCTGGTCGCACCAGTCTTATTTTGTAGGTTTCATCATGCACTAGTTCAGTTTGTCTTCTACTGTATTAGCCTAAAGGAATGGTAATTCTAATGCACTTGCGTATGTAACCCAACGTCTGATTGGATAACATAAAAAAATTTGCGACGGTATATTCTGCGATATACTGTCGGAAATCCGACATCATTACGTAATGTCACTTCTCATTGGCTGGCATTTGATTTTACACAGCTCACAGCACTTTTTGCTTTGTGCAGATAGTACATTTTTCCAACAGAAAAAATGAATAAATGCATTAGAATGGGGATAAATGCATTCAAATTTCCCTTTTTGGGGGCGGGGGGAGGTAAATTTACAGTTTTACAGTCAGAAATTTCGTTTTATGGCGACAAGTTTCCCCAAATGACAGATAATTACATTCAAATTCGTCATTTGGAGAGGTAAATCTGCAGTATTACGGTCGGAAATTTACGGTCGGAAATTTCATTTTACAGCGATGAGTTGTCCTTGCCGTAAAATGAAATTTCTGACCATAAAACTGCTGATTTACCTCCCCAAATGACATTTGAATGCAGTTATCCCCAAAATAAATGAAGATACCCAGGATATTCCACAGTCACTCAGCACTGCCTACCTTAGGCACCAGAAGAAGGAGAGGTGAGGAACAAATAATGACAAACAGCAAATATTGAACCAACTACTCGCAAGCCACATTTTCTCCAAAATTATATTTCAGGGCCAGTTGTTCAAAACTAACAATGTCGTTAGTTAATGTATTGTTAAATATTTGATCATTAAATATGGCATATAGGCTAGTATTTTTGTTGAAAAAATGTGAGTAGCTTTTGCATTTGCAAAAGCTACTCGCATTTTTTTCAGCAAAAATACCTGTGAATTAGATATTGTACTTACTAGAACAGTTAACATTTTGACCACTAATGAGTTAGTTAAGCTAACAATGCTTTGAACAACTGGGCCCAGTTTGTGATTGATCTTATACATTTAATAAGATTAAGCCAAAATATTAATTTAATACTTTCTCATAAAAATTTTATATTTTGTTAAAAACTGTCAATGTATTTAACCTTTACTCTCTGGGCTAAATCAACAGATGACAAATTGATTATACTTTCATATTTTTCTCAATAAATAGGCTTTGACATTTTATGAAAGTTTTGCATGAAATGTCAAAAAATCTATTTTCTAGGGAAAAAATGAGAAAAATATTTTGAAATGTTGTATGCTGTAATTTTTTCCCAGTATACAAAGCATTAAAAAATGAGTACTTCAGTAAATAAGTACTTCAGTAGATAATGGCTGCTGGGCATTATTTCAGCAGACAACAAGTACTGCATTTACTTTAAATTCTCTCAACTCCTTACAGTATTTATTCTAAAATTTGAACAAGTCCATTTTACACTGCTTTATGAGTGGCAGACAGTGTAGACCCTGATCAGATGCTGCATTCTGCTGGGTCTGGCAGCATTTTTTCATGGAGATTAATCATGAAATATTTTTTACTCATTCTCTCCCTTCCGATGATTCAAGAAGGGCAGATGTCAGTTTTGGCAAAAGAATGTACACAAATACTGGTTAACCGCTTAGAAGACTAAACTTGCCCAGGAAACGTGTGGTTAGGTAAACTGACAAGCTGGACATGACTTTAATAGTGTTGACTGGGTCATCATTACAAAAACACGCCTATTCAAATACATAGAAAATTTAACCTTCAGAAACTAAAAATTTTCAGATAAAAAAAACTCTGAAATTTTTCATATTGCTGCTCAAAATATAGATTATAGGTACTCGTTAGAACTGCCTCGGTGAGGCGAGTCTAACGAGTACCCACAATCTATGTTTTTGAGCAAAAATAAGAAAAATAATGTATACCACTGTAAACCCCAGTTTTACTATATAAAAGTGGGGTTTAAGGGGGTCAAAATCATATAGGCGTGTTTTCGTGATAATTAAACACCAAACCAACCAACCAACCCAATGCTAAAGGTTCATATTATACATAAAGCCTGCCAGAAAATAGGGTTTAATTGACATTGTACTACACACTTTGTATTTTCACTGCTATACAATTCTTAAAGGCCTCGGTGGCACAGTCGGTGATCTGGAGGTCAGGGGTTTGGGCCCGCTGGGTCCAGTAACATTTTTAGTGGAGATTGTTCATGAACTATTTCCTACAGTCATTCTCTCCCTTCTGTGGATTCAAGAAGGCAGTTATCAGTTACTGCCAAAAGAATGTGCACAAGTTCTGATTAACCACTTAGAAGACTAAGCCTGCCCAGGAAAAGTGTGGTTGGGTAAACTGACTGGCTCAACATGACCATAATAGTGTTGACTGAGCCTTAAAACTCCAACCAACCAGCTGACATTTTACTGGGACAGTGGGCCGGCCTCGGTGGCTCAGTTGGATGTGCCGTCCGACTGGAGACCAGGAGGTCGCGGGGTCAACCCCTGTTGAGGTCGGCAACATTCTTTCGTGGCGATTGATCATGAAATATTTTCTACGGTCATTCTCTCCCTTCCACTGATTCAAGAAGGGCAGTTGTCAGTTTCTGGCAAAAGAATGTGCACAATACTGGTTAACCACTTAGAGGACTAAGCCTGCCCAGTAAACGTGTGGTTAGGTAAACTGACCGCGCTTGACATGACCCCATTGGGTTGACTGGGCCGTAAAACCTCAATACAAACAATACTGGGACAGTGGCTCATTTGGTATCTGGAGGATCCGCTTTGTGACTGGGAGGTTTGTGGGTTTCATACCCTGATGAGTTGTACAAAAGACTTTAAAAATGATACTATCTGCTGCTTCACTTGATGCTCAGTGTTATGAAAGTAGCCTGATAGTATTTAATCATATTTAAGCTAGAAAAAAAGGAATAGTTCAAAAGTAAAAAAAAGTCACAAATATTTAATTGATGGTCATGCCTGATGTTGGTTTGATGTGACTTGGCAAAATATCATGCCATGTGTCTTGGGCATGATATTTCAGTGAGGCAGCAATCTGAAAAAAGAGCATCGAGCTACCTGCCACATCTAGACGCTGTCGCGATATGACTAAAACATTGTTGAAAGTGACATAAAACCCAAATAAAACAAAATTAATTTATACCCAGATTGCCTCCTAATAATGAGCATGTAATTTTAAGTCCTACAGTCTATTTAAAGTAAGAAAAAAAAATCAAAATGTCATTCTGCTGAAATTTTTACCCAGTATGCTGGACTTAATTAGATATTTACTACTCTGTTGGCGTATTCAGCAGAGGATAAACTGGTGTTAGTTTTCTTAAACTTCCCAGAAAACAGGATTTAACATTTCACTTTTTGCATGAATTGTCAACTCTGTCTGGGAATCCTTGGAAATTTTACCCAGCATGTAAAGTATTAACAGCTTCAGATAAGGCACTTTTTTTTTTCAACCAAAAAGTACTGATATTTTTCTTATTTCTCCATGAATACGTGTTGTGTTTACTCATTAGAAGTACCTCATTGAAGCACTACTAATGAGTACCCACAACATGATTATGTTTTCATGAAGAAATGATAAAAATATTATGTGGATACACCCTCCTACCTGAAGCTGTATGTAAAACAAGAGTGCATGCACAGATCTGTGTGATGCACTACTTGGTAAAACTGAAGATAGCTGGTCCCTGTAGTTTGTAGCTTTTCACTGTACTGTATTCTTTCAGGTCCAGTTCTAACCTTGCTACATTGTTTTGGATGGAAGTTCAAGGACATCAGCCCCTTCCCATGGATCTTGTTCAGATTTGATACAAAGATGGAAATCATTAATTGTTTATGGCTGTTAATGCTGAGTACTCTGGGTAAAAATCCAGCAGAACACATATTGAAATAATTTTTCTTATTTTTCTAGGAAACAGGATTTGACATTTCATGCAAATGGAGACAATTTGCATGAAATGTCTAATCCTGTTTTCTGTGAAAAGAAAAAGATCATCAATTTGTCGTCTGCTGAATTTGCCCAGAGAGTGGAAATGGTTAATTTGTACAATGTGACTGTGTCTCTGGATGTAAAGCTTATTGATACAGATATGGAGTACCGTAATAATGCTAAGTTTTGGGACAGACAGGCCCAAGAAAACAGTGTAGGTCTTGATCAGTGAATGTTGGATCTGATCAGGGTCTACACTGTTTATTACAGTTTCTAGCATTTTTAGATGCATCATCAGGTAGTAAATAGATTTTTTTTCAAACTTAATGCTTTAGCATACAGGAAAAAATATCTGTAGACAATTTTTTTAAATATTTTTTCTTATTTTTTCCCAGAAAAAAGGGTTTGACATTTCATGCAAATGGTTTCCCAGAAGACCATTTGCGTGAAATAGCTAGCCCTGTTTTCATGGAAAATAAGTAAAATATTAATTTGTCGTCTGCTGAATCTGACCAGTGAATGGTAAAAGGTTAATGACAAACATGGTATGGAGTAATAAGGAGTCCCAATATTTAGGATAAATACAGTACCTAGAGAAATGAGCGACATGATGAGAAAAAGACTCTTGAGGGTAGGTGGCCAGTAAAAGCCCAGATCAGCTTCTCTGTTGATGCGTTCTGTTCAGGATCTTCAATCACTACACACAGGATCATTGGCTACTATAGGATATAATCAAATAGTAGAGGCCATGGTCAGGCTGTGCAGATAACCAGGCTGATTGGGACCTTCCTTGTTTACCTATACCCTTATTATCATGTCAAAGCTTAGGCATTTTTAATATTTTGTGAAGAATACATTATTTACACCAAGTATCTGGACAGACAGGCCACAACAAACAGTATAGATTCAGATCAGTGGCAGAATGTAGCCTCTGATCAGTGTTTACACTGTTATAGTGAAATGGTCCTCAAATTTTAAGGGAAGTATGATGTTCAAATATTTAGTGTAAATACCATATTTGACCTGAATACTACACTGTGCGGTTGGGTTTTTCAAAATAACTAGAGAAAATGTTTTTAACCCTAGTCCTACTGAACCCGGATATACAGCAGATGACAAAGCAGATGACAACTGTTGTGATTGGCAGTTTAAGGGTTAAATGGAATGGATATACCTCCAAGCCAAATAACTAGCATTCAAACATTTAATTTTTTTATTGGAGGTTTCTCTTAAAGGAAAAAATATGCTCCCAGATTAAGCAAATTCTTTCCCTTAAGGTGACCCAAATTCATTTGAAAGTTTACCTGTTTAAGAGGCAATTTTTCTGTTTGAGAATTGGTTTTCGACAGCATTTTTCAGGTGTATCCATTCACCTTAACACTACCCTTGTTCTGCTGAACCTGGATATACCCTGCTTTGCAAACAGTGTAGATCCAGATTAGTCTGATCTGAATCTGCACTGTTTGCGAATAAGTATGTGAATTTATAGCAACAATCCGGATCAAGTTATCTTATGGGCTAAAAAATTAAAAGTGGGCGTGGCATCTTATTTTATTCAGCAGGCCAAAGGTTAAAGTGCTATGGGCAGATTCAGCAGACGACAAATTGATGATATTTCCTTATTTTTCCCAGAGAATAGGACATGACATTTCATGGAAATTGTCTCCTTAGGATTTTATAATTTGCATGAAATGTCAAATCCTATCTTCGGGAAAAATAAGAAGAAAAAAAATAATTCAAAGTGTCGTCTGCTGAAATGTTTACCAAGCATGCTAAGCATTAACCCATTGTAGTTGAAAGACCTCTAAAAGGGTAATTGGCAAACACTGCAAACCCAGATCAGACGCCACAGAATGCGGATTCTGCGGCATCTGATCAGGGTCTTCATTATTTGTAAATACTTCAGCCATTTTTCTCTAGGAATATATAAATCTCATAGCCTCACCTACCTAAAATTGAAATTGGACTCTTCCAATATATAGTGTGGGGGAGTTCATTCAGTCTGCAATGGGTTAAGGAATTCTCAACTGGAATAAATACATAGCTCCGCAAAAGGCATTTCTTTTTCAGCCAAAAAGTACAGGTGTTTTTCTTATTCCTCTACCAAAACATTAATCATCCACTGAATTTGCCCAGAGAGTGATCAGGGTTAAAGTGTCTACATTAATACTGTAAGATATGATAAATATCCCTAAATTTTACACACTTCAATCCATATTTTTTTGCCTTAGATACATTGTTGGTGCTCATGAGAAGCATCTCAGTGAGGGGCTTCTAATGAGTACCTACAGTGTACATTTTTATGGAAAAATCAGAAAAAAATCAGTCATTTTCAGTTATCCCTTAAAGCGCCAAGAAAAACTGCATCTGAAAATGTCGTCTGTTTGTCGTCTGCTGAATATTCTTGCAAACTTTTCAAACCTGTTTTTGCAGACAGGCAAACAGTGTGGACCCAGATCAGACTGCTCAAGGAGCAGTCTGATCTGGGTCCACACTGTTTGCAAAAATGACTTTTAAAATCACAAGCAGATGACAAAGCAGACGACAATAGTTGTGATTGGCGCTTTAAGGATTGAAATCCTTTTTCTGGAGCTTTATACTAAATGCATATATGCATAGGAAAACCACACACATACACACACAGACACACACACAAGGACACACACACACACAAGCTAAATGGTATGGCAGAAATACTTTCACAGATCACCCAGAAACAGAATGTTTGAAGCTACTAATGTCGAAGATACCTTAACTAAACATTGATTATCAGTGGTTTCTGATAAAATGGACAATTTCAGCTATTGTTCAGTCATTCTCCACCTCAATTACAAAGGCTCGACACTCAAGGAGGTCAAGGAAGACATGATGGTCACAGCAGGGGAGATTACCACTTTGTATAAAGCATGGTGAAATGGTAGGCTGCTGAGTCGAAATGTGACAAGAAGATTCTGGAAGCTGTCTTGGAAGAGCAGTCACCATTACCATTACATAAGAGACCATTGCCAAGGTTCTTGCAGCATCATTGTAGATGGAAGAGTACAAATCATTACATTGCTGCAAGGTGTCTGCTTGTTGGGTCCCTATGCTTCTTGAACCTGATCAAAAATGGATTCAGCACAACTTCTCAAGGGAGAATGACAGCTTAGTTTTCTCTGGCAATTCGTGACCACAGATGTAACCTGGTTCCATCACTTCCAGCCAGAGCTGTTCAGAGCTGTGGAAAGGTTCTCTGTCTTCCAAGAAAGCTAAGACCATGATGTCTGCAGGCAAGGTGATGGCCTATATTTTAGAGGCTGCAAAAGGAGTACTGTTGTTGGACTACCTAAAAAGGGTCACACTACCACCAGGGCATCCATTGACAAGAAGGGTGCTCTTTAACCAGAACAATGCTCTGATACACACATCCACAGTTGCCAAACATGGCCACTAGGTGGATTCCAGCTTGTTAAACACTACTCCTGATGAAGTTATGAATATGTGGACCACTTCCAGAGGGCCCCAGATGGTGCCCTCTGCATTGAAGATATGCATCTGCTTCATGACCACTGGTTTAAATTTGTTAATGAAGGTAGGGACTATGTTGTTATTTGGAAAATGACTGTTTGATTTTCTAAAACGGACACCAAGTGCTCTTGGAGCATACTCTCAGAAGAGGAAATCTGCTTTTTAAATACACCATTATAGCAACTTGTTTTGGGAATTTTTGAGTTGATTTAATTAGAAATTAGGAAAAATCCTAAAAATACCGTCACAACTCTAAGTAATGGGACAGACAGGCCTGTACAAACAGATCAGATGTTGCAGAATGTGGCATCTGATCAGGGTCTGCACTGTCTGCCACTCATCCAGCAGTATTTAGACACATGAAGAGGTAATAAAATGGACTTGAAATTTTAGGACAATGATAGTAAGATTTAAGATGTCCAAATATTATGGTCAGTTAATGCAGGAGAAATTATTTCTACTAATCAGAAAAAAAAAAAAAAAAAAAAAAAAAAAAAATCAACATTACCATGGCTAGTTGTTTTCGATAATAGATTATGAGTGACTACTTAGTGATTTAAGGGCTCTTGAAGAAAACATTTTTGCTTAATTTGCATTCTTATTTATTTATATTTAGAATTTTGGACAACATAATATTATATATATCATGCATATGTGTCATGGCATAGGAACAGGCATTGACATTTTTTGTCCTCTCCTTTTGTACTGTAAAATGCACATAGAACAAAACAAGATTTTCATGCAAATATATTGTTTCTCATACAGTACTTTATATGCAAATTTTCATATATTTTATGCTGGCCTCAGTGGCTCAGTTGGATGCCTGTCTGACTGGTGATCAAGAGGTTGTGGGTTGGACCCCCGCCGGGTCGGCAACACTTTCGTGAAGATTGACCATGAAGTACGGTCATTCTCTTTCCTCTGCTCATTCAAGAAGGGCAGTTGTCAGATTCTGGCTAAAGAATGTGCACAGTACTGTTAGGTAAACTGACCTCGCTCGACATGGCTCCACAGAGTTGACTGGACTATAAAACCTCAACACAAACAAACATACATGTATATTTTATGGTATAGTTACATTAATTTCCTTGAAAAACAGGTTTGGTATGATGGGCTGCCAATCATAATGATACTGGTGTGAATCTAGCTAAGTTTTTAAGAGTACTATGAATAGGATAGCTCTTTAACACATTGTTTTTGAAAAAAAATAAACAAAAAAAAAAAAAAAAAACAAAAAAAAATTCAAACATTTTTAAAAAAAAAACAAACAAAACCTTTCATTCTTAAAACATTTGTACATGTTACAAAAAATCTCATTGCTACTCATTTTCTGAGATTGCAAGTATGGCATCTGATTAGCTTTTCACCCATTTAATAGAAGTTTCTGTTGTTAAATTAAAAGCTATGACTGATTGAATTAAATATATCTCTATTTTTATTAGAGATATCTTTAATTAATTAGAGTATTTTTAAATGTATATCAGTTCAATAAAGATATCTTTAATTGAATTAAAGATATCATTATTTGTGCATAAATAGATATCTTTATGTAAATAAAATAAAGATATCTATAATAAAGATGTCCATAACTGGGTTATCTTAAAGATACATTAATTGAATTAGAAATATCTGATTCAATTAAAGATATCTATTTCTATTATACATATCTTTAACTGTATTAGAGATATTTTTTAATCTTTAATATGGAAAATCTTAAATACAGTTAGAGATATTGAATTAAAGACATTTCTGTCAAAATGGTATGTAAAGATACATTAATTGAATTAGAAATAATATCTGATTCAATTAAAGATATCTATTTCCATTACACATATCTTTAACTGCATTAGAGATATTTTTAATCTTTAATATGGAAATCTTAAATACGGTTAGAGATATTGAATTAAAGACATTTCTGTTAAATGGTAAAAAACCAAACAGGCTGCCACATGTTGCTCTTTAGTCTCCTGAAGTTGATAATTATATGGTTTCATCCAGAATCTGCTTATTGCCTAATAATCACTGGATTAACAGCATGACACTAAATAACATAATCGATAATTCTAGAATTCTACTGATAATAATTATTCACTCTTGGCAGTTGCTGGATGAAAAGACAGTCAAATGTAGTCTATAAATGCCTTTATGTCAGTTTGCTCCCAGTCATACAGAAATGAGGCTTGTATATGGGGATTACAGTATCTCAAAAAACAGATTCCTAAAAATATCCCATATCCAAAAACTGGATTTTTCAATATCCCTAGATTGTGATATGTGAATTGTGATATCCCATATCCCATACCCCTAAATTTTTAGATATCCCATATCCCTAAAATTCAAAATATCACAGTCTCTCTCCCTAAATTAATCCTTAAAGTGCTAAGCAAATTTGGAGCAAGTACATTCTTAAATTAATTTTGTTATTTTTCAGGAAAAAAAAAGACTTGACATTTCATGTGAATCATCTGCCTAAGACTTGACAGTTCATGTGATTCATCTGATTCACATGAAATCTCAAGTCTTATTTTCTCTGAAAAATAGGGGAAAATCAAATTATCATCTGCTGTAGTCATGAATATTGCTTTAAGGGTTAATGCAGCAATAATCCTTACCCAAAAACCCCAAACAAGCCTCAGAAATATCTACCCTGTTAACATGTTCTTTAAAGACTTGTTTAGATTCACAGTAGGGTGGTTTGCAGTTCCATTTATCCAAAATTGTTTTTTTTTTTAATTCATTTTTAGTTGTTTTTGTTTTGTTTTGTTTTGTTTTTATTTCTGTTCTTATTTTATAAACAACATCAGTATAGCTTATATACAGCTGTATAAAAGTGCATCCATAAACAATTATTTTATACTAAATGCGAAGTCTAGGTCATGATAAATGAAATTTGAGCTATAAATAGAATATCATTCACTCAGTCTAAAACCAAATACTTCTTATTTCCTTATCAAACATGAGTCTTTCCTGAAACAAATAGCTTTAATTGTATATTAACAAACTGATGCAGTTATTCTGAAAGCATTCTACATGAGCATTTTCCAGTCTTGGTAGTTTTCAAGGTTTGGAACAAAACTACTTAATGCTTAGCACCCTGGGCAACATCCATCACTTGGAATAGAATAAGATAGCTCCACAAATATTTACTATTTGGACATCTTAAATCTAACTATAATTGTCCTAAATTTCAACAAGTCCATTTTATTACTTCTTCATGTGTCTAAATACTGCTAGATGAGTAGCATTTAGCGCAGACCCTGATCAGATGCCACATTCTGCAGCATCTGATCTGTTTGTACAGGCCTGTCTGTCCCAATACTTACTGTTGTGGCAGTATTTTTCCTAATTTCTGATTAAATCAGCTAAAGAATTTACCCCAAACAAGTTGCTATAATGGTGTATTTAAAAGGCAGATTTCCTCTTCTGAGATTATGCTCCAAGAGCACTTGGTGTCAGTTTTAGAGAATCAAACAGTCATTTTCCAAATAGCAATACAGTCCCCGCATTCATTGACACATTTAGACCAGTGGTCATGAAGCAGATGCATATATTCAATGTAGAAGGCACCATCTTGCACCCTCAGGAAGTGGTCCACATATTCATAACTTCATCAGGAGTAGTGTTTAACAAGCTGGAATCCACCTAGTGGCCATGCTTGGCAACTGTGGATGTGTGTGCCAGAGCATTGTTCTGATTGAAGAACACCGTTCTTGTCAATGGAGGTCCTGGTGGTAGTTTAACCCTTTTTAGGCAGTCCAACAGCAGTACTCCTTTTGCATCCTCTAAAATATAGACCCATCATCTTACCTGCAGACATCATGGTCTTCGCTTTCTTGGGAGGCAGAGAAACTTTCCACAGCTCTGAACAGCTCTGGCTGGAAGTGATGGAACCAGGTTTCATCTGTGGTCACAAATTGCCAGAGAAGGCTAAGCTGTCCTTCTCCCTTGACATGTTGTGCTGCATCCATTTCTGATCAGGTTCAAGGAGCATAGGGACCCAACAAGCCGACACCTTGCAGCAATGTCATGATTTGTACTCTTCCATCTACAATGATGCTGCAAGAACCTTGGCAATGGTCTCTTATGTGGTAATGGTGACTGGCCTTCCAATACAGCTTCCAGAATCCTCTTGTCACATTTCAGCTCACCAGCCCACCTTTTCACCATGTCTTATATGAAGGGGTAATCTCCCCTGCTGTAACCATCATGTCCTCCTTGACCTCCTTGAGTGTTGAGCCTTTGTGATTGAGATGGAGAATGACTGTACAATGGACCAAAATTGTCCATTTTATCAGAAACCACTGATGATCAGTGTTTAATTACGGTATCTTCAACAGATAAAAAACTGAAAACATTCTGTTTCTGGGTGAAAGTCCTCCTGCCATACCATTCAGCTTGCGTGTGTGTCCTTGTGTGTGTGCGCGCGAGTGTGTGTGTGGTTTTCCTATGCATATATGCATTTAGTACAAAGCTCCAGATAGTGCATTTTAACCGAAAATGATTTTTTTTTCCAATTTTTCCACAATGTACACTGTAGGGTACTCATTAGGAGCCGCTCACTAAGACGTTTTTCATGAGTACCAACAATGTATCTATGGCAAAAATAAATATGGATTGAAGTATGTAAAGTTTAGGGATATTTATCATATCTTAAATACAGTACTAATGGAGACACTAACCATAATCACTCTCTGGGCAAATTCAGCTGATGACAAATGTTTTGGTGGGGGAATAAGACAAACACCTGGGACCAGTTGTTCAAAGCATCATTAGCTTAACGAGCTCGTTAGTGGTCAAAATATTAACTGTTCTAGTGAGTACAATATCTAAATCACAGGTATGTTTGCTGAAGAAATGTGAGTAGCGGCAAAAGCAAAAGCTACTCACAATTTTTCAGCAAAAAATATTAGCATTTATGCCATATTTAATGATCAAAATTTTAATGATATGTTAAATAAGGACATCGTTAGTTTCCAACAACTGGGCCTTGTACTTTTTGGTTGAAAAATGCCTTTTGTGGAGTGATCTTATTTTATTCCAAGTGATGGATGTGGGGTTGTCTTCGAGGCTCTCTCAGCAAAACTCAACAGCACGCTTCTTCACCGTTGGACCACCATGTATTCTTCGATCGTGAGTGGTAAGCCCTTGTGACTGAGGTAGTGGATGACTGTCTGATGGCCAGTGTTGACCATTTTTATTTTATAAAAACCACTGATGCACAATGATTAACCCTTAAAGCCTCAAACACAACTGCAGGGAACAACATTTGATTTTTTAAAATTGATTTTCTTAGAAAATAATGCTTTACATTTCATGTGAATCATCTGTCTGGCCAATGATTTGCATGAAATGCCATATATTATTTTCTCTGAAATGTAATCAAAAAGAAATCTAGACTGTCATCTGCTACAGTGTTTTAAGGCTTAATCATGTAATGGAAAAAATATTAAAAGCTTCTGTGTTTTTGTTGTTCTTTTAATTGATATGGCATGGCCTGGCATGGCTCATATAAAATTAAACGCAAGTTACGAGGAGGTGTGTGTAAAATGAGTTCTGGCCAACCAAGGTTTTTGGACCATCCGTGATCTAGCCTTCAAAGTTAAACTGTACATTGTATCTTCCTCCAGAATGTCCAGTTTATAAAAGGGTATGTCACCCTTACTGCTCCCCACTCTCACTCTGGTTGTCAATATACACACATAACTGTACAAAATCAAACCATTGTGATCAGGGGCCAGGTAAGATAAATATTTGTATTTAAACTCAGTATGGAACAAAAATCATGATAAATTTGATTAAAATGATTTTTAGCTTGCCTGTACGAAAGTACAGGAAGATATCGTTGTCGCCCTCATCAGCGTTCGAATCTCACTTCAGTCTAAAAGATTTGTTTACCTTCAAATCTCAACCACTGGTTAGAACTCTTTGATATTTGGAATATAATCATATAGTAGCATATCCTTCTATTCTGTAACATACCCCTGGGGTGGGGCTTAGGGGTAAAAACAATAGGTCAAGCTCACTATAAAGCTTTATGGCAAAGGTTTTTTTAAACATTCATATCTCAGCAACCACTTCCTCGACCTTTCCAGATTTGGAGTATAATCAAAGCATAGCATCATTACGAAAACACGCCTATTCAAATATACTGCAAATTTTATCACCAAAAAATGAAAATTTTCAGATGAAAAATTCTGATAATTTTCAGGTTTCTGCTCAAAACATAGATTGTTGGTACTCGTTAGAACCGCCTCAACGAGGCGGTTCTAACGAGTACCCACAATCTATGTTTTGATCAGAAATAAGAAAAATAATGCATACCCCTGTAAACCCCAGTTTTACTATATAAAAGTGGGGTTTAAGGGGGTCAAAATTATATAGGTATGTTTTCGTGATGTAATCTTCTGTTCTATGACATCATACCCCAGGGTCAGACCTTTGCGTTGGGCATAGTGGTCAAAAATTAGATTTAATCTCACTTCAAAATTAAATTTACAACAATTGTTTTTATCATTCATATATCAGCAACCACTGGTCAGAACACTTCTATATTTGGAACATAATTATATCATAGCATAACCTTATATTCTATAACACCACACCCCAGAGTTTGACCCTCGAGCGTTCTTAGGGATAAATCATAAGGTCACAAAATTTGTTTGAACATTTATATCTCAGCACCCTTCCATATTTGGAACATAACCATGTCATACCATAACCTTAAATTCCGTAACACAATACACCAGAATCCGATCCTGGAGAGGGCTTTAGGGGTAAAAAATTGGGGCACACTCACTCTAAAGTTTTACGACGACGTTTTTTGAACATATCTCAGCAATCACTGGAAAGAACCCTTCCGTATTTGGAACATAATCATATAGCATAACCTTAGATTCTCTAACACCATATCCCAGGGTCTACCCTGGAGCAGGTCTAAGGAGTGTAGAATTAGATCACACTCACTTTATTATAATAAAGTTTTACGACAAGGTTTTTTAAACCTTTATATCTCAGCAACCACTTGATGGAACCCTTCCATACTGGAAACATAATCAGTTCATAGTATAACCTTATATACTGTACACCATACCCCAGGGTCATCTGATTAAAAGGGTTATGTCTGTCTGTCCAAGCACGCGTCGGTCAGTCCATCTGTTCTGTCTCTCACAAATTTGCCTGAATTTGATAATATTTGGTAGATTAGTTTGATGAAATTATTATAGGCATGTAGGACAAATCCAGGAGGCATGTCACATGAGAATGGTAACTCACACTGCCTTAATGTTTTGAGTTACTTCCCCTTATAACTGATTTTGAATCTTTAACGCTCCATAATTCCTATACCCTTTCAGGTAGGTCGATGACAGTTGATAGATAGGTCATCATTATCATCGTGGATTTTTTTTATTAACGTGCAGATACAGGGGCAACATCCACATCAGTGGGCCCCCTTCCATGGCAGATCTCGCACCAGATCACCACGTGTGTCTGTCATGATCTATATATAGCCGAGAGCTTCCACTCTGGAATCCCTCTCTGTCGGCTGCTTCCATGTTATCTTTGGCCTCCCAAGGGACATAGCAATGCATTGAAAAAAACGTTCGATCGAGCATATTGAAAGTTGCGTAGCCTTGCTTTAACAGCGTGTGAATTGCCTTGTTAATACACGGCTTTTCGCCGGTCAGTGCGACACTGCTTTCTATGCAATAACTATTAAACCTACATTTATATTACGTGGCATTCACTTTCTCCCTAATAAGGACTCAAAACAATGCAGCTGCATGTATGACCATGCCCTGTTTGGTAGACTGGCTCCAGTCTCCAGTGATTTTTTTTCTTATAATCCTCTTTGATACTTCACCGAAATAAAACCGAAATATCATGACTGAAGACTCCATGGTTGCTAGTGACCAGTCTTTATAGTCCTGATATTATTTTCAGTTTTATTTCAGCGGATTATTAAATCGGATTATCAGAAAAAAATAGTCACTGGAGACTGGAACCAGTCTAGTGCTTTGGGGGCTGACAGGTAGAGCTCTGTGCTTTGCGGTTGTAGCTTTTCTTGAATGTCTTCACTTGTGTTCTTGCATGGGTGTTCATGTCGAAAACGGTTCAGCCGACTTTTTAATAAAAAGTTGTTTGGGGAGGCCGCATTTACTATGTACACTGTAAAGAAACTGGTTAGAGAAAGTATTTGCCCGTATTTTAACGCTGAACGTCTTTTGAATAATTTAAGGGATGGCCACGTGTTGAAGTATATATGGTCATTATAAACAACGTTTATTAGTTAACATGGTCTATATCATGCATTATCTTGAATTAAGGTAATTTTTCACGGATCGGGTGAGTCACAAATTAATGATCTGGTGTCATTTTCCAATGCTCATCCGTTGAAAAGTAACCTTGATCAGTTTTAAACATTTAACAGTTATACACAAACGGTTCAAATAATATTATCATCGTGGATTTTTTATTAATGTGCAGATACAGGGGCAACATCCACATCAGTGGGCCCCCTTCCAGATAGCTGGCTTGCTGCACGCATGGCAGATCTCGCACCAGATCACCAGGTGTGTCTGTCATGATCTATAGCCGAGAGCTTCCACTCTCTGGAATCCTGTCGGCAGCTTCCATGTCATCTTTGGCCTCCCAGGCCCACGTTTTTCATCAGCTTTATGTCACACAAGCTGTCCTGACGTCACCATTGGAGCGTATCACATGTCCAGCAGAGCCTTCTCTCCTTCAGAATGAGATCCAGATCCTCAATGCCAAGCCGCGCAAGTAGCTCATAGGACCTGATAGTGACAGTGTCTTGCAGCTTTTAAAAATAAATAGAAAGCACTATTTGCGGACGCTAATGCTGGTGCCATTGCAACAGCAACCGCCCTGTACATTCGTACACGTCAGAATACTAAGATTTAAAGAAATAAACTTTGTTGAGAGCGAATTTATAACGCTCAATGAAAAATATAATGAACAGACACTTCAGAATTGTTTACCCTTAAAGCGCCAAGTAAATGCAGTCGACGACATTCTCGATTTTATTTCAGTTTTTCAGAAAACATAAGGCTGGACATTTCATATGAATCGTCTGCTTGGCAGACGAGTTACATGAAATGTCTAACCTTATTTTCTTTGAAAAATGAAATAAAATCGAGAATGGCGTCTGCTGCAGTTTTGTTAGGCACTTTAAGGGTTAACTCATTTGTTAACTGAAGGTGAATTCAACAGATGACTCAAGACATATTTTTTTCTTATTTTTTCATCATCCCCAATAATTTCAAGGCCCTAGCTAAATGAGTTTTCCAGATTTCATTATCATTTACAAGGGGCATAAATCAGAAACAAAAATTTGATTTTTTTTAAATTGATAGGTAATCTACTCATAATTCCCTTTAAATTAACCAAGTTTCAAGGCTCTGCTAGCTCAAGTAGTTATTGAGACATTCAAGTTGTTCACAAGATTTCATTATCATTTATACACAAGAGGCATAACTCAGAAATTCGAATTCAGATTTTTTTTCCAAAAGTTCAGCTAACCGATTAATTTACTCGTCATCATGAATATGCTGACCAAGTTTAAAGGTCATAAATCAGCAGTTTTTTTTAGATATCTTGTTCACAAGATTTCAACATTATTCATTTACAAGGGGCATAACTCATAATTTAAAATTCAGAATTCTTTCATAAGTTAATCAGGTAATATACTAATCATCCAAAATTAGCTTAAGTTTCAAAGCCCTAGCTCAAGTAGTTTTCCAGGGCCCAGTTGTTCAAAGCGTCCTTAGCTTAACGAGCTCGTTAAGGGTCATTTCGTTAACTGTTTTAGCAGATTCAATATACAATTTTCTGAAATTTTTTGCTGAAAAAATGTGAGTAGCTTTTGCACTGCAAAAGCTACTCGCATTTTTTCAGCAAAAAATTTCAGAATATTTGCGTATCACTCGATGTAAATTTTAACGAATCGTTAACTAAAGACGTCGTTAGCTTTGAACAACTGGGCCCAGATATTTTGTTCGCAAGATTTCATTATCATTTACATGTATATATACAGGAGGGTCGGCCTTGGTGGCTCAGTTGGATGCGCCGTCCGACTGGAGACCAGGAGGTCGCGGGTTCAACCCCCACCGAGGTCGGCAACATTCTTTCGTGGAGATTGATCATGAAAT
Organism: Anodontia alba; assembly: GCA_964016985.1. Taxonomy (NCBI): domain Eukaryota; kingdom Metazoa; phylum Mollusca; class Bivalvia; order Lucinida; family Lucinidae; genus Anodontia; species Anodontia alba. Next base: position 38,123,322 of record OZ024830.1, read on the forward strand.
ATTTTCTACGGTCATTCTCTCCCTTCCGCTGATTCAATAAGGGCAGTTGTCAGTTTCTGGCGAAAGAATGTGTACAATACTGGTTAACCGCTTAGAGGACTAAGCCTGCCCAGTAAACGTGTGGGTAGGTAAACTGACCGCGCTCGACATGACCCCATTGGGTTGACTAAAACCTCAACACAAACAAATATACAGGTGGTATATAGAGAAATTAAAGGTCAGACTTTTTTCAAAAGTTAAGCAGGTTATCTACCAATCATCCCTAATAAGCTGACCAAGTTTCAAGGCCTCTCTCATGTAGTTTTTGAGATATCTTGTTCACAAGATTTCATTATCATTTATTCGCAAGAGACCAAACTCAAAAACTAATATTCAGAATTTTTTCATAAGTTCATTTGGTAATCTAATCATCATCCCCAATAGTCCAACTAAATTTCAAGGCCCTAGAGTAGTTTTCCAGATTTCATTATCATTTATTTATAAGAGGCATAAATCAGAAATAAAAAAAGAATGATTTTTTTTTTCAAGTTGATCAGATTAGTTTACTCATCATTCCATACAAGTTAACCAAGTTTTAGGCTCTAGCTCGACTAGTTTTTTAGCTACGTTGTTCACAAGATTTCATTATCATTTATTCACAAGAGACTCAGAAAATTAAAAATCAGATTTTATTAGCTCACCTGAGCAAGGTTCAGGATGAGCTAGTGACTCGGGTGAGCTATTGTGATCACTTGCCGCCTGTCGTCCGTCCATCCTTTGAACGACTTCTCTTCTGTAACCCTGGGCCAATTTTCTTCAAACCATGTGGTGCCATTCTGTTAAAGGGGGATTGAAAATTTATACAAATGGTCACGGTCCGTTAATCAAGTTGGCCGCCATGCCTATATATAGTGAAAACACTTAAAAATATTCTTCTCCAGAACCAAAAAATCTTCAAGGCTGAATCTTGGTATATAGCATCATGGACTCAAGGTCTACCAAGTTTGTTCAAATGATGACCCTAGGTTGACCTTTAACCTTTTTACGGCAAGGGGAAATGTTGAAAAGTCATTTTCTCAAATGTATGAAAGACTAATGGCTGAAACTTACAATGAGTGATAACTATTGTTTTACTACTCAGTAGTAAAACATTGTAGTTATAAATTTTGTCCCCTGGGGGTTATCTGCCCTTGCCCCTAGGCTATATACATGTATAAAATTGTCTAATTTTTAAGTCTTCTAGTCTGAAATTATTTGAGAAATTTTCACCAGATTTCACATGGGGCCTTCTGTCAAAAGGGTATTGTCAGTTTTGTTCATATGGTTCCACGCCATTAAACCTGATTGCTGCCATGCCCATATGGTAAAACACTTCAAAATCTTCTTCTCCAGAACGAAGAAAGCTTCAAGGCTGAATCTTGGTGTATAGCATTGAGGACTCGAGGTCTACCAAGTTTGTTCAAATTGTGACCGTAGGTTGACCTTTGACCTTTTTACGGCAAGGTCAAATTTGCGTCCCTGTACATTTATATGGGGAAAAGGATATCGTCATTTTCCCAAAATGAATTAAAGACTAATGGCTGAAACTTATACGATTAAAGTAGTAAAACATTTTAGTTATAATCAAAATTTTGTCCCCATAGGGTTATCTGCCCTTGCCACTGGGCTATATACATGTATAAAATTGTGTAAATTTTTTAATTTCTTCTCGGAAACCGCTTGAACAATTTTTTAGCAGAATTCACATGGGGCCTTCTGTCAAAAGGGTATTGTCAATTTTTCAAACGGTTCCGCGAAATTGAACAAGATGGCTGCCGTGCCCATATATGGTAGAAACACTTAAAAATATTCTTCTTAAGAACCAAGAAAGCTTCAAGGCTGAATCTTGGTATATAGCATCAAGGACTCAAGGTGTACCAAGTTTGTTCAAATGATGACTAAGTGGCCTTTGACCTTTTTACGGCAAGGACAAATTAGCGTCCCCATGAATTTGTATGGGGAAAATGTTGAAAAGCCATTTTCACGGAATGTATTAAAGACTAATGGCTGAAACTTGCAATATGTGATTGAAGTAGTAAACATTTTAGTTATAATCAAAATGTTGTCCCTTAAGAGTTACCTGCCCTTGCCACTGGGCTATACACATGTATAAACTTATGTAATTTTTAAATGTCTTCTCTGCAACTGCTTGAATAATTTTCACCAGATTTCACATGGAAAGGGTATTGCCAATTCGTTCAAATGGTTCCGCGCAATTGAACAAGATGGCCGCCATGACCATATATGGTAAAAACTATTGAAAAGCTGCTTCTCCAGAACCAAGAAAGCTTTGGGACTGAATCTTGGTATATAGCATTGAGGACTCCAGCTCTACCAAGTTTGTTCAAATCTTGATTATAGGCTGACCTTTTTATGGCAAGATCAAATTTACGTCTATCTAGATTTGGTGGGGGTGGGGCTGAAAAATCATTTTTTTCATGTATTTTAGACTAATGGCTGGGCTGAACTTGACAATGTATTATTTAAGTAGCAAAACGTTTTAGTTAGGATCAAAATTTGCAGCCCCCCCCCTCCCCCTTGGGGATTATCTGCCCTTGCCCCTGTGCTATATACAGGTATAAAACCATGAAATCTTTAAACCTCTTCTTCTCTAACACCTCTTGACCAATTTTCACCTGATTTCACACGGGGCCTTCTGTCGAAGGGATGTTGACACTTTGTTCCAATGGTTCTGTATCACTGAACAAAGTGGCTACCATGCCCATATATGGTAAAAACATTTAAAAATCTTCTTCTCTAGTACTAAGAAAGCTTTGAGGCTGAATCTTGGTATACAGCATTGGGGACTCAAGGTCTACCAAGTTTGTTAAAGTGATGAAACTAGGATGACCTTTGACCTTTTCATGGTATGGTCAGATTTGTATGTCCCAATTGCTGTAGCAATACTAGGAGACTGTTGCATGGCATTTGCAAATATGCAGATGAGCGAACTGTGGCCCGTGGGCCTCTTGTTTTGAATTCAAAAGTTAATCGGGTAATCTACTCATCATCCTGAATGTGTTGACCAAGCTCAAGTGTTTTTGAGATATTTGTTCGCAAGATTTCATTATCATTTATTTACAAGGGGCATAACTCAGAAATTAAAATTATTTTTTTTTCTAAAAAGTTAATCAGGTAATCTACGTATCATCCCAAATGAGCTTACCAAGTTTCAAGGCCCCAGCTCAAAAACTTTTTGAGATATTTTGCCCACAATATTATAGCCAATAGACCATGATGCAAAAATAAAAAAAAGGGCATAATTCTTCATATAATATTTTGGATTTTTTTTCTTCAAAAAGCAGTTCATCTAGTCATCCCAATCAATAAGGGGCATAACTCAGAAATTAAAATCAGATTTTTTTTTCAGAAGTTAATCAAGTAATCTACTTATCATCCCAAATAAGCTTACCAAGTTTCAAGGCCAGAGCTGAAGTAGTTTTCGAGGTATCTTCTTCACAAGATTTCATTTCAGTTCATCTATTTATCGTTACCAATAATCTGATCAAGATTCAAGTCCCTAGCTCTAATAGTTTTTGAGATATTTTGCCCACAATATTATATCCCATAGACCATGATGCAAAAATCAAAAAAGGGACATAACTCGTCATATAATGTTTTGGATTTTTTTTTTTCAAAAAGCAGTTCATCTAGTTATCCCCATCAATAAGGGGCATAACTCAGAAATTAAAATCAGATGTTTTCAAAAGTTAATCAGGTAATCTACTTATCATCCCAAATAAGCGGACCAAGTTCCAAGGCCATAGCTGAAGTAGTTTTCGAGATATCTTGTTCACAAGATTCCATTTCAGTTCATCTACTCGTCACCACCAATAAGCTGACCAAGTTTCAAGCATCTAGCTCAGATAGCTTTTTAGGTAACTGGTCAACTTGTACCTATTTTTGGTCAACTCGTACCTCCCAAGTCAACTCGTACCTAATTTGGTCAACTCGTACCTAGTTTGGTCAACTCGTACCTCTTAAAAAAGAGATAGCAGACTGAAAGAGGAGTGGATAGATAGATAGATAGATAGATAGATAGATAGATAGATAGATGACAAACAGTGAAGACCCACATTAGATGCTGCAGAAGGCTGCTTCTGATCAGGGTCTCCACTGTTTGCAAACAGTTCAACCAGTTCAGCCGTTTTTATCTAAAGAATAACTGAATCACTAGGCTTTCTTAAAATCGAAATTAGAATCTTCTAATATATAATGCGGGGATATATAATGTGGGGTAAATTATTCAGTCTATAAATGGGTTACAGTTTTGCAAGTCTCAGCAGCTCAAAGGAAGTCATTTTTAACACTTGCATGCTGGGTGACAAATTCAGCAGATGAGATTTTGAAATATTTTTTTTTTTACTCTTTCCAAGAAAATGGGATCTGACACTTAATGCAGATTGTCTCCTAAGGAGACAATTTGCATTAAGTGTCAGATCACTTCAGTTTGTCGTCTGCTGAATCTGCCCATAGCGTGATAAGTGTTAAAGTCAAGGCATTCAATGGTATTCAATGACTAAGCAAACAATGAATACATCTCTAGATGTATTTATTTTTCAATCATGAGTTTTAATATTTTGTTATTTCTCCAGGAAATATATGTTGTAGAAAAACCATTAGAAGTGTATCAGTGAGGCCCTTCAAATGAGTATCCTCAGCATATGTTTTCGTGGAGAAATAAGGAAAATATTTATCTGGATATTCCTCTTTTCTGGAGCTATGCGGAATGCGTTATGTGCAGGCAGATCTAAGCAAACACTGCTAACTTTTCTCCCAGCTCATGACTTCGTTCAGTTACAGTTATTTTGAAGTTCAAGGGACTCTCTGAAGTACGAGATACCGGTACCTCGACATATCAGATTTACAGAACCCTTAAACCGCCAATCACAATAGCAGCAGAAAATAATTTTATATTTTCTTTTTCATAGAATAAAGTCTTGACATTTCATGTGAATCATCTGCCTAGCAGATACTTCACATGATAATGCCATGACATTTTTTCTCTGAAAAAAAAAAAAATCAAAATGGTGTCTGCTACAAATTTTGCTTGGGGCTTTAAGGGTTTATGAATAAATAAATCAGTCACATTCCACAAATTAATATGTATTTGACAACTGAAATTAGATTCTAAGGTACGACAACCCAAAATAGGCATGATTTGAAAAAAGGGGTACGAGCAGACTAAGTACGAGTTGACCAAAAATAGGTACGAGTTGACTAAGGTACGAGTTGATTAAGGTACGAGTTGACCAGAAACCGCTTTTTAGATATTTTGCCCACAAGATCATATAGACCGTAATGCAAAAATCGAAAAAGGGACATAACTCATCATATATTTTCGGATTTATCAGTTAATCTACTCATTATTGCCAATAAGCTGACCAAATTTTAAGTCCCTAGCTCAAATAGTTTTTGAGATATTTTGCCCACTAGGTCTCAAAGACCCTAATGAAAAAATCGAAAAAAAAAAAAGGCTTAACTCCGGAACCACGAGTCCGATCGAAAAAATACGGGTCCGGTCATTTTCCATCCTAATTCCACATATAAACTTTTAAGATCCTATCTTTAACGTTTTTCGACCGTGTGGTGAGGCGTGACGAACGAACCAACGGCGATTCAACCAACGAAAAGGCCCAAAGCAATATGTCCTACCAACTTCTTTGGGGACATAATTATTATAGGGATCAAACGTTGTTTTTCATGCATTAACAATCGCCAGGCCCCGAGGGAGGTGTTGAAAACTGAGGCCGGATGCCGCGGTTTTCAACAGCTCCCTAGGAACCTGGCGAATGTTAATGCATTGAAAAACCATGTTCGATCGCAATTATTGCATTAAAACTGAAAACATTTGCTACATTTGGCGTTATTTCTTGCACTATTTTGTTTGCCCCCCCCCCCCCCCCCCCCCCCCCCCACACACACACACCATCACACCCAACCCAATGTCCCTTACAAGCTTGTATTACTAAAATTCCATTCTTTTAAAAAGGCTCCGCCCATCGGAGTTTAGAGAATCACGATATGGGTTGTACAATGCTTCCGAGCAGAGCTGCAGACCGACCGACACTTGCGTACCGGTAAACCAGTCTGCACAGGCCGGGATGGTCCCTACACATAAACATTAGTTGTTTACTGTGACGGTGAAAGATACAATTTATTGCAGGTCTTGGGGTGTCATCTCAACGTCGGGTATAAGTCCCACAAAGCAGGAAGGAACGGCTCCGAAATTACGTATACAAAGCAATGTTAACGGGCTCGTTACCTCCCAGCGTCGCCTCAGTCGATGCAACGTTATGACGTTGCATCGACCTTGAGGCGACGTTGTATAAACGTTATTTGCCCGCTGGGCTGGAAGACTTGATAAATTGCGTTTGTCTGTTGATTGGTTACTGGAAAAGCTGAGTTTGAATAGAAACAACAGGACAAGTATAATCAAGTATGTATATCCTGTAAGAAGTGACCTTTCCTTCCTGTTCAGAATTCGTTGCTAAGCTGGTAATTTGTTTGTGTTGAGGTTTTACGGCCCAGTCAACCCAATGGGATCATGTCGAGCGCGGTCAGTTTACCTAACCACACGTTTAGTCCTCTAAGCGGTTAACCAGTATTGTGCACATTCTTTCGCCAGAAACTGACAACTGCCTTCTTGAATCAGCGGAAGGGAGAGAATGACCGTAGAAAATATTTCATGCTAAGCTGGTTAAAGTACAGGGCCCAGTTGTTCAAAACTAACAATGTCGTTAGTTAACGATTCGTTAAAATTTACATCGAGTGATACGCAAATATACTGAAATTTTTTGCTGTAAAAATGTGAGTAGCTTTTGCAGTGCAAAACGCTTTGAACAACTGGGCCCGTACAGGTGACTGTACTTAAAGACTCAACAAAATGCGCCTAAACTGAGATTTCTGCTCAAAACGTACATTGTAGGTACTCGCTAGAACTGTCTCAACCATAGATTGTATTACAGTATGTAAAGTTGGACTTATTGTGATTTTTTTCTCTTTTTGTTTCTTCTTTGCATAGACTCGTTTCCAGGAAGACGTGAAAGAGTGCATGATAAATTGCGTTTGTCTGAATTATGAGTTTGAATATGGTTTATTGGAAAACCTGATACGCTGTATCTGAGTATACGAGGGGTGATCAAAAAGTTAGCGAACTATCTACATAGTATTTGTATGGCTTGACATACGTCTGTCAAAGCTGGTCAATTTAAACCAATATTAATCTTACTCAAAACAAACGATTGCGTTAAAATGAAACTCGCATAAAAATGTGAGTAAGCGTTACGTTTATTACGTCATGTGATGACGACCCGGATTCAAAAAGCGTAAAACAGCGACTTGTGTCACATGGTTACTTGATTAACTATAAATATTGTCATGGCGGCCCAATTTTCAAGACATTTTCACACATTATTATTTATGTATAACCGTTTTCAGTTATTCTATAGAAATTATGTCAAAACATCAAAAAATAAAGTTTTTACAGCCGTTTATAAGTCCGAGATTGAGTTGCACTGCGACAGCTTATAATATGCTAATATTTACCAGGGCTTTTTAAAAGTTAATATTATTATCAAAGGAACATATTCGACCGAATATGGCACATGTATGAAATTCATTTCACTTATTTGCAAGTAATAGAATTTCTAATGTGTGACAAACTCGTTCGTGTTAAAATAAGAAAATCTGCAACATGTATTCGTCACACTTTTCCAAATGTGTTCTCGATGTGACATATCCGTTCCGTGACATATATGGTTCAACATGCCTCAATAAATTGATCAAATAAAGTAAATTTGATTCAGGGAACTGACAAATATGCAACCGAATTCCCGTGTTGAAAAACTGGCTACTTCGCAGCACCAGATTTCTTTGATATTCAGGTTATAGATATTCTTGTATGACGCGCGCCTGTGTAATGTCGTGACGAACCAAATGCCGTTTACAATGTAAATATATCATTAATTTTCTTTAATTTTGATGAAAAGCGCGTAAAAAGACTTTTTTTTTAACCGCATCGCCTTCATCACTGTCACGTGATGTCACGTGCTGAAATAAGTGACGTCACTTTTTCCCTTTAGGACGTCACGAATTTGAAGCGGGAATATGATTTCATGCACATATCACGAAATGCGTGTAACTTTTGTATTTAGGCTTTTATCAGGATAGTTAGCGATTTTTTATCACCCCTCGTATATAGAAACAGTAGATCTAATACATGTATCCTGTTAGAAGTTATCTTTCCTCGTAATTCATTCATTCCTGGATAGCTTGTTACAATACCGATGGCTACATAGCCTAGGCCCTACTTAAGGACTCCTCTTTAAGTTAACCCTTAAAGCGTTTTTGCATACCGGCAAACAGTGTGGGCCCAGATCAGACTGCTCCTAGAGGAGCAGTCTGATCTGGGTCCACACTGTTTGCAAAAATGATTTTTAAAATGACAAGCAGATGAAAAAGCAGACGACAATTGTTGTGATTGGCATTTTAAGGGTTAACAGTGTAACACACCTAAACTGAGATTTTTTTGTTGTTTTACTTCTGCTAAAAAATTGATTGTTGATATTCGTTAGAACTGTCTCAATCATCGATTGCGGGTACTCGTTAACCCACTCATTGACATGATTTTGGCCGGGCCGCGTAGCTCAGTCGAATTCGCGTTCGACTGGACGCGGGTTCGATCCTCCGGTCCGGCACAGCTTTCCATGGAAAACAATTTCTCCTACAACTGATTCAAGATGGGCAGCTGTCGTTGGCTGGAGGAAAGATTGGCGCTTAGTACTGGTGAACGGCTTAGAAGATCTAAGCTTGTCCAGGACATTACGAAAACATGCCTATTCAAATATACTGAAAATTTTACCACCAAAAAATGAAACTTTTCAGATAAAAAATTCTGCTATTTTTCATATTTCTGCTGAATACATAGATTGTGGGTACTCGTTAGAACCGCCTCGACGAGGCGGTTCTAACGAGTACCCACAATCTATGTTTTAAAATAAGAAAACTAATGTATACCCCTGTAAACCCATGTTTTATTATATAAAAGTGGGGTTTAAGGGGTCAAAATTATATAGGCAATTTTTCGTGATGAAAAGTGTGGTCAGTCATCGGCCGTCTCCAAAACGACCTTAAATGTGTTGACGGGGACGTAAAACCTTACAAACAAACAAACAAACAAAAAAAAAACAAAAAAAAAACGCAAATTTATGAGTATCCAGAATATATGTTATAGAGCAGTTAAAAGAAATGTGTACACCTGTAAACTCCCCTTTTCCCTGTGTATAAAGTTTGGTCTGCAGGGACCTTTTTGCATGGACTCGTGACAATATAATAAACGTCTGTGACGAGTTAGAATATGGGTTAGTGGAAAACCAAGTGGCATATAAGAAGCCACTTGTGGAAAACCTAATGCGCTGTATCTGAGAATACAGAAACAATAGGACATTTATGTATATTATGTTGGAAGTGATCCTGTCTTCCTTGCTCTGAATTCATTGTTTGTTTGTTTGTTTTGATGAGGTTTTACGTCCCCGTCAACACATTTTAGGTCACTTTGGAGACGTTGCTGCCATACTTTTTTAACCGACTATGAGATGATATGACATCCCAAGCCGTACTGTCCATTGAAACCGCTTACTGAAGGACGACCCGACTCGCACGCACCGCTTTAGCTGGACATCCTTGGACTTTCTTAGCGGTTTACCAGTTTTAAGTGGTCGGTCGGTTTCAGGTCTGCGAGGAAGCATGCTGCAGCCCTATCTATTTCTCCAAGCCCTTGTGTGTGTGTGTGTGTGGGGGGGGGGGGGGGGGTGGAGGGGGAAGCTTCAGAATTCATTCATAGGCTTTTTAATATACCGGTAGCTGTACTTTGGCGTACTTAATCCACTTAACCCATATACGCCTAGCGTCCTATAAATGGGACATAGGCAAACAGTGCAGATCCAGATGAGACGCCGCATCATGCGGTGTCTCATCAGGATCTACACCGTTTGCTTGTAAGAAACACCAATATATGTTAAAAGTTTAAGGATAGAATCAATCTGACACCCATAAAATGAAGAATGGACTCGTCCAAATGATAAGGATGGAAGAATCCATTCGGCTTAAATGGGTTAATGAGGCCTATTTAACCAATTCAAGCCTAGTGGTCATTTCTATGATCCCTTTAGTTTGGACACGTCGATTTGTTCTTTTAGAGGTGTGGGCCTGTATTTAAAAATTCAAGCAGACCGTGTAGACCCTAATTTGAGATCTGGGTATGCACTGTTTGCTCATGTCCTTTTGACACACCTTTGTGAATAATATGTGATTTTATGATTGTAACTGACAGTGTTTAGATGCAACAATTTAGACATTTTTTCTTATTTCTACTCAAAACATTGATTATACGGGCACCTGTTGGAGCAGCCTCAATTTATATTTCAGAATCTATTGCATTCCTATAATTCTATTTTCCTAATATTTACAAAAGGGTTTAGAGGGCATTATTAGAGGGTAGCTATTGTTACCGATGGCTGCCGATATGTTTTTATACCCGGCCATACGATAGTGGCGGGGTGTTATGGTTTCACGTTGGACGTCCTTGTGTCCGTCCGTCCGTCCGTCAGGGTATGTGCATTGAAATTATTGAGATTTGGTTTGGAATTGCTAATGGGCAAATTTCGTTAATGTTTGACAGAGTTATCTGTCCGTGAAAAGATAATGGCGGCGTAGTATAGTTTAACGTTTTTATTTCTTCTACCATTACGAGAACGTGCCTATTCAAATATACTGAAAATTTTATCACCAAAAAATGAAAGTTTTCAGATGAAAAATTCTGGTAGTTTTCGTATTTCTGCTCAAAACATAAATTGTGGGTACTCGTTAGAACCGCCTCGGCGAGGCGGTTCTAACGAGTACCCACACTCTATGTTTTTGAGCAGTAATAAGAAAAAATAATGTATACCCGTGTAAACCCCAGTTTTACTATATAAAAGTGGGGTTTAAGGGGGTCAAAATTATATAGGCATGTTTTCGTGATGGCACGCTATACCGGCCACCCGTTTCTATATAGTAGAACGGAGGCTCTCAGGGCTATGTATTTTTTTTTCTGATTTCTTCTCGAAACATAGATTGCGGATAAACTATGTTTTGGGTAGAGATAAGAATTTTGACTATCACTTTTTCACAGCCAAACAATTTACATTTAATACATAAACGTATTAAAAAGGGCAAACAATTTGGATGTCAGTTACAAACGCTGGGAGTCCACACAGCATACGGAAACTTATATACGGAAATTACAAAAAGAAGTGCGCAATAAGTTGGAATTCATGATGAGTGGAAATTTACTTACAACCTGTATGAGATTTTTTTACTGAATTTGTCGAGGGTTGACCACAAAGTTGTGAAAATTTAAAAGAAGGATCCAGGGAGTATCACTTCATAAGACACAGGGACCCAAGAAATCAGGAGGAAGAGACCAAACTCAGAGAGGAACTAGCAAAACAAACAGCCTTTTCTTCCCGAAACTGGGTGATTAGACTGCTACAAAGTACTTGACTGGTAGAAACAATCTTTGATTATATGCTTATTCCAGCTTGAAGTGGCCAATTTATACATAAACGGATTCCATGAATTTCAAATCGGTGTTATATCTTTTTGATCATCCTTTGTACTTTCGTTCTTTGTGGAAATTTTACCAAACAGGAAGAAATTCTAAATTTGTAATATTTTCTGAGAAGGCTTCTAAAATGGTTGCGTCAGAAAAGTTTGATCTGTCCTATATAAGGAGTTGAAATCGAACATCACTTCAGTCGCAGAGAAAACTGCACCTGAATCGTAACAGTCTAGAGAAGTAACTTCGAGCTTTAGAGACGTAGTCTATAAAACAGACAAGGCCAAAGGTAAGTCTCTCTCTCTCTCTCTCTCCCTCTCTCTCTCTCTCTCTCTCTCTCTCTGCTTATGTATATAGAACAGTCAACCCTCTTTATAACGACACTGGATACAACGATAAATTTCGTTATAATGACAATTTGATTGTCACGAAACCTTCGCTGAAGAGGTGACAATGAGAAATTATGCAAAAATATTGCAATAAAATTTCAAGCAACATATGTTTTGAATATTTGTTACAATCGCCCCACTGAGGCAATTCTAACAAATACCCAAAACAGGTTATATGGGGAAATAGAAATAAAAAAAGGTCTTTCTTACATATCATTCTGTCCATTAAGAATTCTTTACCTAAGCTAATTCATTTTACATTACGAAAACAAGCCTATTCAAATATATTGAAAATATTACCACCAAAAAAAAAAATAAAAATAAAAAAAATAAATAAATAAATAAAAATTTTAAGATAAAAATTCTTGATATTTTTCATATTTCTGCTCAAAATATAAATTTTGGGTACTTGTTAGAACCGCCTCGGTGAGGCGGTTCTAACGAGTACCCACAATCTTATGTTTTTTGAGCATGGGTACTTGTTAGAACGAGTACCCACAATAAATAAAAATTCTAAGATAAAAATTCTTGATATTTTTCATATTTCTGTTCAAAACATAGATTGTGGGTACTTGTTAGAACCGCCTCGGTGAGGCGGTTCTAACGAGTACCCACAATCTGTTTTTTGAGCATGGGTACTTGTTAGAACGAGTACCCAAAATCTATGTTTTTTTGAGCAGAAATTACTGTATACCCCTGTAAACCCCAACTTTACTATATAAAAGTGGGATTTAAGAGGGTCAATATTATATAGGCAGGTTTTCGTGATGAATGGCAACAGCTTTGGGAACAAATGCTGTCGTTGTAACGAGGGTTCGTTGTACTTTACATGCTTACATATTACCACTGATACAAGCATCCATTTCACTTCATACAAATTCCCACAACTGCCAGTTAGGCCAAAAACTATATTATGTTTCAGGGTCCCGACCATAGCTACTTTTTTGGCCCGATCCTGAACATTTTATTGGGACATAAAGAGACAAAAACTTAAAAAGAAAGAAAAAAAAACAACAACTCCCAAATGTCACTTCCCTTGGAATAAAAAGAAATACAAAGCGTAGAGTAACAATTACAGTGATTTATCCATTTATATCTAATTCTTATAGCATGAAAGAGCACTTTTCTTTGCACTCTTCCATGGAACTATCATATACTGAATAAAAATTTTGATTAAAAAATAAAAAAATTATTCCAACGTTCCCTACGTACTTTTTCAGGCTGAAATGTCGCTTTATTTCAGTAGACCATTATGACCTTGTGTTTCCGGTTGAAACGAAAGTAGAAAAACCTGATAGTGTTGTGATAAGCGCTTTTTGTTTGACTAAAGATGAATTATTTTGAAGATTTTACATTAAAATCAACAATGGGAATACTTTTAAGCAAATATTTTAGATGGGAATAAAATAATACCGACCAATGGGTTTATTTTCTTTGATGTCCTTGCAATAATCACCAGGAGCTCCGGGAGAAACAAGTGCAACAAGATTATTGTTACTGGTGACTGAATCCCGACATCACTCAATTTATACCCGCCGTTTAGAATTGTTAGGAGAGTCTGTATTTTCTGTCTATGAGATAAATATAATAACTATTAAAATCCCCGATACAAGTTTCAATAAACGTTACTCTTTATAAACAGACGTTCATATATTAAGCAGAGAATTGTGACTGGCATTTTTGTTGATAAAACAGCAATTGAAAATTTAGAAGTAAATACATAATCTAACATGGTATTAGAGAACTTCATATCACTGATTGATTGATTGATTGATTGATTTGCGAACACGATGCGCAGCATAAAAATACAATCAGGTTCTATTCATTGTGACAGGGTCGAGATTCATTACGAAAACACGCCTATTCAAATATACAGAAAATTTCACCTCCAAAAACTGAAAATTTTCAGATAAAAACCTCTGATATTTTTCACATTACTGCTCAAATCATAGATTGTGGGTAATCGTTAGAACCGCTCGGCGAAGCGGTTCTAACGAGTACCCACAATCAATGTTTTTGAGCAGAAATAAGAAAAATATTGTATACCCCTGGAAACCCCAGTTTTACTATATAAAAGTGGGGTTTCAGGGGGTCAATTTTATATAGGTATGTTTTCGTAATGGATGGTTTGTTGATAGTTGACAGCTATAAATATACCTAAATAAGCAACAAAGTATACAAAGACCTGTCAGCTATACTCTTACCCAGTGTATCAGTCAGTATCCCGGAGTATACTGGTCTGTCACACGTAGAGTATACAAAGTATACAAAGACCTGTCAGCTATACTCTTACCCAGTGTATCAGTCAGTATCCCGAGTATACTGGTCTGTCACACGTAGAGTATACAAAGTATACAAAGACCTGTCAGCTATACTGTTACCCAGTGTATCAGTCAGTAACCCGGAGTATACTGGTCTGTCACACGTAGAGTATACAAAGTATACAAAGACCTGTCAGCTATACTCTTACCCAGTGTATCAGTCAGTATCCCGGAGTATACTGGTCTGTCACACGTAGAGTATACAAAGTATATAAAGACCTGTCAGCTATACTGTTACCCAGTGTATCAGTCAGTATCCCGGAGTATACTGGTCTGTCACACGTAGAGTATACAAAGTATACAAAGACCTGTCAGCTATACTGTTACCCAGTGTATCAGTCAGTATCCCGGAGTATACTGGTCTGTCACACGTAGAGTATACAAAGTATACAAAGACCTGTCAGCTATACTCTTACCCAGTGTATCAGTCAGTATCCCGAGTATACTGGTCTGTCACACGTAGAGTATACAAAGTATACAAAGACCTGTCAGCTATACTCTTACCCAGTGTATCAGTCAGTATCCCGGAGTATACTGGTCTGTCACACGTAGAGTATACAAAGTATATAAAGACCTGTCAGCTATACTGTTACCCAGTGTATCAGTCAGTAACCCGGAGTATACTGGTCTGTCACACGTAGAGTATACAAAGTATACAAAGACCTGTCAGCTATACTCTTACCCAGTGTATCAGTCAGTATCCCGGAGTATACTGGTCTGTCACACGTAGAGTATACAAAGTATACAAAGACCTGTCAGCTATACTCTTACCCAGTGTATCAGTCAGTATCCCGGAGTATACTGGTCTGTCACACGTAGAGTATACAAAGTATACAAAGACCTGTCAGCTATACTGTTACCCAGTGTATCAGTCAGTATCCCGGAGTATACTGGTCTGTCACACGTAGAGTATACAAAGTATACAAAGACCTGTCAGCTATACTGTTACCCAGTGTATCAGTCAGTATCCCGGAGTATACTGGTCTGTCACACGTAGAGTATACAAAGTATAAAAAGACATGTCAGCTACACTGTACCTCAAAGTATCAGTCTTAACTTAGGGTATAGCAGCCTCTCATCTGGACCAGAATATCGGTCAGCGACAAATTATAATAATTATGATGTTTAAGCTACACTATACCCAGGTATAGCCGCCTGTCACCTGGAGTACATACCCGAATCCCGGTCAGCGATAAAGTATACGAATACCTGTCAGCTGCACTGTTACCCAGTATATTAGTCTGTAACCTGGGGTATAGTGGCCTGTCACCTGGTGTGTATACCGGAATATCGTCAGCGACAAAGTATATGAAGACCTGTAAGCTACACTGCTCCCTCCCAGTAAGCATTCTTTATAAATCTATAGCGGGCCGTGATCGGCCTGTCAGCTACCCTGACGGGCCGATAACGTCCCGCTGTAGATTTATAAAGAATGCTTGCTGGGCCGGTATATCAGTCAGTAACCCGGTGTATGGCGGCCTATTACCTAAAGTGTAAACCAGTGAATATCGGTCAGCGACAAAGTATACTACGACTTACTTGATTAACTGTACCCCAAAGTTTAAGTCTTTAACCCAAGGTATAGTGGCCTGTCACTTGGAGTGTATACCAGAATACCAGTCAGCGACAGAGTATACTAAGACCTGTAAGCTATATTGTTACCCTGTGTATCAGTCAGTAACCCGGGGTATAGCCCCCCTGACACTTGGAGTGTATACCGGAATATCGGTAAGGCGGGGTACAGCGGCCTGTCACCTTGATTGTATACCGGAATATCTGTCAGCGACAAAGTATACACGAAGACTGTTAGCTGCACTGTTACCCCGGTATATCAGTCCGTAGCCAAGGGTGTAGCGGCTTGTCACTTGAAGTGTACACCCGAATATCCGTCAGTGACAAAGTATATGAAGACCTGCCAGCTACATTGTGCCCCGATGTATCAGTCAATAACCTGGGTATACACTTGGATTGTAGAGATCTACCGGAATATCGGTCAGCGATAAAGTATACGAAGACCTGTCAGCTACACTGTTCCCCGGTGTATCAGTCATTAACCCGGGATATAACGGCCTGTCACCCGGAATGTTTCTGGAATATCGGTCAGCGACAAAGTATATGAAAACCTGTCAGATACCCCGGAGTATCATTCAGTGTATCAGTCAATGATGCAGGATATGGAAGGTCTGAAGCTTATGCTAGAGTATCAAAATATTTATAAATATGGTCTGAAACATAATTATTTGTGGAAAACCGAAGCGGTTCTAACGAGTACCCACAATCTATGTTTTGAGCAGAAATATGAAAAATATCAGAATTTTTATCTAAAAATTTCCAGTTTTTTGGAGGTGAAATTTTCTACATATCTGAATAGGCGTGTTTTCGTAATGGTAAGTTCCCGTGTGAATTGAAACACACCGCCATTTGAAAATATACACACTAAATTAAGGGAGAAGGGGTACAGCTGTCTTCATTAGGTCCGATTGCAAATCATTTTGACAGTTTGTTAGCTTCTTTTTATGAAATATGTTTGACTTTTAACTCAAAACATCCTTTTAGCATTTTCTTTTAAAGTTTTCTCGTCGTAATTTAACTAGGAACACATATGTCCTTGAAACTGAACTGTTATTGGTTTTCATTGAAGAAACATAAACCTAGGAATTTGTGAAGAAATTAGATGTTAAGAGTCGGTTGTCTAGAAAATAGTAATTGCATGTTATACTAGTTTATTTGCTTGCATAGTTATTAAATGTAGTCACCAGTCAGATGTTTTGTTCCAATGGAAATGCCGATTTTATGGCCTTTGCGCAATATTGAAGAGAATTTGCGTAAATGTCCCAAATTACTAATTATGTTTGGATACACATCTTATAAATTGATTATTTTTCATATAGAGGGTGCTGCAGGATGTATAGATAGATCTGCGAGGGCATGTCAATAAATAACCAGCCTATCCCATTTCCGATGAACCGAGACGGTCACGATTTTCATGCTTTGTTTCAATATATGTTTTATACATGGGTACAAAATTGCACGCATATCGAGTCATTCTTTAATAAGATATTCAATGTCAAACATGGCTAGTGATGCAAAGGCATGCTTTTCATCTAAAGTTGAGTACCGTGCTGTAATTCGGTACTTGTATTTAAAAGATAAAACAGGCAAGGAAATACACGGCGAGTTAGCCGATGTTTATCGGTCTTCTGCACCATCTTATGCTCAGGTTTAATTCTGGGTAGGGGAATTCAAACGCGGTAGAACTTCTTTAGAAGATGAAGCCAGGTCGGGACGCCCACTGGATGCCACCTACGAAGAAATGTGTAAGAAAGGTCGGGATCTGGTATACTCTGGTAGGCGAATTCAGGTGGAAAAAAATAGCGCAGGCATTAGGCATTTCACATGGTAGCGTTTCAACAATCCTACATGATCGTTTAGGTATGCACAAGCTAACAACCCGTTGGGTCCCCAAATCCCTTAGCGATGAGCAAATGGCAACCAGAGCATCAGTATGCAGCGCCTTGTTTAAACGTTTTAGGTCAAAAGATGATTTTCTTTTGCGTCTGGTGACTGTAGATGAGACTTGGGTTCATTATTATGAGCCAGAGAATAAAGCTCAGAGCCGTCAGTGGGTAGGGCCTGAGTCCCTGAGGCCAAAGAAGTTCAAGACGCAACCATCTGCTGGCAAGGTGATGGCCACAGTATTTTAGGACGCAAAAGGCGTTATTATGTTGGACTTTTTACCCAAGAGAAGTACAATAACTAGAGTGTACTATGCAAACTTGTTAGACCAGCTGAGAACCGCCATCCGTGAAAAACGCCGTGGTAAACTCTCTAAAGGTGTTTTGCTGCAACAGGACAACGCGAGAGTCCACACTTGCAAAGTTGCAATGGATGCTGTAGTGCGAAACGGGTATGAATGAAAACCACATCCTGCCTATTCGCCTGACCTAGCTCCTAGCGACTTCTTCCTATTCTCAAACTTGGAAAAGGATGTCTGTGGACTTCATTTCTGGTCTGATGAAGAAGTCGTGACGGCAGTTGAGGAGTGGGTCAATGGAAAGGACCCTGAACTTTTCAGTTCTGGGCTGATGGCACTTGAACACCATTGGTCTAAGTGCATCACACTAAAGGGCAATTACATCGAAAAAGAAGAGGTGGATCTCAACCGGAAATAAGTTAGGCTGGTTACTTATTGACTCACCCTCGTACATATAATTTTGGGGGCAAAACAAGTTTAATTTCCTCAAAGCGGGGAAAAGTAACATACATTATATTCGTGTTACCTTTTATTTATCGCGTATTAATATCTGTCCCCTGCAGGATAGTTTTGCGTCAGAATAGGCAGATCAGTCTTCGAAAAATGATATGCATAGAGGCAATGCTGACTAGAGTCGTGAAAATTCCACTTTTGGCGTTCATTCGACGAAATACAATTCGATATTACACCGAATAAACTATCCTCTATCTTCTAAAATTCAAACAAAAGCATATAAGAGGTTTCATTATAGGTCCGACTTAACCCAGCGGGCACATGACCGTAATACAACGTCGCCTCAACGTCGATGCAACGTCATGACGTTGCATCGACGTTGAGTCGACGTTGTATAAACGCCATGTGCCCGTTGGGAAGTTGTTTAAACCAGTTTAACTGTAACAAGTGCTTCCCTGTCTAGGACTGATACAGCTGAACCTCAATGGTTCGAACATCTTCGGGACCATGCAAATTCGTTCGAGACATGGGTAGTTCGAGGCTCTGAGGGTAATCATAGCATCAGTTCAGGAAGCAAATAACGATAATGTAGGGAAATCTTTTCGATTTTCTACACAATAGTTGTATGTTGAGTGTACTCATTAGAATCGCCTCCATGAGGCGATTCTAATGACTACACACAACATACAATTTCATGATTAAATAAGAAAAAAACATTAACTATTTGCTTTCTTGAGCTATTGGAAGAATTTTGTAGGGACTGGAAAAAGAGTTCGAATCATCCAAGGTAAACGAGCCATCCGTGTTCGAGCCATTGAGGTTATACTGTATATCAGATTGAGATTTACCGGTAATCAGAGTTATTTTTATTCTCTCCTTGGATCTCAGATCGATTATTTCCTTTCAGGATGACGATGCTCCTGTTTCTTGGATTGTTCATATATCTAGCATCCTTGGCTATGGTCAAGACATCTGTACTCCCAGCGCGGGTTACCTCACCCATGATTGCAGCAGATGAGTTGGAAGAAAAGATGGAATTTATCTCCCCTTTGCTATTCGTACTGAACACGTTCGTCATGGATCACGACAGACATGCCTGTGTGGAGAAGATGTTTTGCGTTCTTGAGAGCCAGTTCGCTGCTGACGTAAACAACCCAATGAAATACGTCGGAAAACTCCTGGCCAATTCTGACGGAAATCTGGATGACGCGGCGTATCGGCGGATGAAGGAACTGGTTAGGAACTACCCGGATCTCGAAAAGGTCGTCGGCGGGATAGAGTATGGTCGTCAGGTGAAGAACGCGAGCATGTGTGACGTCATCTTTCCAGAATGCAACATACCGGTCAACGATATGGTGGCGGGAATGAATGCGATTAACGGAGATACCACAGAAGGCAGAGATGCCGTTCAAAGCAGTAGCCACGGCCTAGGAAATAACGGTCAACCTGCTCGAGTTAAACGAGACAATTTATTTTGTAAGATGGCAGCGGCTGAATGTATTATCAGCGAAGTAGGCTGTCTTTTTGCGACAATCCTTTCGCTCGGCCATGCTGGCGTCTCGTGTGGGCTGATAACAGCGACTTGTGCTGGTGTCGGTACCGGCTGCCTCATAGTCTGAATAGTACACAGAATTCAAATTGGCGTCGTGGAATGATCTAGTCCCTTTCCGTTAAAAACGCTAGGACTCAGTTCTCTTGTTTTCGTGTGAGCTACTTTTTGCCCTAATGAAACTCTATTACATGTATATTTCAATTACAAACTTAAAGACTGGCAGACAGAAGTAAACAGTCAAATTCAACATTTCGACGCTACAGCGCACTGTTAACAATAAGATATCTCATGGAAAACCGTGACCATCATTTATCACGGTTTTCCATGACTTTATGCTGTTTCTATATCGTGGCATATTTTTCTGTTGTATCTCGCTGAATTCTAATGATATTATTATATGAAACATTTATGATATTCGTGTATGAATCATTTATGCATAGTTTGGGAACCAGTTTAAAGAGTACGTCAGAGTCACTTTACATTCGGACACTCTGAGACACTAAAAGAAGGTAAGGGTTAATACAGTGCTCTTTGGCAAGCCAAATACACACTATTTAGATCAAAGTACTGAGAGTGCTGATGCAGAAGAAAAAAAAACATGTTTTTCTCTGTAAAACCTAGTTTTATTTTTTTTAGATAAACCTGTTTTTTCTCTTGTTATCATAGGTTTTAGAGATAAATAGTGTTTACCGTAGAAAAACTAGTGTTTACACATAAAAAAACCCGGTTTATCACAAGAGAACCCTGGTTTATCAGAGAAAAACCTGGTTAATCAAGTCACAAAACCATTTTTTTCCAGTTAAGCCAGTTTATTTTTTCAATTGATAAGCATTTGGCTTGCCATTGTGCATCACCCTTAAGACTGGGACATTACCAGGTGGACCCCTGGGCAGGAAGAGAGCCTTTGTACAGTTTATAGACCCCAGTACTGAGACCAAATTGCTCTTTAGTGGTCCATCCAGCAAAACTGGCTCCTTGTAGTAATGTCCGATATAACCCACTGCAGTGATAATAGAAAGAAAGAAAGAATATTCAAGATAAATAACTAAGTAAACCACTAACAGAAGGAATAATAATTAGTTTATTGATCAAAAAAGCTCTTAAATGGCTGTAACCTCCATTATATATGGCTCAATTTTATTGTCAGCTATGAATACAGTCGACTCTCGTTATCTCGAATTCCAACAGACTCTATTAGATATTTCGAGATATCCGTACCTCGACATATAAGATTTGCAGAATTGAGGAAAAAATTATTCGAACAACCACATTTAACAAATATATATGTAATTGGACTCTTGAAGTTAGAGATGTGTTAAAAATATTGTGGAAAAGAGGAGAAATTGCTCCTTAGGAGAAACTTCTCCTCTTTTCCATAATATTTTTTGTCTGTTGTTAGATGTTCGTGTTTCGGCAGGGACCAGATTTTCACTTCGAGATAAGCGGTTATTCGAGATAAGCGAGTTCGAGATAACGAGAGTCAACTGTATAGATAAACTTTTAGGTGTTTTCCTTTACAATGGGCAAATTCAGCAGAAAACAGAAAGCAAATTAATGCTATTTTTCTTATTTTTCCCAGAAAATAGACTTAAACATTTCATGCAAATTGTCTCCCTTGGAGACAATTTGCATGAAATGTCAGAACCTATTTTCAGGTAAAAAAAATAAGAAAATAATTCAAAATGTCGTCAGTGACAGTGTACCCAAGGTCAGAGAGAGCACACTGAATAATACTGATCAGGGTCTGCACTGTCTGCCACTCGTCCTAGTTTTAGGACAAATCTACAGGTAGTTAATTGGGCTTTTCAAATTTTAAGATTGATATGGTGTCCGATTATTAGAGGGATAGCAAATTGCTTTTAGAATAAACCTCTTTTCAGAAGGGGTTTGATATGCAGAAAAGCTAACCGAGTTACAAAAGTTGTCTCCCTTGTCAGAATGGCGGTAATTGTACTAGGTCCAATCCTCTTAAGACGTTATTGTGTTCTCAAATCATATCCTTTGAATACACATTGGAATCGCTTCAACAAGATGATTCCAGGTCAGAAAATGATCAGGCTGATAGCAGACCGTGAACACCAGTACATGATTTTAGATATTTGTGCATTTCTACCCAGACATCACGAAAACATACCTATATAATTTTGACCCCCTGCAACCCCACTTTTAAATAGTAAAACTGGGATTTACAGGGGTATACATTAATTTTCTTATTTCTGCTCAAAAACATAGATTGTGGGTACTCGTTAGAACCGCCTCATCGAGGTGGTTCTAACGAGTACCCACAATCTATGTTTTGAGCAGAAATAAGAAAAATATCAGAGTTTTAGTTTCAGTTTTTGGAGGTGAAATTTTCTATATATTTGAATAGGCGTGTTCTCGTAATGCATTAAAACTAATGAGCTATATATGGGGCCGCAGCATGGGAAGACGTGTCTTTGGGCATATGCAGACAGCGAAGGCCCAGATCAGCCTGCGCAGGGCCTTCGCTATCCTCTGACAGAATCATTGGATACTACAGAATGTTGGAAAAGAGCAAAGACCCGGATGATACTTTGCGCATGCGCAGGATGTTCTGAATCTGCATTTTTTTGCGCATGCCTCAAATCTGCACATTTTTGCTTGGCGCGGCTCATATAATGGTACGCAACTCGGACTTAACCCTTAAGACGCCAAACACAACAATTGTCGTCTGCTTTGTCTTCTGCCGAATACTTTAAAAGTCATTGTTGCAAACAGTGTGGACCCAGATCAGACTGCTCCTCTAGGAGCAGTCTGATCTGAGTCCACAGTGTTTGCCTATATGCAAAAAGTATGTTTGAAAAGTTTGCAAGAAGATGCAGCAGACGACTTAAACAGAGGACAGTTTCAGATGCAGGTTTTCTTGGCGCTTTAAGGGCTAATAATATATATTGGGTCCAAGTAGGCAAGAAGCGGTATCTGAATGCAGATAAAAATTCCTGAATGTAGACTGAAATAAGAATATATCTTATTTCAGATGTAGAGTAACAAAATAATTTGACCAATAGGCCAAAATAGTGGCAAGATTTTACGGCCTCCACGCAAGCACTTCAGTTTCGGTCTAAAAACACATTCTCAAATCTATCACAGTTACTACTACCATTCAAAAATGTGATGTCAAAAATAAATCATTATAGCAGAAAATTAAATAGACTGTCCAGTCAGCACTGATACACTTTCAAGGGAGAAAACTGCCAGAATAGTTTTGTCTCCTTTCCGAAAATGGGAGCAAATTAATTCCTTTTAGAATACATCCCTTTCAGATGGGGCTTGCCATGCAATAAAGCAAGCAGAAATTAAGCAACAAACGCTTTCTCTGTTGGCGTAGTTAAATGATCTCTTATTCAAATTTTAAACTTTTGCCATGAGTTATTAGGGTGTTTGAGTATTTAAGGAAATTGCGGTAGCTCAAAATGAACATCATCTGGCACTGCACAGGCTGTCTCCTTACATACCTTATTCGACCTAATTACCGCACATATCCCTATAAACGCACAGTCAAGTAATTCCGTAGTGAGACGCCGCATCGTCTCTTCAGGCTCTACTCTGTCTACTACTCATTCATAAATTTTAGATACAACAACATGTAGTAAATTGTACTTATTCAACTTTTAGAACAGGTGTGAAGGAGTTGAGGTGTCCGAATACTTAGGGTAAATAAGATATCTCAGGACCCTACTTATTTCATAGTCGGTGGCTCAGTTCTTTACTTATTTCACAGTGGGTAGCTCAGTACCTTACTTATTTCATAGTCGGTAGCACAGTGTTTTACTTATTTCATAGTCGGTAGCTCAGTACTTTACTGATTTCATAGTCGGTAGCTAAGTACTTTACTTATTTCATAGTCGGTAGCTCAGTACCTTATTTATTTCATAGTCTGTAGCTCATTACTTTACTTATTTCATAGTCGGTAGCTCAATACTTGACTTATTTCATAGTCGGTAGCTCAGTACTTTACTTATTTCATAGTCGGTAGCTCAGTACTTTACTTATTTCAATGTCGGTAGCTCAGTACTTTACTTATTTCATAGTCGGTAGCTCAGTACATTACTTATTTCATAGTTATAGGTGTTTTTTGAGAGAGGAGGTTCTTACTATTTCTTTTTTCAACGTGAAATCATATGTTCATGGTACTCATCATAAGTGCCTCAGCGAGGCTTTTCTGATGAGAACCCGCAGCATATGTTTTCATGGTGAAAAAAGATTAATCTACATTGGCCTTGGCAATGTGCTTCTTACGAGTACCCACAACATACATTTTTGTGGTGAAAAAAAAATCCATTTATACCTGGTGTCCCATAAAAGGGACATTGGCAAACATGGTAGACCCAGATCAGACCCCAAAGGATCTACACTATTAATACAGGAACATCTATGAAACATTGTAAAATAAAAACTAACCAGACACCCCTTCTATTGGAAATGGACCAGTCCAAAGAGTTGTGGTAGTAGAGTCAATTCGACGTAAATGGGTTAATATAGATCTATACTCGTCTTCTCTAGACAATGCTTATTCTAAAGGTTAAGGGAATTGGATACACCTGGTAGGTATTCCGCCATTTTTACAAGGGAGATAACTTTTGTGACTTCCTGTTTTCTCACCTGCACATCTTGGCCGAATCAGGTCAGGGATCAAATGGTGACAATTTAAGGAAGTCTTTTTGATCTTCTGTACAACAATGGTATGTTGAGTGTACTCATTAGAATTGCCTCGATGAGGCGATTCTAATGAGTACACATAACATACAATTTCATGATGAAATGAGAAAATTTCCCTAAACATTGTTTTTTTTAAGCTGGCGGAAGAATTTCGTAGAGGCTAAAAACAATTCATCCATGGTAAACGAGTTATCGGTGTTATCGAGGGTTTACTGTATTTGACTATCTAGTGCTGTGCCTGAAAGTGCCGACGGAATGGCAACCAGTATAGACCATGATCAAACAGTTCCAATATGGACAAGGAATTTCATCTGAATCTACACTATTTGCTTATGCACAACTGTTTGAATATTGAGGGAAAATATGGTAGCGGATAGTGAAGGTCTAACCAGACTGTCTGGGCGCTTGTCAGGCTCTTAACTATTGACATAAGGCAATAAATCTGTCGTCAAATTGCCAGGCTCTTGACTATTTACATATGGCATAAAATCTGCTATCAAACCTGGTGTCGGTCATTGTTCATATTTATTAGTATTTTTCTGGTGTGCACTGACATCTTCATTACCAGTAGTATATATCTCACTGTTGGCTTTACTTATGTCATTATTAATAGCTTTTGCATTTTTGTCAGTCACAAGAAGTCCCGCTTCGCCTGAAGAAAATTCATCAGCAGCAACCTCCAAGTTATTTTATCTCATCACGTACATTATTTTCAACATTGATTCCATCTTTTGAGTTTTTTTCCAATGGTTCTTTATAATCCACAACCAACCCGTTCTCAATAATAACTCCATGCTTCCGGATGTTTTGTTTTACTTTTGCATCACTGACAACCTTGAAAAAATCCAAGATGGCGTCAGTAATGGTCGCCAGAAACCAAAATTGCACTTAAGAGCTTCCTGCATTCAATATTTGTATCAAAAATCTAGAATTTGGGGTAATAAGACAAAGTTAATGTGTTTTAATGATCTTTAGACCTTGAAAAAATCCAAGATGGCGTCCATCAGGACCGCAACAAAAATCACTACGCGAGCTATCTGTAGTCTGATGTTTGTCGGTATATCCATTATTTTAGCGTCTGTATGACCAATACTTCATATTCATCTTTCGTCAACGCCGACAATAAATGATGAAATTGACAAAAAATATCCAAGATGGCGTCCATGAAGCCCGTCTTAAAACAAACTCGCATTTGAGAGCTCAGCTATCTGTGTCCAATATCTTTGACAGAATTATCATTATTTAACATAAGTTTGATCATTGAATGCATATATGAGTTTGTTTGTTTGTTTGTTTTTTTTGCACACAAAATGAGATATGTTCGATGACTGTCGCAACTGCAGCCATTCTCTGATCTTCACCATGTCTTTGCTATCACTGACCTGCCATTTTTTTCTTTGTGGGTCAAAAGTGATCTGACTGATTCTTCATCCTTGACGTCTGCTATTTCTTTGATAGGCCTGCTACAAACATGCAGACTTGGAGGCCATCGTTTCATAGCTGACTCATTAAGGGTTATTCCTATCAAACCCCTGGATCCGTGACCATATCGCATAAATGTGGTCTCGATGAACATATCAGAAAACATCCCATTCTACAACCCTGCCTGGTGACGTGTTCACCTTTTAGGAACCTTTCTAGTTCTTCTTTTGGGAGGTGTTTCATCGACCAAAAATAACACAATCTATACCTGGAATAGTTCATATGCCCAGCAGCAAAGCAATACGGCAACATCCCATTTGCAGCAAACAGATAAATCGGACAATCACCCTCCCTTTCTGTTCTGACAAACATCATCACAATGAACACTGGTTTAATGAGACAATCAATCCATAATTTGGTGGTATCATTTCTGGAAGGTTTATCCTCTAATCTGTAGAAGAGCTCATCTATATCTTCAATGCCATCTTACTTGCCACGCAACAACTATTCTACAAGCAGCCGGGGTGCTCTCACATTTTGCGGAAAATTCTTTCCCGAGAGCATTCGTGGGACACCGCCGAACGCTGCTTTCATGATTTCTTCAAGGCCACTTATTGTCAAGGTACCAATACAACTCCTAAGCATGTACATTCTACCAAATCTTGGTATGAATTTTATGAATTTAGCAAATATGCTGGGATGTGTCCACCTGACATTGACCATGCCTCGATAAAGTTGTTGATCTGCTGTGGATATTGTATAAACCGAACCAGTTTGAGCTTGTACTATTGCGGTCAACATTGCGTCAGGGTCAGATGACGTCATGTCAAGAAGTGTCGTGTACATGACGTTTGAAGCCGGTTGTATGCTTTGTCCTTACCTTCGTGTTAAAGCCACCATACTCTGAATAGTCACTGTCCCAGGATACACAATTGACGACTCGATAAGATAGTCCCACTTTGATCCTTTATATAAGAACATGATATCAACTGATGTCCAAACCTGTTCTTTGACTGACTTAAATTGATTTACAGTGTGTTACAGTGTCAAACGCTGCGTCTTGTTGGACAGGATCGGTGGCTGTTTTCTTTGACTTATCCGACCGACTTCTCATGAATTTATTTCTGCAGTCATCATAATAAAGGGCATTGGCTACATGAAAGTCGCTTACAGCCGACTGTACACGAACTTGTACATGCCTTGACCATTCATTATTGCGTTTCTTACATATGTTCAAAATCATTGTTTTGAATGATTTTTCACCATGGCCACGTTCAGCCGTTTTACAAAGGGACGCTGGTCGCCATCGAGAAGGATTATTGGTATCTTTGTCAAGTAAAGAGTTCTCCGCAAAACAGAAGTTTTGTTT
Organism: Anodontia alba; assembly: GCA_964016985.1. Classification (NCBI taxonomy): domain Eukaryota; kingdom Metazoa; phylum Mollusca; class Bivalvia; order Lucinida; family Lucinidae; genus Anodontia; species Anodontia alba. The sequence goes on from OZ024830.1 coordinate 38,150,879, forward strand.
TTAAAATTGAAACGGAGAAACCTCCAATCTTCTCGTGCGTTTAATAGAGACAGCACTGTTGCAGTTACGGATACATCGGTCCCATGATGCTTTTAATGGCGTTTTATGTGTACTCTATATATGTACGTCGAAACACAGTCATGGTGGCAGGTGATTAGTTCAGGACTTTTGAAGCTCTGTATGGAGGCCATCAGACCGAGGCTTGCTCTAATCAATTATCTTCCAACTACAGCCTGGACTGGCATCTGTCAAATTCGGGTCTGAGTTACCATATTTAAAGTAACACTCTGCCATCTTTTGATACAGCTAGTATTAGTGCTTCAAAAGTGTTCAGTGATACATACAATTGTACAAACACAGTAACTTCTGCCTTCTTCGGAAACAGTAATTGAAAATTAAATATGAGCAATCAAATAAAACATTCAGGGATGATGCAAAAAATGAAAGATTGGAAACAGGTAATTCTATGAAATAAATAGGTAAAAGATATTGATGAAGCTAACTTGCTAAGTTTTAATCATAAACAGAATGAACTGTGCGTGAAAGATGCGAGACCACATCCAAAAAATAACACATACATGTCAAGACAGCAGAAGATTTTTTCTGATGACGTAATAATGACGTCGATTGCTGTGAAAATACAAATTTGTAGTGTTGTGTCTATAAATGTTACACGAACGTTTGTCACCCTCAAAATGCTCTATAAGCCTACTGGTGCAATGTATTTTTTCCCAGCGACGAATTTACGTATGAATAAAGCAAGACAAGCTCACATACGAATACAAACTTTGAAGTGACTCGATTTTAGGATGACCGTCCTCTAAACTGTGTCCCTATGTGTGGTTAAGTCGCCCTTTTTTACAAGTGGAAGAAAATAAAAAATGAACATTTTACAATACTTCAGCTCGGAAATTCAAAATAGTTGGTGAAAAATAATATTAAGCACCAAAGCAATAAATAACTGAGAAATTTGCAATGGTTTCCTTCATTTTGTCCGCCATCTTGAATATTTCAGGGTGGCATCACTCAGATTCTTCATTTTTGAGGTTGGAAGAAATAAAAAAAAAGTAAAAACATTTTATACGGCTCAACTTTTAGGGTTACATGCAAAATCGCTGTTTGGCAACTGTACTATAAGTAACATTTTATTTGTCTCAGACAATTGGCCTACGCTTCACATACCGTGCAAATTGTCTGATGACGCAATGGCGTTACGTCATGAACAGATGCTAAGCGATAATGTCGCAGTCTACACTGATGAATTGTCACTTTCCAGACACTGACCATGACTGAGCTGTATTTGTTATATTTTTTTGCGATAACTAAAGAAAAACTGGAGCATGTTAAGCTCTTCTAATCTTTATTTAGCAAACCTGGTCTTACGTAAGATAGTAATACAGTGAACCATCCTTACAACGACAGCATTTGTTCCCAGAGATGATCATATACCTTTAAAAAGAATTTGCTGTTGTAAAAAATCCGTAATTAGCAGAATGACATGTAAGAAAGGCTTTGTTTTATTTTTATTTCCTCATAGAAAGTATGTTTTTTATGTTTGCTAGAATCACCTCACTGAAGCGATTCTAACAAAAATCCAAACCACGTGTTTTTTAAGTTTAACATACAATGTTCTTGCATAATTTCTGATAAAATGACACCTTTTGCACGAAGGTTTCGTGACAGTCAAATTATCAGTATAACGAATTTTGTTGTTGTATCGAGTGTCGGTATAAAGAGGGTGAACTGTACATTTATTCTACATTTGGGTCTATACAAGATCCATCTCTGTAAACGCTTTTAAGGAGGCAATCACTTCCACGGCCACTGGAACTATGTCAGAGGCTGGCATGATGAAACCTCCTTGCCAGCGTGTTACTGGCGGTAGTTCGTACAGGAACGAATATCTTATGCCGCTTTCGTACATGTAATCAAATGAAACTCCGGAGGCCGGATCTGAAAAGGAATAGAATTGAATTAGAAAGACTATGCATCCTTTCAAGCTACATACAGTCGACAATCATTATCTCGACCTCCCTTATCTCGAATAACCGCTTATCTCGAAGTGAAAATATGGTCCCTGTTTTAACACAGAGATCAACAGGCAACAAAATATTGTGGAAAAGAGAAGAAATTGCTCCTAAGGAGCAATTTCTCCTCTTTTTCACAACATTTTCAATGTATCTCTAACTTAGGAGTCAAATTACGTATTCATTCTGTTAAAGGTGGTTGTTCGATTAATTGTTTTCCTCAGTTCCGCAAATCTGATATGTCGAAGTACGGATATCTCGAAGTGTTTCATAGAGTCCCTTAGATTTCGAGATAACAAGAGTCGACTGTATTTAGCCGGTGTTGTTGGCTCTGTTTGATGCGCGTCCGACTGGTGATCAGGAGGTTGAGGGTTCGACCCCCCGCCGGGTCGGCAGCATTCTTTCGTGGAGATTTGATCATGAAATATTTTCTACGACCATTCTCTCCCTTCCGCTGATTCAAGGAGGGCAGTGGCCAGTTTCTGGCGACAGAATGTGCACAATACTGGTTGACCGCATAGGGGACTAAGCTTGCCCAGTAAACATGATGTTAGGTAAAATGACCGCGTTCGAGATGACCCCATTGGTTGACTGGGCCGTAAAACCTCAACACAAACAAACAAACATCCTTTCAAGCGGGAATGTACAGTTGTGTCAGAGCTAAAATGCAAGTAGCAGAAAATAAAAATGTGGAAAATAGCCGTTATAGCATATGCGAACTGCGAAGGTTCAGGCTAGCCTGCGCATCCGCGCAGTCTCGCCAGAATCTATGCTGTTCGCTCATGTAAGCAATAGGCCAAAGAAAAACTTCAGCCAAAGAACTAGACTGACTTTGCGGAGGGGCCGGGCATGCGCACTGAAAGATTGTGGATTTTGCGCATGCTCGAAGACACGGCCCAAATAAATTTACAAAATCGCTGTTTGGGGAGTTTGAATCGGTAAATACTGATAAAGTAACTGCCCCTTACGATTTAGTTAAAGGACTCGAACACACACAACTTCTAACGCGAATTTTATGTGGTCTTTTGAAATGCTGGTTTTCATGCAACAGCATAAAATAGCATATAATAAGCAGGGCCCAGTTGTTCAAAGCTAACGACATCGTTAGTTAACGATTCGTTAAAATTTACATCGAGTGATACGCAAATATGCTGAAATTTTTTGCTGAAAAAATGTGAGTAGCTTTTGCAGTGCAAAAGCTACTCACATTTTTTCAGCCAAAAATATCAGAATATTGTGTATTGAATCCGCTAAAACAGTTAACGAAATGACCCTTAACGAGCTCGTTAAGCTAACGACGCTTTGAACAACTGGGCCCAGGATTTTATTTTTATTATTAATACAATATTGTGTGTGACTATTAGACTTCAACCGTTATATTTTATATCTAGTCTGTTATTTAAAGGTATTATTTAAATCAAAGCACTGACATCATTGGTGGGTCGAGAGTCTCTGAGTGTAGGCTGAAAGGTAAGTCGTGAACTTGGACTCAGACTGTTTCGATTAACCCTTCAGTTCCTATACTTTCAGCAAACAGTGTAGACCCTAAACATACACAACAGAAACATACAACATACTGTGGCTTCTGATCTGGGTCTATACTGTTTGCCAAAGTCTCATACTTTCAGCAAACAGAGTAGACCCTAAACAGACGCAACAGAAACAGACACGCATACTGTGGTGTCTGATCTGGGTCTATATTGTGTGCCAAAGCCCACATTTTTGGGACTCTGGCATGTATGGGTTAACCAATTCAATATTAAACAATGATCACCGCTCTAGCCATTCTGGTTCTTGATTTTTCTGCCCTTGATACTTGTGAAAAAATAAATGGCCAGTAGCTCCTTTACTATATGAAATAGATGGGTGAAACTAAACATGTATATATCAAGCATTAAGGGCCTGCTACTTTGACTATTCCAATTTTGAGTTATCTGCCCTTGTTAAATCTGAAAAAGAAAAAAAGCTTTTTTGGCCTGTATTTCTGTACAACATGGAATAGCTTGATGAAACTTTACAAATATATAGAATCCTTAAGATTGCACATTGTGGCGAAGGACTGCTACTCTGGCCTTTTAAGTTCTTCCTGCATCTACTCAGTTGCTCAGCCAGGTGCGCAAGCTCCACTACTCGCCTTCCTTCTTCCCAGTCTCCTTGTACAAATTCTTCTGTATCGGATTCTTTCTCCTCTACGAAAATATCCTTTTCTTTAGTGCTCGCTGTCATGTGCTCGGGTTTTTCCGTACCGCCCGATAAAACGCCTTTTTCCTATATTTTGTCATACACCGACGAACGTTGATGGACGCGGCCATATTGAAAGTGACGTTGTAGTGTAATTACGTCATGACGCAATGTGCTTCGCAACACACGTAATTAATTGTGCCATTTATTTACGTATTCTTGACTTTTAGAAATATTTTTTCTCCACCATGAATTATCGCGAATAACGCATATTTGGAGGGCAGGCTGCGAAGTATTAATTCACGACGGCGATTCTAACATGATACAGAAAGGAAGATCACATTGTTGCAATGTTTTCCAAAGAACTCTTTTGTAGCGGACATCGCGAGAAGTAAATCTTTACATGCGTCGTCATCAAATGCACCCTTTTGCACACACTACGTTGACCGCGTGAACTACTGTAGTTTGATCACGAAGACGTTTCCATTAGGCTCAATGGGAAAACGTTCGCGTCATGTTAGAATTCGCAATCCCCTCCCCTCCCCATCACGAAAACACGCCTTATAATTTTGACCCCCTTAAACCACAGTTTTATATAGTAAAACTGGGGTTTAAAGGTGTATACATTATTTTTCTTATTTCTGCTCAAAGACATAGATTGTGGGTACCCGTTAGAACCGCCTCATCGAGGCGGTTCTAACGAGTACCCGCAATCTATGTTTTGAGCAGAAATGTGAAAAATATCTGATTTTTTTATCAGAAAATTTTCATTTTTTGGTTGTTAAACTTTCAGTATATTTGAATAGGCGTGTTTTCGTAATGCCCACACCCCACAGCACCGTGCGTTATTCGCGATATCGAGCCATCAGGAATCCTGCCAGTCCGATAACGGTCTGATATAAGGATTATAAATGGTTCATGGGATTACTTACAGAGCTCGAAGCCAGGGATAACTGTATATTCTGTACCATTTACGGCCTTCAGAGCTTCCATCATGTTTTCTCCAACCGATATCTAAATCAAAATGAAAAAAAAAACAACAAAAAAACTTAATTCCTATGGGAACTCCAGTCAAAATTTTTGCAGAAAAGGTAAGAGAAAAGTCCAGGAGGGAGTGCCACAATCACAAGCCGCAGCCCTTCCCAGACACCAAGCCTGCCCAGGCCACCAAAGCCATTTTCTTGTCAACATTTCAAGGACAGTCGTCATATACGTAGTATGACATTTAAGGCTTAAGCTTCAACGTGAGAAAACGTACCTTCTGACATATGTACCCAGTGAAGTGTCAAATCAGCACATGCATCCGTGTCTGCATTACATGAAGAAACTGTACCTTTACCTATCTAAAATGCATCCAGTGAAGATTCTGATGCACATGCACAGGCTGATCTGAATCTTCGCTGGGCGCACATGCGTGAAGGTACGTTTTCTTACGTTGTGGCTCTTATGATTTTTTTTCTGATTATGCATTGGTAACATGGCAGCTTTATTTTTATTTCAGTAACATATGTTACTTTAATATCTTCTCAGCAAAAATTACTAAAAAAAGGAAAAAAATAGTAAACGTTTTGTAGACGATTCACATGAAATGTCAATCCTTGTTTTGTCGGAAATAATAATAATAATAATAATAATAATAATAATGATAATAATAATACATGTAATAATAATAATGATAATACTAATCATACAACGATAGTTAATAATAATAATAATATCAAGTCTGAAGACTTTCTTCTGAATCCCATTTGTATAAGTAGTACGATTTTGAGATAATACTTGTTCTATATGTATGTATGCACTTTACAAATAAAAAAATGTTTAAACCAATAGAAATAATAATAATAATAATAATAATAATAATAATAATAATTACTATTATTATTATTATATTAAAAAGCATTGCTAATGAGATAAACGCCCCCGGAAAGTAACCAAAACATAACGGACGGACAGACGGACGGGTATTAAAACAGTATGCCCCCACAAATATCGTTTGCATGGGGGTGGGGGTTCAATAATAATAATAATAATAACAATAATAATGGAATTTCGTCTGCTATAACTGTGATATGCCCAAAGCTTTTAACACATATCAAAACACTCACCAGTTCATCATAATCTGGTGGCGGCGTCCCTGTAAAAGCGTAAGGAATCAATAACAGTTGTCCGTAACTGTGTATTGCAAAGAAAGCAACAACATTAGACGTCTCTTCAATAGCAGTCTTCAATTCCCTCGTTTCTGGCGCGGAGAAAGGTTCAGGACCATGGTATTCTGATGACGTGCATTCGCTTGATGACCCCTCTCCTGCAGAAACAATGGAAAATGTTTACGGTAAATGTTCTAACTTTATTGTATACTTTTTTGGCCTATTTTTTCCCCTTTTATGCAGTTGTTTCTGAAAATACTTAATGGAAAGGCAAACAGTGTAGACCCTGATCAGACTGCTCCTTCTGGACTGATCTGGGTCTGCACTGTTTGCACACGCCATATTGAACAGAATTTTACAGAAATGAAAAAAATTGAAGTGTCAAATTTTCAGGGTCAGACAAGCTAGTTTCGGCCAATTTGGTCTCTTCAGTAACCCCACCCCCCATATATATATATATATATATATATATATATATATATATATATATATATATATATATATATATATATATATATATATATATATATATATATATTTTTTTTTTTTTTCTTCAAAATCCCGGAATGGGCTGGTCACAGACTACTAAAAATATACAGAGCACCGTTTAGGGTCCATGTGAAAATGAGTATAATTCAGGCACCAGGTGTGTAAATTTTGGGTGTCTACTTTGAATATAAAAGCAGTAAATCATCTGGGGTAGAAATTAGCTCCCTTATTTGACCATTAAAATTTGTGGGCGGTAGAACATTTGGACTCTGGATGATTAGAAATGTAGGGGGAAAAAACAACAACAAAAAACTGTGCACTCATGGAGGCTATTGGCTGAAACTTAATTTACCTCCATGATTGACTGCCCAATTTCGGTTTAAATCCGTTCCTATGCAACATCGTCGAGTTCTTTGTCGATTCTTTCTCCACATTCTGTCGTCAGTATGCTGTAAAATGGTCCATTAGAAAAAAAGGCTAACCTTTGAGCCGAGGTATAACATATTCTACTAGCTTACATGTGCGGCCAGCGAAGACTCAGATTAGCTTGCGCATCCGCGTAGGCTGATCAGAATCTTCGCTATCCGCCTGAAGATGCTCTGGATCGTTGGCTACTTACAGTCCACTGCGATGACGCTGATCAGCCTGCGCCGATGCGCAGGCTGATCTGAGTCTTCGCTGTGCGCACATACAATCCTGTATGAATGCTGTGCCCCGGCTAAAACATGTCAAATTTCTATATAAAACTGAAGAATTCTTTTCTGAGACGGCTCCAGTTACGTATTTATTGGGATTATATACACTTGGTACAACTTTTGCCTTTTTTGTTTTCAGAGAATACAACTGTTGAGACATTCTGTTTGCTTTCCTACGTACCTAGCTCCTTCAAAAAAGCAATCCACCCTAAATAGTAAACGGAAAGGCGATCCCTTTTAAGAAGGACAGCAAAACAATTGTGACATGTTTTGCTTCCTCTGAAGTTGTATCCGGCCCTTTTAAAGATATTCGATACACTTGGCAATTTTACGCCATTTTTTTGCTTTGGAGACAGTTTTTGGGACCTCCTCTTTCCTTTCCTGGACATCAAACTCATTTTCATGTAATGTTTATGTAGATATAATGATATATGGACGAAATATATAAAATAAAGTTTATTTAAACCAAACCCATTTTGAAAAGGTGTCTACTCTTACAGGAAAGATTTTTTCCGCAAGGGGAGTTTATTCTTTTATGTTAGAGTAGACCCCTTTTCAAAGGAGAACAAAAATTTGACAAAGTTGTCTACCCTGAAAGGGTATCTATTTACCGTAAGCTGCATCACGCAAAAATGGGCCTTAATACAGATAAACGAAGACCCGGATCAGTTTGCATATCTGCACAGTTTAATTAGAACATTTTGTCACTCATCCAGCAATTTAACCCTTAGCACTCTGGGTAAAAATTTCAGCAGACGACATTTTGAAATATTTTTCTTATTTTTCCCAGAAAACAGGATTTGACATTTCATGCAAATTGTCTCCTGAGGAGACATTTTGCATGAAATGTCAAATCCTGTTTTCTAGGAAAAATAAGAAAAATATCATCAGTTTGCCGTCTGCTAAAAATGCCCAGAGAGTGGTAAAGGTTAAGGCACATCGACATGTAGAAGAAAATGTTGGTTCCAAAATTTAGTACAAGTATGCATCGTTTTCCCTCACGGTTATAAGTGAGGGGCCGAGGGGCCCAGGGACTCCCTTATGTAGAGTTAAGGGGTCCTTAAATAAGATTTACGGGTTTATTTTTTTGAAGAGGTGAACCCTTTAAACACTAATTGCATCTGCAGCAGACGACACTTTGAAGTACATTTGTTCAGAGAAAATAAGGCTTGACAGTTTATGTGAATTGTCTGCCAAGCAGATAATTCACATAAAACGTCAAATCTTATTTTCTCTGAAAAAAAAAAAAAAAAAAAAAAAAAAGAATGTCGTCTGCTACAATGCTTAGTGCATTATGGATCAACTATTGCCTAAATATTGATAATTCTTGGCCTTTAGACCACAAATAGATTTAAATACAAACCCATAGATAAATAAAATCAATTTTGGATTTGAATAAGTATATGCATCCCTTAGGACCCTTCACCCTAACTTTAAAGGGTCCCGAACAACATTTTTAGATAACAAATACGAGTCAGGGAAAAACCTGAGTATGTTAAGGACTTTAAGGTGTTCCAATATTTAGGTTAATAGTAAAGACCCTGATCAGACCTCACGTTCTGTGCCATTCGATCTGGATCTAAATGTTTTGCTCAGAAATTATGACCAATTTGCATGAAGTATCAGATCCTGTATGAAGTATCAGATCCTGTATGAAGTATCAGATCCTGTATGAAGTATCAGACCCTGTATGAAGTGTCTGATCCTGTTTTCTAGAAAAACAAAGTAAGAAAACTATCATCAATTTTCAGCTCAGATTATAAACACTTATGTCGCAAAGAATATAAGAACCTGGGCCCATTTGTTCAAAGCGTCGTTAGCTTAACGAGCTCGTTAAGGGTCATTTTGTTAACTGTTTTAGCGGATTAAAAACACAATATTCTGATATTTTTTGCTGAAAAAATGTGAGTAGCTTTTGCATTGCAAAAGCTACTCACATTTTTTCAGCAAAAAATTTCTGCATATTTACGTATCACTTGATGTAAATTTTAACGAATCGTTAACTAACGACATCGTTAGCTTTGAACAACTGGGCCCAGAGTTTTACGGTGACATACAGTGTGTAGTTCATAAAATTAGGAAAATTGTTGGAAAATCAAATTTTCCAGAACAATTAAAAACAAAATTATCCGTCATAAAAGGACAAGAAAAACATTGATGTTATGCGAGAGCCTGTATGCTTCCTTTTAACCAGTCATGTGTTTGATAGCTATGCTTTCCTCTTTAATTGCATAAAATCGACACAATGACGGTGCCGACCTAAACCTTTGGTCAGTGGATCGATGACTGATGTTGGTTCTTTGCTCCGGCCCTCCGTGGTTCAACTCGTGATTTTCTTTAGCTCTCATTGTCAGAAGGCTAAGGGATTTGCCAGGAGCTCTAATCCATCCTTGTCTCATAAAAGAATTTGCCATTTATGTTTCTCTCATGGAGTCAGACAAGAAGCCTCTACGCGCGCTGAACAAATATTTTGTATTTTTCCATCATTCGAACAGAAAGCGAAGATTTAGCGTCTGCAAAAAATCTATCCAACCCTCCCCCAGTCCCACTCCTTCCGGTAGTTTTATTGCTGACCCTACTAAGGTGGTCGTTCCTGTGTTCTTCGTTCTTTGCCGGTCAGATGGCCGTTCGTTGCTGTTTTTTCTTCTTCTTCTTCTTCTTTAGTCCTGTTATCGCCCCTGAAAGTGTATCTAGCCCGCTTCAATTGTGCTTTATTATTGCAGAAGCGTATAATGTGCCATTTCCCTTACCGTATACTCATAACCGTCAGGATTGCTCAACGGTGCAATGTACCAGTCATACTTTGCCAACATGACATCTCCCTCTGGAGTACCGGAAGCCAGCTGAAAAGAGGAAACAACAGAATCTAAACGAATAAAGCAGAAACAGCCGACTTAATATCTCGTCTATCGGATGGCAATTACATGCCATCATAATACCTGTACCAGTTATATTTTGTAAAAATGGCGAAAATGAATACCTGGGATACCGGAAGCCACCTGAAACAGAAAATACTATAGGTAGCATTACACTAAATACTGGAAGTGCCGGGTTTTATCACTTTTGGACCGAGGTTTCAGTTGCAGTCTAAATATCAGACATGCTTCCATTGGATATATATGTCCCAGGTTTTATTTCAATGTGAGAAAAGAATAGTTATAAGGAAATAAAATGATGTATGTTTTATAATTATATCTGCAAGCTCAAAGAAATTGTTGCTGATTTTATATGGTCACCCCTCCATTTAAAAAAGTCCGCTTGTTATTCGCTGCAAATCTGCAGGTAAACAATCATGGTGGACCGTAACTTGAAAAGGAGCAGGACAACATGTGGATTTTTTTCTCAGAAACTTGTTCAGCTGGGGTGGCTCTATAAACAAGTAGGGTTTGAAAAGTTTTGTATGTGTAGTTTTTGTGGCAGCATGTGAAAGGTTACTATTGTTGCTATGGAAAAATATTTAGTGGTTAGCTCCCTGTACCAGTCATAAGTTTGTCAAAATGATGTATCCTTCCGGTTTGCGGAAAATATAACCAAATGTAAACGAATTCAACCTGTACCAGTCATGTTTTGTCAACATGGCATTTCCCTCTGAGATCACGGAAGCCAGCTCGAAATATAAAATAGCAACATGTACCGATTAATACCTGTATCAGCCATATTTTGCCAATAAGGCAGCTCGCTCGGAGATACCAGAAGCCACCTAAAACATGAAATAACTAAATGTGAACGAATAAATACCCATATATTTGCCAATATGGCGTCTCCCTCTAAGGCACTGGAAGCCAGCTAAAACAGAAAATTACTTGTGAATGAATAAATACCCATACCGAACGAATTAATTTCCATACCAGCCATATTTTGCCAATATGGCGTCTCTCTCTAAGGTACTGGAAGCAAGCTAAAACCAGCAAATGGCATGCATACGAGTAAATGCCCATACCAGCCATATTTTGTCAATATGGTGTCTCCCTCTGAGCTACCGGAAGCCAGCTAAAACGAATTAATACCTTTACCAGTCATATACTGTCAACATATCATCACGAAAACATGCCTATATAATTTTGATCCCCTTAAACCCCACTTTTATATAGTAAAATCGGGGTTTACAGGGGTATACATTATTTTTCTTATTTCTGCTCAAAAACATTTATTGTGGGTACTCGTTAGAACCGCCTCGTCCAGGCGGTTCTAACGAGTACCTTTAATCTTTGTTTTGAGCAGAAATATGAAAAATATCAGAATTTTTATGTGATTTTTTTCATTTTTTGGTGGTAAAATTTCCAGTATATTTGAATAGCCGTGTTTTCGTAATGTGCAAAGCGTAAACCAAGCTTTTTGTGAAGGCTAATACTTGGTTATAATAACGTTGCGCAGTCTGTGGAAAATAGCATTGGACAAGTCCATGACCTTTCATAAAGTGCTTCCGATGCAATGACAAACATTAAGATTGTGGGCGTAAACAATTAGTATAAAGGATGAAAGGTGAATATGGCAAAAGAACATTATATAATTGGTTAAATATATGTAAAACTGAACAGGTTCGGCCAACAACATTCCGAACGCCAGCGGAAAATATGCATTATTTACAGAGATGATAATTCCAAAATGTGATTCGTCGGCATTTACATATCGATAAAATAATAAATAATAATAATAAATAAATAAAATAAAAAATAAATAAAATTCATTCCTATATTAACATAAACTATGTTATGTCTGTTATATTTTCTTTACATATAAGGCATTTGTAGCGCCTACAAAGATGGTTGTCTTTCTACATTAAATGTAAAATGGTATTGTTTTTCAATGATATACACGCACATACTCACAAAACTGTAAATAATTTCACATACAGTTGACTCTCGCTATCTCGAACTCGCTTATCTCGAATAACCGCTTATCTCGAAGTGAAAATCTGGTCCCTGCCTAAACATGAAAATCTAACAACAAGTAAAAAAATATTGTGGAAAATAGGAGAAATTGCTCCTAAGGAGCAATTTCTCCTCTTTCCCACAATATTTTCAATATATCTCTAACCTCAAGAGTCCAATTATACATATATTTGTTAAATGTGGTTAATCGAATTAGTTTTTCCTCTATTCTACAAATCTGATATGTCGAAGTACGGATATCTCGAAGTATTTTAGAAAGTCCCTTGGAATTCGAGGTAACGAGAGTCGACTGTATATCTATCGCACATTATAAAATTATCTGAGAAATGAAAGTTGCTTGTTGTAAGGAGAATACATACAGTGCACTTTCAGGGAAGGGAAGAAAACTGTCAAAATTATTTTGCTTCCCTTCTGAAAAGGGGAACTAATACTCTTTTATGGAAGGTAACTCTGTAAATATTGTTTTGCCTACTCCTCTCTTAAGACCAGCTTTTGGCAGTCCCAAATGGGGTTTTCTTATTATTCTACATAGCTCCAAATAAGAAGGGGCATCTGCATAATATTTTGTTTTATTTCTCGACAAAAATAGGTTGAAGTACCCATTAGAAGCGCCTCGGCGAGGCGCTTCTTATATTTACTACAACATTTTTTTTGTGGAGAAATAAAGAAATATCAGTACTTTTCGGTTGAAAACAACAAAAATAAAACACCTTATCTGGGGCTATGTTCTACATTCAATATTAAAGGCTCCATATTCCTCAAAAATAGACATTTTATTATCCAAGTGAAAATATAAAACTTATATTTTCACTCCTCTGAGCAGTGAAAAATATAAGATCTGGAACTACTTTTTTTCTTATTTACATTAATGGTCAAAGGGAAGCATGTTCAGTACCTAAATTCATGTTCAATACCTAAAATGTTTCTTGTTTTATTAAACTGAACTAAATACAGTTGATTTTATTGCTCATATCCCTTAAAAAGACGCTTTTAGGCTGAAATATTTCGGGGACTATTTTCTTTCGGAAGTAGGTTTCCCACTGTTATGCAGTTCTTATATGTCACCGCCAAGGGACAAAATTGCGTGTCAGACTTCCGCTTGCAAATGCAAGATTTGCATCTCTTCTATCGAAAGTGATGTAAATAATAAAAAGAAAATTCAAATGTTTGTCGTGAATATGACTTTTATTTCATATTGTGAAGTGAGAAAATGTATATTTCATTCGTTCCTTCGGCACTCATGAAATATACATTTTTTCACTTCACTCGATGAAATAAAGTCATATTCACTCCAAACATTTGAATATCCTCTATATATGGTATTGATACAATCATTAAATGTGGCACCTGACAGCCTGTAAAATTTCAGTAAGTCTCTCGTTCTTGAAACGAAATGATTTTATCGTATCTCTGAATTCATGTTGCCAACGTTGATTATGAAATACGATAAAAAAAAAAAAAAAAAAAAAAAAAAAACATTGCATTTTTGATCCAGTTCTAAAGCGAGAGACTAACTTAGGTTTTACAGGCTGTCGGCTGCCACATTTTATGATCGTATTAACACCACATATCAATTTATTAAACCTTTCTTGGATGAAAATTGTCTATTTTTAGGAACATGGAGTCTTTAACCATTCTCTTGCTAAACACGTCATGCCCTGTCTTAGCAAACAGTGTAGAGCCAGATCAGTTGGCTTCTGAACTGGATCTGCACTGTTTGTCATTAAATATGTGAATTTCTATCAAAAACCCGAATCAAGTAATCTGATTGGCTGAAAATTAGAAGTGGGCGTGCTATCAAAGGTCGTCTTAATAGCGGAATTTTACTACATACGAGCAAGAGATTGTGAACCAACAAGTATAGTGTAAAAATAATGTATCAGCTTACTTTTCTTTGCAGCTCAGACGCATTGATTTCTTTGGATCAGTATATATTTGCGAGGCTGGTCATCGTATGGCTTCTTACACTTGGTGTGCTTGGTAAAAAATTTCAGCAGATGACATTTTGAAATATTTTCTTACTTTCCCTAGAAAATAAGATTTGACACTTCATGCAAATTAGGAGACAAATTGCATGAAGAGTCAGATACTATGTTCTAGGAAAAATAAGAAAAAAAAAACATAATCAGTTTGTCGGTTGCTGAATTTGCCCATAGCATGTTAAGAATACTCACCGTATGTATGAGATTCAGAGCAGTAGAAAGTGATAGCCACTCCCGAGCATGCGTAGTGCCCTCAACCCATATTGCCGGTTTAGCTTGGTTCAGATCCGATGCAATCTACAGACAGATTAAACTTTTCCAGTCGATGGGCATAGTCAGCAGACGACAAATCATTTCTTTTTCTCAGAAAACAGGATTTGAAATTTCATGTAAATTGAGACAATTTGCATGAAATGTTAAGTCCTATTTTCTGGGGAAAATAAAAAACAATGAAAATGTCATCTGCTGTTCCCCAGAAAGCTGAACGGTAAAAGGAGAACACAATATGCGTTGCATTCAAAATATATGTAAAGGAACATTTCAGTCAGAATTATTCTAAGTGTACTTGTTATCCGCTAAAGCTCATGTGTGGCATGCCAAATGCACATTAATTAAAAAAAAATCTGGTTGATCAGAAAAAAAAACAACAACATGTTTTACGAATTGATAAACGAGGTTTCCCTCCTCTGAAAAAATCTATTGTTGTTGTTGTTGTTGTTGCCTGTTTGTTTTCTCTTTCTCTCTCT
This sequence comes from Anodontia alba, assembly GCA_964016985.1. Lineage (NCBI taxonomy): Eukaryota > Metazoa > Mollusca > Bivalvia > Lucinida > Lucinidae > Anodontia > Anodontia alba. Next base: position 38,166,041 of record OZ024830.1, read on the forward strand.
CATTCTCTCTCTGATGGAGAGCTCTTGTGACAAACAGATTTTACAGAGGTACTTTCAAACGTTTTAAACCATAGTTAATGGAAATTTCCGGGTGGTCACATTCTCCTTTCCTTTCAAATCTCACTTACAAAATTAGCTGGAATTATAAATTATTATCGATGCAAAGTCTCTTTTACTTATTTATTTATTTATTTATTTATTTAGATCGATTGATCAATTGATGAACTGGATCATTTATGTATTTATTAATTGTGCATGAAAGAAATATTTACTGCTTACTTTGACTTCCAACAGGTGGCGTCTCTGGTAACTTTTTCCGTACCTACGCACTCTCACTCGGTCTGGGTAGTCTGACTCCAATCCATACAAAAAATCCACCACCTATTTCGAAAATGTGAGACATAAATGCGCTGCGCCATGGTGCGTGTAAACGCTGTCATACTCTTTGGACAGTTTCCTGTTAGAGTTAAAGGGTGTCTGAATTGCTTTTTTGTATTATCATTTATTTAAAGATTTCTATATCTGATACAGAGTAGAGCTAGATAAGCTGCCGCGTTTTGAACATCTTTACTGTTTGCCACTGTCCTTTTTATGGGTCGCTAGGCATAAATGAGTTAATACTACACCCGAAACAGGTCATAATTGGATAATAAAACATTCTATTCTATTCTATTCGTTATTAGATGCACGACTACTATATCAACAGTCTTGATAGTTACTTCCGCTTGAGCTGGGTTCGGTATAATTCCCGTATTTGATTTGTGATCACATGTGCTTGAAGTTAGTCCTAATCCTATAGAAAAAGCCAATTCTATGGTCTAATGGGCTTCATATTTTAATAAATATATGAGGCCTATACAGGCTATAGAGTGGAGTTTCTAGCTTATGGACTAAACCTCAAGCACATGTGGTGTGATTGGCATTACTCCAAAAATGCGGCTCGTCAACCACGCGCCTTCTCTGATTGATATGGATCTTTACTGTTCACATAAGTCCCAAAGATATTTTTTCTTGGCGTGGTTCAAGAACAAACTGAGTCTGACAATCCTTTTTTATCATGATCTGTTCTATCCCTAAAATACCCTCATTTCAGAACAGTCTGTGATCGCAGAAGCTTTCCTTAAGAATTTGTTGTATGCAGGCCATGAAACGTCACCCCGTACTTCGATATTGTACTCATAAAATGTTTATGGTCCTTTGGGCTCTCACAGTCCCAGTAAGCATTCTTTATAAATCTATAGCGGGCCGTTATCGGCCCGTCAGGTAGCTGACGGGCCGATAACGGCCCGCTATAGATTTATAAAGAATGCTAGCTGGGATACATTTAAAAAAAAACATGAGTATTTCTGAATCTTTAGGGTAAAACAAAAACAGTCAATGTTCATACTTACCTCACGATAACGAAGATAGTTGTTTGTAATATTCCGTACTTCCGCAGGAGTTTGATTCAGGCTTTCCTTTTCTTGTTTAATAATTCTGCGAAAATAATAATAATAATAATAATAATAATAACAACGAAAAAAAGAGCCAAACTGACCAACATATCGGGGTTGTCGTAATACTAGTCGTAAGTACATGTTTGATACTGAATTTTGGTGCCATTTCGGTCGTGGGTGCTTGTGGGGTGGGGGTGGAGAGGCAATTCTGTTAAAACGTTGTTGTCTCCCTTCTGAAAAGGGATCTCCTTTTAGAGTAGATCCTTTTTCAGAAGAGCTTTGGTGAACAGTAAAGCAAACAAGAAATAACAAAAGATGTCTCCCTTGGCGGAAACTCTACCAAGTGTATCCAGACCCTTATTGTTGCATAAAAAACAGTGTCGCATGTTATTAACAGCCGTGCATTAACCGGCGAAAAGCCCTGTATTAACATGGCAATTCACGCGCTGTTAATGCATTAATGCACGGCTACGCAACTTTCAATATGACCGTACCGGGGCCACAGATTTGCTGCCGTTACGAGGTGTACTGCCCGGCCCTAGAACGAGCATAGTCCGTGGAAAGTGCGTTCGTGAGACATCGGTGAAAAGGCAAAACAAAAGAGTACAAGAAATAACGCAAAATGTAGCAAATGTTTTCAGTTTTTATGCAATAATAGCAATTGAACATGGTTTTTCAATACATGAACATTCGCCAGGTCTCTTGGGAGGTGTTGAAAACCGAGGCCGGAGACCGCGGTTTTCAACACCTTCCCACGGGACCTGTCGAATGTTAGTGCATGAAAAACCATGTTTGATCCCTATAATGATACTTCTGTATGGTTGACCTAGTTCTACAAGTTTCCTCACAGTTTTCTCTCCGAAATATGTAGTGTAAATACGGCACCTTAGTCTTGGAGTAAATACTGCACCTCATTCTTGGGGCAAAAACTGAACCCAATTCTTGGGGTAAATACTGCACCTTTATTCGTGGAGTAAATACTGCACCTTATTCTTGGTGTAAATACTGCACTTTATTCTTGGGATAAATACTGCACCTTACTTTACATTCTTGGGGTGAATACTGCACCTTATTTTTGGAGTAATACTACACCTAAATCTTGGAGAAAATACTTCTCCTTACATTTGGGGTAAATACTGCACCTTACTTTTGGGGTAAATGCGGCACCTTATTATTGGCATAAATACTACACCTTACTTTTGGTGTAAATACTGCACTTTTTGCGGTAAATACTGCACCTCATTCTTAGAGTAAATACTACACCTTATTCTTGGGGTAAATATTGCACGTTTTTCTTGGCATAAATACTACGGTTTACTTATGGGGTAAATACTGCACCTTGTTCTTGGAGTAAAATACTTCACCTTCTTCTTCTTCCGGGTAAAGGACCGGGATCATCGCTGAACGTAATTGGTCCTGCGGGGGATTGATAATGGCGGGTAAAAACAGCAGAGTCCCAAAAGCGTCGATAAAAACATGTTAAAACTATGTACATTCTGGTCTTGACGTGGGATGGCATGGATTAGGCGAGCGCCAGTCTACTGGTTAGACTTGCCCGGAACTCTTCCACGGAAGTAGCGGCAGTGACGTCTACTGGCAGACTGTTCCATTCCCGGATGGTACGAGGGAAGAACGAGTTGTAGTAGACCTCGCTGCTTATTCTCTCCTGAAGAATCCCCTGCTGCCCCTTATGCGGCTGTCCCCTTGTTGTAAGTAGGAGGAAGTGTCCACATCCACTAATCCATGCTGCATCTTGTATAGGAGACTCAGTCTGGCAATGTACCGTCGATCTTAGAGACTTTCCCAGCCAATGTCTGTGACACAACCAGGTGCGTGAGTGGTATATATCTGGCGGCTCGGCGTTGTACTTGCTCAAGGGTCTTAATGTCTCCTTGTTGATGCAGATCCCAGACAGTAGAGGCGTAATCTAGCACTGGTCTGTATAAGTGGCGGCCTTTACCTCTCTAGCGCATTCTTTAAAGTTCCGCCGCAGGAATCCAAGGGTTCGGTTTGCTTTCCGGGCTATCTCAGAGATGTGGCTTGACCATGTAAGATCTTCTATGACCTTTACTCCCAGGTATCTGCTGGCATCAGTCACCTCGAGGACCTGGTTGTGGAGCTTGTAGGTAGATTGAAAGACTCTCCTTTTCTTTTTCTTGCAAGAGGTGATGCGTATGATAGAATACTTTGAGTGGTTGAACTCATCTGTCATACTCGTTCCCATTCCTCTAGAGCTGAAAGGTCTTCCTGTAGTTGTCTGTTCTCTCTGGCTCCATTTACTATTAAGTACAGGAGGCTGTCATCCGCAAAGAGTCTGGCGTCCGAAGATTTCAATGAGACTGGTAGGTCTAAAAATAGCAATGGACCCAACTGTCCCCTGTGCGACCCCGGATAGCACATCTGCCCGGTCAGACTGAGAACCTTCCAGGACCACTTCTTGTTTCCGGTTTTTCAGGAAAGTCTTTAGCCAAGTAAAAGTCGTACCTCTGACTCCATAATAGTCCATCTTGTACAGAATCCTTGAATGAGAGACCTTATCAAAGGCTTTCTCAAAATCAAGCAGCATGACGTCAACTTGGTCCCCTTTGGCGAGTCTTGAAGCTAGCTAATGGATTGTTACGATGAGCTGAGTCTCGCAGGAACGTTTCTTCCGGAAGCCATACTGGTTGTCTTTGAGGATGTTGTTTCTGTCGAAATGGGCCATTACATTGCTATGAACGATGTGTTCTAGGAGCTTGCAGGTTATGGAAGTCAGGGATACTGGTCGGTAATTTGACGGTTTGTGTTTGTCCCCCTTCTTGAATACAGGTACAATCCAGGCGTCTTTCCAGTCGGTTGGTACTTCCCCACAGTTCAGTGATGTCTGGTATATTCTGGTCAGTATCGGTGCAAGTTGGTCTGCGGCCGCTTTTAGTATGAAGTATGGAGTCTGGTCTAGTTGCCTTGAAAGCCTTCAAGCCTTTGAGCAGTTTATGGACCCCTTTCCAATTGACCTCTAAGTTGGGCATATCTGGATATGGACTGGGTCCCTTGTCTGGCATGGTGCTGGTATCTTGCTTGGTGGACAGATTCTAACTGTTTGTTTAGGATATTTGCCTGGCTATGGCTATCATTCTGTAAAAACACATCTTCATTCTTGAGTGGGGATACCCCTGTTGTCTCTTGACCTGCACTCTTTATAAAGGACCAAAACTTCTTTGGGTTTCCTTTGTAGCTTTTGCTAACCACTTCCTGCATGTTCCCTTGTGAGATTTCCTAATCTGTAACTGTACTTCAGATTGGAGTCTCTTGTATCGATCCTGGTCTCTCTTCTTGCCAGTCCTTCTTGATTTTGTATAGGCCCTCTGTTTTCGTCGTATTAATCTTCTAATTTTCCTGTTCATCCAGGGATGTGTGTATCTTGATTGAGTCATCTTTGTAGGGACCCTTTCTTCCATAATGCTATGGATCTTGTTCTTGAATGACATCCACATTGTATCGATGGAGTTAAAACTGGTCTCCTCAAAGGACATGCTGTACTCATCTAGATCTTTCTGGGTGCCTTGGATATCTGCACTCTTCAACAGATATATTTTCCTTCTAGGGGGCTTGGGTGGGCGAGATACAAAGCTTGTGTCTAATAAGACAATGTCGTGGTCGCTATTTCCAATAGCTGGTAGTGGTTTACACTTCTCAATGTACGACGGATGAGATGTGAAGAGCAAGTCCAGGGTTTTATCCTTTCTTGTAGGAAAGTCTACCATCTGTTACAAGCTGTTATCAGACACCATGTCAAGGAATGCTTGGCTGACTCTGGATGGATACTGGGTTCCTTCTATCTTCAGAGTAACTGATGTCTGGAAAATTGAAGTCACCTCCAATCAAGAAGATATTCTTGCGCCTCTTTCCAAAGAAAAGATCTAACTCCTCTTTGGTTTTGTTGATGTATGCCTCATCGATTCTATTGGGGTCTGCAGTAGGAGGCGATGCTGATAGTCTTGTACCCTTCCACTATAACTGTACCACTAATCAGCTCGACTTCTTGGCTGCAGTGAATATTACACAATTTCAAGTCCCTTTTCGCAGCTATCAGGACCCCTCCATGTGGGTCTTCTGGCCTGTCTCTGCGTTGGATGTCGTAGCCAAGGTCATTTGGTAGTATCTCACTAGATGCTATACTTTTATCCAACCGCCTTACTCTTGGAGGAGATATTACACCTTAGTCTTGGGAAAACTACTGCACTTTACGCATGCAGTGATAACTGTACTTTACTCTTTGAGTAAATGATGCATCTTACTTTTTGGAGTTAATACTGCACCTTACTCTTGCAGTAAATACTGCTACTGCAACTAATGTTTGGGGTAAATACTGCACCTTATTATTGGGTAAATGCTGCACTTTAAATCGTTTCGGTAAGTACTACACCTTATTCTTTGTGTAAATACTGTGTAATTACTTTACATTAATCTTTGGGGTAAATACTGCACCTTATTCTTGGGGCAAATACTCCTTATTTTTGAATTCGCAAGTGCCAAGATACATACTCTTGTACATCAGTTGTGGACACCTGGTATTCTATATTCTCATTGTCTAGGATCTGCTTGATTGTATCAATATACTCTGGAGGAACCCGGATGTCCGTAGGTTGTTGCATGGAAGGACTTGTCCAGAAATCCAACTGAAATCACATATGTAGGGATATTAATTCCATTTAGAAATCATTTTGGTTTTATATACAATTTCTTTTATGAGGTTGATACATTTGGCACAACAACTATTCTACCATGTGGTTCTCAATATAAGTTAAAACACCATCTGTACAATGTATACAGAGAAACAAACAATGATTCAATTCAATGCCAAAAATAGTGATTGTTAATTAATCAGATCACAGTCTGAGTATCAAAAGAACATTACAAAGCCCGTATCAGAGTGACATTACAAGCACCCCGCTCAGAGTTCATAATATGGCGGAAACCGATGCCCAGCAAACGGCATGTCTCTATACCCGGTTTGATAGGTGTTTCAAAACGTTCAAAGTTTACCGATCAGTATGATGTTGATATATATTATGGGTACTCTGCGACTCTTTTAAGAGGAATACCCAAAATAGTTTTGTTACAAAAATAACGACTATTACCTTTTTACCCTTAGTATTCAGACAGACAGGTCTGAGGAAACAGTGTAGACCCAGATCAGACGCCGCTTCTGCGGCGTCTGATCAGGGTCTATACTGTTTACCATTCATCCAGCATTTTAGACACATCAACAGGTAATAAAATTTACTTGTTCAAAGAGTAGGTCAAGTATGTTAAGGAGTTAAGGTGTCCAAATAATTTGGGTATATACGGTATCTTCTGAACATTCCTATTATCTGGACCTCTCAATCGATTTTCCCTTTTAAGGTCATAACGCATGATGGTTTCATCAGCCCCAATTGCCAGACTTTAAAGACTAGCTTGTTTGGCCCAGGAAACTTTTTCAGCTATTTTTATTTATTTATTTATTTATTTTGTATGTTCATTGCGCTCAAGGGTGAAATGTCATTCCTTTTAGAAACTATTTACATCCAAAACATACCTAGCAGTCTACAGATTATGTCCAGTTATAGGTAGGTTATGTCCAGTTATACGACTTTGTCTGTAATCATATGAACTCCTGTGTGTGGATCGAGGTGTGGATTAACAGCCAATGCAAACAGAACCCAAATGGGGTTACCTGCTGCTAGGTTTATTACCATGGTGAGGTAATGTTATGGTGTACTACCTGCCCCAATATTATGGTGGACTCCTTAAATCAGGTCAAATGTAAGTTCAGACAGAACTGGTTCGGACGGGTACTTTCTTGAAAACGGCGTAGATAGGCGTCCTACTATATGTAAAGTCATCGTATTTTCTGTGAAACATCAGAAAATATTTTAAATGTTGTCTGATGTTATAAATTATCAGCATGTCAAAGTTTAAGGTCTCAACGTTGAAACCTCTCTAAGGGGCTTGCGCAAGGTTCGTTAGGCTTTGTCCTTTTTCAGCGGGAGGTCTGATAAATAAAAAAAATCATTTTTTAATTCAGAGTTTTACACACAGCCATAAAAACAAATGCTTTGTTTACTCAAGAATTCAGACAAACCCGCAATTCACCACTTTACATGGTAAAAAGGGGGAATCGGGGCTTTAACGCACACAGCCTACAAGGTCGCAAAGCTCATGGGACACCTTTACATTGCTCTTTACTTACCACATTATCCATAGTTTCTTTTAAAGTCAAGAGAAGATTCACTTCTGGCTTGCCAGTGGCTTTGACAGATATCACTCGATGGCTGTAAAAGTATTACAAGTTTTAGGCTATGCTCAAGTAGAAGACGTGCATCAACAGAAAACGAAGGCCCAAAACAGCATGCGCAGCTTACACAGATGTGCATGCTGTTCTGGGCCTTCGCTGTTCGCATATGACATAATAGCCTTTAGTAGTTCAATTAAAACCTCTTTGTTTGATGATATAGTTCACATTAGCCAACGGTTCTTTAAACGGCTGGGCAGTCTGATCTCGACCTTCGTTATCTGTATATGCCATTATGTGAAGTGTGTACTTCTAAGCAATTTCCATAGATAAGACGATTTTTAATCAAATGTATTAATATTCTTTAATATTATTTCTCCTGGAAATATATTAATATTATTTCTCCCGGAAACATATGTTGTAGGTACTCATTAGAAGAGCCTCGGTGAGGCGCTTCTAATGAGTACCTACGACATATGTTTTCATGGAGAAACCAACAACAACAAAAAAAAAAAACAAAAAAAAAAAAAACAACAATATATGATAACAAAATGCCTTATTTAGAGCAATGAGTTTTGCTGGAGAAATAAGAAAAAAATATCTACATGTCCTACATGGGGACACATTTTATCTTGAATCGTCCAAGACATGCCGTTTCCACAATAAATTAGGGTGAAATATAAAAGTGATAGAAAACAAAAACAACAATAACACACACACACACACACACACACACACACACACACACACACACACACACACACACACACACACACACACACACAAACCTGAAAATTTCTGAACATCAGTTTAATAATGTATACCCCCTGCATACCCTTATCTTCATTATAATTTATGTTTTTTTTGGGCGGGTGTGTGTATATGGTGGTGGTGGTAGTGGTGGTGTTAGTGGCGCGTGGGGTGGGGGGGGGGGGGGGCGGAGGGCGGGGGTTGACCATAAGAGACTTTCTAAAGTTGCCCACCATAAGAATAAAATATGTATTTACCATTACCCATTTAAGCCTATCGTTCCGAAAAAGTGACATTTGGCAAACAGTGTAGACCCAGATCAGACGCCACAGAACGCGGCGTCTGATCAGGATCTACACTGTTTGCACTTAGGTCAGAAATTTCTTCAAAACATGACAATTATAAAAACTAACTAGACTACCTAATGTAGGAAATGGACTGTCCAAAGGTTAAGGTAGAAGAGTCCACCAGGCATAAATGAGTTAATTGTTTGTGTTGATGTTTTACGGCCCAGTCAACCCATCAGGGTCATGTCGAGCGCGGTCAGTTTAACAAACCACACGTTTTCCTGGGCATGCTTAGTCCTCTAGGCAGTAAACCAGTACTTAAGCACATTTTGTCCAGAAACTGACAACTACCTTTCTTGAATTAGCGAAAGGGAGAGAATGACCGTAGAAAATATTTCATGATCAATTTCCAAATGAGTCAATATTTGGACCGTAATATTCGAACACTTTAACCCTTAAACTGCCATTCACAACAATTGTCGTCTGCTTTGTCATCTGCTAGTGATTTTAAAAGTCATTTTTGCAAACAGTGTTGATCCAGATCAGGAGCAGTCTGATCTGGGTCCACACTGTTTGCCGGTATGCAAAAATAGGTTTGAAAAGTTTGCAAGAATATTCAGCAGACGACAAAAACAGACGACATTTTCAGATGTAGGTTTTCTTGGCGTTTTAAGGGTTAACTTCTTTCTGTTTGAAAAAGTCTGTTTGAATACCTGTTGATATGCACATAATTGCTGGATGAGTGACAAACAGTGTACGTCAGATATAGATCTACACGGTTTACTACCTGTGCGAATATTTAGGGTAAATACGGTAGGCAAGAAAAAATCAAAATAACTCTCCGAACATGTCCGTAGTGGACAGATTTATATGATCGCTTCCCCATATAAACCGGTTGACTATGACCGACATATTTTATCCATTGTAGTCTGGAGACCACTAAAAGGGTAATTGGCAAACAGTGCAGACCCAGATCAGACGCCGCGGAACGCGGTGTCTGATCAGGCTCTCCACTGTTTGCAAATAATCCAACCAGTTTTTCTTTAGGAATATCTAAATCACATAGGCTGACATATCTGAACTGGAAATCAGACTCTTCCAAAATATAGTGCGGAGGAGTTCATTGAGCCTACAATGGATTAACTGAAAAATCATGAAGAAGCTCAGGTTGTCTCAAACAAACAGGAACATCCGAATTGTATATCTAAACGACGAGCCAAGTGAGCTATCATTTCTCTCTTTCTCAAGTGACGTAATTATAAATAAGGCTGGCACGATTAATCGGATAATCGATTAATTGATCAATAAATTCCACAAAAATGACTATCATTGCAGATTTGCTAATAATCGATCGTTTGATTTCTGTGTTTATTATTTTACCGTATTTACCTTTAATATTCAGACACCTCAACTCCTTATCATACATTATCTAAAATTTGAACAAGTCCAATTTACTACCCACTAAAATAGCTGGGTGAGTGGCAAAAAGTGTAGACCCTGATGAGACGCCGCGTTTGCGGCGTCTCATCTGGGTCTACACTGTTTGCTCAGGTCTGTCTGACAAAATACATACAATAAAGCATAACATATGAAACGAATAGGTAAAACTATGATCAAATCTTCAGCGATTACTAATCGATTATCTATCACAATGGCAGGACTGATAATCGATCATCTTTTCAGCTCTGATTAGCCAGCCTTAATTACAAAGCTAAATAATACAGAGACAAAAATTACAAAACTAGATAAGACAGAGAAAACACACACACACACACACACACACACACACACACACACACACACACACACACACACACACACACACACACACACACACACACACACACACACACACACACACACACACACCACACACACACACACACAAGATTAAGACACCAAACATGATGGGAAAAAAAATCTCCGCGGCCAGGGGACATACAGTAATACAAAAAGGAAGAGATAGCTTTTGAGACTTCCTGTTGCTTTCCTGCACTTCAAGTGCCTTCTGAAAAAGTGAATAATCTAACATGAAAATATGTCCCCAAGTGGAGGATGGCTTCCGGCGGACGCAGAACGCGGAATCTGATCAGGGTCTACACTCCTTACCTGCCACTCATCTAACAGTTTTAGGTAGGGCTGGCTAATCAGAGCTAAAAAGATAATCGATTATCATTCCTGCCATTATGACCGATAATCGATTAGTAATCACTGAAGATTTGGTCATTATTTTACCTGTCTGAGCATGAATCTTACCAATGCTATACTTTACTGTACGTATTTGGCCAGACAGCTTGAGCAAACAGTTTAGACTCAGATGAGACGGCGTCTCATCAGGGTCTACACTGCTTGTCACTCATCCAGCTATTTTAGACACAACAGTGGGTAGTAAATTGTACTTGTTCAAATTTTAGATATAGTATGGTATGGAGTTGAGGTGACCGAATATTAAGGGTAAATACGGTAAAGAAACAGACACAGAAATCAAATGATCGATCATTATCAAATCTGTAACGATAACCATTTTTTTGTGAAATTTATCGATCAATTAATCGATTATCAGAATAATTGTGCCAGCCTTAGTTTTAGGTACATACTCAGACAGTGCAATATACCTGTTCAAATGGTTAGGACAAGTATGGTGAGGAATTACGGTGTCTGAGTAGTATAGGGTGCGCCTATACTACTTGTCTGTAAATTTGAAGAAAAAAAAGTACGGTGAATAAAGAAATGTTCATACTTTGTATAGTCTTTCTCAGCCTTAACTGAACTCAAAACCAATAGCAGCACCATAAAGGAAAACATCTTGATACTTTGCGGGGACCAAATTGATAGTGTAAAATTTCACTTCACCGCTTCTTTCGTGAAATGCCGGTATACCTATGTTTAGAACAGAAATCAACAAATATTTACTTTCTGTATTAACCCATTGTAGTCTAAAGACTCCTAAAAGGGTAAATGGCAAATAGTCCAGACCCACATCCCAGCTAGCATTCTACGTAAATCTACATCGGGCCGTCATCGGCCCGTCAGCTACCCTGACGGGCCGATGGCGGCCCGATATAGATTTACGTAGAATGCTGACTGGGATCAGACTCCGCAGAATGCGGCGTTTGATCAGGATCTCCACTTTTTTTTCAAGAAGTTCAACCATTTTTCTCTCGGAATATCTATATCACATAGTCTGACATACATAAAATCGAAATTAGACTTTTCCAATATACAGTGTGGGGTAGTTCATTTAGTCTATGATGGGTTAAAGGAACTGTATACACGTGGTAGATTTTCTACATCTTTACATGGGAGACAACTATTGATCCCTAAGGGATTGATTTACCGCCCTTCTGAAAACAGGTCTGCTCTAAAATGAAGAATTTGCTCCTCAGATCAGACCCTTTTTCAGCAGGGAAATAAAAACAATTTAGACAGAGATCCTCCCCTTGAAAGTGTATCAATTCCCCTTAAAGCAAGATCGGAGGACCGAACTATTTTTTTTAAAAGTAAGTAGCGTTTTATTTGAACCTAATATATCGCTTGGCAAGCAAATGATGTGTTAATGTGTTCCATAATTTATAGAGCTATTGTGAAATTATTGTACAGTAAAACCTTAATGGCTCGAACATCTTTGGGACCATGGAAATTTATTCGAGAAATGGGTAGTTCGAGCCACTAAGGGTTAATCGTGGCGCCATGTGAAGGAACAAATGGTGATAATTTAGGGAAGGGAAGTCCTGTTGATCTTCTATAATATAATGGTATGTTGAGTGTACTCATTAGAATCGCCTCAATGAGGCGATTCTAATGAGTACACACAACATCCATTTCATGATGAAATGAGAAACTTTCCTTAAAATATCCTTAAATATTTGCTTTCTTGACCTATTAAGAGAATTTCCTAGGGACTCAAAAACAAGTTTGAATTAGCCATGGTAAACGAGCCATCGGTGTTCGAGTCATTGAGGTTTTAATGTAATATTTCTGCATACTGGGACGACAGGCCTGGGCAATCAGTGTAGATTGAGATCAGACGCCGCAGAATACGGCTTCTAATCATGGTCTACACTATTGCCACTCATCCACTCTTTAGACGCATCAACAGGTTTAGGATAAGTATCGTGCCTATTGATGTAGAAGGGATACAGATTAATATAAATCTTCAGACTTCCATCTGAATCTCATATGTATAATTGTGCCTGTATTTTTTTTTTTTTTTGTATATTTGTAATTGACCGGCGCGGGCCGGTCTCTTAATTATGGTGGCATATTTCTGCCACGAGGTAGCTAGATAGCTATCGCGATAATATTCTTGATTTTCCAGAAAATAAAAAGTTTTCCTGAAAACATTATCGCAATAACTTGAATTATCTAGATATGTTTTCTAATTTCCAGAAAATATTTTAACGCAAAATTTCGTGATACTGCTCGGAACTGATATTAGTATCTAGATAAAATTATCGCGATGATTTTTTCATGGTAGCGAGGTAGCTATAAATAGAACACAAGCGGATATGACATTCTGGGATTTCTACGCACCGATTGGCGATTACCTAGTACAAACTCTTATCTTAAAAGTCGCTGGTGAATTTCAACAGTATAAACAAAGGTATTCCGATTTCGGTTTCTATATATAGATAACAGAAAATAAATGGCAGCTCTGGGCACTAACGCAAAAAATATCGCGATAATACTGTAAACTTTCGCGATAATATTTCCAGGAAACTTTAAACTATTAAGATAATCTTTTCAGGAAACTTCGAAATATCACGATAATTATTGAAAGTATCGGGATAGCTACCTAGCTATCTCGTGGCAGAAATATGCCACCATACTTAATATAGCTTTGGATTTTTATATATGGTAGACTATTCGATTAGCTCACTAAGGACATTTTATATTTGCCGGGACGTCGGTTTGTGACGATCCCGGCAAATATAAAAAATCTTAAAACAAACTGTGTTATAAGCAGATTAATATCTATTTTATTTTCATTTCAATGAATAATGCTTAATAAAAGCAAACATTAACTTTTTCGGTGCCAAATTTCAGACGACATTTGTCGCCTGCTTTTCTTTTTAACAAACTATCGCTTGAAAAGAAGTTTATACGTAAAGTTGAAAGACTGAATGTCAAACAGCGTAGATCCAGATGGGACGGCTCATTGCTGTTTGCAAAAGCCTATTATTATTGCCTATGGCAGTGAAAGTTAAAGAATCACATTGTTGTTCGATTTTTACCTGTTACATTGAAAATTTATTAAACTTTAGTATACCCTTACCTCAAATCGCTATGTAAATGTGAACAAAATTTGCGCCGGTACTTAGACTTTTGCGTCTAAATATTTTGTCTTGTTGTTTGTACCATGCATTATACAAGAAAATGAGTCACAAACTTGAGAAAAAAGTACCTTCGGACATGTGCACACAGGGAAGACTCAGATCAGCCTGAGCATTCACGCAGAAGTTTGATCAAAATATTCACTTTTGCTTTTGGATAGCAGAGGATGCAAATTTCCTTCATATTGCCGTCACAAAACTATTTTTAATTTTTTACTATAGGGATCAAACATGGTTTTTCAATGAAAAACCATGTTCGATTGCTATTATTGCATAAAAACTGAAAACATTTGCTACATTTCGTGTTTTTTTTTTTTTTTTTTTGCACTATTTTGTTTCGCCTCTTCACAGATGTCTCGTGAGCGTAAAATCCACGGACTATGTTTGTTCTAGCGCCGGGCAGTACACATCTCGTAACGGCAGCAAATCTGTGGCCCCGGTACGATCATATTGAAAGTTGTGTAGCCGTGCATTAACACCGCGTGAATTGCCTTGTTAATACACGGCTTTTCGCCGGTTAATGCAAGGCTGTTAATAACGTGACACATTACTTTTTATGCAATAATGCATGTTGAGTAACAAAGATCAACAAAGAATGACAAGACAATTTCTTTGTATAGTCCGGTGAAATGAAAGATCCTTCAGGTGCGTAAGATGTTTCTGAGCGCATGCTCAAACGGATGCAGAATCGGGACAAGCTGAGATGTGTGTAAATGCCATCACTTCCTACCCCAACTGACCTGAACAATGAGGCCTTCTTTTCGATGCCTTTTGTCACCATCGTTTTGAAATAAATAGATAGATAAATGAATATGGCTTCCAAGATGTCAGCCGAAATGAATTGGCAGAATACGCAAACACATTTGATTTAACTATGAATAAGTTCAATGCATAATACATCATAAATTCATGAGATTTTAACATCTGTGACTAGTAGTTTATGGAACTGAATAAGTTTGAATCCGTAATTGAGAAACAGAATTGAATGTGACGAGAACATGATAATTTGATATTTTGCTACATTACCAAAGGGTTGAATCTAGCAATTCCTGCGGCCATGACAGATCAAACAAATACATGAATGTGTGTGTACCAGAACGTGATAAAGCATTTCCAAACTGCCTATGGTATACCCATATGACTTATACGCTCACTGTACATAGTTTAAGCTCCCTGAGAATCCTGTTTACCATTCCGTAGTATTGTGCCAAGCAAGTGCAATCTTGATTGTGTCTGAATAAGACAGACAGCAAGTCCGTGTGTCTGAGATGCAGATACACGGCATTTGTCTTAGAATTAGGACGATGGTCGTGGTCTTTGAAAAATAACGGTTTCTGCAGATCTGTTTACAGAAATGCCCATTGCAGCCTAAATTTTCGGTGGCAGAAAGACTTCCCCATTCGCGGCCCTAGTATTTCCTTTTTTTGTTTTGTGTGTTTGTGTGTGTGTGTGTGTGTGTATGTGCGCGCGCGCGCGTGTGTGTGTGCGCGCGCGCGCGCGCGCGCGCGCGCAGTTCAATAGTAATTATCATAATTAATATGTGTCTGAATAGCATTTCTACGTATAATTGTTGGTACCACTGTACACAATCATTTGCATTGAACTATTATTATTATTATTGTGGTGAGGGGTGGTGCGGTGGGCGGTGGTACATTGTTTTTGGTTCCGATATATTTACGTAGTAACATTTCCTGCCAGCATTAGTGTCATACCAAACTTGGACGGACATATGCTCGGGATCTCATGGACGGTACTACACCTAGAAAACTATCACGTGCACAAACTGTACCTTTAGCCACCAATGTCACATGTAGTTATAATGATCAATCTTAGTCACCATTTATGAAACTGACGTAAAGGTAACAAACAAAACTCGGGTCTGTATAGCTATAATAGCACAGGCTCTAATACGAGGGTCGTGCAAAAATTTCTGTCACTAATGCTTCCTAAGTTTTATCCCAGGTATATTTTAAAATGCTCCAGTGCACTTGAATGGTGTGTTATATAGCTAACGATACCCGTTTATTTCGTTCAAATTGTTTTCCAACTGACCGAGCTATTTCAAATTGAAAAAGATGTAGTCATAAACACTGACCAATTTACAAACAAAACTCGGGTCTTTATAGCTATAATAGCACAGGCTCTAATATAACTGCATTTTAATATTATGTCAATAACCAAACAGCGCATTATTTGTGTTATCAATTTAGTTTTTCACGAGGCTAATCTTACATGTTTTATTCTAGCCAAAAACGCATTGGTGTAACGCAAAACGTAGCTAAATATCGCTTTTTCTCGGAAGTGGCCTCTCTGTTAATACCAACGGCCACTAGACGAGATTTTTTTTTTTAAAGTGATACAAACAAATGAGCCGCAACATGAGAAAACGTACCTTCTGAAGTTTACATCCGCGCAGTCTGATCAGACTCTTCGTTGTCCGCATGAAGAAACTTCGCATCCTTGGCTATTCAAAATGCGCCTAGCGAAGATTCTGATCAGACTGCGCAAATGCGCAGTCTGATCAGAATCTTCGCTGGGCGCACGTATCCTCACGTTGCGGTTCAAATGCCATTCGGACAGACTGTATGCGATGGTGGCAATAGAGACTCTGTTAAGGCGGCTTTACATCACATGTTTTGTCATAGCTTGGTGCCATTGGTAGGCTATGTTCTGTGATTGTAGCTCTTCCTGGACGTCTTCTACGTATTCTATTCTATATGTCATGTTTTAAACTTCAGGTCTAAACATGTGGGATAAAATAAAATGTCATGTAAAGGTGTCTTTAGCGTGCCTAATGACTTTTGTTATAAAATTTTAGCCAGACTGGCCAAACTGCAGATCTCATATACCACCCTTGGCCAAGGGTTAGGGTGCGTGGGTTCCGTCTATTTCATTAGTTAGGGTTAAGGTATTTCGGTGGAGGAGTTGGGCTCGCCTCGCTATAGTTAACTCAGGCTGGTTGTGTTAATGTTAGATTAAAAATCTGAAAGGTTGCCTTTTAGAAACAAAGAACACACACATGAACGAAAATCGGAGACTCGGTTTTATTAAGTCTCTTCATATGCAACAATGTAGTTTTTGGAGCTGGAAGTCGCCATTGCTTATCATCATCATCAAGTTTTTCCTCAAACTGCAATCTCAAGTTTGTACTATGTCACGCTGTTCTGGGTATAAACTATGAGCAAACTTTATTCCCAGAATATTAAATAAACATGATATAATCAAGAACCAGTTAGCCATTCTTTGGGCAACGCAAAGGTAGTTTTCAGGTTACCATTGGCGAGGGTTGGAATTTTTTCGTCGCCATGCCTCCAGTGCTTCGGGCAATTGTTTCAAGCGAAATTTCAGTGGTAATATCCTGACAGAAACATTTTGCATTTATTCAAGCTCTGTCGAAACAAAGAATACGATCCTACTCCTCGTACCGCATGGGTCTTGCATTTTAGCTGGCGCATGTTAGAACCTTTACATAAATTTGACCTCTTCAAGTAGCACTACATGCATATTACCTTAGCACTAACAACGTGCTGAAAAGGCGAATGGCATAACACTATACAGTTGACTCTCGTTATCTCGACCTCGCTTATCTCGAATAACCGCTTATATCGAAGTGAAAATCTGGTCCCTGCTTAAAAATGAAAATCTAATAACAGGTAACAAAATATTGTGGAAAAGAGGAGAAATTGCTCCTAAGGAGCAATTTCTCCTCTTTTCCACAATATTTTCAACATATGTCTAACTTCAAGAGTCCAATTACATATATATTTGTTACATGCGGTTGTTCGATTTATTTTTTCCTCAAGTCTGCAAATCTGATATGTCGAATTACGGATATCTCGAAGCATTTTAGACAGTCCCTTGGAGTTCGAGATAACGAGAGTCGACTGTATTATCAATTCTGTTCTGACAAACTGCTGATTAATTTCCTTTTTATGAAAAGCATTGATGTGCATTTGCTTTTGTTTTTGTGTGAAAGTTGTCGGATTCTGAGACAGGCATTGTAGAGGCAAACTTTCTTCAAAGTTGGAGTATGGATAAACTTGCTATGCTTTTAAACAAAGCAATGAAAGAAAGCTTTAATTATTCTACAGCTGTGGCAGCTATAACTATCATGTATAATGTATGATTATAATGTATAACATTAATAAGCAATCTATTGAACAAAACCCTTCTAAGAATCGAGCCGTAGAAAAAGGCTTATTATGGCATATGCGGACAGAAAAGGATCCGATCAGCGTGCGCGGAGCTTCAGTCTAAGAACGAACTCACCATCGTGCAGTTAAAGAGGGAAGCAAAGTTAACAATCATAACTGGGTAAATAGCCATACGTACAGTTTGCCCCGTAACACTTATGTTGTAACATATTTTTATAACATGTGGCAACCTTTATAGACTGATTCACCATAAAATTCGGGGTCCAATAGTCCTTCGTGCAGAAATGTTTTCAGGCCAACATTGTATTTTGAAAAGAATTCAGACTGACAGCAATAAAATCTAGAAAATGTTTTACGTAGTTCATGATACCGATGCCTCTGTTTAAAATAATTAGTAAACAGTATAGAACCTAATCAGAAGCTGCGTTCTGTTGTGGTTGATCTGGGTCTACACTATTTGTTGATGCATGGCCCCGAGCTTATAAAACTGATTTTATGCTAAACTCAGCTGAGCATGGAAATTGTCCTGCTTATAAATCTCAAATTACCAACAATTGCAAATTCTTTCTTGCTGAGCATGAACATGTCTCTGTTAATAAATATAAAAATGCCAACTATTCATTTTCATATTTATTAGCAGAGAAAATTTCATGCACAGCTGAGTTGAGCATGAAAAAAGTCTTATGACCTCGGGGTCTGTCTGTCCGAATACTAAGGGTGAATAAGGTAATTCTTATGTCTTGAAAATAAAAGCAATTTGTCTCCCGACCTGCAGTCTATATATACATTTTATATTTTATCAAACGAATATATGTTCAACATGTTAATTAGACATTATCCCTGCCGTGCTTAGAAAGATGTTTTTATTTATTTATTTATTTATTTATTTATTTATTTTTCAGACATAACGTTTATCTTTCAAGAGGAATTGATACACTTTCAAGGAAGACAACTCTGTCTTAATTGTAATTGTTTAGCTCCCTTCTCAAAAGGGATTTACTCTGAAAGGAAAGAATTTTGCACATTTGGGACAAATTCTTTCCTTTTAGAGTAGAACCCATTTTCAGAAAGAGATCAGTGTACTGGAAAGCAAGCAGGAAGTAAAAAAGTTGTCTCCCATGTCAACATTGGCGGAAATTCGACCAAGTATAACTATTCACCTCAGTGTGATTGCTTTGAAGCAATGTGCTGTACACAAGCTAAAAATGTGTGTACGTTTACAGCATCTTAAAAGCCTCAAAGTGAGAAAACGTACCGTCTGTCACGTGCGCCCAACGAAAACTCAAATCACATTACGAAAACATACCTATTCAAATATATAGAAAATTTCACCTCCAAAAACTGAACATTTTCAGATAAAAAAAACCAGATATTTTTCATACTTCTGTTCAAAACATAGATTGTGG
This sequence comes from Anodontia alba, assembly GCA_964016985.1. Classification (NCBI taxonomy): domain Eukaryota; kingdom Metazoa; phylum Mollusca; class Bivalvia; order Lucinida; family Lucinidae; genus Anodontia; species Anodontia alba. The sequence goes on from OZ024830.1 coordinate 38,185,663, forward strand.
GTATTCGTTAGAACCGCTTCGCCGAGGCGTTTCTAACGAGTGCCCACAATCTATGTTTTTGAGCAGAAATAAGAAAAATAATGTATACCTCTGTAAATCCCAGTTTTATAAGATTCGCCAGAGCTTCTTCAAATCTTAATGACTTTAATTACCGTAATAAAGCCCTTACTACCAAACTTCTTAGGCAGGGCTATCGTTATTTTAAACTTCGTAAGGCGTTTTCGAAATTTTATCGCAGACACAGTGCCTTGTTAGAAAAATATAGCGTCAGTCTGAAAACACTTCTGCAACAATGTATATCGGAACCCGAATTTTACGATGACTTAGTATACAGATTTAGAAAAATTGTAGGTAAATCTAACTTTTCGGAGCAATTCAGAAAACTTATTAACCGTTATAAAAGAATTGGCTATAGCCTGGATATTATGCGGCAGACTGCATGCCTAGTTGTCAAGCCAATCATTGTTGATGGCTGTGCTTCACTCTTTAATTGCACGACGGCGGTTCGGGCCTCAGACTCAATGACGGCCTCTTCGTAAAATTTTAACCAGTGGGTTGGGGCTTGACGATATGTCTTTGGCTTGGCCCGCCGTGGTTCAACTATTGGTTTTCATTTACTCTGGCATACAGCAGAATTAGCCATGAGTACTCGTCTTTGTTTATTATAGTGATTAATTTTATTTGTATGTTTTCGCTTTGATGCATTGACTGAGTTGGGAGCCTTTATGCGAACTGAATTTTTATGTATTATGTATAAAGAGTAGCATCGGGACCCAGGGTGAAGTTAGCTAGCTGTAAAAGTGTTTTAAACCCCCCGGTGGTTTGCTCTACCGACCGTTCTGAGGCGGTGGTCCCGGTGTTAGTCTTACTCCTTGTTGCTTTGTGGTTTATTCTACGAGGCGATTTTTTGTATGTCTTTCCGTGTGTCATGTTGTTCTTGTGTTTTTCAGTCCTTTTAGTATTGCGATTACCTCGCTTAGGGAAGAGAGAGCTAATCTTAGTGCTTTTCGTACGTTTGTTCGGTTTGTGCTTGTGTAGAGTTGTCGGTTTCCTCATCCTCTTGGGGTCTGGGAAGGGCTTCGGTTTGTGATTGTGGCACTCCCTGGACTTTTCTCTTACTTTTTTTCACTATATAAAAGTGGGGTTTAAGGGGGTCAAAATTATATAGGTATGTTTTCGTGATGAGCCTCTGCTAAGAGAGTCTTCGTTGTCCGCATCAAGAAACTTTGCATCCTTGGATATTCAAAATGCACCTAGTGAAGATTCCGATGATAAAAGCAAATGCGCAGGCTGATCGGAATCTTCACAGGGTGCACATGTCCAAAGGTACGGTTTTCTAGTATTGCGGCTCTTATATGAAATACAACTATGGTCAAAACATCCATCCCATAAATTCTGCATTTTCACACCTACAAAGTTTGAAACAAAATCATAACAATGCTACAAATATCATTTTGCCGAGATAATTAAGCCAAACAAAAGTACACACTCTTTCCTACGAAAATTTAAAAATGCTTAATTATTTATTACGCTTTCGCTATTTATTTACATAAGTAAAAGAAAATGCTTTTGCGTCGAAAATGGAAAATAGCAAATGTTTTCTTTCTGTTCATATTAAAGAGCTTTATGCCCTTGACCAAAGATGCCCTTTCAGTCCACAATAAAATGGATATGTCCAGTGAGTGACCTTAATATAACTGATTTTTACTTTAACCTACCAAAGCATCAGGAAATCATTTATATTTTTTCTCACACACTGTATAACCATTGCGGTAACTTACCTATATAGGTCTAGATAAGAGAGGGTATCAGATAAATATTTTTTTTTATTCCTCCACGAAAACACATTTTCTGGGTACCCATTTGATGCGCCTAGCCCAGGCGCTTCTGATGAGTACCCACAACATGTGTTTTCATGGAGAAATAAGAAAGATATCAATACTTTTGGATTGAAAAAAGCATCTTATCAAGAGCTATGAAAATGTGTACTTCTTAGCGATAACTAGCCTTGCCCAAGGCTTAGAAATATACATATATATATATTGGCTTATTGAGCTCTGTGGCTAGTCTATAGATAATATGGTCTGGATTTCTAAGCCTTGTATAAAGCGAAATGAAGACCCTCAGATATCTGAGGGGACCATAAATTAATGTCAGCCTCCTAACAGTGCAGCAGTGATTGGTATTTAAAGATTTATGAGCTACTCTTTAAACAGGTAATTGACACCATCTAGTTGATGTTACAATTACTACCTGAATTCTTGAAGAGATTTTACAGCACTTTGTGCCAGTTTGACCAGGTCAGTTACACAGTGAATCTTGGATCTTGAAGAAGCAATACAATATGGATATACTCACTTGTACTAAGCTTATGCATTGTTATAGAACAGTATATGAAAGGCAAAGATGTACTCTTTTGTTCCCCTACTGGAAGTGGCAAGAGTTTAGTTTTTGAAATGGGACCATTTTCTTTCAATATTTAGAGAAAACGCAACAGTGTACATGCATTGTAATATGGCCATTGGCAGCTTTGATGGAATTGCAAGTTGGTGGATTTTTGTTAGAACTGCATCAATGAGGTGGTTCTAATGAGTACCCACAATTTATATTTTGTGCTTTAATAAAACAAAGATTACAAATTTCACATAAAATAGACATTTTACAGCTGAACAAATTATTTGTTACATAGGCATGTCAACGAATGGCTTATCTAACCAGTCTGACAACCCTTTTTGCGCAGAAATAAGAATAAAAGGTCACAAATTTTCATCTTTACATTTTCAATTTTACACCTATAAAATTTTGTTTAGGTTGATTGCAGAGCAACAGATGAGGAGTGCATTTGAAATAATAGATAACCTTCTTCACTTTCGTAAGCTGATTCTAATGAATACACATGCTATATGTTGATTTTTTCATCATGATAACACACTATGCTATTTTGACACCCTCAAACCCCGCTTTTTTATAGTACAATTCGGGTTTTCAGGGAAATACATTATTTCTTCTTATTTCTGCTCTAAAGCATAGATTGTGAGTACTCATTAGAACTGCCTCCATCCCACTAGCTATGTTTTGGGCAGAAATAAGGCTTCTATTAACTAAAATATCCGAACATTTTCATTTTTGCGGTCATTAAAAATTCCATTACATTGAATTGGCGTGTTTTTGTAAGGTTTTATAGACAACATTATTCTCTTATTTCTGCTATACATCACGAAAACACACCTATATATTTTTGACCCCCTTAAACCTCAATTTTTTATATATTAAAACTGGGGTTTACAGGGGTAGTCATTCTTTTTCTTATTTCTGCGCAATATATTTCAGAGACAACCACAGAAGAAAAGTTCACCCATAGACTAGCTAAACATTGAATCAAAAAGTAGAATATAAATGAAAAAAAAAAAAAAGTAAAAAAAAAAAAGTGACAAACATACTTATATATTGGCCTAGTAGCTAGGCTAAGCGATAACTAATTGCCAGTTTTTAATTCAAAATATAGACATTTTTTTCTCAATTACTAAAAAATCTATGTTCTGAGAACTGATCAGAATCGCCTCAAGGAGGATCAAGGAGGCGCTTCTTATGAATACCCAAAACATAGCTTTTTTGTGGAGAAATAAAAAAATACTTATCTTGCTATCACTCTTATACAGCACTATCTAGTTCATGACATTTTTTACCAAACATAGAGAATGAAGATTTCAATTATTAGGCACATTACATTAGATTTATGCAGTAAAAAGGTTTCGAGAAGCAAAAAAATCAAATTGGAAAGCAGGGCCCAGTTGTTCAAAACTAACGACGTCGTTAGTTAACGATTCGTTAAAATTTACAATAAGTGATACGCAAATATGCTGAAATTTTTTGCTGAAAAAATGTGAGTAGCTTTTGCATTACTCACATTTTTTCAGCAAAAAATATCAGAATATTGTATATTGAATCCGCTAGAACAGGTAACGAAATGACCCTTAACGAGCTCGTTAAGCTAACGACGCTTTGAACAACTGGGTCCTGGTTTTAAAACTGCAAAATTCTGAAAATGTCCTAATAATGTATACCTCAGCATATCCCTGTTTTCAATATATATAACTGAGGGACTTGTGGTCTACTTTACATGGACTTGTTATTTAAATGCTATGCTACAGCACCCTATACCATTTAGACTGACTCAAATTTCCAGTGACTAAATAGTGATTCTTATAATCCTGTTTAATACATCCACTAGAATAAAATCAATTAATATCATGATTATAAAGACTGGATAATTAAACATCAGAGAGAAAAGTTTAATTTCATTTGATTCTATAGGTCAGATAAGGCATTTTATGCAATCGTTTTTTAATTCAATAGACTAATGCCAGTCTTTATACCATTCAGTCATCATTAGCATCCCCAAATGGTTTCTTCAGGTCCCAAAATAGTATTAACGGTATAACCACGACCAACTTTTTATTTCTTTTAGAAAACACATTCAGCTTTATAACACAACGGATTAAGAAACACACAATAATCAACCTCCTTGCAAACTAAAACAAAAATATACGTACAAATATTACAGGTTCGGGGAAAACATTAGATATTTTAGACGAATGAATGTCAAAATTTTGCATAATCTACGTACAAAAATGTACAACCGCTAATATTAAAAAAGCCACCCTATTTATAAAGGAAAATCAGTTTATTTGTTTGTGCATGGTATTTACTAAGTATTTCAACGAAAAATGCTGATAAAATGTAAATGGTAGCTCCATAAATTCAAATTGTGGGAAATAAGCAAGATTGCGGTTATTAAGAACATTAAGACAGATCTATGTTGTAATCAGAAATTATTTGCCAGAAGTAAAAAAAAATATTTTAATTCCTGATTTAATCAAAACATTGACAGTGCTAATAGGGGCGATTGCATGAAGTTCTATAGGTCTCTAGAACTGAATAGGCTTGAAATGAAACACATAAACAGTTGCCTATTCCAAACTCTTACATGTTCCCCAAAAGGATTTCAAAACGAAAAAAAAAAAAAAAAAAAAAGGACAACTATTATACTAAATCTCTCCGAAATGGGGAAATCGGGTACCGAAAAAGACTTTTATCTTTTTAAATGGACAAGATTGGGGATATATTTAATCAGTTCTTTTAAATTTGTTTAATATTTCTTAATAATTCCTATTAATGCAACTGTTTTCGGTACTGGATATTCCCTTTTCAGTGTTAATTTTTTTTCAGTGTCAAAAGTCATATATAAATTGTAATATCTTACGTTGTTGTTGTTATAAATCAAATTAATGCCAATATACTGCTGGCTGTGGAAACAATGTGCTGTAAAAAGTCCTTGTCGATACCAAATATTTCCCCTTTTCCGCCCTTTTCGGCGTTTAGAAGGACCGTGGCTCGGATTACACTTTTTACCCAACGCCGTATATTTGGCGCGTTTTACACGAGTGCTCAAATTCGTCCGCCGATATTGTTCTCAATGTGATCAAAATCTTATTTCTTCAACTTTCAAGTTTCCATTGGTTTTGCTTATGTATTCGCTATTTATAAGCATCAGAGTGAATAAGGCTAATATGTTTGAAAGCAGATTTTGACGTGATCAGCGTCAGCAGGGAACTACTTCTCGGTACTAACAGGAAAACGGATTGTCGTATTCTGATGTCGGTGTGGCAACCGCTCTGCAAAAATACGAAGATCTGAAACCCCGACCAATAATGCACACACTTACAAATTCCTGTTTTCACTGTGTATATTATGGGTGAACATAGGGGTATATATTACAAAGAGTTTTTAACGTAATGATGAGTATTAAATAAAAAAAAATTAATTACTTAATTTACATTGGCAATGATAAGGCCAAGGCGACCATCAAAATTAGTTATAGTAACAATACATTCAAGGTCAAATTTGCACAACAAGTGTATGTAATGTGTAGAACCATGTTTCCCCATCGTATATAGTGAAAACAGGATTTAAAGGAGAATAATTTTCAGAATTTTGCAGTTTTTAAACCAGCTTTTCAATTTGATGTTTATTCTTAGTTCTAGCAATATTTTTACGGCAAAATTATTGTCGAAATAAGCTTAGTAACAAACATCTTCCTCTTTTACAATATTATATGATGCAAATGTCATGGCAAACCTCTAGATAAGAGCGGTATCAAGATAGATATGTTTTTTATTCTCCACAAAAAATGTACGTTGTGGGTACTTATTAGCTAGCTTATTAGAAGCACCTCTGCCAGCTTCTGATGAGTGCCCACAACGTATTTTTTTTATGGAGAATGAGGAAAAGGCATCAATAATTTATGAGCAAAGGGCTTATCTACAGGTATGGCTAAAAAACATATATTTATATAGGTTTGTTAATGAAAAACCACCTGACCATCGGTAAGCAGAACTTGGCCTTCCCACATATGACCCGAGCGAGGCTCGAACCACAGCGGTGAGAAACCTAATGGAATAAGAGTCAACTCTCTTATCCACTAGGCTACGGGGGCCCGCTTTGTTAATGTAATGGTCATATGCATGTAAGATACTTACAGTAGTATAGCTTTCCTTCATAGGCAAGTGACAAATGCTTGCTGAATATCATTTCCATACCCAGTAGTAACAGCTGTTAGGATATGTGTCTACAGCAACCTGCCAAAATACGTTTCCGTTTCTTTATCAGGGGCAGATCCAGAAGAGACTCCGGGTATGGGGGTGGGGGTGGCGGGATTCAGTCAAATCGCTTCAGGAGATACACTTAATGAGCCTTAATAGCTCTCTAAATCTAAATCCTGGAATTATTTATCTGATAGATATTTTGTTGTTTGCATGTATGACCTGTATAAATATTCTTTAAACCAAAATCCTTTGACTCAAATTTTCATTTTTATGGGTAATTTTGGCTAAATTTGACAGACTTTGGATACCGTATGTACGATGTTAATTAATGTTCGCACTCCTTATCTCTAGACCATATGCGTCTTCTAAAATTTGAACAAGTCTATTTGGCTCCCTTTAGATGTATCTTGAAATAGCTTGACGAGTGGCAAACAGTGTGGACGCGGCGTCTGATCTGGGTCCACACTGTTTGCTTAGGCTTGTCTGTCGGAATACTTAGGGCTAACAGTTTATGAACGTTTGAATATTCTGGGAAAGGGCAGGGAAAGTTGTCAATATCCTTGACAAACAAAATTATGTTGGGACAATTTAAAACGAACCTCATGCATGATCTTTGAAACACAGGTAAAAACATAACATTGTCCAATGATCCGAGACGTCTAGTTACAGTTTTCTAGCTGACGGTGATGCAGCTGGGAATCAGAAGTCTGAGGTCACCGGACAAGGTTACAATCTGACCTATACCGACATGACATCATATATAAATTCAGTCATTATTAAGTTTCAGCACTCATGCCTTCTTACATGCTAACATCCGTTTTTTTGTTGTTTTTTTGTTTTTGTTTTTTGTTGTTTTTTTTTAATAGATTTTGATGAGCAGAGAGTCGATCACCACCTGTAGGCAAACAAATGAGAACCGGTGCTGAACAAGAGGCCCGAGTGGTCTTGAAGTCGATCTACCAAAAAATGAGGTTCACAAACTGATGTCAGTCCACTGACACTCCAGGCCTTCAAGTAAAGATCTATGAAGTAACACCAAACATGGATTTGACACATTAAAGATTGCTAACAGAGCTATGTTTTGTAAGAAAATCACAGGAGCTTTACTTTTGTTTCAAACTGATTTTCCCAATCAATCAGTCAGTCAGACTGTTTTTAATGTAGCCGGGCAACAGAGTCACATAGGGGCTACGCCCTGATTTTCCCAGAATTATATTGTCCGTAAACATAGTTAGAATAAATGTTCTGATATTCTGAGCTCTCACTTACTGAAGTTCTGAAGATTGTAAAAGAAATATACATACTTATCATAAAAATACATAAAAATTCAAATATATCAAAAACTTTTAAGTAATTAGATTCTAATTACTATTTCGTTTATAACATTTCTACTTCCCTTGATCTAACTGGGCTACGTAGCCCAGTTAGAAACCTACGTACTAAGACAATGTTTTCTCCTATAATACTTTCTTGCGCAGTCCTCAGGAGCATTCTATAGCAAACTAGGGGCAGCTTAATTTTATTAGCAAATAGTATTTCCAGACAGCAAAAAGTAAGGTTACATCAAAATAACCTCTGTTAGCAACCTTTAAGGTGACTGGATACGCTTTCAGGGTAGGCTGCTGTCAAAAATTATTATGTCCTCTTCAGAAAAGGGGTCTACTCGAATAGGAAAGAATTTGCTCCCCGTGGGGCCTTTTAGGGTAGATCCTTTTCATAAGGGGGCTGGTGTGCAGTAAGGCAACAGGAAATCCCAAAAGTTGTGTCACGTGAAAATGACGGAAAACTACAAAGTGTAACCAGTGATCTTAATTTAAATATTTTCCTGCACAAAGAAGGCCATGTGACCGAATGCTTAAGCCCCATGGCAAGTGTTCTTAACCCTTGTCCTGCTGAATAAATTAAGATGCCACACCTATTTCTAATTTTCAGCCAATCAGATTACTTGATCCGGATTGTTGCAATAAATTCACAAACTTAATGGCAAACAGTGCAGATCCAGATCAGTTGGCTTCTTCAGAAGCCAACTGATCTGGATCTACACTGTTTGCAAAGGCAGGATATATCCGGGTTCAGCAGGACAAGGGTTAATTTCGCCCAGAAACGTTTGTCTCTCGTAGGAAAGGCCACAATTGCGACGAACAGTCTTGTCGAGGAAAGTCAACAGCTGGAAATTCTGAACTTAACACTGTTACGAATATTAAGATAAGATATGCAGTGCTGAAATCTATTAAAGATACCCAAAGGTTCACGTAATTTATAAAACCTGTGGGCTTCGAAGTCGGACCATGCGAGGGATGCGGGGTGCTGTCGCATGTTGGAGGAACTTGCAAGAATCTAATAATATTGATTTGACATGTTTATGTAATCACTGTTGTACCATTATCATTTAATAGTTATTTGTATAGGTAGAGGACTACCTAATGTTGATATAACTTGTGTCTCATCCATTTGTGTGTTTTGTTGCATTTAAATATGTTCATCACGAAAACATGCCTATATAATGTTTACCCCCCTTAAATTCCACTTTTATATAGTAAAACTGAGATTTACAGGGGTGCACATTATTTTTCTTATTTCCGCCCAAAAACATAGATTGTGGGTACTCGTTAGAACCGCCTCGCCGAGGCGGCTCGAACGAGTACCCACAATCTATGTTTTCAGCAGCAATACGAAAAATATCAGAATTTTTATCTGAAAATTAAAATTTTTGTGGTAAAATTTTCAGTATCTTTGAAAAGGCTTGTTTTCGTAATGTAATCTAATCTTCCCCGAGGTACAGAAAGAAGAGATTAGGACCAAACAATGACAAGACACAAAAGGTACAGTGGGTAATTTTGCATGCTTTTTTGTCGTCTGTGGATTTTTTTTAATTAACTTAAAAAATCTTTCGGGAATAACACCAGAGTGTCAAACAGTTTGGATCCAGATCAGGCCGTTTTGTCGGGCCTGATCTGGGTCCGAACTGTTTGCAAAGGTTATGAGCAGACGACAAAAGATGCCACTAGCTGGGAAAGAGTTGACCTACATACAACGTGGAATTGCAACAGAGGACCAACTAAAATAATTACTTAAAGGTTTAGGTGGGGAAGAGAGTGCCTTAAACTAGTTTTACACAGTCGGAACCTCTCCCTTAATTCTGATGCAGCTCAAAATTACATACATTCGAACCTCAATGGCTCGAACATCTTTAAGACCATGGAAATTTGTTCAAGATATGGGTAATTCGAGCCACAGAGGGTTAATCTTAGCGCCGGATTATGAAACAAGTGAGAATAATACATGGATATCTTTTCGGTCTTCTATAAAATAATGGTATGTTGAGTGTACTCACTATAATCACGCAGTCTGATCGGAATCTTCACTGGAAGAATTTTCTATAGCCACTGCGCGGACGGCGCAGGCTGATTTCAGTCTTCGTTGCCTCGCGTTAAGACTCATTTATTTCACAATATAGCTGTACAAATATGTTAATTATATTCAAAACATACAGGATCTGAACGAAAGTGAAACGACTTCACCTGTTTAGCAATATAATGGTACATATTTGGTGTATAATATATGCATGTAACAGACAGTGGTTCACTTGTTAAACCGTATTTAGTTTGCTACATAAACGAAAAGAACACCTTTAGTTCTAACCTACATTTCGCCTTAAGTTTAAATATATTTTTATTGGTGTATCACAAATTACATACATGCATAATGACCTATAATAGTAAACATCAATATTCAACTGGGATTCGAAAAAAAGCCTTGCGACTTATACTGAATTCGTCTCTCATTTGGCCTTTGTTCTTATCAATTGCGATGTTTGTATTTCGTCTCTCATTTGGCCTTTGTTCCTGTCATCATCGATATCTGTATTTCTCCTTGCATTTGGGCTTTGTTACTATCATCATCGATATCTGTATTTCGTCTCCCATTTGGTCTTTGTTCCTATCATCAGCGATATCTGTATTTCGTCTCCCATTTGGCCTTTATTCCTGTCATTATCGATATCTGTATTTCGTCTCTCATTTGGCCTTTGTTCTATCATTATCGATATCTGTATTTCGTCTCACATTTCGCCTTTGTTCCTATCATCTTCGATATCTGTATTTCGTCTCTCATTTGGCCTTTGTTCCTATCATCATCGATATCTGTATTTCTCCTTGCATTTGGCCTTTATTTCTGTCACTATGGATTTCTGTAATTCGTCTTTCCTTTGGCCTTTTTTTTTTTTTTTTTTTTTTTGTATCATCAAAACTTCTATATTTCGTCTCCCATTTGGCAATTATTTCTGTCACTGTCGATTTCTGTATTTCATCTCCCATTTGGCCTTTGTTTCTATCATTATCGCTTTCTGTATTTCGTCTTTCATTTGGCCTTTGTCAGTATCTTCAACAATCTCTGTATTTCGTCTCCCATTTGGCTTTTTTTCTGTCACTATGGATTTCTGTAATCCGTCTCTCATTTGGCCTTTGTTTGTATCATCAACAACTTCTGTATTTCGTCTCCCATTTGGCCTTTGTTTCTGTCACTATCGATTTCTGTATTTTGTCTCCCGTTTGGCCTTTGTTCCTATCATCGTCGATTTCTGTATTTCTCCTTCCATTTTGGCCTTTGTTTCTATCACGATCGATTTCTGTATTTTGTCATCCATGTAGCCTTTGTTTCTATCGTGTTCAATTTCTGTCTTTCGCCTCACATTTTGGCCTTTGTTTCTATCACTATCTATATCTGTATTTCTTAAGTATAGTATCCTGCAGGAAAGTATTCATTTATGAAAAATACAGAAATCGATTATGATAGAAACAAAGGTCAAATCATTAGAAAGACGACAGAACATAAGTGAACGGCATATGACATCAGATGCTTATGGGTGAAAAGCTGTAAGAGGAGAATAGAAGAAATGCGGCCGTAAGTATTTAACTAATCAACATTTACATTGAAAATATCGGGCAAATTATACATAACATCGGGAATAAATAAAATCTGCCGTGCCATGGGAAAAAACGGTATAGAATATGCGAACCGCCAAGGTTCAGATGAGCCTGCAGTCTCGCTAACACCTATGTTGTTCGCTTGCGTAAGCGATAGGCCAAGGGAAAATTTACTGGCATACAGTAGAATTAGCCATGAGTACTCGTCTTTGTTTATTATATTGATTAATTTGATTTTTATGTTTTCGCTTTGATGCATTGACTGAGTTGGGAGCCTTTATGCGAACCGAATTTTTATGTATTTATGTATTAAGAGTAGCATCGGGACCCAGGGTGAAGTTAGCTAGCTGTAAACCCCCCGGTGGTTCGCTCTACCGACCGTTCTAAGGCGGTGGTCCCGGTGTTAGTCTTACACCTTGTTGCTTTGTAGTTTATTCTACGAGGCGATTTGTTGTATGTCTTTCCGTGTGTCATTTTGTTCTTGTGTTTTTCAGTCCTTTTAGTATTGCGATTACCTCGCTTGGGGAAGAGAGCGCTAATCTTAGTGCTTTTCGTACGTTTGTTCGGTTTGTGCTTGTTTAGATTTGTCGGTTTCCTCTTCCTCTTGGGGTCTGGGAAGGGCTGCGGTTTGTGATTGTGGCACTCCCTGGACTTTTCTCTTACTTTTTTTAGCAAAAAAAAAAAAAAAAAAATAGACATGTAGCCTCGCAATGGGTCGGGCTGAAAGATTGATTCAATGGCAAGTGCAAAGAGTCTTTTTCTCGCGACGAGTCTCAAAATTATTATTACTGGACACTTTGTTTCAAAATATTTTTTATTATTTTTTGAAGCGTTATATAGCTTCAAATATTGCATAGAAAGTGTACTTATACCCTGAAGTAATGCGTTACGAGATACACAGCTGTGATACAATATGCGTAAGTTGAAAACGTCGACGTGTGTAAATGGGACATCTAATGAAAAACTGATTTACATTTTCAACTGCAACACAGACATAAAGGTGAGTCTATATTGTATGCTTTTAAGAAAAGGTCACAAATAAGAGCACTACATCTAGTTCGAAGGGAGTATCGAGTATGTATAATTCTCTGCATCCACTACGATACATTTTAATACAAGTGTGAGTTTATGTTTCATTCTGTACTATTCCATCTTTTTTTGTCATATAAAGGTATCTTGGAAAGGATGTGCTTCGTGAGTGTATCTTCACTTAAACTTGTCGATATCAGTTGTTGAGCCGGTTGCAATACGTGCAACTTCGATTTGATTTTTCCCTAAATATTGCTTATCTTGTTGAGTGCAATTATCTTAAATAGTATTACCACATTCAATTGTAGCAATAAAATCTGTACCGGCTGACCTTGCAAAACAACCACATACAAGAACGAAAAAAAAAAAATACGTTTGTATAATTTCAAGAGAATTCCTGTCTAGATCATATTTAAATTTCCTCATTGCATTTAAATCTAGCTCACGCGTTCTCTTTAAGGAAATCAATTTGTTTATGCCAAAAGTAGTCGTTTGAATAGTCGGCCTATGTTGTGGAGGCAGTCACATTCTTTTATTTCCTCTTCCTGTATGAAAAGTGGTGGATTTAACGGGGTTTATTTGTTTTACGTGATATTAAAAGTGAATCATTCTTGTGGTTAAAGGACACAAGCCACATTTTCAAGATCGGTGCACCTAGCTGCCAAGTCTGGCTTTTCAGCTATTTTATAATAATAATAATAATAATAATAATAATAAATACAAATAATAATAATAATAATAATAAAAGGAAAAGAAAAGAAAAGAAAAAGAAATAGAATGTCATCTGCTACAAATTTTCCTTGGCACTTTAAGGGTTAACCTTCATCTTACATGCTCCAGATAAGCTTGTAGTTTGTGTAAAATATTACACTGTAATATTTATTCCTATTTCGCTACGATTACATATATACCACATTCACCCTTGACATTGGAACTGTTACAAGCCAAATGCACTCCAATTAGAAAAACCTGGTTTATCAAAGAAAACCCAGGTTATGCGATAAACCAGGTATTTCTCTGATAAACTAGGATCTCTAGATACCGAGGATTTTATAGATGAATTAGTTTTTTCCCCCTCCGTTAAACTAAGTTTTTCTGGCAAAACCTGGTATAAAAAGAAAAAAAAAAACAATAACAAAAAGACAAAGATTTTTTTTCTGTGAAAAAACTGGGTTTTCTCTGTTAAACTAGGTTTTTCTTTTGATATATACGACCAGGTTTCTCTAAAAAATAAACTATAAACTATATAATAACTACAACGTATCAAAAGAAAATCCTAGTTTATAATAATAATAATAATAATAATAATAATAATAATAATAATAATTACACAAAACAAACAACTTTTTTCTGTGATAAACCAGGTTAATCTACAGAGAAAGGCAGTGTGCAAGGCAAATCCTTGGTATATTAGGAGAAAAACTAGATTTCAATGAGAAAAACCTGTTTTAACAGAAGAAAAAAACAAACATATTTTTTATCTATATAAATATTAGTTTCTCTCAGATAAACCTGGTTTTATTCTTGTTATCATAGGTTTTGTAGAAAAAAAAAAAAAAAAAACAATTAGTCCGTCTTAGAAAAATTAGATTTTTAACTGGAAAAAATCGTACATTAGAAGAAAAATCTGGTCTATCAGAGAAAAACAAGTTTGTTTTTATAGAGAGAAATCTGGGTTTTCTCGGATCAACCAGGTTTTTTTTTTTTTTTTTTTTTTTTCTAATTAGTGTGCATTTGACTTCTATTTCAGAGAAAATCTACTTATCAAATCGCAAAACCTGTTTTGTTTTGTTTTTTTTTTTCTTGGATAAACCAGATTTTCTAATACCGTATTCGACCTAATTACCGCAACGTGCGCTTAGTTTTTGTTGTTTTTTTTTTTTTTTTTTTTTTTTTTTTTCAAAATTTCTGGGAAAACTTGTGGTAAAATCCTCCTATACTAAGGATACACTTAAAAAAACATCAGCGAAGGACTTATCAAATGATGCTTATGCGATGTTTTTGTGCTTTCTTTTTCTGATTTTCTTTTTAAATATGAACTTAACTATACCTAATTTAGTGCCGCATAGGCCTTTCTGTTATTTAAACTTCATCAGTGCGGCTAAACCCCAAAAGTTTGGAAACGAAACGTATGATGCGCATGTCTTGGCAAGCAGCAAGACATACAGAAAGCAAAATAAGCCTAAAAAGTGGATCCCGAATCCGCGAAGATACGTGTCATTTTGACAAGTCAGTCTTAGTTTTAGAAAAATTTTGAATTTGTACTATAACAAAGATTTAGGTATAAAAATAGTTATTTAATTCAGTACTTAAGTACTGACGTTAACGCCGCAGTATCAACCTCAGCACTGAGGAACTGATACTGAGCTGATGATATCCTCGGGGACGACCAAATCATCCACCAGCAGAGATACCGACCCAGTGGTTCGCAATATGAACTTAACTATACCTAATTTAGTGCCACAGAGGCCTTTCTGTTAGTTAAACTTCATCAGTGCGGCTAAACCCCAAAAGTTTGGAAACGAAACGTATGATGCGCATGTCTTGGCAAGCAGCAAGACATACAGAAAGCAAAATAAGCCTAAAAAGTGGATCCCGAATCCACGAAGATACTTGTCATTTTGACAAGTCAGTCTTAGTTTTAGACAATTTTTGAATTTGTACTATAACAAAGATTTAGGTATAAAAATAGTTATTTAATTCAGTAATTAAGTACTGACGTTAACGCCGCAGTATCAACCTCAGCACTGAGGAACTGATACTGAGCTGATGATATCCTCGGGGACGACCAAATCATCCACCAGCAGAGATACCGACCCAGTGGTTTGCAATATGAGCTTAACTATACCTAATTTAGTGCCACAGAGGCCTTTCTGTTATTTAAACTTCATCAGTGCGGCTAAACCCCAAAAGTTTGGAAACGAAACGTATGATGCGTATGTCTTGGCAAGCAGCAAGACATACAGAAAGCAAAATAAGCCTAAAAAGTGGATCCCGAATCCGCTAAGATACATGTCATTTTGACAAGTCGGTCTTAGTTTTAGAAAAAATTTTAATTTGTACTATGTATAACAAAGATTTAGGTATAAAAATAGTTACTTAATTCAGTACTTAAGTACTAATGTTAACACCTCAGTATCAACCTCAGTACTGAGGAACTGATACTGAGCATAAAAGCATATGTTGTGGGTACTCATTAGAATTGCATCCACAAGTCGATGTAATTTAGATGGGTACCCACAACATATGCCTATATAAAGAATTAGACCAAAAGAACAGTATCTGAAATCTGAAGACTACGGAATTGGTTGACTGTGCGCTTATAGTGATATGTACAGTAATTAGGTCGAATACGGTAAATGTGTATTTGGCTTGCCTTATGGGACACCTTAACTCCTTACCACATTTATCATAACATTTGAAAATACAATTTTTACCACCTGTTCAACAGTAATCAGGATTTTATTCAATATATTCAACATATAAAACAAGAATTCCGCGGAAGGCGTCGTCGCACCTGCTGGGGCAAAAGTCACAGGAGCCACAATCAGAACGTGGTTATTAAATTTGTTTATATAATTCTTAGCAGTGTTAGTTGGAAAACTGGGTTGAAAAATGTAGACAAAGTGCCTAGTGGGACACATATATTCCAGGCCAGTGCCATTCCCTCTAATGGCTATATCTTCAGCACTGACTTTTCGTATTATACAGCCCAATGATAATGGAACGTCGACGTAAAATGTGTAAAAGTCACTGGAGCGTGAAATATAGGTCAAGGTACTTGCTAAGTCAGTACATCAAGGAGAAGCACTATGCAAGGTATGGTGGTTGTAGGCCATATAGTTGAGGAGTTATCGAACATCAACGCAAAATGTGTCAGATATAGGTCAAGGTCACCGGGTCAAGGTACCTGCCAGTGCAATGAGGTGAAGCACTGTGCAAGGTTTAGTGGTTGTAGGTCTTATATTTGAGGAGATACCGAACATCAACGTAAAATGCATCAGTCACTGGAGTGCAAAATATAGGTCAAGGTCACCAAGTTAAGGTACCTGCCGACTCAGTACATCTGAGAAGAAGCACTATACAAGGTTTGGTGGTTGAAGGCCTTACAGTTGAGGACATATGGAAGGGCGACGTAAAAGGTGTAAAAGTCAATGGAGCGGGAAATATAGGGCAAGGTCACCGAGTCAAGGTACCTGCGGAGTCCGTACATTGAGGAGCAGCACTACGCAAGGTTTGGTGGTTGTAGGCCTTATAGTTGAGGAGATATCGAGCGTCGACGTAAAATGTGTAAACGGCACTGGAGCGCAAAATATAGGTCAAGGTCACCGGGTCAAGATACCTGCCGAGTCAGTACATCTAGGAGAAGCACTGTGCAAGGTTTGGTAGTTGTACGCCTTATAGTTAAGAAGATCTGGAACGTCAATGTAAATTGTGTCAAAGCCACTGGAGCGCAAAATATAGGTCAAGGTCACTGGGTCAATGTACCTGCCAAGTCAGGAGGTCAGGGAGTTGTGTCATGCAAATTATGATGGTTGTTGTAAAATTTTAGTTGGTTAGAATACTAACTTTGACGTAAATGTCGAATTTCGAGAAAAATGTTGAGAGTGATGGACGGACGGACGGACAAAGGGACGGATGAACGGAAAAGGGGATGCCTATGTCGCAGTCAGGAGGTCAGGGAGATGTTTCATGCAAGGTTTGATGGTTGTTTAGTCTTCTAGTTGATTAGAATACTAACTTTGACATAAATGTCGAACTTCGACATGAATGTTGACAGACGGACGGACGGACAGACAGACGAACGGAAAAGCGGACGCCTATGTCGCAAAGTCAGGAGGTCAGAGAGATGTTTCATGCAAGGTTTGATGGTTGTTTAGTCTTGTAATTGATAAGTATACTAACTTTGACATAAATGTCAAACTTCGACATAAATGTTGACAGACGGACAGACGGACAAACGGACAGACGAACGGAAAAGCGAATACCTATGTCGCAAAGTCAGGAGGTCAGAGAGATGTTTTATGCAAGGTCTGATTGCTGTTTAGTCTTGTCGTTGATAAGAATACTAACTTTGACAGAAATGTCTAACTTCGACATAACATAACTGTTAACAGACGAACGGACAGACGAACGGAAAAGCGGGCACCTATGTCGCAAAGTCAGGAGGTTAGAGAGATGTTTCATGCAAGGTTTGATGGTTGTTTAGTCTTGTAGTTGATTAGAATACTAACTTCGACATACATGTTGACAGACGGACGGACGAACGGACAGACGAACGGAAAAGCAGACGCCTATGTCGCAAAGTCAGGAGGTCAGGGAGATGTTTCATGCAAGGTTTGATGGTTGTTTAGTCTTGTAGTTGATTAGAATACTAACTTTGACATAAATGTCGAACGTCGACATAAATGTTGACAGACGGACGGACAGACTGACGGACGGACGGACGGACGGACGGACGGAAAATCGGACGCCTATATCGCACCCTGCTACAAGCAGGTGCGACAACAAGTAGATTCATAAATACAATTCTTTGCATTCGACAGAGAACTGAATGGGATACAAAACTACCCCAAACAACAACAACAACAACAACAAAAACAAAAAAAAAAAACCTGAAGATCACTTCAATAGATCACTCTTGGATCATGATACGTTAGTGATCTTGGAGTGATCGAATTTGCCATGCAAATGAGCTAAGGGATCACTAATTAATATTCAAAAACTGGACAACAGCTTATATCTACATCACTACCGGATTACTACCGGATCACACACAGATACAACCGAATCACTAACGAATCACTACCGTACTACTACCGGATCACTAACCGGGTCACAAACAGATCACTAACGGGCCACTAACGGATCACTAACGGACCCTTGACCTAAGCTACTTACTAGGCACACAATGTTGACGTAACGTCAATTCAAGTTCAGAGTAAGACTCGTCTTTGACAGTGCTCTAACGTTGTTGGGACTAGTAAACATCTTGATTAATATATGGATCACTGAAAATGATTCTGCGAAACAGCTACCGTAGGTTGTCACTCTTAGAGCCATACTATTATAATTTTACATAAACTCATGCATGCACAACTAAGACCATTTTTTCCTTTTGGCTATATCCAAGCACTCCAATATTACATATATACAGCAGCGTCCAACAAATATTTTGAGCAAGACAGCCTTTCACTCTACATGTTCATACACGGTAGACATAAAATACCACATACAAGAACATTTGGGGTTTGATTAATAATAACATAATATATGTACATGATAGTACTACGTGTTTGCTTTGAACAGTGCGGTTCAGACATGTTATATTTGTAGATGTATAAACTCGATCATCCTGATTATAATTTAATGCCAGCATGCGCTTATTATGTTACTGTACGTACTTACATACATTGAAGTAAGTATCTATCATCATATCATATCCATTTCGAATTTTTCTGCGCTCATTTAGCTGTCCTACCGTCACATAAAAAGTTCATTTCATTTCATGCAGCGCAGTCCGAACATGTCCATAAAAATGACTTCCATTTTAAAGCTCTAGCTGATATTATTAGAACTCATTTGTTGACACAAATTTTAATTTTCTAAGAGTCCATTCCAAATCCAACTAAACAAATGCTAAAAGCGCATGTACACACGCCTAAGAGTTCAGTGAAATGCCAGTGAGCTATGCAACATTTTGGCGGAGTTTCTATAATAATGACCCTTCCAAAGCTGAAGCATGTGTCTTTTTACATGAATGTTGTAACAGGTCACTCCTGGATCACTGCTTCATGTTTCATAGACGTTTGGTCTTGAATTCTTGAAGAACTAATAGATCACTTCAGGATCACTCCCCATGATAAATGTATTGACTGTTAAGTTTTCAAGAATTATAAGTACTAACAGATAACGTCTAGATCATTTTTCCGAATTCTAAGATTTAATCACAACCGGTTCATGTTCTATTGCCAATATTAATAGATCACATTCAGATCACTGGCATTTGAGCTCTGATGATCTCTTAGTGGTTTGTTAAACGGATTAATGATCGTGCTAACGGATCACAAACGTATGATCTAGACGTGATCTTGATATGATCTTGCAGTGATCTATCTGAATTTTGTTTTGTTTGGGACCTGTTGATATGTCTAAAAAGTGCTAGATGAGTGGCACACAGTGTAGACCGTGATTAAATGTTCATCTACACTGTTTACTTTTTATAGTAAAACGGGGACATAAGGGGCATAAGAAATTGTCAGAAGGTTACATAATCAACTCTGCATTAGAATGGCAGAACAACATATGATGCATTTACTTTAACCCTTAAAGCGCCAATCACAACTATTGTCGTCTGCTTTGTCTTCTGCTGGTTACTTTAAAAGTCACTTCTGCAAACAGTGTGGACCCAGATCAGACTGCTCCTTTAGGAGCAGTCTGATCTGGGTCCACACTGTTTGCCTGTATGCAAAAATAGATTTGAAAAGTTTGCAAAAATATTCAGCAGACGACATAAACAGACGACATTTTCAGATGCAGGTTTTCTTGGCGCTTTAAGGGTTAAATATTCAGACACCTTAACTCCTTACTATACATGTCCTAAAACTGAATGTCCATTTTACCACCTGTGGGTGTGTAAAATACGACTGGGCGAGTTGCAAACAGTCACGTTAGCCCTAGTCAGACGCCACGTTCTGTGGCGTCTGATCTGGATCTACACCGTTAACTCAGGTCTGTCTGTCAGACTATTTAGCATAAATATGATACATAGGTATGACATACCAACATATATTTGAGCCATGCTGAGTACAAATGTGCCTTCTAGGCATGTATCGACAGTGAAGGCCCACCTGAGCCTTTGTTGAATGTATATATCAGTGGGCAATAATTCAAATTAAACGATTGATCGAAACGACATTTACGCTTCGATACATGTAAATCCACTGAAGAGGAATCTTGGAACTATTTTCATTGCGTAGATTTCTAAAATAAGCAATTTACTCACGTTTTCAACGTTAACGTGCCCGAAATGGACCTGTAAGATATAAATTTTCTTTGTGTGTGTGTGTGTGTGTGTGTGTGTGCATGTGTGTGTTTGTGTTTTATCGCTGTATAAACACTTGCGAACCACTCATAAACTTTAACATGTATTCAATTTATCATGAATGATTCGTCGGTGTTTACATTTCGATAAATTCTACAAAAAAGGAAAATTTATTCCTATTATAGTAGAATCCCCAGTGAGACTGCAGATGCGCTGGATAATTATTTCACATATTCTTTAGGGGAATTATAGACTTTCAAGGCAGACTGCTCTGTCAAAACTGTTTTGCCGATCTTCAGAAAAGGATGCTACATTAAAAGGAAATAATTTGTTCTATTTTGGAAATTCTTTCCTTTTAGAGTAGACCACTTTTAAGAAGGCGACCATTGCACCCGGAATGAGAGAACTTGTGCATCACATGAATTACAACATACATAATTGCTTTATATCTTTTTTTTTTGGCTGCTGCATAAACCACAAGTCCGATAGATTTAATGACGCATCCTTTCTTGTGTTTTATTTTTCTATCAATACTGGAACCGATCACTTCTGATCATTACCTTAGGCTGACTTTAGAATTTAGCACAAAAAGTAGTGCCATTCAAACTATTTATAAGAAGCATGATAGAGGCATGCTAAACACATACCTCTGCATAAACATTCTATATAAGAGACTAAAACTCACCAACTGCAGAAGAAGGGCCATTCTAATGCACTCGCGTATGTAACGCGACGTCTGATTGGATAACGTCAAAAATTTGCGACGGTATATTCTGCGATATACTGTCGCAAATCCGACGTCATCACGTAACGTCGCTTCTCATTGGCTGGCATTTGGTTTTACGCAGCTCGAAGCACTTGTCGTTTTGTGCAAATAGTACATTTTTTTCAATAGAAAAAATGAATAAATGCATTAGAATGGGGATAACTGCATCAAATTTGTCATTTGAGGAGGTAAATCGGCGGTTTTACGGTCGCAAATTACGTTTTACGGCTCCGCTGACGCGTCGCCGTAAAACGAAATTTCCGACCG
This sequence comes from Anodontia alba, assembly GCA_964016985.1. Lineage (NCBI taxonomy): Eukaryota > Metazoa > Mollusca > Bivalvia > Lucinida > Lucinidae > Anodontia > Anodontia alba. The sequence goes on from OZ024830.1 coordinate 38,207,299, forward strand.
TAAAACCGCCGATTTACCTCCCCAAATGCCAAATTTGGAAGCAGTTATCCCCTAATTCCAATATGGTACAGTGCTGGGGAAGAATGAGTTTTTCAAGGTAACTATGCAATGCACCTACAGTATTGTAAATCATGGGTCTAAGATGCCCTAGTTTTCTCAATGCGTAGTATTTCTCCTTATCAATATACACTATAGCTTTGCTAAAGGAGGTATTGCTGTAAAGCGAAGAGTTTCCCTAATTGACTCAGGTGTTGAAGACCAGGGCCCAGTTGTTCAAAACTAACGATGTCGTTAGTTAACGATTCGTTAAAATTTTAATCAAGTGATACGCAAATATGCTGAATTTTTTTTGCTGAAAAAATGTGAGTAGCTTTTGCAGTGCAAAAGCTACTCACATTTTTTCAGCAAAAAATATCAGAATATTGTGTATTGAATCTGCTAAAACAGTTAACGAAATGACCCTTAACGAGCTTGTTAAGCTAACGACACTTTGAACAACTGGGCCCAGTTTTCAGAAATTATAAAATTCAAACTTTTATTACATATTCCGGTAGTCCGATGTCTGAATCATAGGAGAAAGGAAAAATTATGCTTCTGGCTTATTATTACTGGGAGATAATTCAGTCCTGTTTAACCCACTCCAAAAACTCCTAAATTAATACTATGTTCAAAACGATGGGAAATTTATATTTAATTATCTTTCCTTTGGGATATTTTTCTTGCATCAGACTGACGAGAACACAACACTGATTAGAAATTATGATTAACAGAATATAGCCAGTGCGCATGTCTGGTATATCTTACTTGAATTATCTTTCTCATTTCCGGTTAAAATGCAAAATTGAATGTGTTTCATAAAAGTTGTTGTAAAAATATGTTTATCCCCTAGACCCAAGATGCCCTTTGGTGGAGACATTTCCCTGACATACGTATGTTATATGAATGGGAACTTGGGTCTAGGGGTTGTGTGTGTGTGTGTGTGTGTGTGTGGGGGGGGGGGTGCTGGGGGTGCATAATTTTATGACAACTTTTATGAAACGCATTCAATTTCGCATTTTAACCGGAAATGAGAAAAAGAATTCAAGTCAGATATCTTCTTCTTCCTTGTGTAGGTCAGGAGCCTTTTCAGACTGTAAAATTGACCTTATGGATGAAGTAAGACAATCATCATCTTACAAAGTTTAAGATTCCGGTGTTTACAATTTAAAACTATCTTATGTAAAGTGTCTGGCAGGTACGGTTGGAAAGGGGTGGTAGCAGTGATGTCATCCAGAGCGGCCTTGAATGCTTCGAGGTTGTCAACATCGGCGACCCTAGTTGGAAGTGCATTCCATTCTCTGATGGTGCGAGGGTAGAAGGAGAACTTGTAAAGGCTGAAGGTTGGTAGAGACGATAACTGCCTCAGATTCTGCGATCGCTGGGTCGTAGAATATTTCCTGGCACAGTGTCTACAAACCCATGCTGGCTCTTGAAGAGCATCAGAAGTCTAATATTGCACCTTCTCTCCAAGTGTCTGCCATCCAAGTTCCCTCACCATTCTAGTGACATAGTCTGGCGTTCTGTCCCAGTAGTTGTTCTGGACATAACGGGCTCCTCTTCGCTGGACTTGTTCTAGTTTGTACATATGTGGATGACTTGGCATTTCTTGGGGTTAAATCTCATTTGCCATCCTATTCTGCCAGAATGTCAAAATCTTCAGGTAGGCGAGCTGCATCCTCTTCAGTTTTTGATCTGTCTGTATAGCAGTGCATTGTTAGCAAATAATCTGGTGTCACTTGTTGTGTTTTCTGGTAGGCCACTGATAAATGCTAGGAACAATAGTGGCCCTAGCACTGTACCTTGAGGGACTCCAGATATACCATCTGCTTGTGAAGAGACTGAGCCTTCCAGCAGAACCCGCTGCTTTCTTTGGCTGAGGAGTGACTCTATGCATATTAAGGTGTCGCCTCGTACTCCATAATAATCAAGCTTATGTAGAAGTCTCCTATGAGGAACCTTGTCAAAAGTTTTAGAGAAATCGAGTATAATTATATCTACCCGATCTCTACCGGAGTGAAGCTGGCTTCTGTATCGTTGTGATAAGCTGTGTTTCACTGGAGCGTTTGGCCCGGAATCCATGCTGGTTATCACATAGTATGTCATTTTCCAGGAAGTGGTTGATTATGTTGCTGTGAATTATAAGTTCAAGGATCTTGCAGGTCACGGATGTAAGTGAAACAGGACGGTAACTTGAGGCCAAATGTTTATCTCCCTTCTTAAACAGGGGTGGGGTGGGGCGATGTGTGCTTCTCTCCAATCTTCTGGTACTTTTGCAATGTCCAAAGAAGTCTGAAAAATCTTGGAAAGTATAGGAGCTATTTCTTCAGCTTCAACGTTGAGTATATGTGTTGGTATTGAGTCTGGTCCAGCTGCTTTATGTGGGTTTAGGTCCGAAAGTTTGCAGTAGTTTGATGATACCATATAAACCAATCTTTATTCTTGGCATGGATGACACGCGCACATACTGTATTCATTTAACCATATTTTCAAATCAGTGTTGTGGTCTCTTCATTCAGATGCAAGAAATATTTCCTAAAGAGAAAGGTAACTGAACGTAATTCCCGTCGTTTTGAACATGGTATTAATTTAGGAGTTTTGGGGGTGGGGTAAACAGACTGATTTATCTCCCCGTAATAACAAGCCAGGTGCATGAATTTTCCTTTCTGTTATGGTTGAGACATCGGGCTATCGTAATATGTAATAAATAGAGGATATTTACTCTTTTGCTGTGAATACCATAAATATTGTCATCGAGTGTGATGAAAACATCAGTAGTTTCACGAGTGCGAAGCACGAGTGAAAATTTGAATGTTTTCATTACACGGGATGGAAATTTTTATGGTATTCACTGAAAAAGAGTAAATTTTCTTTTTATTTTATTGTTTACACGTCAATGCGCGTTTCTGACGTCATATCTAACGTCACCAAACAAAGTATGAACGTAATGACGTCGACGTTCAGTGCTTTTAAAACATGTGAAGCGTTGGAGAGACAAAAACAAAAAGTTTCGGCAATCAAAATAATCTTGATACCAAAATGCTCTTTACATTCTAACTAAGAAAATGCATACCAACACTTGATAGTTGAGTTCAGAAACAAAGAAGTTAGAGGTGATAAAAAATCTGAAGTGGAAGTAACATCCACTTCTGAAACAATGAAGAAAACCAAAGTCGTCCAAAGCGAGGAGTGAAAATATAAATCGTATCAATCACTAGTGAAATGATACGATATTAATTCACTTGTGATTGATACCACTTTTATTTTATTTTCACCAGATATACACGGATTTCACCGCTAACAATAAAATAAAAAATGAATATTGTAATTTCTGAAATCTGGTCTTCAAAACCTGAGCCAAATAGGGAAAATCTCCAGCTGACTGCAATAGAAAGTCGTTTTTTTTTTTTTTTTTTTTTTTTTTTTTTGCTTGGCGCTTTACACAGAAGTAGCTGTGCAAACGTTTACCATGATTTAATGCAAAACCATTTGTCGTAACTGCCTATGAAAAAAAAAATTATTCTAGTGAATGATATTTAAAAAACAAATATTTTCATTTTTCCATATTAAAAATGAAGGCAAATTATGCAGAAATCTGTAGGGTAGGTAGCTTGGAGGCGTATTTTCAACAACTTGAGTTTCGCTTATTCATTTTTTTCTGAAATTTTCACAACATAATTGTGAAACTTCGATAATTGAAATTCAGCTAAGAAAAGTAGAAAATATTTTCTTAAACAAAAATTTCGAAATTTCACTCAGAAATTGCATATAGGTCAGACAATTTTTGGCCCGTAAATTTAATTTTAGGGCACATATATGAAAACAAAAAAACAGAAACAGAAAAGGCAAATGGCGTCTGAAAAGATACGGTCAGTCAGAACAAAAACAAAACGCCAAACAAAAAAACGTTTGTCCAAGGTCTATAGCAGCGTATCCGCAGGTCGTGCGCACCTTACAATACACATACAATTCCTTTTTGTTACGGTGATAGTGAAATTCCATTCATAAGTTATGCGCATTCAAGTCTGCGCCGATTAAGGTTTGTTTGTCTTCCGGTTTGTGAAAGTCTGTCAAGAGAAAAAAATATGTTTAACGATTTTTGTGTTTTATTCAGTCAGATTGCACTCATATATCACGATGTGAATCCGTCTTAATTTAAAGTCATGGATAAGGATCTTGCAGTTGGCGGAATACGTCCTAACTGGATGGAATTTTGTGAAAAGCACGCCCGTAAGGCTGCTGAGGAGTTCTTGGACCGCTTCCTGGTGTTCCTTAAACATTACCCAGCATCAGAAATCAGACCAAAAGAGCCGGTAGATTTTGCGAGGAAGTTTGTTGAATATTTCCTAGAACATTTTGAGAAAAAAATAAATCGTCATTCTTCAGATGGCCAGAATAAAATTCTACCCAGTTATCCTGGGATTGATTTGAATGATAGGGCATTGGAGTCTTCCACACAGTTTGGTCAAGCTCAGACTGATACTTCCCACAGTTTGTTTTCAGGTGGTCAGCCTTTGTTCCGAACAATTTCAGATGTTGATGAAGAACCGTTTCATGATCACTCAAGTTTACATGATGATTATTCTGACCAGGAACAGGGTAGTGTGACTTCTGAACAACAGCCTGTAAATATTACTCATCCCCTAAATAAACACAAAGGTAGCATATTAAAACGATTTTCATTTAGGAAAATAAAAAAGAAAGGTATTTTCAAGCAAAATTCAGATGAGATGGAGCTAGCCATGAATTCATCAGACAGTTATTCTAAAGATAAGCAAGAAACTGATAGAAAGTTACAAAAAAACAAAAAGCCATCAAAAGTTTCAAAACATAAACATGCTGTTCAGCACCCTCCAGGTACAGTGAAGAAGGAGGGGATAGTTCATGTTCTCACAGGAGAGGATTCAAAAGGAAAGTCTAGATGGGAGAAAACAAGACTTGTTTTAGTGCAATTAAATGAGAGTTATAACTTAGAGTTTTACTCCCCACCAAGGGTAAAGTTGTCATTTTTTTTTCAGTCAAATATATATAATTACATTCACATATAAAATAGGTAAAAGTCCAGATCAGCCTGCACAATTGTTTCATATATTAATTAAGTAATTATAGTTACATGTAAGTCTTGATAAACACCATAGCTCTAGATAAGGTGCTTTTTTCATTCAAAAAGAATATTTTTTTTTTTTTTTTCATTTTACTGTGAAAACATGTTTTGGGTACTCATTAGAAGCACCTCATGGAGGCACTTCTGATGAGTACCTACAAAGTACTATTTCACAGAGACAAAAGCAAAATATTTGCCCGATACCCTCTCTTATCTAGACGTGGTTGGGTGAGGCAAAGGTGTCATGTACATGTATCTTGCATCACAGGGGCATCCAACAGACAACAGTTACATGTAGTCAAGGCCTGCTGTCCTTGCAGCAGGTAAGGGTAGAGGGGTAATGTTTTTATTTCTTCTGTTTCTTCACTTTCATTCATTTTTCTTTCTCGCCCGTCCCTCTCATTCATCTCCTCTGCTATTCTATCCTCTGGGAGATGATACAAAATGGTCCACAAGGGTTAACCTGTAGTTAAACCCCAACAATACAAGTTTATGAAATACTTTTCTTATAAATTTCTCTACATTAACTCATTGTTAGTATTCATTAGAGGCACTTTGGCAGAGTGCTAATGAGTACCACAACAAAAATTTTCATAGAGAAATAAAAAAATGTCAGTACATGTAGTTCTTCATTGAGAAAGCACCTTATCTAGACTCATGAAAATAGGGCTGTTGGCTTTTGCTTATTGATCCTACATTATGCAGGCTTCCTCAGATGTACAGTGGTGACTTTGAACAGAAAGCAGGGTTGTCACTGTTAGCCCTGTGAAAATGTGCCTTTGTGGCATATGGGGATAGTAAATCCATGCAGGCTAATAGGACTTTCACTATAGAGAGCACCGCTACAGATAAGAGGGGGTATCCACATAATATTTTTCTTATTTCTCCACAAAAATATATGTTGTGGGTACTCATTAGAAGCGCCTTGGTGAGGCGCTTCTAATGAGTACCGCAACATATGTTTTCATGAAAAAATAAGAAAGATATCAGCATTTTTCAGATGAAAAAAAAAGGCGCCCTATCTGTTGCTAGGAGAGAGTACACAAAACTTTTCAAATACAGTCTCACCCAGACCGACAGATCATTGAAATATATAGTTAACTGTTTAGAGGACTATGTCTGTCCAGTAGAAGTGTGGCTTGATAAACTGACCATGCTTGACATGACTCCATTGGGTTGACTGGGCTGTAAAACCTCAAAATAAACAAACATTGAAATATACATGTACTTGAAATTCTTAGTTTTTATTTGGTCAACATGTCAGGCAGGCAGTAGTCCTATTGATTTCCTACAGCGTGGTTGGGTACTGTACTATTTAGGTTCTTGTCAGATTGTGTGGGCTTGCTAATCTGGATCTTGACTGTCCATGTGTTGCCTGAAGTCTAATAGTGTGGCTCCTTACATAAATGTATATATATATGTTAAGAACTCTTAGCTTTTATTCAAAGTCCAGTTAGCTATCAGATTGACAGTCATGATAGTGATCTGCCAGTACTCTGGATAAGTATTTAGAGCATTTTTGCTTGCTTCTCTTTAGAAACATACATGTACATTCAGTCATTGTAGTTTATACTTATGGTATTTAATTTAAAAAAACTCTGTACAAAAACCATACACATGTACATCTAACACAGTCAGTGCTGGTCATTGTGGGTTTGTTTCTTGCCTGTGTCAGTGACCTGCCTGACATATGGTCCCATCACAATTATGTACATGTACAAGTATCTTTGCTGACGATAAACACTGTATCTGCCATGTGTATACATTTATGTGTGTATAATACATGTAGCGGTATATCCATTCCTGATACCAGATCAGGATACAGGGTTTTGAAATTCTTGGCTTTGAAATTTCCATGCAGATGCACTTTAAAATTTAATAAGAAATACTGTATTTGACTTAATTACAGCATATACCCCTATGAGCGCACGGTCAAGCAATTCCATAGTCTTCATATTACAGCCAGTGTAGTTATTGTCTATTTTAAAGGCATATGTTGTGGGTATCCATTTGAATTGCATTGACATGCTTATACATCATCAAATAAGCTCTTTGCTGATTTTTTTTTTTTTTTTAAGTACATGTATGTATACCCTTAGTTCGGTAGATACATATTTTATTTACCACAGGTTTTCCCAGCAATTTCGAAAAACCTAAGCGCACAGTGCGGTAATTAGGTCGAATACGGTATATTGTATGACTTCGTTTAGAGTGCCCCTTACAGGTATTCAGACACAGTTGCTGGTCCAGATAAAGAGCACATTCAGAAGCTACACAGTGTCAGTACTTATTATTTATTTATGGTATTTTTATTTATTTATTTTTTGCTCCATGGCATACATTTTTTGTGTGCATTTGTATCTTTTTGTGGGTACTCTTTGGAATTGCCTTTCAGAGATAAGATGTTTGGGTGCAAGATAACTAATATTCGGAGCTATCATGATTAGGACTGAAAATCGTTGACAGCAACATTAAACCAGTCACCACAAGATGCACAAAGGCTTTACTCTGTTTAATGGTAGATATTTAATTGCTGTCACATGTCAGCCATTGCATTAACCTTTACCACTCTCTGGGCAAATTCAGCCGGCAACAAATTGATGTCTTTTATTCCTATCTTATCCTAGAAAACAGCATTTGACATTTCCAGTGGAGGCAATTTGCATGGAATGTCAAATCCATTTCCCTTGGAAAAATAAGAAAAATATTTCAAAATGTCATCTGCTGACAATTTTACCCACATGGCTAAGTGTGAAGAAATCTCTGAGTTAGAAATAAGAAGAAGGAAGTGTGTGATTCATAGCAACAGATAGGGCACTTTTTTCATCTGAAAAATGCTGATATCTTTCTTATTTTTCCACGAAAACATATGTTGTGGGTACTCATTAGAAGTGCCTCACTGAGGCACTTCTAATGAGTACCACAACATATGTTTTCATGGAGAAATAAGAAAAATATTATGTGGATACCCTCTCTTATCTGTAGCTATGGTAATTGTGAGAGTGTAACAATGCAGAAGGTTATACCATACCTCCAGATAATGCTCTTTTTCAATGGAAAAGTATTGATATTTTTCTTATTTCTCCATGAAAATATTTGTTGTGGTTACTCATTAGAAGTGCCGCCTTGAGGTGCTTTTTATGAGTATCCACAACAGATGTTTCATGGAGAAATAAGAAAAATATTATGTGAATATCCTCTTATCAAGAGCTATGCATAATACATATATTGTATGGTGCACCTTTATAAGGACATGTTTTTTTTTTTTTATTGCCAGACAGCAAGCTGTGTCAGTGAGAAGTCAGAAAAATATCAGTACATTATAAGTAAGGCTGGCTAATTGGAGCTGAAAAGATAATCGATTATCAGTCCTGCCATTGTGATCGATAATCGATTAGTAATCACTGAAGATTTGGTCATAATTTTACCTGTCTGAGCATGACTTTTACCATATGTTATACTTTATTGCATATAATCGGTCAGCCAGGCCAAAGCAAACAGTGTAGACCCTGATGAGATGCCACAAATGCAGCATCTCATCAGGGCCTACATTGTTAGCCACCCATCCAGTTATTTTTAGACACAACAATGGGTAGTAAATTGTACTTGTTCAAATTTTAGATTATGTATGGTGTCAGAATACTAACGATAAATACGTTAAAGTAACAAACACAGAAATTAAATGATCGATTATTAGCAAATCAGTAATGATAATCATTTTTGTGGAATTTATCGATCAATTATCGATTATCTGATTAATCGTGCCAGTCTTAATTATAAGTGTCTTGTAAATCAAAGTTGTATAATTATCAATAGGCATAGCATGGCTGCTTATCTCCACAGGCGCAACACAGTGTTGTGAAAAGAAAATTATAAGTAGATCTTCCGGAGGTGGTTGCGGAGAGTCAGTTTAGGTAGCGTTGAAGGTAGTTGTCACTGGAAATAAGGCTGACATTTTGACATGGTCACTGATATCCAAAATTGGGCAATGTAATTCAGCCTCTAATTTAGTCTCCCATATAATCAGACCAGAATTGTAGTCCTTTAAGTGAATACAGAACAAAAATAATTTTTCTCCTAATGCAAGAGTGGTCAGATTTTGCGCTTGGGTGACAGACAGGCATGTAAAACTCCAGTTCTTGGAGTGATTACAAGTCACTGGTTAAGTACATTTTGGGATTCAGTGTGGAGTCAAACGACCTGCCTGTCCATCTGTCTGTGATGCTATCTCTTCCTAAACCACTGGCTGGAATTAAACAAAACGCTGCGTGTGGTTAGGGTGTGCAGAAGCGATGTACATCTATTTCTCTTCACTCTGCCCCATTTGACCTTCAGATGGGATCAAAAGGTCACTTGACCAACTGTATAATGAAAGCATGGAGATTTTGCGATGGGTTGCCATTGACTGCGCAAACTACATGCTATTCCTTTCCCAGCACTTTAGCCATGTGTATATTGTAAGTGCTGCCATCCATCACTCTTATATCCCCCCAAACCACTGTGTGGAATTTAACCAAACTTGCTACATGACTTCCTGGTGTTGTAAGGATGTGCAAGAACATTATTTTTCACTCTGTCCCATGTGACCTTCAAGTGGGGTCAAAAGGTTTGTCATTGTCTCTCTGTTTGTTCATCCATCATACTATCTTCTCCTAAACCATGGGCGGAATTTAACTTTTCTTGCTGTATAACTTCCCCTTGTGGTTAGGGTGTGCAAGAGCAAGTCTGTCCATCCTTCTGTCATGCTGTTTAAATACATGTACATGTAGCAACATTAGCACTGCCTGTGTGATTTTGTGATGGCATATCATCGACTACGCATTCTGGTTATTGTTGCATCCAATATACTGTAAAAGACAGTATTCTTGATAAGTATTGAGTGTTGGCAACATTTTGTGAATAAATACAGTGTATATTTTTGGAGGAAAAAAATGTTATCTTTCAAATATTTGTTTTGCTTTGAGTATAAGATATTGTAAACAACAATGTCTGATCAAACATCCTTTTAACAGGAAAATTTGCACTTTTCATTTCCTGATCAATGCGGCAGGCCGGTAGGTCCCGGCTAGACCACGTTTACAGGCAATTTAGTTATAGTGACAGACAGTTTAATCCTTCAACTGCTACATAAATTCCTGGAGCAGATGACAATCTGACTTTAAAATATTTTTTTCATAGCAAATAAGGCTTAATAATATGCAAGTTGTCTCCAACCAGTCGGTGAGATCTTCCTCCTGCTCATCGGTCAGAAGTAGTGGTGCCTTCCTTTGGCGTTTTGCTTGTTTCTGCATTGTTGATTCTGATGAAATTGCAAGTGATGTCCCACTTTGAGGATGGGTCAGAGGTTCTTTCCCTTCTAGTGAATCATCATCTGGTGGCTCCTCAAAAGGCACCACCTTACTCTGTTTCTTGGTCCGTGCCATGTTATATTTTCAAAATGTTCTTCTTTGGGGTATTAAACCGAACTCATATTCAATTCAGCTTGGTTTTATATCCTCTAGTGATAATCAGGTAAGGTCGGTGTATCAGGGTCATTTCACTGGTGCACAACCATGGTAAGATGGGACGCTGCTGACAATCACTGCCACGCCACCGGCCACCAACCGGTAGGCGCCAGATTTTGACGACATCAACCATGAACATGCTGGTGTTACACCTTAAGTTCTTTGTCCCAACCTGGAAACTAGCCTGGATAGTCCCGGGTCAGACTTCATGGTCCGGCTTCTTAACTGCGGTTAGAAGGGGAAACATCAGATTTATGAGTATGCATACGCTTTTTAGAGTAAAAATGTTCCAGATTATCCTGGTATACCGGTTATTTTTCACCGGGAGGAATTGGGGCCAATACAGTGACCAAGAACTAGGCTTTAGGATATCAGTACTTTTGGGGTGAAAAAAAGCAGCTTATTTGGAGTTGTGTCATTTATTTTTCTTCCTTTCATGATAATGTAATGTTAGATCCTTGGCAAGAACTACATGTACTACTTTGCAATCTATTTTAACCCATGCCATGCTGAATAAATTAAGATGGCCCACCAACTTCAAATTTTTAGCCAGTCAGATTACTTGATCCAGTTTTTTTGATACAAATTCACCAACTTGATGCCAAATGGTGCAGATCCAGATCAGTTGGCTTCTGGTTCTACACTGTTTGCAAAGGAAGGGTGCATCCAGGTTCAACAGGACAAGGGTTAATTCTCACCATTTATGAGCCTCCATGGAAAAATAATTATAGGGAATTTATACACTTTCAGGGGAGACGATTCTGTCAAAAATGGTTTTGCGGGTCTACCCTAAGAGGAAAGAATTTGCTCCCACTAAGAATATGCTCCCAGTGGGAGCAAATTCTTTCCTTTTAGAGTGGACCCTGCCAGAAGGCGTGTTTGGTGCAAGAAAGCAAACAGGCATTCACAAAAGTTTTGTCCCTTCGTAAAAATTGGCATAAATCTAACAAGTTTATAAAGTCCCCTAAGAAATTAAGAAAACTATTTTATGGCTAAAGCCTGCTTGCTTTGAACTATTTGTGGGAAAGGGAGTTGGGGGTGTGTGTGAGGGGGTGAGTGTATATGTGGGTATACATGTAAGTCTTAATCCAATATAATTTCCTTGAATATCCAATAATTTGCAATCTCCCAATTTGCTGTTATATTATCTAAACCATTTATCTGCCATTTGACCATTACCACTCTCTTTGCAAATTCAGCAGACAACAAATTGATATTTTTCTTTCTTTCTTTTTTTTTTTTTTAAATAGGCTTTGGCCTCTCATGCAGATCATCTCCTTAGGAGACCATTTGCATGAAATGTCAAAGCCTATTTTCTGTGGAAAATGAGAAAAATGTTTGAAAATGTCATCTGCTGCAATTTTTACCAAGCATGCCATTTAGTGTTAAGGTTACAATCATATTATTGCTTGTATCCTTCCAGGAGCAAGTAAACAAGTCAGTGTGTATTGATTTGTAAGCATGCAATGTGACATTCCAGACTTGTTTACAATGAAGATAGTGCCCTCTGCATAGCAACAGATAAGGCACTTTTTCATCCGAAAAATGCTGATATCTTTCTTATTTCTCGACGAAAACATATGTTGTGGCTACTCATTAGAAGCGCCTCGCCGAGGCGCTTCTTATGTGTACCACAACATATGTTTTCGTCGAGAAATAAGAAAAATAATATGTCGATACCCCCTCTTATCTGTAGCTATGCCTCTGGACACTAACTTGACAGTACTTGACCCTTAGCATGCTGGGTGAAAATCAGCAGACTACATTTTGAAGTAGTTTTCATTTTTTCCTGGAAAATAGGCTTTGAGTTTCATGCAGATTTTCTCTATTTTTGGAGAAAACAAAAATACTATCTCTCTGTTGAATGAGCCCAAAGAGTAGTAAAGGTTAATGATTAGCATGCTGTTTTAAAAAGTCAGCAGATATTTTCTTGTTTTCTCAGAAAGTAAGCTTTGATGACTGTTCGTGCAAATTGTCTCCTAAGGACCTGGACTTCCTTCTGTGGTCTGCCATCCAAGGGGCATGCAGTTCCCTTGCACCGTGTACATCTATAGTCAGGGTCCTTTTTCAAGCGCTTGAGCCCACTGCATTTCTTGTGCATCCAGTGCTTGCAGCCATTGCAGAAGATGCTGTTGCTGCCCACTCTAGTGCGACAGACAGCGCATGGAAACTCGCCTGAACTCTGCAGGAGGTCCAGTCCCGTATCGCAGATCATGATCTTTGTCTTTCCTGCATTTACTCTCAGTCCTTTCTTCTCTCCAAGTCAAGAGCCTCCTGACACATTCCTCAAGCGATTCAGCGATGATAACAAGGTCATCGGCATAGAGGTCCTCCCAGGGGACCCCAGAGCGGAACTCTCGTGATAAGGCTTCAAGCACAATGATGAAGAGCAGTGGGCTGAGTACTGATCCTTGGTGAACATCAACCTTCACTTCAAACTCTTCACTGTACCCCTCACCAACACGGACACGGCTCCGTGCATTTGCATACATCCCCTGCACCAGTCGCACAATCCACTCCTCCACACCAAGTTTTCTCAGCGCCCACCAGATGACCTTCCGAGGTACTCGATCAAACGCCTTCTCCAGGTCTATGAAAGCCATGTAGAGTCTCTTATTGGCAGCTAGATACTTCTCTTGCAGCTGCCTGACAACAAAGATTGCGTCTGTAGTGCCTCTGCCTGGGACGAAGCCAAACTGGGAATCGTCGATTGACACCAACTGTCTGATGAGGCCGTCCACAATCCTCTCAAGGATTTTCATAACCTGCTCTGTCAGCTTGAGACCGCGGTAGTTGCCCCTTTCCAATGCATCCCCTTTTCCCTTGTAGAGGCAGACAATGAAACTCTGCTCCCAGTCAGAGGGTACCTTGTCATCACGAATGATTGCAACTGCGAGGTCACGGATCATGGAGGCGCCCATATCACCGGCCGCTCTTATCATCTCCACCACTATGCCTGATGGGTCCGGTGCTTTGCCTCTCTTCATCTGCCAGATAACCATATCAGTGGTGATTGGGATGGTATGAAATGTCAAAGCCTGTTTTCTGAAATAATAAGGGAAATTACTGTCAGCTTGTCCTCTGCTAAATTAGCCCAAAGAGTGGTAAAGGCAAATGCTGAGCATGCTTAGTAAAAATCAGCAGACAACTTTTTAAAATATTTTTTTTTGTAATTTTCCATAATAAATAACGGTTCACATTTGATGCTACATGTAATTGTCTCCATAAGAAAATAAATTTATATGAAATTTTAAACCCATTTTCAGGGAAAAACGTCAATATGTCATCTACTGATTTTGCAGATAACATCATAAAGGTTTAAATAATTGGATAATCTTGAAACAAGACAATTAACCCTTGTCCTGCTGAACCTGGATATAACCTGCCTTTGCAAACAGTGTAGATCTAGATCAGTTGGCTTCTAAGAAGCCAACTGATCTGGATCTGCACTGTTTGTCATTCAGTATGTGAATTAATATCAACAATCTGGATTAAATAATCTGTTTGGCTGACAATTAGAAATGGGCGTAGCATCTTAATTTATTCAGCAGGACAAGGGTAATGATATAATAGTCCAGAAAAAAGATAATGATCAAAGCAACTCCTCATTTGTTTCTTATTTGTCTACCAAAACTTGGGTTTTCTACAGAAGCAAAATATTTTCGATTTGTCATCTGCTGAATTAGCCAAAGTGGTAAAGGTTTTCTTTTCTTTCTGTTTTTTGTTGTTTTTTTTTTGTTTTTTTTTTTTTTGCTTGCTTCTCCTCAAACACAGTTTTGTAGGTTCTTCACAGTGAGATGAATGTAATCCATGGATTGCCAGTGTGTGTGGTTTCCATAAAAAGTGAGAAATTAAAAACGAAAACAAAAAAAAACTTTTTTTCCCCAAAAGATAGCAAAATATGGATTTGGGAGAAATAGTTACAGTACACCCCCCCCACCCCCACCCTCACCTCACACACACACACACACAATCAAAAAAGTCCTAAATCTGGAGCTATGTACAGTATACTCAGAATTTGTACAAAAATTCTCGTTTTCCCACTGGACAAGTGTCAGCCATTTGCAGCTTACTTAAAAAATACTCAAAAAGCAGCAGAAAATTGGCTTTGATTTGACATTTAGTCTGGAATTAAAACACTCCTACCAGTGGTCTGTTGTGAGAGATAAGTCACTCTGATCTCCAACTTACCATATTTGACCTAATTACCACACATACCCCTATAAGCGCACAGTCAAGAAATCCCGTAGTCTTCAGATTACAACCAGTGTACTTTTTTCTTTACTTCTTTACAAAGGCATATGTTGTGGGTACTCATTTGAATTGCATTGACAAGTCGATGCAATTCAAATGAGTACCCACAACATATGCTTTTGTAAAGAAAGTCAGAAAAAATCGCATAGTCATCATTAAATAAGTCCTTTTCTGATCTTTTTTATAGTGTATCCTTAGTAGATAGATACATATTTGACCACAAATGAGTGTGTCCTGTAAGTTTGAAAAACCTAAGCACACAGTGCGGTAATTAGGTCAAACACGGTAATTTTGGTTTACCATAATAACCCTAAGGCTTGGGACAGACAGGCCTGAGCAAACAGTGTAGACCCAGATCAGGTACCTCAGAATGTTTGCCGCTCACTTGAGCAGTTTTTGGACCAACCAACAGATAGAGTTGATGTGATTTAATATTTAGGATTGATACAGTGACAGTCTGTACTAAATCTGAGGATGTGAATAATGGAATTAACTTTTAGCTGTTCTAGCTTTCTTGGCAATATCAGTAGGCAGCAAGTTGTTTTTCTTCCAAAATATAGGGTTTGAAACTTCAGACATACATGTATTATATTTTTACAAGACAGTTTGCATGAAAGGGATTCTTGTTAAGGAGGATTCTGAAATAATTTCTTCAGTTCTCAATAAAAAAAATATGTTCTTGGTACTCATTAAAAGCACCTCCGTGAGGCACTTCTAATGAGTACCCACAACCTATGCTTATATGGAGAAATAAGAAAAAATATCCCAGAATTGTAATCAATACTCTTCCTTAACAGGTCTTATGCATAAAATGTCAAGCCCTATTTTTTTCTGTAAATTTTTATAGATATCCAGGATACAGTAACTAAAGCAAAAGGAGATGAAAAGTTTTAATGAGTGACACAAATGTCTATACTCTTATCCCAGAAAGCTTGGCTTCACATTTTGTGGGCATCATTTTCTAAAGGAACTCTTCATCAGACGTCTTTTTTAACCCATTGTAGTTGGGAGACCAGTAAAAGGGTACTTGGCAAACAGTGCAGACCCAGATCAGACACTGCAGAATGCGGCGTCTGGTCAGGGTCTCCACTGTTTGCAAATAGTTTAGCCATTTTTCTCTAGGAATAGTTAAATCTCATGGCCAGACATACATGTACCTAAAATTGAATTTGGACTCTTCCAATATATAGTGTGGGAGAGTTTATTCAGTATACAATTGGTTAAGGTGACAGTTTAAATGAGATATTTATCTCGGTTTTCTGAAGAAAAGGAATAATGCCTAAAATATGTCCTGGAATGTGTCTAACATTGTGAGAGCATTTTATGGGCTTGATGATGTGGGTCTACACTGTTTGCATCGGCTACTCTGGTCTAAAGTTTTGGGGCAAAGAATTACAGTAGATTTAGACTTGCCCAAGTCCCTACATTTGTATTTGCCTTCCATGTTATTGTAAATGCCTTTTTAATATCAAAATATTATAACCCTTGTCCTGCTGAATAAATTAAGGTGCCACGCCCACTTCTAATTTTCAGCAAATCAGATTACTTGATCTGGATTTTTGCTATAAATTCACATACTTAATGGCAAACAGTGCAGAGCCAACTGATCTGGATCTACACTGTTTGCAAAGGCAGGGTATATCCGGGTTCAGCAGGACAAGGGTTAAAGGAGTTCAGGTGTCAGAAAATTAAGTTTTATCTATAAATTTTCATTTGAGGAATTTCAGATGTAGGACTTGATTTTTTGTTCATTTCTTATTATTTTTTTTTATTTTCTTCTGTCTATATACCCACATACATGTATACTGCAACACCCTCTTTTTTGAGAATTATGTGCAGGCTGACCTTGGTAGAAGTCAGTACTAAGCAATGTGGATAAAGTGTCTTGCTCAAGGACACAACATGGTGCTCCCTGGGGTCAAACCCACTAACTTTAAATCTTGAATCTGACGCTTTACCACTGCACCACAGCGCTCCACAAATTTTAAAATTTTTAATAAATATGAAAAAGAAATAGTGAACAGACTTCGGCATTTAATTTTGATTCTGTAAGGCCTCAATAAGGTGTTTATTTTGCTGGTCGAAGCTTAACTTCGATTCTCCTGTCACACAACTTTACATTTAAGCCTAGCCTACTTGTAGGTACCTTGAGACTTTAAATTGACCTGTAATTAACCCTTGTCCTGCTGAACCCGGATATGCCCTGCTTTTGCAAACAGTATAGATCTAGATCAGTTGGCTTCTGAAGAAGCCAAGTGATCTGGATCTACACTGTTTGTCATCAAGTATGTGAATTTGATTCAACAACCTTGATCAAGCAATCTGATTGGCTGAATTTAGAAGTGGGTGTGGCTTCTTAATTTATTCAGCATGACAAGGGTTAAGGTTTTATCTGACATTTTTTAAATTCCTGTGTACTATTGATACCAGTGGGCAGATACTATAATTAACACTTTGTACCTATAATACAATCAAGATTGAGTGGCAAAGATTGTTTTGAATAAAATATTGTAGATAAAAGATAACACCTTCAGTAGGTTAATGACTGAATAAATAAATAATCTGGTTCAAAACAAACAAAAAATTCAAATTTCTTTTAGAATGTGAAGTATTGTCAACTTAATGGCTCAAACATCTTTGGATCATGGAAATTTGTTCTTAACCCTTGTCCTGCTGGACCTGGATATGCCCTGCTTTTGCAAACAGTGTAGATCCAGATCAGTTGGCTTCTGAAGAAGCCAACTGATCTGGATCTGCACTGTTTGCCATTAAATACATGTATATGAATTTATAGCAACAATCCAGATCAAGTAATCTGATTGGCTGAAAATTAGAAGTGGGCTTGGCATCTTAATTTAAATAGCAGGACAAGGGTTAACATCACATGGGTAGTTCAAACCACTGAGGGTTAATCGCTCAGGCCCGGTCAGGAGGCAATTGGGGATAATTTAGGGATGTCTTTTTTATTTTCTATAAAATAATGGCATGGTGTGTACACATTAAAATTACCTCAATGAAGCAATTCTAATCAGTACACACAACGCATATGTTCATGATAAAATAAAGCAATGTCCCTGAAATATTGCTGTCAGTATACCAAATTTGATGTAGGCGAAATGGGAAAAGTAGAAAAATGGGAAGTGAAATGGGAAACATTTAGACAAATCATAGGCAAAATGGGACACATCATACATGTAGGCGAGACATGAGCAGGCAAAATGGGAGTACATGTAGACAAAATGGGAATGAATTTTCAGTACATATTATACTAAATGTGTGTGTCCTGTAACAAAGTAGGCCACTGACCTATAACCTCTAACCTATCCAAGACATGTATGCAAATCTCCTGACTGGGCCTTCCAGTAACCTCTACCAAATTCGGCGTTTTGGGTGCAAAAAAAGTAGTCTTTGTGACTGATATTTGGCCTCTGATCTACAATATATATGGAAAAAAATAAAAGCCTTGCATGGATAACACCTTCAGTAGGTTAATGACTGAATAAATAAATAATTTCTCTAGTACAGTGTGGCTTATAGACTTAACCAAATTTTGTGCATGTGCACATCTATTGAAGATAGTGTGTCTTGTCTCAAAAGTTGGTCACTCTGACCTATATTTATAACTATGACCTACTTTATGCAAAATATTTGTCCAGTGCATATCTCCTGTCTTGTATAGCCTAGGCTTTTGAAAACATCAACTAAAGACATTTTGTCATGTACTTACAGTTGGTAACTGTGACCTGTATGAAGCCGAGGAGCTTCTAATGAGTACCCACAACATATTTTTTAGTGGAGAAATAAAAATAAATATCAATACTTTTGGATTGAAAAAGGCATGAATAAATTAAGATGCCACGCCCATTTCTAATTTTCAGCCAATCAGATTACTTGATTCAGATTGTTGATATAAATTCTCATACTTACATGTAATGGCAAACAGTGCAGATCCAGATCAGTTGGCTTCTTTAGAAGCCAACTGATCTGGATCTACACTGTTTGCAAAGGTTCAGCAGGACTAGGGTTAACAAGAGCTTTGCACTATATGAGCAGATCAGCAGGTAGTAAAATGGATTTGTTCCAGTTATAGAAGAAGTATGGTAAGGAGTTAACCCATTAAAGACTGAATGGACTCTCCAACACTTTATATTGGAAGAGTCCATTTTCCATTTCAGGTATGTCGGGCTATATGATATAGATAGTCCTAAAGAAAAATGGTTGAACTACATGTATTTGCAAACAGTGAAGACCCTGATCTGAGATGCCACATTCTGCGGTGTCTGATCTGGGTCTGCACTGTATGTCAGTTACCCATTAGGGGTCTCCAGTCTTCAGTGGGTTAACATGTCCCAGTATTTATGGTAATGCCCTTGCAAACAGTGTAGGCCCAGATCAGCTGCCAAAGAATAGGTTGTCTGATCAGGGTCTACTCTACTTGCCCCACATCGGTCAGTCTTTTTACGCATCAACAAGTAGTCAGATTGACTTGTTCAAATTTTACGACAAGTATAACCCATAAACCACCGATCACAACTGCAGTTTACAACATTTTGAAATTATTATTTTTCAAAGAAAATAAGTCTTGAAATTTCATGTGAATCATCGGCTAAGTAGATGAATCACATGAATAATCAAGACTGATTTTCTCTGAAAAAAATAGAAAAAGAATTTAGAATGTCATTAGCTACATATTATACTTGGCACTTTAAGGGTTTCTTTTTAGCTCACCTGAGCTCTGCTCAGGATGAGCTATTGTGATCACTTTTCGTCCGTCGTCCATCCGTCTGTCCGTCCGTGCGTCCGTCCGTCCGTGCGTCCGTCCGTCCGTGCGTCCGTCCGTTAACATTTTCAAACGACTTCTCCTCTGAAACCGCTGAGCCAATTTTGCTCAAATTTCATATGGAGCCTCTTTAGGGTGGGGGAATGAAAAATTGCTAAAATGGTCGCGGTCCGTTGACCAAGATGGCCGCCACATCCATATATGGTAAAAACCTTTAAAAATCTTCTCCTCCAGAACCGAGAATGCCTTGGGGCTGAACCTTTGCAGGAATCATCGGGGACGGGAGGTCTACCAAAATTGCTAAAAGAATTTTCGTACATTGACGTTTGACCTTTTTACGGCAAGGTCAAGTTTGCATCCCTATGCATTTGTATGGGAAAAACCTTTAAAAATCTTCTTCTCCAAAACCAAGCATGCCTTATGGCTGAATCTTTGCATATATCTTCGGGAACAGGAGAGCTACCAAAATTGCTAAAATAATGGTCGTACATTGACATTTGACCTTTTTACGGTAAGGTCAATTCTGCTTCCTTATGCATTTGTATGGGAAAAATGTTCAGAATTTCAAACAACTTCTTCTCTGGAGCCTCTGGGCCAATTTTGCTCAAATTTCATATGGAGCCTCCTTAGGGTGGGGGAACAAAAAATTGCTAAAATGGTCGCGGTCCGTTGACCAAGATGGCTGCCACGCCCATATATGGTAAAAACCTTTAAAAATCTTCTCCTCCAGAACCGAGTATGCCTTGGGGCTGAACCTTTCCAGGAATCATCGGGGACGGGAGGTCTACCAAAATTGCTAAAAGAATTGTCGTACGTTGACGTTTGACCTTTTTACGGCAAGGTCAAGTTTGCTTCCCTATGCATTTGTATGGGAAAAACCTTTTAAAATCTTCTTCTCCAAAACCGAGCATGCCTTATGGCTGAATCTTTGCATACATGTATATCTTTGGGAACAGGAGGGCTACCAAAATTGCTAAAATAATGGTCGTTCATTGACATTTGACTTTTTTACGTTTAGGTCAATTTTGCTTCCTTATGCATTTGTATGGGAAAAATGTTCAGAATTTCAAACAACTTCTCCTCTGGAGCCTCTGGTCCAATTTTGCTCAAATTTCATATGGAGCCTCCTTAGGTAGGGGGAACAAAAGATTGCTAAAATGGTCACGGTTCGTTGACCAAGATGGGCGCCATGCCCATATATGGTAAAAACCTTTATAAATCTTCTTCTCTAGAACCAAGGATGCTTTGGGGCTGAATGTTTGCATAATTCATCGGGGACAGGGGGTCTACCAAAGTTGCTAAAATATTGGTCATACATTGACATTTGACCTTTTTACGGCAAGGTCAAGTTTGCTTCCTTATGCATTTGCATGAGAAAAAACATTTAAAAATCTAATTCTCCAAAACCGAGGATGGCTTGTGGCTGAATCTTTGCATATATCATCTGGAACGTGCGGTCTACCAAAGTTGCTAAAATAATTGTCATACATTGACATTTAACCTTTTTACGGCGAGGTCAAGTTTGCTTCTGTATGCATTTGTATGGGCCCCATACATTTGTATGGAAAAAATGTTGATAATTTCAAATGGCTTTTCCTCTGAAGCCTCCGGGCCAGTGTTGCTCAAATTTCATGCGGAGCCTCCATGGGCAGGAGAATGAAAGATTGCTAAAATGGGTATGGTCCATTGATCAAAATGGCTGCCATGCTCATATATGGTAAAAACCTTTAAAAATCTTCTTCTCCATAACCAAATAAACCCTGGGTCCTAATCTTTGCACAAATTACGGGGGACAGGAGATCTACCAAAATTGCTCAAATGATGGTTCTATGTTGACATTGACCTTTTTACCTCCAAGGTCAAATTTGCTTCCCTATTTGTGTGGGCCATATACATTTATATTGAAAGTATCGAAGTGACTTGTAGATCAACAGTAGTTAAAATTGTTCTGATTGGAAATCTAAGATGGCCATCATCTGGTTTATATTTATAATATTTCCCTGCCACTGTGCTGTTTACATGTATAAAATCATGATTTTTCAGGAACCACTTAGCCAATTTTCACCAAATTTCACATTGATCCTTCTGTTGAAATGTGATTGATAGTTTATTCAAATGATCATGCTCCATTGACTGTCAGGCCCATATATTCTTCTTCAAAACTAAGAACTGCTCAAATGATGATATTTTCATTAGTTGCGATGATAGGATTGGAAAAATGTTGCATAACATCTGCATGTCTGCAGTGGCTATGTCACTCAGGTGAGTGCACCGTGGCCCGTGGGCCTCTTGTTTGTAAATATGATAGACTGGTACACATATCTTTATTTTTTTTTACATGTGTATTTTTCAGTCTGTGAAGCCAAAGACTGGTTTATTCTGTTTTCTCATCACCGAAGCCCGTGTCACCACTGCCCTTGAGATGCCAGACCACGAAAATGCTTTTGTTCTAAAGGTAAATTAGATTTAAATTTTTGAATCAGCTTCATTCATAATTAAAGGCTCCATAATTTCTCAAAAAATAGACATTGTTTTATCCAAGAAAGATTTAATAAATTAATATATAGTATTGATACGACCATAAAACGTGGCAACTGACAGCCTGTAAAATTTCAGTTAGTCTCTCTTTTTTGAAATGGATAAAAAATGAAATGATTTTTTACAAGTGGCATATAAGAAGACCTGTTTTATATGCCACTTTTTTTTATCATATCTCTGAATTAATGGTGGCAACATTAATTAAGAGATACGATAAAAAATCATTTCATTTCAAGAACAAGAGACTAACTGAAATTTTACAGGCTGTCAGGTGCCACATTTTATGACCATATATCAATTTATTAACTTTTCTTGGATAATAATTTGAGGGATATGGAGCCTTTTAAGGCTTACCCTTAAAGCACTTGTCACAAAATGAAACAGATGTTGTTGTGCAGATTTTTAATGCTACCAGGCACCTGAGGCAGCAGCAGGGACGGATGACATTTTGACATTCTTTGTAAAACTCCAACCCCCACATCCTCTCAGTTTGTGGGGATGTACTGTTTTCATGTCTGTTCATATGTCCATCCACCCATCCATCTATCCATTAAGTGTTGGTTTCTGAATTGTCGGTTATCTATTAAACACTGCTTATTATGTCCCCCCCCCACTCCCCCACCCACACACCAAAGGTGGGGGGGGGGGGAGGGGGGGGAAGGGGAACATATTGTTTTTGGGATGGATCCCGTCAGCATCGGCATAAAACTTCTTGTCTGCTCTGTAACTTGAATACCCTTTGGAATATTTTGATGATACTTGGTAAAAATGTAGAACAGGACCAGACGACGTGTCCTGTACAAGAATGACAACTCTGCCTTTCTTACTTTTGGAGTTTTCACCCTTTGTTTTATTTGAAAAAGATTTCGTGTCTGCTCTGTAACTCGAATACCCTTTGGAATATTTCGATGGTACTTGGCAGAAATGTAGAACAGGACCAGGCAACGTGTCACGTACAAGAATGACAACTCTGCCTTTCTTACTTTTGGCGTTATCTCCCTTTGTTATATTTGACAGTGATAATCCATTGATTTCGTGTCAGCTCTGTAAGTCAAAGACCCTTTGGAATATTTTTATGATACTTGGTAGATATGTAGAACAGGACCAGACGATGTGTCACATACATGTACAAGAATGACAGCTCTGCTTTTCTTACTTTTGGCGTTATCTCCCTTTGATATGTCTGACAGTGATTATCCATTGATTTCGTGTCCACTCTATAAGTCAAATACCCTTTGGAATATTTTGATGGTACTTGGCAGAAATGTAGAACAGGACAAGATGACATGTCGCACACATGAATGACATCTCTGCCTTTCTTACTTTTGAGGTTATCTCCCTTTGTTATATTTGACAGTGATAATCCATTGATTTCGTATCCACTCCGTAAGTCAAAGACCCTTTGGAATATTTTTGTGATACTTCGTAGAAATGTAGAACAGAACTAGATGACTTGTCTATACAAGAATGACAACTCTGCCTTTCTTACTTTTTGCATTATCTCCCTTTGTTATGTCTGACAGTGATTATCCATTGATTTCTTGTCCGCTCTAGAAGTCAATGACTCTTTGGAATATTTTTATGGTAGAAATGTAGAACATGACCAGATGATGTGTCCCGTTCAAGAATGACAACTCTGCCTTTCTTACTTTTGGCATAATCTCCCTTTGTTATATTTGACAGTGATTATCCATTGATATTGTGTCCGCTCTATAAGTCAGAGATCCTTATGATACTGTGTCGAAATGTAGAACAGGACCAGATGACATGTTGCATACAAGAATGACAACTCTGGCTTTCTCACTTTTGGAGTTATCTCCCTTTGTTTTGTTTGAAATAGATTTCTTGTCTGCTCTGTAACTGGAATACTCTTTGGAATATTTCGATGGTACTTAGCAGAAATGTAGAACAGGACCAGATGACGTGTCTCGTACAAGAATGACAACTCTGCCTTTCATACTTTTGGAGTTGTCTCCCTTTGTTTTGTTTGAAATAGAGTTCTCGCCTGTTTTGTAACTAAAATACCCTTCAGAATATTTTGATGGTACCTTGTGGAACTGTAGAATAGGACAAGACAATGTGTTCCTTACAAGAATGACAACTCTGCCTTCCTTACTTTTGCTGTTATCTCCCTTTGTTATATTTGACACTGATTATGCATTGATTTAGTGTCCGCCGTGTAAGTTGAACACTCTTTGGAATATTTTGATGATACTTGGTAGTAATGAAGAACACAGGACCAGACGACACATCACATACAAGAATGACAACTTTGGCTTTTTATATCCCGCCACACAATAGTGGCGGGGTATTATGGTTTCACGTTGGTTGTCCGTGTGTCCATCCGTCATATGTCCATCCGCCAGTCCATCTGTTTGTTTTTCGTTTACGAATGATAACTTGAGTAAACATCAGTGGATTATCACCAAACTTGGTATTTGCATTAATATTGTGGATATCTGGTTTGGGATTGCTAATGGGCAAATTTCCTCAATCTTTGACTGAGTTATATGCCCGAGACACACCCATATTTTCGTTTCCTGATGATAACTTGAGTAAATAACAAGGAATTTTCATCAAACTTGCTATATGCATTGACATTAAGGAGATCTGGTTTGGGATTGCTAATGGACAAATTTCGTCCCTTTTTACGGAGTTATCTGCCCGAGACACGCCCATATTTTCGTTTCCGGACAATAACTTTAGTAAATAACAAGGGATTTTAACCAAACTTGCTACATATATTGACATTAAGGAGATCTGGTTTGGAATTGCTAATGGGCAAATTTCGTCAAATTTTTACAGAGTTATCTGCCTGAGACACTTCCATATTTTCATTTCTGGATGATAACTTGTGTAAATAACAAGGCCTTTTAACCAAACTTGCTATATGCATTAGTAGTATAGGGTGCCAGGCACCCTACATGTATACTACTTGCATTGATATTATCAAGATCTGGTTTAGGATTGTTATCTGTCAATTGATATTATCAATATCTGGTTTAGGATTGTTATCTGTCCCTCCGTCATTTTCTTTCCAGACATATTCGCAATGATAACTTTAATACAAAAACAAATAATTGTTATGACGGGGTATTATGCTTGTAGTGCTTTTATTTACTTTTGGAGTTATCTCCCCTTCTTGTGTTTGAATTTGATTTCTTGTCTCTGCTCTGTAACACGAATACCCTATGGAATATTTTGATGATGCTTGGTATAAATGTAGAACAGGACGAGATGACGTGTTGCGTTAAAGAATGACACCTCTGGCAGGATTACCGTATTCGACCCAATTACCGCACATGCTCCTAAAAGCGCACAATCAAACAATTTAGTAATCTAAAAGATTACAACCAGTGTACTTTTATCTACTTCTTTATGAAAAAGACATATGTTGTGGGTACTCATTTGAATTGCCTCGACAAGTCCAGGCAATTCAAACGAGTATCCACAACATATGATTCTATAAAGAAAACAGAAAATAACATTGCATAAGCATCATTAAATACGCTCCTCATGAAGTCCTCTGTTGCTCTTTCTTTCAAGTGTGCCCTTATTGGGTGGATATTTTACCACAAGTTTCCCCAGTGCTTTTGAAAAATTTAAGCGCACAGTGCGGTAATTAGGTCAAATACGGTACGTTGGGGGGGACATTTGTTTTTTGTTTTTTTTTTCTAAAAAAACCTTTTCTAGTTGATATTGTTTAAATTTTCAAAGAAAGTAAGTCTTGACATTTCATGTAATCAATCTGCTTGGAAAACACACAAAATGTCAATACTTATTTCATCTGAAAAATAAAAACAGTTTAGAATGACATCTGCTACAAATTGTGCATGGAACTTTTAGGGTTAATGTATTGTTCAGATTAAATGGCACAGGATTGGTCTAGAGGTTTTACATACACGTAGGATTTGTAGAGTTTTCTTTGATCCAAAATGTTGTTTATATTAATCACCTCGGCCCAGTTGTTCAAAACTAAGAATGTCATTAGTTAATGTATCGCTAAAACTGTGATCATTAAATATGGCATATAGAATAATATTTTTGCTGAACAAATGTGTACCTGTGAATTAAACATTTAAACATTATACTTACTAGAACAGTTAAGATTTTGACCACTTACATGCTTGTAAATCTAACGATGCTTTGAACAACTGGGCCCTGCCGTCACAGGCTTTTGGCAGGAATGTTCCTGTTTCACTAAAAGCAAGTTCAAGGGTTGGGGTCTTTATCTCATCTGTCCAGTTCTGAAGGCATGATGAAAAGCATTGTTAACCCTTAAAGCGCCAGTCATAACTATTGTCGTCTGCTTTGTCTTCTGCCGGTTACTTTAAAAGTCATTTCTGCAAACAGTGTGGACCCAGATCAGACTGCTCCTTTAGGAGCAGTCTGATCTGGGTCCACACTGTTTGCCTATATGCAAAAATCGGTTTGAAAAGTTTGCAAGAATATTCAGCAGACGACATAAACAGACGACATTTTCAGATGCAGTTTTTCTTGGCGCTTTAAGGGTTAACCTCAAGCAAGCAAAATATTCTTTATTACATGGGGAGGGGTACCGATACTTTGATACTTTTTTGCTACATATAGCTTTTATTTTTTTGAGGATTGAAAATTTTGATTTTAACTATTTTTTGGGAGTCATAATTTTAGCTGTTATCTTTTTGTTGTAAAAAAAAAACCCTCCAGTTTTTGTTTGTTTTTTTTTTTTCTTTATTTTATTTTATTTTTTTTAT
The DNA here is from genome assembly GCA_964016985.1 of Anodontia alba. Lineage (NCBI taxonomy): Eukaryota > Metazoa > Mollusca > Bivalvia > Lucinida > Lucinidae > Anodontia > Anodontia alba. The sequence goes on from OZ024830.1 coordinate 38,234,251, forward strand.
TTTTTATTTATTTATTTTTTTTTTTTTTAGGGTAGGAGAGAAGGGAGGTGGAAGGGGGTGTGGGGGAAGGCTTTTAGTGCAGTGTAACCTTTCTATAACAGCCAGCAGTGAACAGCTGAATTTTGCTGTTGTCTGCTGAATTTAAAAAGGTTAGAATGTCTGAAATTTTTATTTAGCATGCTAAAGGTTAATTAATACCTAAGAGCTAGGACAAAATGTACAAGATACATAACCTTTGGTTAACTTTTAATGCTTAGCACTCTGCCTAAAATTTTCAGCAGACAGCATTTTGAAACTTGTTACCCAGAAAACAGGATTTGTCATTTCATGCAAATTGTAGAGAGTTTGCTTGAAATACCAAATCCTGTTTTCTGCGAAAAATAAGAAAAATATTTCCATATGTCGTCTGCTGCAAGTTTTACCCAGAGTGCTAAGGGTTAAGGGAGGGTTAAGGCTGTCAGAAATAATGATGGATTGTTTATGATACTAATGAAATGCAAGAATGTGTGAAAATATTTGTTTATAGTTAACTCTTAGCATGCTGGGTAAAATTTCAGCAGATAACATTTTGAAATATTATTCTTGTTTTTCCCAGAAAATATGATTTGACATTTTTTGGCAAATTGTCTCAAGAGCAGGCATTAGTATAATTTGCTTTAAATGTCAAATTTTATTGTCTTGGAAAATAAGAAAAAATATCATCAATTTGTCGTCTGCTGAATTTTTCCAGTAGCGTACTAAGTGTTAAGAAAATTTCATGAAAAACTTTTCTAGTTTTGGACTGGTCATTTGGTAAGTGTAGTTTATTTTGTATATTAATCTTCTTATTTATTAGTTATTTATTTTTATCAAATTTATATTTGTAGATTTTTTTATTAAAGTGATATTTGTTGAATTATGATATATGATATAAATCTAGTACACAAAATAAAACAAAAACATCAATAAACGAAGGATTATTATGCTCGGCCATGTGCGAGTTATGCCAGAATTCTAGGTAAGATGTTACATTTGAGGATTAAAATCGTTTTGCCTTTATTATTTCTCCATATCTTAGAAATATGTCAATTACATTGTACATTTTTATGTTTATTAGAAACTGCCTATGAAGTCCGCATTGGCATGCAGTTTTCATAGAGAAATAGGAAGGAAAAATTATCCTTCAAAATATTGCTTATGCCTGGAGCCCTGCCATGTGATTTATAGAGCTTTTCTTGAAGGTCAGTTTTTTTTATCAATAATAAGACAAATCAAGCTAAATTTAACCCTTCTCTTGCTGAACACGGCATGTCCTGTCTTAGCAAACAGTGTAGATCCAGATCAGTTGGCTTCTGAAGAAGCCAACTGATCTGGATCTGCACTGTTTGTCATAAAATATGTGAATTTCTATCAAAAAACCTGGATCAAGTAATCTGATTGGCTGGAAATTAGAAGTGGGCATGGCATCTTAATTTATTCAGCAAGGCAAGGGTTAAACAAAAAATAAACAAATACACAGGAACCTCTTTATAAGATGATTTATCATAAGAGGGTTTTGGATACAAGAGGGTTTAAAGGTGCACCCCAAAAGTATTGCATCCAAATAAAAAATGTATAGATTATATAGAAAAATGACCATTTATGGTCATTTTTCTATATAATCTATACATTTTTGTTTGAATACCACATGGTTGTTTAGCTAACACGGTTATTGCTTTGGATCACAGAAAAGTGTAATAAAAAGGTTATGGTGTATAGCCTTAGGGAAGGAAGTGCTGTCTGCTAGGGGAGACAAATCATTTGCCAACTGGTTATGTCCCTTTTCTGCTTCAGTAAATTTATGAATTTATGTTATCCACTCACATAAATTTTATCATTCTGTTTGCCCGTATGTTAGTTAACTTCTGTATCAAAGCTTGGCATTAAGCCTTGTCCTGCTGAATAAATTTAGATGTCACGCCCACTTCTAATTTTCAGCTAATCAGATTACTTGATCCAGATTGTTGCTATAAATTCACATACTTAATGGCAAACAGTGCAGATCCAGATCAGTTGGCTTCTTCACTGTTTGCAAAGGTAGGACATATCCAGGTTCAGCAGGACTAGAGTTGAATATTTCTGACAATCTTCACTTGAAATTGCTGGTACAGTATTACTGCTGAAAAGATTCAGGTCAATTGTGTCATCTTTCTGTTGCTGCTAGGTACCAAAGGTCAAGGTCACAGACTTATATGTAGAAATACTGTTAGCATTTGCTTCAAAGTTTTGCTGGACTTGATAAATCTTGTAGATTTTTCAGACATTTTTTGCATGGGAGACAACTTTTGTGACTTTCTGTATGCATTCTTGTACATCAGTTCCCTAATGAAAAGCGGTCTGCTCTAAAAGGAAAGAATTTGCCCCTAAGGGGACCATATAATCTTTATTACAACAACTTTTCTGAATCACACATGCTAGGAGTGAAACCTTTTTTTTTATTTCCCTTGCCAAGCCCTCTTTAGCTGGAGATGGATATACTACCAATATGGAAATTTAACCTTTTGCAAAAAAAAAAAGAAGAAAAAAAAGTCAGTACCATGGAACTGCACCTGATAACTAATACTTTGACAGGAGGGATTATAGTGCACAGATAAAGCTCCTTTTTTTCATCCAAAAAAGTACTGATATTTTTCTTATTTCTCCATGAAAAGTTATGTTGTGGTGCTCATTAGAAGCGCTTCATTGAGGCACTTCTAATGAGTATCCACAACATGTTTTCATGAAGAAATAGGAAAAGTTTAATGTGGATACCCCCACTTCTCTGTAGGTACATGATAAGGGTTTATTAGTGCTTCAGACAAAGTGAGAGAATATGTTGTGAATGACCATCCTCAGAGAAAAGTGAAACTGATAATTGTACTTATGAATGATAATGGTGCAAGTATGTTGTTTTTTGCCAATTGCACCATGTACAACTGGAAACCTTGTGAGCTTGCTACTCAGAATATGTTCAGTACTCATATTAACTTAACACTTAGTACGCTATGGGCAAGCTCAGCAGACAACAAATTCATATTTTTCTTCTTTTTTTTTCCAGAAAATAAGATTTGACATTTCATGCAAATTTCATGAAATATCAAATCCTGTTTTCTGGCAAAACTAAAAACAAATTGTTTCAAAATGTTGTCTGCTGAAATTTTTACCTAGCCTGCATTTCATAACGTTAACCTATTGTAGTCGGGAGACCTGTAAAAGGGGTAATTGGCAAACAGTACAGACCCAGATCAGATGCCGCAGAATGTGGCATCTGATCAGGTTCTCCACTGTTTGCAAATAGTTTAGTCATTGTTCTCTAGGAATATGTAAATCTCATAGCCAGACATACCTAAAATTGAAATTGGACTCTTCCAATATATAGTGTGGGAGAGTCTGTACAGTATACAGTGGGTTAAAGAGCTAAGCAAATAAAATTGTAATAGATAACATTCTATTCTTCTTCTTATTATTATTATTATTTTTTTTTTTTTTTTTTAGCTCACCTGAGCTCTGCTCAGGATGAGCTATTGTGATCACTTTTCGTCCGTCGTCCGTCCGTCTGTCCGTGCGTCCGTCCGTTAACATTTTCAAACGACTTCTCCTCTAAAACCGCTGAGCCAATTTTGCTCAAATTTCATGTGGACCCTCCTTAGGGTGGGGGAACGAAAAATTGCTAAAATGGTCGCGGTCCGTTGACCAAGATGGCCGCCACGCCCATATATGGTAAAAACCTTTAAAAATCTTCTCCTCCAGAACCGAGAATGCCTTGGGGCTGAAAAATCTTCTCCTCCAGAACCGAGAATGCCTTGGGGCTGAACCTTTGCAGGAATCATCGGGGACAAGAGGTCTACCAAAATTGCTAAAAGAATTGTCGTACATTGACGTTTGACCTTTTTACGGCAAGGTCAAGTTTGCTTCCCTATGCATTTGTATGGGAAAAACCTTCAAAAATCTTCTTCTCCAAAACCGAGCATGCCTTATGGCTGAATCTTTGCATATATCTTTGGGAACAGGAGAGCTACCAAAATTGCTAAAATAATGGTCGTACATTGACATTTGACCTTTTTACGGTAAGGTCAATTTTGCTTCCTTATGCATTTGTATGGGAAAAATGTTCAGAATTTCAAACAACTTCTCCTCTGGAGCCTCTGGGCCAATTTTGCTCAAATTTCATATGGAGCCTCCTTAGGGTGGGGGAACGAAAAATTGCTAAAATGGTTGCGGTCCGTTGACCAAGATGGCCGCCACGCCCATATATGGTAAAAACCTTTAAAAATCTTCTATTTCAGAACCGAGAATGCCTTTGGGCTGAACCTTTGCAGGAATCATCGGGGACGGGAGGTCTACCAACTTTGCTAAAAGAATTGTCGTACGTTGACATTTGACCTTTTTACAGCAAGGTCAAGTTTGCTTCCCTGTGCATTTGTATGGGAAAAACCTTTAAAAATCTTGGTCTCCAAAACCTAGCATGCCTTATGGCTGAATCTTTGCATATATCTTCGGGAACAGGAGAGCTACCAAAATTGCTAAAATAATGGTCGTACATTGACATTTGACCTTTTTACGTTAAGGTCAATTTTGCTTCCTTATGCATTTGTATGGGAAAAAGTGTTCAGAATTTCAAACAACTTCTCTTCTGGAGCCCCTGGGCCAATTTTGCTCAAATTTCATATTGAGCCTCCTTAGGTAGGGGGAACAAAAGATTGCTAAAATGGTCACGGTTCGTTAACCAAGATGGGCGCCATGCCCATATATGGTAAAAACCTTTATAAATCTTCTTCTCTAGAACCGAGGATGCTTTGGGGCTGAATGTTTGCATAAATCATCGGGGACCGGGGGTCTACCAAAGTTGCTAAAATAATGGTCATACATTGACATTTGACCTTTTACGGCAAGGTCAAGTTGCTTCCTTATGCATTTGCATGGGGAAAAACATTTAAAGTCTTATTCTCCAAAACTGAGGATGGCTTGTGGCTGAATCTTTGCATATATCATCTGGAACGGGCGGTCTACCAAAGTTGCTAAAATAATTGTCATACATTGACATTTAACCTTTTTACGGCGAGGTCAAGTTTGCTTCTGTTTGCATTTGTATGGGCCCCATACATTTGTATGGACAAAATGTTGATAATTTCAAATGGCTTTTCCTCTGAAGCCTCCGGGCCAGTGTTGCTCAAATTTTATGCAGAGCCTCCATGGGCAGGAGAATGAAAGATTGCTAAAATGGGTATGGTCCATTGATCAAAATGGCTGCCATGCCCATATATGGTAAAAACCTTTAAAAATCTTCTTCTCCATAACCAAATAAGCACTGGGTCCTAATCTTTGCAACGGGGGATAGGAGATCTACCAAAATTGCTCAAATGATGGTTCTATGTTGACATTTGACCTTTTTGCCTCCAAGGTCAAATGTGCTTCCCTATTTGTGTGGGCCATATACATTTATGTTGAAAGTATCGAAGTGACTTGTAGATCAACAGTAGTTAAAATTGTTCTGATTGGAAATCTAAGATGGCCATCATCTGGTTTATATTTATAATATTTCCCTGCCACTGTGCTGTTTACATGTATAAAATCATGATTCTTCAGAAACCACTTAGCCAATTTCCACCAAATTTCACATTGATCCTTCTGTTGAAATGTGATTGATAGTTTATTCAAATGATCATGCTCCATTGACTGTCAGGCCCATATATTCGTCTTCAAAACTAAGAACTGTTCAAATGATGATATTTTCATTAGTTGTGATGATAGGATTGGATAAATGTTGCATAACATCTGCATGTCTGCAGTGGCTATGTCACTCAGGTGAGCGAATCGTGGCCCGTGGGCCTCTTGTATTATTTTTATTTTTATTTTTCGGAGGAAATAGGACCAAGCATTTCATTTCTGCTAGGCCGATGATTTACATGAATTGTTGTCCTACTATTGTATTTCCTCTGAAAAAAAAAAAAAAATCAAACTTCACTTGTGTTAAACATTTAAGTAAAAAGAAAAAGCTTTGCTTTTTGAATTCTATTAGCATAAAATGATTTGTTACAGTAATGTACTTTGGAAAGAAAAAGGGGGTTTTAAAAACAAATCATTCATAGATCCAGATAAAGGGATTCTAGTCATTAACAAATACGTCATTAACAAGTACAGACAAGATATGTTTTAGAGAAGAAATTAGTTCTGAAAATATATTTTATCACAAATGATCATAAATAATCACCTGATCTGGAGCCATGTGTCAAGCAGCTATTCATATTTTATAGAAAAAGAGGAAGTTAGTTAATATCATATGCATTGATGGTAGATAGCATGCATATGCATTAATGTCACCGTTGATAATCACGCGCATTTACTAGTCAATGCTCCAGTCAGTCCTTAACCCATTTGAACCTGGTGTCCCATAAAAGGTTTTTTCCTAATATCTTGAAAACGCAGTGATGGATATTCATCAGTTTCTGCAGATACATTGATATCAATAAGATGTACTTACATAAGAGAAAGTAAGGACTAGGGGCCAATTCTCTTGGAGTTATTGCCCTTTATAAAAATTTTTCTTAATGCAGAAAAAAGGCAGAAAAAAGTTTGTGTGCACACTATCTCTTTAACCAATGGCTGGAATTTGACCAAACTAGCACAGATACATCATTAGGATGGGGTGAAGAAGTGATTAGATTTTTAAGACCATGACCTTATTTTCAAGGTCACTACATTATAAATACCGGTACTCAAAAGGAGCCTAACGGATCCTTGTAAATGAAGTAAAAAGTTTGTGTGCACAATATCTCTTCAACCAATGGCTGGAATTTGACCGAACTAGCATAAATACATCATAAGGATAGGGCAAAGAAGTGATTAGATTTTGGTGACCTTGACCTTATTTTCAAGGTCACTACACTATAAATACTCAAAAAAGTGGGCCTTGTTAATGCAGTAAAAAGTGTGTGCACATTATCTCTTTAACCACTGGATGGAATTTGACCAAACTAGCACAGATACATCATCAGTATCGGGGAAAGAAGTGGTTAGATTTTGGTGACCTTGACCTTATTTTCAAGGTCACTACATTATAAATACTCAAAAAGGAGCCTTGTTAATGAAGTAAAAAGTTTGTGTGCACAATATCTCTTTAAGCAATAGCTGGAAATAGACCGAACTAGCACAGATACATCATAAGAATGGGGCAAAGAAGTGATTAGATTTTTTTATTAGATTTTGGTGACCATGACTTTATTTTCAAGGTCACGCTGGCACTTTGAACTTAAATTTTATTAGAAAAAGGTTTTATGCTTTATGCGGGGGGGTATCGAATAAGCGCTGCTTATTGACAATTTTCATTTTACCTCTCTGAGCATGACTTTTACCACATGTTGTACTTTTTTGTATGTATTAGGTCAGACAGGTCTGAGCAAACAGTGTAGACCCTGATGAGATGCCGCAAACGCGGCGTCACATCAAAGTTTACACTGTTTATCACTAATCTATTTTTAAACACAACAATGGGTATAAACTGTACTTGTTCAAATTTTAGATTAAGTTTGGTAAGGAGTTAAGGTTTCTGATTAATAAGGATAAATACGGTAAAGTAACAAACACAGAAGTCAAATGATCGATTATTAGCAAATCGGTAATGATAATCATTTTTGTGGAATTTATCGATCAATTAATCGATTATCTGATTAATTGTGCCAGCCTTAGTAGACAGTGCAGAATCTACACTGTTTACATTATTTTCAGAAATTTCTATAAAATGTAATTAAAAACAAAAAACTAACCAGACACCCCTTATATAGGTAAAGTACCTGTCCAAAGAGTTCAGGTAGAAGAATCCATTCGGCATAAATAGGTTAAAGCTCCAGACACTGAGCAGCAGTTGAAGATATCCATCTTTTTATTGCTTAGCACAGACAGTCAACTCTATCTGGAGGTCCAAGGGACTCTCTGAAATACTTCAAGATATTCATACCTCAACATATCAGGGCCCAGTTGTTCAAAGCTAACGATGTCGTTAGTTAACGATTCGTTAAAATTTACATCAAGTGATACGCAAATTTGCGGAAATTTTTTGCTGAAAAAATGTGAGTAGCTTTTGCAGTGCAAAAGCTACTCACATTTTTTCAGCAAAAAATATCAGAATATTGTATATTGAATCCGCTAAAACAGTTAACGAAATGACCCTTAACGAGCTCGTTAAGCTAACGATGCTTTGAACAACCGGGCCCAGATTTGCAGATGTGAGGAAAAAATAAATCGAACAACCACATTTCACAAATGAATATGTAATTTGACACCTTAAGTTAGAGATACATGCATATTGAAAATATTGTGGAAAAGAGGAAAATTGCTCCATAGGAGCAGTTTCTCATCTTTTCCAGAATATTTTGTTACAGGTTGTGAGATTTCCATGTTGAAAATGGGGACCAGATTTTCACTTCGAGCTAAGCGGTTATTAAAGATAAGCAAAGTCGAGATAACGAGAGACGACAGTAATTAACATGAAATGTCAGCCCTTATTTTACTACTATAACATATCTTTTTAAGAGAGGAATCCATAAAAATATTATTCACATTCCTCCACATTTCATATGTGGTTTAACACATTTAGAAATAAAAACATGAAATGATATTTTATATACCAGCTACTATCTTGTGGTGGGCAGCTTCTTGTCAGAAATTAAAGAAATTTGCCAGTTTGCAATCCCAAATCAGATCTCCACAATATCAATACACATACCAGGTTTGGTGAAAATCCATTGATATGTACTCAATTTATTGTCCGGAAACCAAAATACAGATGTGTGATAACTCTGTCAAAAATTAAAGAAATTTGCCCATTAGCAATCCCAAACCATATCTCCACAATATCAATGCACATACCAAGTTTGGATGAAATTCCATTGACATTTAATCAAGTTATCATCAGAAAACAAAATTAATAATGGGGGCAGAGGAATTGTTAAGGAGTACTTGGTGATAATTCTGGGGTAATTTTTCTTATTTCTGCATAAAAACATATGTTGTAGGTACTCGTTAGAAGTGCCTCAACCCACTCATTAGAAGTGCCTCACTGAGGCACTTCTAATGAGTACCCACAACATATGTTTTTATGCAGAAATAAGAAAAATTATCCCAGAATTATCACCAAGTACTCCTCCTTAACAATTCCTCTGATGGGGGGACATAAGGCAGAAGAACAGATGAACACAAAGATGGACTGACACAAGGACATCGAACTTGAAACCATAATTCCCCGCCAATGTCGGATAGTTTTCTTATTTCTGCATGAACACATGCATGTGGGAATGCATTAGAAGTGCCTCGATTTCTCTGTAGCAAGTTACTGTTAATAGTGTCCAAAGTATGTTTTTATAAAGAAATAAGAAAATATATTTCTTTAAACCTCTCCTCTGCTATGTTATGTCAGTCAGGGGTTTATTTTAGGGTCCCAGGCACTCCGCATCTATAAGTACCTATAAAATAATTTAGGAGTCTATGTTTTAAAGAATTTAAGTATCGCCTAGGGTTGATTATATTTCTTGATCATCAGGTGAAAAGTAAATGAAAATTCAAAGCTAGTAATAAATACAGTCACCATTAGTTTAGATTGATAAAGAAATAGAACAGCTCTAGACGTGAATTGTTGAGTAATAAATCACTGGTTGGAGGTCAGTTGTAGATCAAATCACAAATACATAGTGCGAATGATTTATCTACTTACAACTGACCAAAAAACTGTTTTATTTTTATTACTTAACAATACATGCACTAGAGCTGTTCTATTTCCATTCTAACTCACTAAAAATCAGCTAAAATGCCATTGATTCCTTCAGATTCTTCCAACCTTCTGCCATTCTTCTACAAAACACTACTAGCTTCCTAGGCTGTAACACATGCATTTACATCTGTTTGTAACATATCTGAGGCAAAAAAATGACATTACATAGTCTAACGTCTAGGAAATGGTAAATGACATGAGAATTTTTTTCAAAAAGCCATGGAACAGTGGTTCTTCGTGTCACCTTCTTCTGCAAGTGCCAGTGATTTTTTTGCAGAATATTACACAGTTCAATTTAGTTGCCTATATAAGCGTACTGTGTTAGAAAAAGGAAATAGACATGAGCAAACAGTGCAGACCCTGATCAGATGCTGCAGAAGGCAGCATCTGATCAGGGTCTGCACTGTTTGCCACTCAGTCCAGCAGTCTTTAGACATGTACATCAAGAGGTTGATCAATTTTTAGCAGATGTATGTTTAGGAGTTTCAGTGTCCCAATATTCAGAGAAAATACGGTAAATGCTGAACTGGGAATCCATGTAACACATGCATTTACAATCCTAAGGAGACAATTTGCATGAAATGTCAAAGTCTGTTTCCTGTGAAAATAAATAAAATATTTCAAAATATTGTCTGCTGAAATTTTTACCCTGTATGCTAAGCATTATCCCTTAACCCTTGTCATGCTGAATAAATTAAGATACCACGCCCACTTCTAATTTCCAGCCAATCAGATTACTTGATCCGGATTTTTGATAGAAATTCACATATTTAATGACAAACAGTGCAGATCCAGATCAGTTGGCTTCTTCCTTAAAACGCCAAGAAAACCTGCATCAGAAAATGTTGTCTGTTTATGTCGTCTGCTGAATATTCTTGCAAACTTTTCAAACCTATTTTTGCGTACAGGCAAACAGTGTGGACCCTGATCAGACTGCTCCTCTAGGAGCAGTCTGATCTGGGTCCACACTGTTTGCAAAAATGTCTTTTAAAATCACAAGCAGACGACAAAGCAGATGACAGTTGTTGTGATTGGCAGCTTAAGGGTTAAATTACATTTGTTTTTACAGGGACAAGGGACAATAGAATATGTGATTGAGGCACCAAACTTGTCTGAGATGACATCCTGGCTGATGGAGTTAAAGACGTGTATATCTCCCGAACCCCCACCAGACACACAACAGTTAGATGAGGAATCTATCAGTCCTACAATGTGAGTAATAATGTATGGTATTAAAAGGAAAGAGAATTTCAAACAGGAAGAAATCATTACAATATTTGACCTAATTACAGCATCATACACTCAAGTTTTTCAAAATTACTGGAAAAACGTGTAGTAAAATGTACACCTTATAAGACTACTTAAAAAATCCAAAGAGGACCACGCATGCTTATGTATGTTCTGATTTTCTTTTGATATACATAAACATATATTGTTGGTACTCATTCGAATTGGGTTGACTTGTCGAGGCAGTTCAAAGGAGTACCCACAACATATGGTTTTATAAAGAATACGGTAGATAAAAGTACATGGGCCGTAATCTAAAGACATAGAAATAGTTTGCTGTGGGCTTATAGGGTTTCAAGCAATAATTAGATTGAATACCGTATTACTTTCTTACTGTTCAAATTTCTTTTTTTTCTTTTTTTTTTTTTTGACAAGTCTTTCAATTCATACACTTAAATTTGCCCAATAAACTTATTAACCCTTGTCCTGCTGAACCCGGATATACCCTGCCTTTACAAACAGTGTAGATCCAGGTCAGTTGGCTTCTGTCTGAAGAAGCCAACTGATCTGGATCTGCACTGTTTGCAAATTTATATCAGCAATCTGGATGAAGTAATCTGATTGGCTGAAAATTAGAAATGGGTGTGGCATCTTAATTTATTCAGCAGGACAAGGGTTAATGTTTTATTTGGCTAGATGAGTGGCAGCTATTGAAGACCATCATATCATTCAATGTCCAAACTATTTGCTTAATGCTTTGCACTCTGGGTAAAATTCCTAAGGAGACAATTTGCATGAAATGTCAAATCCTGTTTTCTGGGAAAAATAAGAAAAATATCATCAATCTGTCGTCTGCTGAAAATGCCCAGAGAGTGGTAAAGGTTAAACCCTTCTGTCCAAATTTGTGCATCATCTTTTATCCACAAGAATAAAAGAAAAAACAAAACACACACACACACACACACACACACACACACACACACACACACACACACACACACACACACACACACACACACACACACACACACACACACACACACACACAAAAAAAAAAAAAAAAAAAAAAAAAAAACCACCTACATTGTAACTCAGGGCTCAAATTTTCCCTAGGACTCAATCATTCTGAAGGACATTGTCTCAAATTGCTACTTGTTCTTTGTCAAGTTCTACTCATCCTTACATTTGGTACTGTAAATGAGACAAAAAGCTGGATTTTTTTTTTTATTGTGTTTCTGTATTCATTTATAATGCCTTTTATAATATGACTGCCACTGACTGTCGTTTCTAATTCCAGGAAAGCAAAAGTGTACGGCAATGTGCCATATTTCAGACTTCTAACCTGAATATGACAGTCTTTAACTAAAGACTGGTTAAAGTATGTTAGTTTGACTATGGGACCTTTATGACCAGTGCATTTATGCCCCTTAATGTGTCTACTTCTTTGACCACTGTGAAGCCAGTGCACAATACTGAAGCCAGTGCATAATACTATCTGTGGGCTGGTAATTTTCAACACCTTTGTCCTAACCAGACTCGACAAAGTTTACTGTGGAAATAAAAGCAGCGCATGGGTCATCCTAGAGGGCGATATGGGAGAAAAAGTCTCCCTAAGCTGGCTGACATCTCCTTATCTTGAGCTGAGGGAGAAGTAAAAATATATAGAATGTGTAGGGAAATCCTAAATTTGGACCAAAACTCCTCCCTAAAATCCTGAAATTGTCGCAAAACTTCTTCCTCTGAAAGCTCCCGGATGACCCCTGCTGGGATGACTACAAAGCACTGGAATGATTGGTACTTGTACATATGAACAGTACAATACCAGACTGGTCCATAAAGTATCGGAATTTAGTTCAGGTATTAAACCAGGGCAGCGTGCAGTAAAGCAAACCACTGGCGAGTGTTGTCAAACTATTTTTCATCTTCTGAACAATTATCATAAAGCAATCTCATGTGACCTCAAATTAGAGTACCGTATCCATTATTCTTGTATACTGGACTTGATCTTAGTTTGAATAAATTATATCAATGACTATTAATTTATATATAGAATCAAATAGGTTATACAGATGCCATAGGTCTAGATAAGAGTGGGTATCAGGTAAATAGTTTTCTTATTTCTCGACGAAAACATATGTTGTGGGTACTCATTAGAAGCGCCTCACTGTGGCGCTTCTAATGAGTACCCACAACATATGTTTTTGTCGAGAAGTAAGAAAAATATAGCTACTTTTTGGTTTATAACAAAAGTGCCTTATCAAGAACCATGAATGTAGTAAATATTCTCATATTTTTGGTTACAAACAAGCAGACAGATGTTATTCACATAAGCTGCCATCTTGGTTGTGCCAAAAGACAGCTTGAGAATAGTTTGGGGATGTTCGCTATCCTCAGCCGAAAACTGTCACAACTGAAGAAAGTTTGCTTTTGTTTGCGAGTGACCATGAATGTTTTGGTTAACTGAATGCAGCCCAGGTTTTACTGTTGCTGTTTTGTTGCGTAATAGTCAACTCTTTTAGCCAACTTTCGGTATAACTATTTTGACATGTGAGCGGATTTTGACACCATAATCAACAATCTTTTCATGACATTTTGCCAGGATTTTAAAACTTTGTAATCATTGTCCTTAGGAGAAGCAGTTCGATTTTTCACTTGCCCTCAGCAAACATCTGCTCGTAAATTTGAGCAGGTGAGTGCTAATTTCGAGCCCTGCCTTACTTCATAAAAACATAACATATGATATATCATACATGTAGCTACCTTACATGTATATGTCAGTTTTTGGACATAAAGCCTGGGCAAACAGTGTAGGAACAGTCTGATCAGGGTCTGCACTGTTTGCTACTCCATCAGTACATTTTTAGGCGCATCACCTAGGAGCCAAAATGAGTGTTGAAATTTGGGATAGAACTAAGGCATTACGCAAACATGCCTATTCAGATATATTGAAAATTTTACAACCAAAAAAGGATAATTTTCAGATAAAAACCTCTGATATTTTTGCTCAAAACATAGATTGTGGGTACTCATTAGAACCGCCTCAGCGAGACGAGTACCCACAATCTATGTTTTTGAGCAGAAATAAGAAAAATAATGTATACCCCTTAAACCCCAGTTTTACTATATAAAAGTGGGTTTTAAGGGGGTCAAAATTATATAGGCATGTTTTCGTGATGGTAAGGAGATGAGCTTTAGCACACAGTGCAAATTCAGATGGCAAATTTATGATATTTTTCTTAGTTTTCCGAGAAAGTTGAGTTTTGACATTTTATGCAGATTGTCTCATTAGGAGTCATTTGCATGAATTGTCAAACTTGATTTCTAGGGCGAAAAAAAAAATCTGAAAAATCTTTGAGAATAAATGTTATCATGATCTGCGGTACGGGATTGGACCTCCTGCAGAGTTCAGGCAAGTTTCCATGCGCGGTCTGTTGCACTAGAGTGGGCAGCAACAGCATCTTCTGCAATGGCTGCAAGCACTGGGTGCACAAGAAATGCAGTGGGCTCAAGCGCTTGACAAAAGACCCTGACTACAGATGTACACGGTGCCAGGGAACTGCACGCCCCTTGGATGGCAGACCACAGAAGGAGGTCCAGGTCGGACCTGACAAGCTTGAGGTGGTAGCTTCCTTTTGCTACCTAGGAGACATGCTCTCAGCAGCAAGTGGCTGTGAACTTTCAACCACAACACGTGTGAAAACCACCTGGAAGAAGTTGAAGGATCTGCTACCAGTCACATGGCCGTGTGTAAAGCTCTTGTGTGCGGAGCGCAATGCTCCATGCCAGCGAGACTTGACCATTGACAAAGCCAAACCTCCTGCATCTGCAGCGAAATGACAGGGCAATGATCAGACAGATCTGCAATGTCAGGCCGCAAGACATTGTCACCACCAGGTCCAATGAGCTACTTGTGCGGCTTGGCATTGAGGATCTGGATCTCATTCTGAATGAGAGAAGACTCCGATGGTATGGACATGTGGAATGCTCCAGTGGTGCAGTCAAGACAGCCTTTGACATACAGGTTGATGGAAAGTGTGGGCCTGGGTGGCCAAAGATGACATGGAAGCAGCTGACAGAGAGGGATCGCAGGGAGTGGAAGCTCTCAGCTATCAGTCCTCATGATAGACATACCTGGAGATCTGGTGTGAGATCTGCCATGTGTGCAGCAAGCCAGCTATCTGGAAGGGGGCCCACTGATGTGGATGTTGCCCCTGTACCTGCACGTTAATCAGAAATCTGATTATGATGAAATTTTTGCCCAGCATAATTATGGGTTTCCATATCTGAATATTTTAGGTAATCATTTTTTATTATTTATATTGTTATATGATCTTGAGTCATTTAACATGTTTCTAACCCTTAGTCTGCTGACAGTAAAACCAGCAAACAACAAATGTGTAACAGTTTTCATATTTGTTTCAGAAAATAAAGGTTTTAATTTCATACTAAGTGTCTTCTTTAATAGCAAATAGTTTGCCTGAAATGTTAACGCCTGTATTCAGGTGAAATTTGAAAAATATATATAGTAAAATGCTATCTTCTAAGATTATAATTCCGCTTTTAAGGGAAAAGGATCTAGCTGCTTAAATTACTTCAAAGAAAAAAGTATTTTTAAATTTTGCTTGTCATATTGCTATTGTGTAAAGAGGAAGTGAAATAAGAATAGTTATCTAATGCTTTATAATGCTGTGTAAAATTTTGCATTGGAAAATGTTTTGAAGTATTTTTTTTTTTTATTTTTCACAGATATAGTGTTTGACATTTAAAGCAAATTATCTCCTGTAGGAGACAATGTGCTTGAAATGTCACATCCTATTTTCTGGAAAAAAGAAAAGACAATATCATCTTTTGTTGGTTGCTGAATTTGTCAAGGGAGTGCTAACGGTTAAATATCTTCACTTGAAGTGAAGGTCATACAAAATGGGAGGTTAAGCGAGGGGAATGGGTACATTTTCAAGGGAAGCAACTCTGTCAAATTGTTTATACTCTCTTCTGAAAAAGAGTCTTCTCTAAAAGGAAAGAATTTGCTCCCTTGGGAGCAAATTCTTTCCTTACAGAGAAAACTTCTTTTCAGAAGGGGATTGGTGTACGTCACTCATTCGCAGTAAAGGGGAAAAGATAGGTTCAGAAAATGTTAAAATATTGGCCCTTTAAATCTGTATAAAGCTGTGTATCCCTTGATAGTAGAACAGATTGGAAGGCTACGTAACTGCAAAATTCTACCAGCCTTAATATTATAGTTTCGATATATCTTGACTTTCTAATACAGTAATCATTTACAACATTTATTAGTATAGTTTCATACATAACTGCATATTTTTACAATGCCATATAGTTTGTAATTCAAAAGAACACTTTTATTGCAGTTTAAAAAAGATAGAAATTTTATCACACTGTTGGACTTGAGGACGAAAATTTTGAATGACTCATAAATGATGACTTGTAAATGATAAGAAGGATGATTGAAAGCTGGGTACCAAACAGCAGAATTGAGCAATCCTTTTGACTCTTAATGGATATTAACAAATCAAAAAGCTGCTGAATCGCCCAAAAGATGTTAGAAATTGGGAAACCGAAAATTGAAGTTGTCCTGTAAATGAAAGAAGATCCTTTTGTGCACCAGCAGGGAGAGAAGGCCATGTTGCACACCAGCAGGGAAAGAAGGCCATGTCGCACACCAGCAGGGAAAGAAGGCCATGTTGCACACCAGCAGGGAAAGAAGGCCATGTTACACACCAGCAGGGAAAGAAGACTCTGTTATCTTCCTCTGCCCTGTGTGCTGTACACATGTATGAAATAATAATATTGCTAAACATCTTCTCCTCAAAATCCACTCGGCCAATTTCCACCAAATTTCATGTCAATCCTACTGTTGAAATGGGATGAGTTTGTTCAAATGGTCAAGCTCCATTGACTGTCATGCTCATAACCGACACAGTGGCTCAGTGGTAGAGCGTCCGCTTTGTGATTGGGAGGTTGCGGGTTTGATCCCCGGCCAGGTCATACCAAAGACTTTAAAAATGGTACTAGCTGCTCTTTCACTTGGTGCTTAGCATTAAGAAAGTAGAGCTAGGAATCGGAAGTGGTCAGCTCAGTGTCAGTATAATGTGACTGGGTGGATTATCATGTCAAAGTGTCTGGGGCATGATATTTCAGTGAGACAGCACTCTAAAAGTGAGCATTGAGCTCCCTGTCACATCCAGACACCATCCCCATATGACTGAAAGATTGTTGAAAGCGACGTTAAGCCCAAATCAAACAAACTGTCATGCTCAAATAATAATGTTAAAAACATGATAATACAAACACACTCTTTTTCTTCAAAACCAAAAACTTCTCAAATGATGATCCTTCCATAGTTGCTATGACAGGATTGGAAAAATGTTGCATAACATCGGCATATCTGCAGTGGCTATTTCACTGAGTAGAGCATGCCAGTGGCCTCTTGTTATTATTACTATATTTTATAGAAATTCTTGTATTTGATGCAAACACTGTAGACCCTAATCAGACGCTGTATTCTGTGGCATCTGATCTAGGTCTGCACTGTTTGACAATGTTGCTTTTATGGGAAGTAGGCTTAAATGGGTAAAAAACAGCACTTTGGGAAATCAGGGGGTCACAACTGCAGCAGACGACAATTTTTTATTTTTTTTTATTTTTCAGAAAAAACAAGGCTTGACATTTCATGTGATGCTTGGCAGATGATTCACATGTCATGTCAAGACTTGTTTTCTCTGAAAAATAAAAAATTTTTGAATGTCGTCTGCTACAAATTTTGCTTGGTGCTTTAAGAGTTAAAAGAGCTTCTACTGTGTATGGCAAATGAAGAAGAATATTTTGCATTTGTTTTCTGTACTGATAGTTTTTGCATTTTCATTTTGAGATGCCGCTGCAAGGTAGACATAGACAAGAACAAAAGGAGAAAAGCAATTATCAAAGGCTGCAATCAATTTTATTATACCTCATTAATATTCATAAGTATATTAGAAATATCATTGGTTGAGAGCATATCACATGCAGGGCAATATTCTGCAATGTTACCACGGGGATTGATCATGAAATACTTTCTAAGGTCATTCTCCTCCTTCTGGTGATTCAAGAAGGGAAATTGTCAGTTTCTAGCGAAAGAATGTGCACAATACTGGTTAACTGCTTAGAGGACTAAGCCTGCCCAGTAAAAGTGTGGTTAGGTAAACTGACCACGCTCAACATGACCCCATAGCATTGACTGGGCCGTAAAACATCAACACAAACAATACCCTGTAATATTACCTCACAAGTAATGTTACCTGTCCAGTGACATCACAATCAGTTTTGTTTTACCTCATTAATATTCATAAGCTATATTAGAAATATCATTGGTTGAGAGCATATCACATGCAGGGCAAAATTCTGCAGTGTTACCATGGGGATTATCATGAAATACTTTCTACGGTCATTCTCTCCCTTCCGCTGATTCAAGAAGGAAAGTTGTCAGTTTCTAGCGAAAGAATGTGCACAATACTGGTTAACTGCTTAGAGGACTAAGCCTGCCCAGTAAAAGTGTGGTTAGGTAAACTGACCACGCTCGACATGACCCCATAGCATTGACTGGGCCGTAAAACATCAACACAAACAATACCCTGTAATATTACCCTCACAAGTAATGTTACCCGCCCAGTGACATCACAACCAAAAAGTACAGTTGCACTTTGTAGTAACTCGCTGTGAAGTATTTACTTTCATAACCAAAATCACTGCTAGTGCAGTAGGTGGCCATTTTGTTGTCCCAAGTGAGGAGGATTTGCAAGATGTTTTAGGTAAAAAGGAATCAGAGTAAGAATTTGGTATAATAAAACAATTATTGCCTTTGTACTAGGGTAATATGACAATTTGTTCACCTCAACAGTTAATGTTACCCTCGGACAAGCCCTTGGGTAACATTACCTGTCTCGGGTGAAAAAAATCATCATATTACTCGTGCACAAGAGCAATAATTGTAGAGTATGTAGTTAAAACAAACAATTGAAATTGTCATTGTATGTACAGTCGAATCTCAATAGCTGGAACACCGATGGCTCGTTCACCATGGCTAATTCAAACTCGGTTTTGAGTCCCTACGAAATTCTTCCGATAGATCAAGAAAACAAATATTTAATGAAGCTTTCTTATTTCATAATGAAATTGTATGTTGAGTGTACTCATTAGAATTGCCTCTTTGAGGCAATTCTAATGAGTACACTCAACATACAATTATTGTGTAGAAGATCGATATTCCCAGAATTAGCGATATTTGCTGCCCAACCTGGCGCTATGATTAACCTTCATTGGCTCGAACTACCCATGGCTAGAACAATTTTCAGTGGTCCCAAAGGTGTTTGAGCCATTGAAGTTCGACTGGACTTGGCACCTTTCTGTCACAAATACAATATCTACGAGTCCTATTTTGTTGGGGAATACAGTTAGGCCCCAGTACATTCATCCCTTTATCAGCGTCTATTTACCAGTTATTGATTTTTTATTTAGCATTTCGGTTTTATGAAATCTATTGAAATACTGTCATGTACATGTATGAGCTTTATTTGCCATTTGAACCACAATGTGAATGTGACTATAAATTATATACCCTCATGAATGCAGTTAAAACTCAGATTATCATACATGTCCTTGCAGATCTTACCCGATCCCTGGGACCCTCATTTTAAAACTGAGGGAAAACCCTGGTCAAAGATCTAATGCTTCTTCATGCGAACAAAAAAGGCTGACCAGGCAGCCAGTGCATATCCAACAGTAATTTTTTTCACATTGTAATTTTATTTGATTTGGTTACTTTAGAGATTACATGTAGTTAATTGTATTTTCAAGCATTTTAACCCTTAACCTTTGCCATGCTGAATAAATTAAGATACTACACCCATTTCTAATTTTCAGCCAATCAGATGACTTGATCCAGATTGTTGATATAAATTCACATACTTAATGGCAAACAGTGCAGATCCAGATCAGCTGGCTTCTGAAGAAGTCAATTGATCTGGATCTACACTGTTTGCAAAGACAGGACATATCAGGGTCTAGCAGGACTAGGGTTAAAGCTCCATTTAAACTTGTAATAGACGGCATTCTACTAGAAAAAGTCTTCACAATTCATGTGAATTGACAATTCATGTGAATTGTCTGCCTGACAGACAATTCACATGACACACCAAGCTTTATTTTCTCAGAAAATTAAAACAAAAAAATTAGAATGTCTGTTGCTACTGTTACGACTGGTGCTTGAAGGGTTAAATGAAATGCAAAGCCATGTTTTCATGGGAAAATATATTATTTGTCTCAGCAACTTCGTATTTATGTGTTTGCAGGAGACCTCGTCTACCAACAGCACCCACAGGTTCTATAGAGAGAAATAAAATAGGTAAGTGGAAGAATAATAATGTGAGTGAGTGAAGGAATTATTAAGCAGGTATGTGAATGGGTAAAAACCAAATAAAAGAGTAAAAAAGTGATAAAGTAGACGAATGAATAAATAATGATGTGGGTGGGGTAGGGGATAGAAGTGTATGAAAGAATAAAAACATCGGAGTGAGGTGAGTGGAAGAATAATAAAGTGAGTGAGTGAAGGAATAATAAAGCAGATAAGTGAATGGGTAATTAAGCAATTAAATGAATGGATAGAAAAAAAAAAAAAAAAAAAAAACTTGTTAAAATAGATGAAGGAATGAATAATCATAGGCTAGATAAGGGAGGGTATCCGGTAAATATTTTCCTTATATCTGCACGAAAACATACGTTGTGGGTACTCATTAGAAGTGCCTCGGCAAGGCGCTTCTAATGAGTACCCACAACTTGCTGAGGCTCTTCTAATGAGTACCCACAACATATGTTTCGTGCAGAAATAAGGAAAATATCAATACTTTTGGATTGAAAAAAAGCACCTTAACTAGTGCTATGATAATAATGTGGATGAGGGATAAAAGCAAATGAAAGAATAAAATAATTGAACAAAAAATAACAAAGTAAATGAGCATAGTAATAACTAGGTAGATGAGTGATTAAGTAAGGGGAGTGAAGGCATGATAAAGTTGGAGAGTGAAACAAAACAAGGTTAAGGAATAATAAAATGAACAACTGACAAATTGAAAGTAGGAGAGTGACGGAATATAAATGAGTGAATGATTTATAAAATGAGTAAAGGATTAAAAAAGACTTTAGAGTACTCACACCCTGCAACAGTGAAAAAAAAAAATATCAAAGGAATCACATGATTGTAATGTTACTGCTGTTTCAGAGTTCTGAGAACCATATTGAGGATAAATCTGATGTATTGTGGTCTACATTGTTTGTGCAGACCTGTCTGTTTGAATACTGTATTCGATCTAATTACTGCCCCGTGTGCTTATGTTTTTCAAAATTACTGGGAAAACCTTTTAGTAAAATATGCTCCTAATAAGGGCACGCTTTAAAGAAAGATTAGTAGAGGACTTCATGAGAGTTCTGTTAATGATGCTTAGGCGATATTTGTTTCTGATTGTCTTTATAAAAGCATATGCTGTGGGTACTCATTTGAATTGCTTTTATAAAGTTTGCTGTGGATATGCATTTGAATTGCCTCAACTTGTTGAGGCAATTCAAATTAGTACCCTCAACATATGCTTTTATAAAGTTTATACAAATACATGGTCTGTATAAACTTGAAGACTATGTAATTGCTTGACTGCACATATAGGGGTATGTGTGGTAATAAGGTTGGATATAGTATTTGGAATAAATATGGTCATACAGCTGTATGTGTTTACAGAATCCCAAGCTTTAACTGCACAACGCAGTACTTCACAACGTAGTTTAAACAGCAACCCTCCACCAGAAATACCACCACGACCTTCAGGCTCATCTCCAAGGTCACTCCCAGGAGGACCTATGCCAGACTTCACACAGGGATATGAAGGTATGTTTTAGCCCTTAAAGAGCTAAGCATATTTGTAGCAGATAACATTGTAAAATTGATTGTGTCATTTTTCAGAGAAAATAAGACTTGGCATTTCATGTGAATCATCTGTTAGGCAGCAAACAAAATATGTTTAAAAATAATTATTGCGTAAAAAGCAGTGCCGCACGTTATTAACAGCCATGCATTAACCGGCGAAAAGCCATGTATTAACAAGGCAATTCATGCGCTGTTAATGCATGGCTATGCAACTTTCAGTATGATCTTACCGGGGCCACAGATTTACTGCCGTTACAAGATATGTACTGCCCAGCCGTAGAACGAGCATAGTCTGTGGACATTAAGTTTGTGAGACATCTGTGAAAAGGCAAAACAAAAGAGTGCATGAAATAATGTGAAATGTAGCAACTTTTTTTCAGTTTTTATGCAATAATAGTGATCAAACATGGTTTTTCAATGTATTAACATTCGCCAGGTCCTTTGGGAGGTATTGAAAACCACGGCCTTCGGCCTCGGTTTTCAACACCTCCCACGGGATCTGGCGAATGTTAATGCATGAAAAACCATGTTTGATCCCTATAATGATACTTCTGTATGGTTGACCTAGTTCTACAAGTTTCCTCACAGATTTCTCTCCGAAATATGTAGGTAAATACTGCACCTTAGTCTTGGAGTAAATACTGCACCTCATTCTAGGGGTAAATACTGAACCTACAGTAATTCTTGGGGTAAATACTGTACCGTATTCATGGAGTAAATACTGCACCTTATTATTGGGAAAAAAACTGAACCTAATTCTTGGAGTAAATACTGCACCTTATTTGTGGAGTAAATACTGCACCTTATTATTGGGGGAAAAAACTGAACCTAATTCTTGGGCTAAATACTGCACCTTAGTCTTGGAGTAAATACTGCACCTCATTCTTGGGGTAAAAACTGAACCTAATTCTTGGGCTAAATACTGTACCTTATTCGTGGAGTAAATACTGCACCTTATTCTTGGGGTAAATACTGATCCTAATTCTTGGTGTAAATACTGTACCTTATTCATAGAGTAAATACTGCACCTTATTCTTGGGGTAAAAACTAAACCTAATTCTTGGTTCAGAAATATTTATCTGGGTACACCTCTTATCTGGTTTTATGTTTTAGCTTTATTTGGCCAATAAAATTTCCTCACTTTGATGTAAGAAATCCCCACCAAATCCCTTCATGAGAAAATGTAAATTAACCCTTAAAGTGCCAAGGAAAATTTGAAGCAGACGACATTCTAAGTACGATATTTTTTTTATTTTTCAGAGAAAACAAGTCTTGACTGTTCATGCGAAACGTCTGCCAAGCAGACGATTCACATGAAAAGTCAAGACTTGTTTTCATTGAAAAATAAGAAAAAATCAAAATGTCGTCTGCTGTAGTTGTGGTTGGCGATTTAAGGGTTAAGACACATGCATTCTTCAACTTCCTGGTCTTTTGAATATAATTTAGGAAAATCCAGAATCATTGACCCATTTTAATTGGGACACCTAAAAAGGGAAATTGACAAACAGTGCAGACCCAGATCAGATGCAGCAGAATGTGGCATCTGGTCAGGATCCCCACTGCTTACATTAAAAACAGGAATTTCCTTAAAACATAGTAATAATAAAAATTAACCAGACACCCTGCTTTTGGAAATAGAGCAGTCCGAAAAGCTAAGGTAGAAGAGTCCACTTGATATAAATTAGTTAATTCAGGGATTGTTATGTGTTCAGGGCCTTTGCTTTATTTTATTAGAGCCGCATTCTGGGAAAGGACACCTTAGAGTACATGGGGGTTACTGAAGGCCCAGATCAGCCTGTACATCAGCACAGTCTGATCAAGAGCTTTCCCTGTCTGCATAACCCTTGTCATGCTGAATAAATTATGCTGAATAAATTAAGATGCCATGCCCACTTCCAATTTTCAGCCAGTCAGGTACATGTAACTTGATCCAGGTTATTGATATAAATTAACATACTGAATGACAAAGAGTGCAGGTCCAGATCAGTTGGCTTCTTCAGAAGCCAACTGATCTGAATCTACACTGTTTGCAAAGGCAGGGTATATCCGGGCTCAGCAGGACAAGGGTTAAAGAATCATTGGCTACTGCAGGATATAAATGAATACTCTACAACCTCTTTATAACATTATTGCTGGGATCCAAAGCAAAAACAAAAAAAAAGAAAAAAAAAAAAAAAAAAAAAAAAACAGTGTTGTAGCCAAACAAAAATGTATAGATTATACAGAAAAATGACCATAGATGGTCATTTTTCTATATAATCTATACATTTTTGTTGGATTATATACTACTGTGGTCCACATTTAAACTGTTTTATATCCAGAAATGTCTTATAATAAAATGTCTTATAAGAGGTAACAGCATATTCAACACAGACCTTTCTAAACCGTTACTGTTCACATTATCACATAATGTCTGTTTTCTCATGTTTTGGCTCATTTTGTTCCTGTAGTCTTCAGATATTCAAATACATGAAGTATTTGTTGTATTTTGCCATGAAAACATATTTTGTAGGTACTTCACCATATCAGTTTACTCCAGAAATCTTCCTCTACCTGGAGGAAATTTTAGCAGAGATTGCATTGAGTCAAAGTTTCTAGCCAGTGGAGTAATCTGCTAAGGTGTACTTACTAGATGCACCTTAGTGAGGCTCCCAGAACATATGTTTCCATGCAAAAAAAAAAAAGTTCCTTATCTGGAGCTATGTGTAACATTGTCAATCTAGGCTTTCAGTGTCCCAGGTCGTGTTGCGGGACTATTAGAAAGGGCCGGCCTAGGTGGCTCAGTTGGATGCGCCGTCCGACTGGAGACCAGGAGGTCGTGGGTTCAACCCCCGCCAAGGTCGGCAACATTCTTTTGTGGAGATTGATCGTGAAATATTTTCTATGGTCATTCTCTCCCTTCCACTGATTCAAGAAGGGCAGTTGTCACTTTCTGGCGGAAGAATGTGCACAATACTGGTTAACCACTTAGAGGACTAAGCCTGCTCAGTAAAGTGTGGTTAGGTAAACTGACCGCGCTCGACGTGACCCCATTGGGTTGACTGGGCCATAAAACCTCAACACAAACAAACAAACAAACTATTAGAAAGGAAAAAGTTCTAAGGTTACAACATGTTTGGTTCTTCATTGTCAGTTATTTTCAATTTTGTAAAATTAGTATTTTATTTCCTTGTCATGATTTGTTTTATTTTGGCCTAGTGCATGATGTTGAGAAAAATGATTAGAAAGAAATAGTTCACTGCGTCTTCAGATTCTATATAAAAAAA
This sequence comes from Anodontia alba, assembly GCA_964016985.1. Taxonomy (NCBI): domain Eukaryota; kingdom Metazoa; phylum Mollusca; class Bivalvia; order Lucinida; family Lucinidae; genus Anodontia; species Anodontia alba. The sequence goes on from OZ024830.1 coordinate 38,259,467, forward strand.
ATTAGTAATGCATGAATAAAACTGAATTTCCAATGGCTGGCTGTGTTCAATGGAGAATTCAATTTTACAGACGTCACTCATGTTTAAGGAAAATTGGTAAACTTCCGGGGTAAGCTACTCTAACAAATTTGTTTTTTCTCCCATCTGAAAAGGGGTCTGCGGGGAGCAAATTCTTTCCTTTTAGAGTAAACCTCTTTTCAGAAAGGGCTTGGTCTGCAAGAAAGCAAACAGGAAGTTACAAAACTTGTCACAATTTTGGAAAATTTGAAAAAAAAAAGAAAACAACCCAGGCATATCCAGTCCCCTGAAAGCATAATTTGGAAGTGAAAGTTCAGTGACTGAATATTTCTTCCATATGTTGACCTAGAATATTTATTGTATCATGACGTGCAAACATACTATAGTTTTACAGTATTAAAATTAATATAGGAATCAAACATGGTTTTTCATGCATTAACATTCACCAGGTCCTGAGGGAGGTTTTGAAAACCGAGGCCGGAGGCCGCTGTTTTCAACACCTCCCTAGGGACCTGGCAAATGTTAATACATTGAAAAACCATGTTTGATCGCTATTCTTGCATAAAAACTGAAAACATTTGCTAAATTTCGCGTTTTTTCTTGCACTCTTTTGTTTCACCTTTTCACCGATGTCTCATGAATGCAATTTCCACAGACTATGCTCATTCTAGGGTCAGGCAGTACTCATCTCGTAACGGCAGCAAATCTGTGGCCCTGGTACGAGCATATTGAAAGCTGCGTAGCCATGCATTAACAGTGTGTGAATTGCCTAGTTAATACACAGCTTTTCGCCGGTTAATGCACAGCTGTTAATAATGTGTGACACTGCTTTTTATGATATAATTGATTATAAAACACCGAAGTATATTGCTCCTCTCATTCATTCAGTCATTGAATTGTCATAGCTCAATATAAGAGGAGCATCCAGATAAATAACTTTTCTTATTTCTCTACTCATTAGACTGGCTCCAGTCTCCAGTGACAATGATTATTTTTTAGATAAAACCAAAATTATATCATGACTTAAAAGGCTGGTCACTAGTGACCAGCCTTTATAGTCATAGTATTATTTTGGTTTAATTTTAATGGATTATCAAACAGGATTATAAGAAAATAAAATTAGTCACCGGAGACTGGTGCCAGTCTAGGTACTCATTAAAAGTGACTCACTGAGTAATCGGATTTATCTGGATATCTCTCTTATCTTAACTCATTATTATTCAGTTTTTTTTTTTCAACCAAAATGTATTAATATTTTACTTATTTCTCATTGAAAGTGCCAAAGCTCTTCTAATGAGTGCCTGGGGTGGTTAGGTGTGTCAAAGTTGTTGTGTATCTTATGTTACCAGGGTGTCCAACTGATATTGGCTTACAGTTGGGTGAGGCCTGCTACCCTTGCAGCAGGTAAGGGTAAAGGGGGAATATTTTTAGTTTTTCTGTTTCTTCACTTTCACTCCTGTTCTTCTTTCTTCCTTGTCCCTCTCTTTCATCTCCTCCACTATCTCTTCTATCTCTTTTCTCCCTTTTTCTGGGGGATGACACAAAATGACCCACAAGGGTTGACGTGTCATTAAACCCCAACATAATCAAATCAAATGAGTGCCAATAACGTCAAGTTTTTATGGAGAACTAGAAAAAAAATTACAGAATCATCACCTATCATATATGGGTGGTTGGGTGGTGCGAAGGTGTCATGTATCTTTTGTCACCCAGGGCGTCCAGATGATATTGGCTGTTAGTTGGGCAAGGCCTGCTATCCTTGTAGCAGGTAAGGGTAGGGAGGTGATGTTTTTATTTCTTCTGTTTCTTCACTTTCATTCCTGTTTCTCTTTCTTCCCTGTCCCTCCCTTTCATCTCTTCTGCTATCTCTTCTGTCTATTTTCTCCCTTTCTCTGGGAGACGACACAAAATGACCAACAAGGGTTGACGTGTCGTTAAACCCCAACTCAATCAATCACCTATCATATGTCTAGATAAGAGTAGGTATCAGGTAAAAAAAACAACAAAAAACAAAAAACAACTTATTTCTCCCTGCAAACATATGTTTTGGGTACTTATTAGAAGTGCATCTAAGGCACTTCTAATGAGTACCCACAACATATGTTTTTGTAGAGAAATAAGAAAAATATCAATACTTTGGAAGTAAAAAAAAAAACATCTTATCTAGAGCTGTGCCTATTATTGAGGAGTATTTGATGATAATTCTGGATAATTTTTATCATTGCTTCATAAATGACATACACTGTGGAAACACAGTAGTAGTGCCTCACTGATGTGCTTCTGATGAGTACCCATAACATATGTTTGATGAAGAAACAGAGAAAATTATCCCAGAATTATCACCTATTAATTCTGGGATAATTTTTCTTACTTCTTCATAAAAACATATGTTGTTGGTACTCATTAGAAGTACCTTGGTGAGGTGCTTCTGATGGGTTCCCACAACATATGTTTTTTATGAATTAGAGAAATTTATCTTAAAACTATCACCAAATATTCATCTTTAACAAGTCCTCTGCATTGTTTAAATCACTTGATATTTCATTTTCAGATCACCGTGAGGATGGTATAGATGTAATATTAAATGAATACCCATGGTTCCATGGTACTCTGAGTCGCCTAGAAGCTGCCCAGTTAGTGTTACAGCAAGGTCCTGTAGGACATGGAGTCTTCTTAGTGAGGCAGAGTGAAACCAGGAAGGGAGAATATGTTCTGACCTTCAATTTTCAGGGTCGTGCAAAGGTAGTAGTTTTTTTTGTTTGTTTTTTTGTCCTTCATTATAATAATTTCAACTGAATATGCTCATACTAATTTAGCATAATTACATTAGGCAAGAGTAAATTCAAAAGGGCAGTCACTTTTCAGTAAATCCACTTTGCAAGAATCTCGCACCCTTTAGGAATCTAAAATGCTCTTTATGTGGACCAGAGATAAGATGTTCTTTGCATGGGATGTATTTTTTCTTACTTATAAAAAAAATAAATAAAAATAAAATATTTTTCTTATTTGTTCATAGAAGAGGTTGCATTTTTAGCCCGCCTGGATGAAGTTCAGGAAGAGCTATTGCACTACCGCCGGCTCGGTGTCAGTGTTGGCTTCGGAGTCCACATTTATGTTAAAGGTTTTTAAGAGCTTATATTTTCCAGACTATTTGATAGATCTGATTCATATTTGGTATGATGATAGATATAATTCCAAAGTTTTATTCAGCAATACCCCAGCTCATTACCTCAAGGTCAAGGTCAGGTCAAGGTCATGGACTTAGAAATTTTTAATGTTAAAGATTTTTAAGAGCTCATATTTTCCAAACTATATGATGGATTTTGTTCATATTTGGTATGATGATAGATACAGTTCCATAGTTTTATTCAGCAATACCCTGCCCATTCCTATGACCACAAGGTCAAGGTCACAGACTTAAAAGTTTTATATTTAAGTTTTTTAAGAGCTCATATTTTCCAAACCATATGATGGATTTTGTTCATATTTGACATGATGATAGATACAGGTCCAAAGTTTTATTCAGCAATGCTCACTGCCCTTGCCCATGGCCTCAAGGTCAAAGTTAGAAATTTCATATTAAAGTGTTTTAAGAGCTCATATTTTCCAAACCATATGATAGATTTGGTTCATATTTGGTATGATAATAGATAATGGTCCAAAGTTTTATTCGTCATTACCCCCACCCATACCTGTGACCTCAAGGGCCGGCCTCGGTGGCTCAGTTGGATGCGCCGTCCGACTGGAGACCAGGAGGTCGATGGTTTAACCCCCGCTGAGGTCGGCAACATTCTTTCGTGGAGATTGACCATGAAATATTTTCTACCGTCATTCTCCCCCTTCCGCTGATTCAAGAAGGGCAGTTGCCAGTTTCTGGCGAAAGAATGTGCACAATACTGGTTAACCACTTAGAGGACTAAGCCTGCCCAGTAAAAGTGTGGTTAGGTAAACTGACCGCGCTCGACATGACCCCATTGGGTTGACTGGGCCATAAAACCTCAACACAAACAAACAAATAAGGTCACAGAAATTTGATAATTGATCCCTGATAACGTCAAATTCATGACAACAAATGACCAAACCATAGCACAAGAAATCCTACCAAGAGCTAAAATGCCATAACATTTCCTCTTACCGTAATGATTCTAAGTACAGGGACAGATAGGCCTAAGCAAACAGTGCAGACCCAGACTGGTCCTAAACCTGACACTCCAGTATCACCGCAATTCCAGGCGAGCTATGCTGTCTGCTGACAGCTTTTGTTTGTTATTTAATGAAAAGTAAACAAAAAAGAAAACTCTTTAACACTCTCTATGCCGAATTTCAGATGACATGACAATCTGCTTTGGTTTTTTTTAACGACTATTGATTGAAAAGAAATTTATGTGTAAAGTTGAAAGACTGATTGTCAAACAGCGTAGATCCTGATGAAATGGCTCATTATGAGCCATCTTATCTGGATCTGTGCTGTTTGCAAAAGCCTTTTATTATAGCCTGTGAGAGTGAAAGAGTTAAAGAAAATGTTTCACTGTGGCATAATTCTGAACACACTTTTATTGTTCTGAAGGAGTCAAATGAACTTGAGCTGAAGTTGATTGCATTTTACAGTGGAAACTATTATATTAACCCTTAAAGCACCAAGAAAACCTGCATCTGAAAATGTCGTCTGTTTATGTTGTCTGCTGAATATTCTTGCAAACTTTTCAAACCTATTTTTGCATACAGGCAAACAGTGTGGACCCAGATCAGACTGCTCCTGAAGAAGCAGTCTGATCTGGGTCCACACTGTTTGCAGAAATGACTTTTAAAATCACAAGCAGAAGACAAAGCAGACGACAGTTGTTGTGATTGGCACTTTAAGGGTTAACATTATTTTTTTCTTTTAATTTCAGCATTTGAGAATGACAATCAACAATGATGGTCAGTGCCGAGTACAGCATTTGTGGTTTAATACAATATTTGATATGTTAGAACATTTCCGTTCACATCCTATTCCTTTGGAATCGGGAGGTACATCAGATGTAACATTAACAGACTATGTTGTGTCATTGGAACGACCTTTGACCCCTGTAAGAGGGTCACCTATCCCTGAAACCCTTGAAGCAAGGTCAAATTCAAACCCAAACTTAGGAGGAAGAGCAGCAGGACATCCTCAGCCGGGAGCTGATCGCGATATTGTTGTGATAAGCGGGTCTATTAGAGCACGGACAGAATCAATAGAGAATGTGATGAGAGAACAAGGTCAAGGAGGTCAGCATGGTCGTGCTGTTGAGAACCATTACTCTTTTGTGTGACCTTCACTTTCTAGCTGATTTTTTAATGTTAATCTTTAGCACTGTCTTGGCTAATGTAGAGATGACAAATTGATGATGCTTTTCTTGGTTTGCCCAGAAAATAGGGTTTGTCTCATTATCCAGAAAGTAGGTTTGATTGTTCATTCAAGTTGTCTCCATACCAGAAAATAGGTATGACATTTCATACAAATTGTATCCTTGGGCAGAGGGCTTGATAAGGATGAGTATTTGTTGATAATTCTGGGATAATTTTTCTTATTTTTTCATAAAAGCATATGTTGTTAGTACTCATTGGAAGCACCTCAGTGAGGTGCTTCTAATGAGTACCAACAACATGTTTTTATGGAGAACTGGATAAATTATCCCAGAATTATCACCTAATAGTCCTGCTTAACAATTCCTCTGCCTTTGGCAACAATTTGTGTGAAATACTGAACCCATTAGCTGGGAAAAATAAGAAAAATGTTTCAAAATGTCATCTGCTGAAATTTGTCCAGCATGCTAAGTGTCAATAGCTAATACTCTTTGTACACCTTCAGATAAGGTGGTTATTTTGGTGATAAATTGGGGTATCTTTTTTTTTTTCCATTTTTTGCACATAACTTATATTGTGGGTTTTCTTTAGAATTATCTATGTGAGGCAATCTTGATAAAATGCACAATGTATGTAATAGTGCAGAAATAAATGGAATGTCCTCTGAAGCCAGAGGACTTGTCAAGTAGGATCGTTTTTGTTATTCTCCATAAACACACATGTTGTTGGTACTCATTTGAAGCACCTCAGTGAAGCACTTCTAATGAGTACCCAAAAACTTGAGAAAATCATCTGAGAATTTTCATTAATTCTCCTCCTTTACAAGTCCTTTGTCTGAAGCTATTTAATTTGGTAAATTTATATATACCAGAATATAATTTTGTGATATTTATACTTGTTAAAGCTTAAGGTCACTGGATACTCTTCGAAGGGAGAGAACTCTTATTTGAAAGCTGTTACCTTATTTCTAAAAGGGAGGTCACTCTGGCAGAAAAAAAGTTTAATTCCCTGATAATTCCAACTCAGCAGGCATAGAATTTTTATGCCCCGCCACCAAAAAAGTGGCGGGGTATTATGTTATACCCTCAGAAATTTTGAGTGTCTGTCCGTCCGTCCGTCCGTCAGCGCCCCCACCATTCTTCTGCCCGCAACTCCTCCTACAGTTTTAGGCCAATCCTTTTCAAACTTTACAGGTGCTTTAAGGATGGTCTGAAGATGTGCATATTGTTTTTTCAGAATCCTGAAATTATTTTTTATCACATTTTTTGCATTTTTAACTTAGACTTTTTTCGAGCCCTAATACTACAGAAATGTATAGGGAGTATGTACCTTCTGCCCGCAACTCCTCCTACAGTTTTAGGCAATTCCTTTTCAAACTTTACAGGCGCTTTTAGGAGGGTCTGAAGATATGCATATTGTTTTTTCAGAATCCTGAAATTATTTTTTATCACATTTTTTGCATTTTTAACTTAGACTTTTTTCGAGCCCTAATACTACAGAAATGTATAGGGAGTATGTACCTTCTGCCCGCAACGCCTCCTACAGTTTTAGGCCAATCCTTATCAAACTTTACAGGCGCTTTTAGGATGGTCTGAAGATATGCATATTGTTTTTTCAGAATCCTGAAATTATTTTTTATTACATTTTTTGCATTTTTAACTTAGACTTTTTTCAAGCCCTAATACTACAGAAATGTATAGGGAGTATGTACCTTGTACGCGCAACTCATCCTATATTTTCAGGCTGATCCTTTTGAAACTTTACACACACTTTCAGGATGGTCTGAAGATATGCATATTGGTTTTTTCAGAATCCTGAAATTATTTTTTATCACTTTTTATTGCATTTTTAACTTAGACCTTTTGGTGTTTTTTTTGTTTTTTTTTTTTTTGGAGTTATGAAATAACTGTTTATTGCTTCTCTTCATGTTTAACTTAGATTGTTTTCAGCCCTTGTACTACAGAAGTGCATAGGGAATACGTCCCTGTGTGGCGGGACATGGTGCATGGCTTGCAGTTTTATTTAGCACAATTTGGTTAGCCAAGAGCAATTCGAAAATGAGATTTATACTTTAATAAAGCTAATGAGCAGGAATCCCATAACTATTTTCTTCGCACATATTTCTAAAATGAGCTATTTTACCCATGTTTTCCATGCGACCTAGTTGGAATTATAAGAAATGAATTTTATTTTTGTGGATTTTATCCAAGCTGGCTAATCACTCACAAACTTAAAATAAAGCACTTTAAGCTTTATTCGATTTGTGAGTGGTTTGCAACCATTTACACAAAGAGAAAATCCATGAAATAAAATCCTTTCCTGTAGTATAGTAAGTCCTTTTCAAAGTGGGGCTACTCTTAATGGCAAGAATTTGCTCCCCACTGGGAGCAAATTCTTTCCATTTAGAGTAGCCCCACATTGAGAAGGGAAGCAAAACCTTAAGTCAATGTGATCTCCCTTGATGGCAAATCCTTTTACTTTAACTCTGTCTGTAAAACTTCTATTTGATGGATGTCCACTAGTACCATTTAGATTTATTTGCTGAGACCGTATTCGACCTAATTACCGCATTGTGCTTTTAGGTTTTTCAAAATTACTGGGAAACCTTGTGGTAAAATATGTGTCTACCTACTAAGTTAGTCTGGCCCCAGACCCTTTCTTTATTTTTCTTTTTTTTTTTTTTTTCTTCTTTTTTTCTTTTTTTTTTTTTTGAGGGGACACAACACTTGTATAGCTTGTAGAATTTTTGTTTACTTCAGTCACTTGTTCAGCCATAGGTAACTTGAAGTTGGATTAAAGAGGATCATGATAAAAAAATAATACAGAGAAAGAGAGAAATAGATATAAAACAAAAACGACTGGAGCCAGTCTACCTACTAAGTGTATACTTTAAAAAAGATCAGCAAAGGACTAAATGTGTTATTTGATGATATTAATGCAATTTTATTTTTCTGATTTTCTTTATAAAGGCAGATGTTGGGATAACTCATTTTAATTGCATTGACAAGTCGATGCAATTCATATGTGTACCCACAATATAGGCGTTTACAGAAATGGATAAAAAGTACATTGTCTCTAATCTGAAGACTACGGAATTGCCTGACTGTGCGCTTATAGGGGTAGGTGTAGTAATTAGGACGAATACGGTATATTCATAAACTATGGTATGTCTCTGTGTTCATACATATTGTTGGTATTTCATTATACAGTTGACTCTCGTTATCTCGACCTCGCTTATCTCGAATAACCGCTTATCTCGAAGTGAAAATCTGGTCCCTGCCTAAACATGAAAACCTAATAACAGATGGAAAATATTGTAGAAAAGAGGAGAAATTGCTCAAAATTTCAATATATCTCTAACTTCAAAAGTCCAATTACCTATCAGTTTGTTAAATGTGGTTAATCAAATTATTTTTTCCTCAATTCTGCAAACCTGATATGTCGAACTACGGATATCTCGAACTATTTCAGAGAGTCCCTTGGAATTCGAGATAACGAGAGTCGACTGTAGTTTTGAAATTTTGAACTATCAAAATCTGTGCTGTTAGTGTACATAATAGTCATATGAACACATATATGAATATGCAATCTGCAGTACTCATTGTGATGAATGAAATTCTGGGCCCAGTTGTTCAAAGATAACGATGTCGTTAGTTAACGATTCGTTAAAATTTACATCGAGTGATACGCAAATATGCTGAAATTTTTTGCTGAAAAAATGTGAGTAGCTTTTGCAGTGCAAAAGCTACTCACATTTTTTCAACAAAAAATATCAGAATATTGTATATAGAATCTGCTAAAACAGTTAACGTAATGACCCTTAACGAGCTGGTTAAGCTAACGACGCTTTGAACAACTGGGCCCTGATATATTTGGTACATTCATTAAGGCTGGCACAATGAATCAGTAATCGATTAATGATCGATAAATTCCACAAAAATGATAATCGTTACAGATTTGCTAATTATCAATCATTTGATTTTTGTGTTTGTTACTTCACTGTATTTACCCTTTGTATTCAGACACTTCAACTCCTTACCATACTTTATCTAAAATTTGAACATGTACAATTTACTACCCACTGTTGTGTCTAAAATAGCTCGATGAGTGGCAAACAGTGTAGACCCTGATGAGAGAACAGTATTTGAGGCATCTCATCTGGGTCTACACTGTTTGCTCAGGTCTGTCTGACCAAATACATACAATAAAGTATAACATATGGTAAGAGTCATGCTCAGACAGGTAAAATTATGACAAAATTTTCAGTGATTACTAATTGATTATCAATCACAATAGCAGTGCTGATAATCGATTATCTTTTCACCTCTGATTAGCCAGTCTTAACATTCATATTAATACGATAGCTCTAAATAAGGAGCCAAGATACTGTATTTTTTATTTCTCCATGAAAACTTAGTATGTTTTAGTGGAGAAAAAGAAAAGATATTTACATGTAAAACCTTTTTTTATCTAGAGAGCTAAGCTTAGCTCCAGATAAGAGGATGTCAGGTAAATATTTTTCTTGCTTCTCCACGACACCATATACTGTAGGTACTCATTTGAAGTGCCTCACCAAAGCTCTTCTAATGAGTACCCACAACAAATGTTTTTGAGGAGAAATAAGAAAAATATAAAAAAAATTTTGGTTGAAAAAAGCACCTTATCTGGAGTTAAGGGGTTTGCATCGTACTCTTGCCAATTAAACATAGTAGTCTTTTTATAGCTAAAACAGGCATGTTGTTAATGTCCTAAAATTTTGAACACTTCATGCCATACTTTTGCATAAATTTTGTTACTTTTTTATGCATTTGTTTCACAATATACAATTGATGCATCCTAATAAGGTTAATATCTGGATTGGTCAACCTGGGAAAGTGTTCACCGAGGCGAAGCCGAGGTGAACATCACTTTTGAGGGTTGACAAATCCTGATGTTATCCTCAGTAGAATGCATCAATTGTTTTGTTTTATCTGGCAGCAGTTACAAAAGTGATGTTGACTGGTCCTTGACCTTTGCAGGCTATTTGTTATGTAACTGATTTTAGTTGTCTGGCGGCAGTGACAAAAGTGATGTTGATCGGTCCTTGACCTTTGCCAGGCGATCTTTAACAAACAGCAGCTAATTTTAACGAACATCAGGATTTGTAAAAACCTGTTACAGCCAGTTTCAGCCAATCAGAGAAGGTGCTTGCTGGCAGTCATATAACAAAATAGTATGTGCAGTGGCAAACAGTGTAGAATATGATCAGACTTTTCCTTCAGGAGCAGTCTGATCTGTGTCAGAAAGTTGGTTTGCAAAATTTTAAGACAATTGCTCTTGTCTAACTTGAATATTTAATATCAATAACTATAAAACTCAGAAATAATTGTTTTGGTATCCTGAATTTTGTGGTCCAAGTTTAGCCATTGAAATACTTACAACAGGTGAAGTAAAATCTAAACGGAATGGTTTGAAGTGGCCCCTTTCAGCAGGTGGTCACTGAATAGAGGTTTTGTCATGAGCAGGTTCAGTCCTAATGAGATTGTGTGCATTCATAGGAAATAGCATTCATAGGAAATAAGAAAAAAACAAAAACACTTTCATCTACATAGCATCTTTGTAATATATCCAAATAATTTTTCTTAAAATAAATTGGAGGGAGGGAGCAGAGCAAACTAGGCTATACTTGCTGATCATAGGCTTAACCCTTGTCATGCTGAATAAGTTACCACACCCATTTCTGATTGTCAGCCAATCAGATTACTTAATCCAGAATATTGATATAAATTCACATACTGAATGACAAACAATGCAGATCCAGATCAGTTGGCTTCTTCAGATCAGAATGCAGACTGCACAAACAGAGTCTGTGAACCTTGTGGAAAATAAGCAGTGAATAATGTAACTCCAGGTCAAACAACATAGATGCGCAAGCTAGTCTGTGACTGGTACTGTGCCATTTGCAAATACTCAAGACACATTAAACATAGCTCCAGATAAGAGTGGATATCATGAAAATATTTTTCTTATTTCTCCATGAAAACATATGTTGTAGGTACTCATTAGAAGTGCCTTACCAAGGCACTTCTAATGAGTACCACAACTTATGTTTTTGTAGAAAAAAAAATAAGAAAAATGTCAATAAGTTTTGGTGGAGAAAAAAGTACCTTATCTGGAGCCTTGATTAAAGCCTTTTCCTTTGTTACAGCTTGACTGAGCTGTTCATGCAAATTATGTATATTTTTTGTGTCTTTTTGTGATTTTTGCTTTAATTAATAAACCTGTAACAGTTATTTTGAATGTATTTTTAATGTTTATACAGATTTTATGATATACAATATAAGCTGGTATGGGATATAGTCTGGCAGTTTTATTTGTGTTCTGACTGAAGGTTGTTAAAAAGCACAGGAAAACATTGTGACCTTGACCTTGAGCTGCAGTGCTGAAATAGATTAACTAAAATAGTTTGAATTCTGATCAGGGTCAGTTTGATAGCTTGAGTATTGGCCCTAACAGGGCCAATACTCAAGCTATCAAGTAGTGACCCTGTTAGGTAAGAAACATCTTTTGAGCTGCTACACAAGTTCAAGGTCAGAAAAGGAAGTTTCTGTGTTGTATTTAGGAAAGTTTTTGGGATGGTATTTATAGCAACTTATAGTTATGGGCCACAATTATAGCTCCAGCTCCAGATAAGAGGAGTTTGCAAATCAGTATTTTTCTTATTTCTGCAAAAAAAAGCATAAGTTGTGGGTACTCATTAGGAACACCTCACTGAGGTGCTTCTAATGAGTACTCACAACATATATTTTCATATGAGACAAACATCAAAACTTTTTTAAATGAGACAAACATCAAAATTTTTTGGGTTGAATAAAAAAAGCCTTTTCTAGATCTATGACAGTGTCAGAAGATGTTTGTTTGTTTTTTTTGTGTTTTTTTTTCACATATTCAGATGAGGGCCAATATCAGCTTGCACAGTAGCTGTATGATTGGGACTTCCATTCACTGGATCCTGGGCTGGCCACAGTGGCTCAGTCAGACGTGATCAGGAGGTTGTGGGTTTGATCCCTGCCTGGTCCAGAAACATTCTTTCCTAGAGATTGATCATGAAATATTTTCTATGGTCATTCTCTCCCTTCTGCTGATTCAAGAAGGGCAATTGTCAGTTTCTGGCAAAAGAATGTGCACAAGTACTGGTAACCGCTTAGAGGACTAAGCCTGCCCAGGAAAAGTGTGGTTAGGTAAACTGACTGGCTTGACATGGCCTTAATGGATTGACTGGGCCCTTAATCCTCAACTCAGTCAGTCATTGGATTCTGTAAAATATTTCACTTAATTGAGAAAATTGAGAAGACCCTGATGAGGCTGCATGAAATGCGAAGGCTCATCATGAAAACATGCCTATATAATTTTGACCCCCTCCTTCAACCTCACCTTTATATTGTAGAACAGGGGTTTACAGGGGTATACATTATTTTTCTTAATTCTGCTGAAAAACATAGATTGTGGGTACTCATTAGAACCACCTCGGTGAGACAGTTCTGATGAGTACCCACAATCTATGTTTTGAGCAGAAATATGAAAAATATCAGAAACTTTATCTGAAAACTTTCAGTTTTTGGTGGTGAAATTTTCAATATATTTGAAAAGGTGTGTTTTCGTAATGTTATCTGAATCTGTGTTGGGTGCTTTTGTCATAAGATACATTTTCTCATGTTGAAGCTCTTATTTTCTCACAATAAAGGTAATACAGGTTCATATGTAAAAATGACATTATGACCACATCACGAAAACAAACCTATATAATGTTGACCCCCTTAAACCCCACTTTTATATAGTAAAACTGGGGTTTACAGGGGTATACATTATTTTACTTATTTCTGCTCAAAATATAGATTGTGGGTACTCGTTAGAACCGCCTCATCGAGGCGGTTCTAACAAGTACCCACAATCTATGTTTTAGGCAAAAGATATGAAAAATATCGGATTTTTTTATCTGAAAATTTACAGCTTTTGGAGGTGAAATTTTCTATATATATGAATAGGCGTGTTTTCGTAATGAAATATTCACAGCTTTAGACACAGCTTTAGATAAGAAGGTGTGTCTAATATTTTTCTTATTTCTCCCCTAAGACATATGTCGGCAAGGCGCTTCTCATTAGTAGCTGCAACATGTGTTTTTATGGAGAAATAAAAAAAATATCTGCCTTTTTTAGTTGAAAAAAAGTATCTTAACTGGAGCTTTGTCCAGATATAGGGATTGTTCAAATCGAGCGTTGAGCGCAAGACTGGCGTAAGTCAGATGGTTGTTTTTCCCCAAACCTAATCTCCTCACCATGAAGGCATTATGAAGATTACAACATTTCTTTCTGTAAACAATGAAAATTTAGGTGCCATTGCTCGTATGAGCAATGGCACCTAAATTTGCATTGTTTACAAAGGGGTCCAAGTTGCCCCTAAACAAGGGTTTCAAAAATATGTTTGAGTTACTGTAGTCTTGCACTCAACCCTCGGAATGACAAATTTTTGTTAATTTTGTACAAAACATATCTTGTTGCCTCGAGGCAATTCCTATAAGTACCAGCATGTTATGTTTTGGTCTGTGAAAATAAAAATTATCCAAAATTATCACCTTAGTCAGCGGACACTTATCTGGAGTTATGTTTATGCTATTAGTATAGACCTAGAATGACCTGTGTATATATGCAGTGCAGTCAGAATTAAAGCTACTAATTGTGTGCTACGATAAAACTATTATGCAAATAGCTTTTATATATTCCGTTCATCCAGATATCATATCAGATTGATACATATAGCTGAAATAATTTAGGACTGTTTTTGCTATTTTGCACCAAAACATACCTTCTGGGTCCTAATTGGACTCACCTTACAGAGAGGATGCCAATGAGTAACAGTACCCATAAGACATTTTTGGTTAAAAAAATAACAAAAATTACCTTGTAAATGCATCCTTTATTTGGACCTGTGATCTTCTAATCAGACTGGAAGATGCATTGATACTGTATGACCTGTCAGAGAATAAGGAAGGTTCAGATTAGCCTGCACAGCATAGATGGTCTAGGCTGACTGGGTCCTTCATTTCCATAGTCCTTCATTTCCATAGACTTGGTCCTTCATTTTCATAGCTCCAGGTAAGCCTTTTTTTTTTCAACCAAAGATATATATTTCATTTTTCTTATTTCTCCTAAAAATATATATAAAATACAGTTGACTCTTGTTATCTCAAATTCCAAGGGACTCTCTGAATTACTTCGAGATATCTGTACCTCAACATATCAGATTTGCAGAATTGAGGAAAAAATAATTTGAACTACCAGATTTCACAAATGAATATGTAATTTGTCTCCTCAAGTTAGAGATACATGTATATTAAAGATATTGTGGAAAAGAGCAATTTCTCCTCTTTTCCACAATATTTTGTTACCTGTTGTTATATTTCCATCTTAAAACAAGGACCTGATTTGAGATTTGACTGTATTTTTCATTTTTCTTATTTCTCCTAAAAAAAAATATATATATATATATATATATATTATATAGTCTTTTTTATTTATTTATTTATTTATTTATTTATTTATTTTTTTTTGTTATTGGGGGGTGGGTGGATGCATTGGGGAGTAAGAAATAAGAAAAATGTGCCTCCTGAATACCTATCCCTCTTATCTTGAACTATATGGTTTCTATGGACCCATTTCTTTTTAGTAAAGATCATTGATCTTATCAAACAATATTGCTGTTCAGGTTGGTTAAGCACTGGATGTTTTACAAATGTAATAAGGTACCAGATTGTATTTTGAGATTTAGATTTGGTATGTAGAGAGATTTTATATAAGTCAATGCAACATTTTTTTTAAGAAAAATGCAACTCTTTAATCCACATAGGTGTGATCATTTAAACCTTTAAGTGCTAAACAAAATTGTAACAGATTACATTTTAAAATTAGTTTAAAATAAGGTGTAACATTTCATTGGAAATTATTCACGTGACATGCCAAGTCTTAGTTTCTCTGAAAAAATAATTAAAAAAAAAATAGAATGTTGTTTGTTACAATTTTGCTTAGTGCATTAAGGTTTAATAGTCTCCCTCTATAAATAGAAAGATACTGTCTGTCTGTCTTTTTCTGACTTAATGTCATCTGTATGCCAAGCTGTTTGTATAGTTATTTATCTGTATGGTTAGTTCATATATCTCGGTAGTCGTTGTTTGTCAGCTTAATTGTAAATCTGTACGAGTCATTGCATTCCATAGTATGGTGAAGGTCCTAAAATTTTGTACACCAAAGTTTATGACAAAATGACATATGCAAACAGTGCAGACCCAGATCAGACTGCTCCTTCAGGAGCAGTCTGATCAGGGTCTACACTGTTTGCCATTCCACAAAGTATTTCAAGAAACAACTGCATTCAAAGAAAAAAACACACACACACACACACACAAAATTTTAGCTAAAAAAGTATGAAATAAAGTATTCTAAATTTTAGGACATTAACCGTATTTCATTTAGCTCATTGTGAGGGGTTGGGATCAGGGGAGAGTTGGTCTTGCTTTTTAGCACTAATAGCTTGATCATTCACAAAAGTATTGCAAAAAAAAAAGGTGCATTTTAATGAGTCAGAAAAAATGTACAAAATGTCTTTGGGCCATGTCAAGCAAAAAGTCATAGCTCCACATAAGAGAGTAACCACATACAGTCGAACTACTTCGATGGCTCGAACATCTTTGGGACCATAGAAAATTGTTTGAGACATGGGTGGTTTGAGCCACTGAGGGTTAATTATGGTGCCAAGTCAGGAAGCAAATGGCGATAATTCAGGGATTTTTTTTTTTTCAATTTTCTATACAGTAATTGTATGTTGAGTGTAATTAGAATTGCCTCGATGAGGCATTTCTAATGAGTACACACAACATATAATTCCATGATAAAATAAGAAAAAAACATTAAATATTTGTTTTCTTGAGCTATTGTATGAATTTTGTAGGGACTGAAAAAGGAGTTTGAATCATCCACGGTAAACGAGCCAGCCGTGTTCAAGCCATTGAGGTTATTCTGTATTATGTCTCTTTTTCCTCCACAAAATCATATGTTGTGAGGACTCATTAGAAGTGCCTCACTGAGGTGCTTCTAATGAGTCCTCACAATATCTGATTTTGTGGAGAAATAAGAACATTATCAGTACTTTTTGGTTGAAAAAGCACTTATTTGGACATATAAAAGTTGCTTCATGTATACAAAAAACAGACCTGGACCATTGCTGTCTACATATGCAGGAAGACAACATTTTTGCTTGATATGACCTATTTTATGAACATAAATCCCACAGACCAGTGTTTGCCAAAGTCTTGTTTATTGGAGGGGATGCCAAGCAATAATCGTTTAATATTTCTTTGACTTTTTACAATTTACTTAAAGATAATGGATACACCTTCAAGGGAAATAACTCTGACATGCAAGTATTTACCTCCGATCTCATTGGTGGATAAGAAGGGTCTAGGTGGCTGAGTGGTTAGTGCTCCTGACTTCAAATCACAAAGATCTGGGTTTGAATCCCGCTGGAGGTGGGATTCATCTCATGACTGTATGGTGCTTCATTGCACGGAGTCTTTCATTATCACCCTTCCACTGTCTCGATATGACTTAAGTAACGTTGAAAGGGACATAAAGCACCAAACCGTCATCATCCCTGTTAGTGGATACTCTTAAGGGAAAGAACTGGCTCCCTGTGGAAGCAAACTTTTTGCTTTAAGAGTAGGTACCATTTTTAAAGGTTTCAGTCAATATAGAGCCATACACAGAGTTTCAAGGATGGATGCATCTCAGAAACGGGGGTGTATTTTTTAACCCTTGTCCTGCTGAACCCGGATATGTCCTGCCTTTGCAAACAGTGTAGATCCAGATCAGTTGGCTTCTGAAGAAGCCAACTGATCTGGCTCTGCACTGTTTGCCATTCAGTATTTGAATTTGTATCAACAACCTGGATCAAGTAATCTGATTGGCTGAAAATTAGAAGGGGGCATGGCATCTTAATTTATTCAGCTGGACAAGGGTTAAGGGGCTAAATTTTAGTCACAAATTACACCACAACTTCTTTATGACACTATTGCTAGGATCCAAAGCAAAAATTTTGCTATCTAAAAAATCATGTTGTATCCAAATAAAAATGTATAGATTATATAGAAAAATGACCATAAATGTATAGATTATATAAAATATATAGATTATATATAAAAAAAAATGACCATAATTTTTTCTGTATAATCTATACATTTTTGTTTGGATACAACACTTTCGGGGTCAACCATTTAACCATCTTATATCTGAAACTGGCTTATAATGAACCATCTAACAAAGATTTTACAGTGTATATGCTTTTAAAATTTTTTTTTCTGGAAAGGTGGGCGTGTTCACACCCATTACTCCCCTCTTTTGTACAGGCTTATACCTGAGGGTCAACTTCATTTCTGCAAAAGTGTCTCTCTTAACAGAATGACAGTGAAATCATTCAGGAGTATCCATTATGCATCAATATGTCAGTATGTTATGCATCTGCATAAGGAAAAATATGTGCAGTAAAGAAAGGTTACATAACATAAAATATAATTTCATCCTAAATCATTTGGGCTGCTCTTAAACAAAAGAATTTACTAGCATGGGTGGCAAATTCATTCGCTAAATAAAGTAGTGACCACTGAGATAGGAGGTGAATATTTTCTTTCCCTTGAAGATGTATCTGTTCCATTTAATAAAATACCTGTGATTAATATTGGTCATGTTGCTTTTAATAACATACTCGTGCATTTTTGTGTAACTATAATTATCATGTTAAAATAAGATTGGCTCCAGTCTCCAGTGATTTAATATTTATTACTATAAGCATGTTTGATAATCCACTAAGTCTTTATAGTCATGATATTATTTTGGTTTTATTTTAACCCATTGTAGTCAGGAAACCCCTAAATGGGTAGCTGGCAAACAGTGCAGATCCAGATCAGACGCCACAGAATGTGGCGTCTGATCAGGTTATCCACTGTTTGCAATTAGTTCAACCAATTTTCTCTCGGAATAACTAAATCAGATAGTCTGCCATACCTAAAATCAAAATTAGAATCTTCCAGTATATAGTGCAGGTGAGTTCATTCAGTCTACAATGGGTTAATGGATTATCAAACCAGATTATAAGAATAAATGTTAAGTCACTGAAGACTAAAGCCAGTCTATGTTAAAATATATTACTGTACTTATTGTGTTATGGAAATAGGGTATGGAATTTCATGTAAATTGTTTCTTTAGATGATTTTCATGGTATATCAGGCTCTATTTTCTGTGGAAAATAATAAGAAAAAAAAATCATTGATTTTTATCTTTTGCCACATGATAGTGGCAGAGCATTATGATTTCACCTTGGTGTCTGTCCGTCCATCCATCTGTCATTGATTTTTATACCCTGCCACAGGATAGTGGTGGGGTATTAAGGTTTTACGCTGGTGTCCATCCATTCGTCTGTCGTACATCTATCCAGCCTTATTTTCGTTTCTGGACGATAACTCGAGTAAATATCAATGGATTTTCACCAAACTTGGTTTGAGCATTGAGACTGGGGATCTGGTTTGGGGCTGCAAATGGGTAAATTTTGCCAGTTTTTGACAGTTATCTTGTTGGGACATGTCTGTAGTTTCGTTTCCCTTTGATAACTTGAGTAAATATCAGTGGAGTTTCACCAAACTTAGTATGTGCATTGATATTGTGGAAATCAGGTGTGGGATTGCTAATGGGAAAATTTCATCTGTTTTTGACAGACTTATCTGCCAATGATATGATAATGGCGGGGTATTATCTTTTCTTGTTTTTTATGCTATTTTCATCATTAGTATATGGAGACCTAATGTATATAACATTTTCTTACCTTGATATTTGAAATGGGCTCTTCTAGCTTTGAAATTGGACAAGTCAGCTGTTTCAGAAAGGGGCGTTCGATAAAATCAAGGACAGAATGACCACAGGGTAGATCCTGAGTAGATGGCTCCTAATGATTTCTTAGGATGTAAACCCTTTGCAAGAATTTATAGTTTTAGTTGTATGGTTAACTCTTTTTGCAAGCTAAATAGTGAAGCCCTCCCAGGGGTTATGGTGAACAGGGGAACACCATCATTTATTTCAGGGGAACAGGGGACCACAAATCAAAAAATGAAAGGAACAGGGGAACAAAGGTAATTTTTGGGAGAAGGGAACATAGAAGTTTAAGATTTTGATTTTGAGGAACAAGGAAAAATGCTGAAATATTTCAGGGGAATGGGAAATGCCACCCCCATGAGAGGGCCTCAACAGTGTTTTGAAATAGTTGTCACATTTTCTCCAGAAAATAAGGATTGACATTTCAAGCAAATTGTTTCCTCTGTAGAGAATTTGCTTGAAATGTCAAGCCATATTTTCAGATAAAAATCTCATTCATTTGTTGTCTAATACACACATCTTCATTTTGAAGAGAGTTTATAGATTAAATGAGTGTCTTCTTCTAATTGTGATCTACGCAATTTAAACTATGTGTTCATGTAAGTGGAAAGAAATTTGTTAACAAATCATTTTACACCTTTGTTTTCAGTTAGACCCTATCTAATGGCCACCTCTATAAGACATGCATTTTTTAGCTCACCTGAGCACAAGGTACTCAAGGTGAGCTATTGTGATCGGCTTGTGATTAGCCTGTGTCTGGCATCCAGTGTGTATTGTCAACAATTTCTTCAAATGACATCTCCTTCAAAACCACTGAGCCAATTTCAGAATAATTTCACACAAATGTTCCTCTTATGCCCCTTTACTAAAATTGCTAAAATGGTTCTGCTCCATTAAACAAGATGGCCACCACAGCTAAAAATAGAAAACCTTCAAACGACACCTCTTTCTAGACCAGTTGCCCAATTTAAAAATAACAGAAATGTTCCTTGCCCCTTTATGAAAATTGCTAAAATGGTTCCACTTCACAGAACAAAATGGCTGTCAGAGCTAAAAACAGAAAAAAATTCAAATGACATCTCCTAGGCCAACTGCCTGATTTAAAAAAATTCACACAAATGTTCCCTTTATGCCCCTTTACCAAAATTGTGAAAATGGTTCCGCTCCAATGAACAAGATGGCCACCAGAGCTAAAAAATAGAAAAAAAAAACAAAACAAAAAAACTTTAAATGACATCTTCTCCTAGGTCATTTGCACAATTTGAAAATAATGTCACAGGAATGTTCCTCTTAAGCCCCTTTATGAAAATTGCTAAAAAGGTTCCACTCCGCTGAACAAAATAGTCACCAGAGCTAATAAAAATAGAAAAATCTTTAAACAACATCTCCTCCTAGTTTAAATAATCATCGTGAATCTTGCTCAAAATGTTTGTCTTGATGATTTCTAGGTCAAGTTCAAAACTTGGGGTAAAAAACTAGGTCAGCAAGCCAAATCAAAGAAAAACCTTGTTAACACTCTAGAGATAACATTTTTTTTAAGTAATCCTTATGAATCATGCTCAAAGTGTTTGTTTTTTGATGATTTTTAGGTCAAGTTTGAAACTGGTTCACTTATGACCTATATTTCATGGTCAAGAGATTTTGTTAAGTTTTACCGTTTAGGTCAGTTTCTCAGTAACTGTTGGTCCTACAGCAGCTCTTGAATGCAGTCATCCTTATTTGAACATGACCTATTTTTCATCATCCATTGACTTTGTTAAGTTTTTCTGTTTAGGTCAGTTTCTCAGTAACAATTGGTCCTACAGCTGTGATCCTTGGCACATGCATATATCTTAGCATGACCTCTTGAATGCAATCATCCATAGTGATCTTGACCTATATTTCATGGTCCACTGACTTTGTTAAGTGTTTATATTTAGGTCAATTTCTCAGTACCTTTTGGTCCTACAGCCAATGATACTTGGCACATGCATACATCTTAGCATGACCTCTTGAGTTCAGTTATTCATATTTGACCTTGACCTATATTTCACAGTCCATTAGGCTAAAATGTCTTAGTTGTTTATGTATTCATCATGAATCTTGGACATAGGTCCATCATGGCCCTCTTGTTAAAGATCAGGGGAGAGTTGCAAAAGGCTATTGCTACAGAGCGATTTATATTAAGTGGCTGTGTAATGGTGTGTTGCTATAAGCAATTGTTGCTGCTACATGGAGTATTCAGAGCTGCCTCTCACAAAGCACTTTCAAAGAAGACTGTTGCATAGCAGCATGGAGTATTCGGAGCTGCCTTTCATAAAGCACTTTCAAAGAAGACCGTTGCATAGCAGCATGGAGTATTCAGAGCTGCCTCTCATAAAGCACTTTCAAAGAAGACTGTTGCATAGCAACATGGAGTATTCGGAGCTGCCTCTCATAAAGCACTTTCAAAGAAGACTGTTGCATAGCAGCATGGAGTATTCCGAGCTGCCTCTCATAAAGCATTTTCAAAGAAGACCGTTGCATAGCAGCAAGTGATAACGGCGGTGGTAGCAGACTTTAAAATGTTGAATGGAGTGCTTTTCAACATTTTTATCACCAAGGACAATGAAATGCATTTGTGTGGTGATAAGTAGAAGTCCAATTCAGAAAATATAAAATTCATAATTATTGAAACTTAGGGATGGAGATCATCATATCGTCATAACCAGATTTTTATACCCCTCCACACAATAGTGGCAGGGTATTATGGTTTCACGTTGGTCGTCCGTGAGTCAGTCTGTCTGTCCGTCCATCTGTCGTCCGTCCGTCCATCCGTTTTTCGTTTCCAGATGATAACTTGAGTAAACATCAATGGATTTTCACTTGGTGTGTGCATTGATATTGTGGAGATCTGGTTTGGGATTGCGAATTGGCTAATTTCGGCAATTTTAGACGGAGATCTGCCCAAGACACGCCCATTTTTTCATTTGTAAGAATATTCAGCAGATGACATAAACAGACGACATTTTCAGATGCAGGTTTTCTTGGCGTTTTAAGGGTTAACGTGCAGTTTGATTGCATTGGTCAGTAATAATCATGTGGACAACTACTTTGAGGAAATATTGGTTTTTGTATACTATGGCTTAATTGTAAACAATCGACCCAGCAAGAGCTCCGCAAGCAGTGCCACATACGCCTGTAGCATCTATACTGGCATAAAGAAGGAGGGGTTAGCCCGAAAAGAAAAGTTTAAACGAATGGACAGACAGACGTAGCTCTGCTAATATTTGGTGGACTGTAACCTCAAAACAAAATACATTGCTTCACATCATGGTCTAACTAAAAATCTCCTTTTAGCTTGAGGAGATGTAAACTGTAGGTGGACTGTAATCTTGAAATGCTACACATTATGGTGTAACTTTTTACAATGTTTCAGGTTGATCTAATGTAATCTATAGGAGGAGTTTGCTTATGAAATTTTTAAAGGGGCATCACAGCTAATATTTTGTAGACTGTAACCGCAAAACAGTATGCGCTGCTCCACATCATGGTGTAACTATAAATCAAGTTTCAGCTGGATCAAATGTAAACTGCAGGAAGAGTTAACCAGAAACAAACAATTACAGAAATTTTCAAAGGAACATATCACTCTGCTACTATCTGGTGGACTGTTACCAGGAAATACTATGCACTGCTCCACATCATGGTGCAACTATTTGCAAAGTTTCAGCTTAATATCGTGTAATCCACAGCCAGAAACAAAATGTTTACAGAAATTTTCAAAGGAGCATAACTCTGTTAATATTTGGTGGACTGTGACCTTGAAACAATATGCGCTGCTCCACATCATGGTCTAACTATAAGTCAAGTTTCAGCTTGATCAAATGTAATATATAGGAAGATTTATCCGGAAACAAAATGTTTACAAAAATTTTTCAAAGGGGCATAACTTTATTAATATTTGGTGGACTGTAACCTCAAGATAATTTGCTCTGCCCCACATCATGATCTAAATATGTCAGGTTTCAGCTTGATTGAATGTAAACTTAAGGAGGAGTTAGCCGAAACAAAATGTTTACGAAAAAATTTCAAAGGGGCATAACTCTTAATATTTGGTGGACTGTAACCTCGAAACAATATGCACTGCTCCTCATCATGGTGTAACTATATATCAAGTTTCAGCTTGATCGGATGTAAACTGTAGGAGGAGTTATCAGGAAAAGGAAAAGTTCATACACGGATGGAAGGACAGACGCCGAGGGGCATAACATAAAACATCAAACAGGGGTATAAACATGAGTGATGGGAAGGGCAAGCAAATCTGCATAGCAGATAAATGTATGCAGATAAATGTTGTTATCATATAGCTATAAATACTGAATGATTAAAAATGTGCAATAAAATTCCAAGTGAAAATACGCTGATATCACTTGAGGACATCTTGTGTGAAGGCTTTGAAGTTTAGACAGTAAAAATGCCTATTCTGAGGCTACAAACAACTCAGTATGACTCAAAATAATTATAGCTATATAATAAAAGGGTTATTGAATTGATATTGGTGAATATTGCCCCGTATTGGGATACTTGTAGCTCATGCCCTTTGATATCCCAACTCAGGATAAGATTCATCAATATTAGTCCAATGACCCTTAACCCTTGTCATGCTTAAAAAATTAAGATGCCACGCCTACTTCCAATTTTCAGCCAATCAGGTTACTTGATCAAGGTTGTTGATATAAATTCACATACTGAATGACAAACAGTGCAGATCCAGATCAGTTGGCTTCTTCAGAAGCCATCTGATCTGGATCTACACTGTTTGCGTAGACCGGGTATGTCTGGGTTCAGCAGGACTAGGATGAAAATAGCTGTGCCAAATTAACTGTGCTAGACAAATACACATTTTCGTAACTACCATGTTCTAATTAACAGCTTAGAGGACTAAGCCTGCCCAGTAAACGTGTGGTTAGGTAAACTAACCATGCTCGACATGACCCCATTGGGTTGACTGGGCCGTAAAACCTCAACACAAACAAACAAACTACCATGTTTACCCGAGGACACCTTGACTCCTAGCAAAAGTTGTCCTAGAATTTGAGTAATAAAATCTATAAAGGTTGTCCTTGGAAACAAAGAAAACATAAAAGAACAAAAATTAGATTCTTAGTTTAATTGAGACTCTTCACATAACAGCAGTGTAGTTTGCAGGGCCGCATATATCCCTTTGCACAGGCTAACCCTAATCCTGCTGAACCAGGATATTCCTGCCTTTGCAAATAGTGTAGATCCAGATCAGTTGGCTTCTGAAGAAGCCAACTGATCTGAATCTGCACTGTTTGTCATTAAATATGTGGATTTGAATCAACAGTCTAGATTAAGTAATCTGACAGGCTAAAAATTAGAAGTGGGCGTGGCATCAAAATTTATTTAGCATGACAAGCATTAAGCAGAACTCATTTTTCCAAGACACCAGAATGGACTCAATGATCCGAAGAAAAATGAAAATTGCGCCATGATGATGAAGGGCTAGACTTTATTATTACTGGAAAAAATGTAGTAAAATATTTTCCTAATAAGGGCACACTTTGAGGGACTATGAGCAGAGGACTTTCTGAGGGGCGTATATAATGATGCTTATGTGATATGTGTTCCGAGTTTCTATATAAAAGCATATATTGTATTGTGTGTACTCATTAGAATAACCTCAACAAGTTTATAAAAGCATATGTTGCAGATACTCATTTGAATTGCCTCAACTTGTTGAGGCAATTCAGATGAGTACCCACAACAGATGCTATTATAAAGAAATAGATAATATTAGTATTACACAAACTGCAATCTGAAGCCTACGAAATTGCTTGACTGT
Organism: Anodontia alba; assembly: GCA_964016985.1. NCBI lineage: Eukaryota > Metazoa > Mollusca > Bivalvia > Lucinida > Lucinidae > Anodontia > Anodontia alba. Next base: position 38,284,589 of record OZ024830.1, read on the forward strand.
GGGGTTTTATAGGGGTATGTGTGGTAATTAGGTCGAATATGGTATTTTCTGGGAAAAACAAAAATATCACTGTCATCTGCTGATTTTATCCAGAGTGCTGCAGGTTAATTACATGTCAGTTTCCCTTTTTTTTTTCTTTTTTTTTATAGGAGAATTAAAGGTTGAGAAATTGGATAAAATAGCTTACAGACTATTGTGCCTCAAAGCTGATGATATTAGGGAACTAAATTGGCTCATTTACTCTGGCACTGAAACCAACCCTGGTTGGTTGGAACTTCCTCTGACTAGAACTAATATTTTAGCCATTGAAGTTCAGCTGTATATTCAAATTGTTCTTGTGGAGACGGTTATCGTAGTCATACTAAATAAAATTTCACGCCCACTTCTAATTGTCAGCCAGTTAGTTAGTTGTTGATAAAAATTTACATTCTAAATGACAAACAGTGCAGATCCATATCAGTTTGCTTCTTTAGAAGCCAACTGATCAGGATCTACACTGTTTGCAAAGGCAGTGCTCATCCGGGTTCAGCAGGTCTAGCGTTTTTATACAGAAATTCTAAAATACTTCTTTAATACTGTCTTAGCCTAAATATTGAGACTGACAGGACTAAACAAACAGTGTTGACCCTGATTAGATGTTGCAGATTGCAGCATCTGGTCAGGGTCTGCACTGTTTGCCTCACAATCAATAGTCTTTTAGACACATCAACAGGTAGTAAAATGGACTCACTCAAATGTTATGACAAGTATGGCAAGGAGTTAAAGTAACCAAATACTTCTTGGCACAGTTGTCCAAAGCATCATTAGCTTAACAAACTCTAAACTGTTGCAGCTAAGGTACTTTCAGATACATTGATGTTTTTGCTACAAAATTGTGAGTAGTTTTTGCAATGCAAAAGCTACTCACATTTTTTCAGCAATTAACATCAATGCATTTGCCATAATTTCAAGATGAAAATTTTAACTTCACGTTAGCTAACGACTTGGTTAAGTTTTGAACAACTGGGCCCTGGTAAATATACTTATATACCAGCAGCTCGTATAGTAAGGTACTTTTTGATGTTTGCTCTTCCTCGCGGTACTTAAGGTAGACTGCAATCTGTGATGTTGGCACTGCCTGAACTTCTTATTTTTTTCTGATAAATGATATAGACCATCACTGTAGGGATATTTATTGAGAGTGATTTGTATTTTAGGCTTCATGTTTACTGTGTAGAGACATGTCTAAGCTGAACGTAATAAAAATCATGAACTTAATTTAAAATGATTTTGTTATTTGATTTGTAAATAAAATCATTGTCTTTTTTGTATATGCCTTTCACTTTTAAGGGGAATAGATATATTTTCAGGGGAGGCAACTGTCAAAATATTTTTTGCTTTCCTTCTGAAAAGGGATCTACACTAAATGGAAAGAATTCTTTCCTTTTAGAGTAGGTCCTATTTTTAGAAACTTTTTTTGGTGTGCAGGAAAGCAAACAAGAAGCCACAAAAAAGTTGTCTCCCTTCTCAAAAATGGTGAAAAATCTACTAAGTGTATCCAGCTAAGATGTTTTGATGTATTGCCTAGTAAAAAGTACTGTTGCCCGCAGTTAGAAGAGTGTTTATAAGGCTGGATATTTCTTTTTCCTTATTTATTTATTTATTTTTTTAATTTTACAAAGCAACTTCGTACAATTCTCATAATCCAATCTTGGAAATGTTTTACAAGAAAATTTGTATACAGTTGTTATTTTAGGAATTACCAGTACCATGTTTACCCTAAGTATCATTTACTTAGATAGAACATTTTTTAGGGGCTGTCTTTAAACCGTTTTATATCCAAAAACCATGCTATAATGAACTACGTTATAAAGGAGTTCATGTATACTCTTTATCGGGAGCTATATTACCAAAGGTTTTTTGAGTATTTTAACTAATTTTCTATTTCTTAAAGATGAGATTTTATTAATTGGATATCATTTCTTAAAGATGAGATTTTATTAATTGGCTATCTTTTAAGGGTTTGTAGAAAAAGGGAAAACATTGTCACATTGTTTTGGATATCCATGGAAGAGAACTTTGTGATGGTGAGGCTTTTGTTCTACAGACCGTTATCCCTTAACGCTTAGCACTCTGGGTAAAATTTTCAGCAGACGACATTTTGAAATATTTTTCTTATTTTTCCCAGAAAACAGGATTTGACATTTCATGCAAATTGTCTCCTAAGGAGACAATTTGCATGAAATGTCAAATCCTGTTTTCTGGGAAAAATAAGAAAAATAACATCATTTTGTCGTCTGCTGAAAATGCCCAGAGAGTGGTAAAGGTTAAAGTGCTAATCACAGCTGCAGCAGACGACATTTTGATTTTTAGGGGCTGGATTTTTTGTTGTTGTTTTTTTTTTTGTTTTGTTTTGATAGAATAAGGCTTGGCATTTCATATGAACAATCTGATTCACACGAAATGGAAAAAGTCTTATTTTTCTGAAGTTAATAATAAATATATAGAATGTCATCTGCTGCAATTTTGCTTAGTTATTTATGAATACAGTCGACTCTCGTTGTCTCGAATTCCAAGGGACTCTCTGAACTACTTCGAGATATCCGTACCTTGACATATCAGATTTGCAGAATTGAGGAAAAAATAATTCGAACACCCAATTTAACAAATTAATATGTAATTGGACTCTTGAAGTTAGAGATATAGTGAAAATATTGTGGAAAAGAGGAGAAATTGCTCCTCAGGAGCAATTTCTCCTCTTTTCCACAATATTTTTCATATGTTGTTAGATTTTCATGTTTAGACAGGGACAAGATTTTCACTTGGAGATAAATGGTTATTTGAGATAAGCAAGGTCGAGATAACGAGAGTCAACTGTATCTGTTGTTAGCTAACTTTCAGCCTTCAATTTGTTGATAATATTATATTGTTATGTTTGTTTCTTTTTGTAGAAATCATGTAATTTTACTGTTGTGTAGAAAACATTTATGTATAATGTTAAATACTTACATGTTTTTGGCAAATTCAAATGATAACAAATTGATGGGTTTTTTGGTTGTTGTTTTTTTTTTCTGATTTTTCTCAGGTAATAGGATTTGACATTTCATGCATATTTTCTTCTTAGAAGACAATTCACAAGAAATGTCATCTTATATTGTCTTAGAAAAATAAGAAAAATATTTCATTTATCAGCTGAATTATTTACTGAGTTGGATAAGCATTACAGCTTAACCTGGGTTGATCTTGACTGAATTTGTTTTATGTATAGGCCACTGCCAGAATGATCAGCCATCTGCAAATTTCCAAAAATTCTAGATTTTCATTAGATACTCAGAATTTTAGTGATTTTTACAATATCCAAGAGTATTATTCAGTATTTTAGATTTGAGGGCACTTCAGAATACACTTCAAAGGAGACAACTATGTCAAAATGACTTTACCTCCCTACTGAAAAGGGGTCTACCCTAAAGGGAAAGAATTTGCTCCATATGGGAGCATATTCTTTTCTTTTAGGATAGACCTCTTTTCTAGAAGGGTCCTTCTTTTATGACCATTTTTTCCCTGTTTAGAGTAGACCCCATTTTAGAAAGGCTTTGGTTTATAGGAAAAAAAAACAACAAAAAGTCATTAAGTTATCTCCCTTGTAAAAAATGTAAAAAAATTGCCAAATGTATCCAGTCAGGCAAACAGTGCAGACCCAGATCAGCAAACAGTGCAGACCCAGATCAGACACTGCAGAACAAGTTCTGATCAGGGTCTCCACTGCTTGCAAAAAGTTCAACCATTTTTCTTTAGAAATATCTACATTATATAGCCTGACATACCTTAAACTGAAAATGGATTTTTCCACTATATAGTGTGGGAGAGTTTATTCAGTCTTTAATGGGTTAATGAATATTATGACATTATTGTTTTACTGTGTATCCTAGGCATACAATTTTTAACTTTTGTCCTGCTGAATAAATTAAGCTGCCACGCCCATTTCTAATTTACAGCCAATCAGATTGCTTATCCAGATTGTTGTTATTAATTCACATACTTAATGGCAAACAGTGCAGATCCAGATCAGTTGGCTTCTTCAGAAGTCAATTGATCTGGATCTACACTGTTTGCAAAGGCAGGGTATATCCTGGTTCAGCAGGACAAGGGTTAATTGTGATGAATCCTAAACGATAATTTATGGCCCTGTAATGGATTTTTATTTTTAAATCTATAATGTTCTTGCCCAAATATTGGTGAATCTGCACCACTCACCAAACATTATTTCCCCTACCCCTACTAAAAAAATGGCTTGACATTTACAATCAAACTTCAATAACTGAAACAGGCAGGGGACCGTTGAATTAAGTTCTAGTTATGAGTTGTTCCAGTTATCAAGATTTGAATTTTGTAGAAAATGACCTGTGGGAACTGAAAATACCCTCTAGTTATTCCGGGTATATGAGTTAAAGGCGGTCCAGCTGTCCAAGTTCTACTGTAATTTGAATTGTCTCTTTTTGGTGACATAGGGTTATAAGTGAATAACATTATAACTCCAGAAAGATATATTTTGTTATTGTTGTATTATCAAAATGTATCTAATAGGAACTGCCTTACCAAAACAATTCCAGTTGAGTACCAACAAGATATGCTCTGTTGCAAAAATTATCTTGAATTATCACCACAATTATCACTTTATCTTGAGCTATGAGTGCCGTAATTGTTCTACAAAATGGCATATGCAAACAAGGCAGACCCATAGACTGATCTGGGTTTGCACTGTTTGCCATCATCATCACCAAGTATTTTGTAAAACAAACACATAAAAACTAAATTTTCGTCAAAAAGCTTTGAAATAAAATGTTTGAAATTTTAGGGCATTTACCATATATGGAATTAAGTACTTGGGAGCACTTTATACAAAATAGATTACATATACTAAATATAAGGTTCACATCCAATCAAAACTCATTACTGTATGATGCTTAATGCATCCAAGGCCAAGTTGTTCAAAGCGTCGTTAGCTTAACGAGCTTGTTAAGGGTCATTTCGTTAACTATTTTAGCGGATTGAGTATACAATATTCTGATATTTTTTGCTGAAAAAATGTGAGTAGCTTTTGCATTGCAAAAGCTACTCACATTTTTTCAGCAAAACATTTCAGCATATTTGCGTATCACTGGATGTAAATTTTAACGAATCGTTAACTAACGATGACGTTAGCTTTGAACAACTGGGCCCAGACTTTAAGTGGAATAGATACACTTTCAGGGGAGACAGCTCTTTGAGAATTGCTTGCCTCCCTTCTGAAATGGGGTCTACTCTAAAAAGGAAAGAATTTGCTCCCCTTGGGAGCAAATTCTTTCCTTTAGAGTAGACCCCTTTTCAGAAGGGTATTGGTGTGCAGGAAATAGAACAGGAAGCCACAAAAGTTGTCTCCTTGTCAGAAATCTATGAAGTTTATCCATTCCCCTTAATTATCACACATCCATCTTGATATAACTGAAGTATTGTTGAAAAGAGACATCAAACACAAAATCATCATCATCATCATCATTAAGGCTTGACTTTGTTTGACATGTTTTTAAAGCTTTCTGTGTTGCCTCATTACTCATAGGCAATTTGACATCATCATCATCATCATCCATCATTAACATCAAGGCTTGACATTGTTAACATGTTTTTAGAACTCTCTGTGTTGACTCATTACTCATAAGCAATTTGATATTCATATTTCAATATCATAGATCTATATCATGTTGTTTATTAAGTAAAACAAATTTTCATCCATTTCTGTCTGTTTCTTTTCACAGTTATTTCATGATTTACAGTATATACTCTAAATATATGTACTTGGATATTTAAATCTTTTCTGTACTTGTCCCAAATTCGACAAGTCTGTTTTACTACCTGTTGATATATATATATATATATATATATATATATATATATATATATATATATATATATATATATATATATATATATATATATATATATATATATATATATATATATATATTATATATATATATATATGTTGATATACATAAAACTGCTAGATGAGTGGTAAACAGTGTAGACCCTAAATTAGATGTCAAGATGTTCTGCAGCATGTGCACTGGGGCTCAATTTTTTCAGCATGTAAACAATAAAGAGTAAAGATCATCACCAGCCTGTGTTTGTACACAGTCTCTTTGTTAACACAATATTTGAACATTCTTTCCAAAAATGTCTCAGATCATCCATCTTATTTTTACAAACAGGCTGCCATTGATTCAGCATTTGGATGCTTTTCCCGTGATGTTCTGAGATCACTGCGCAGGGTCTTTGCTCCTGTGTACAGTATTTGGATATTTTTCATTTAGTGTCCTCAAATCATCTTATTTGTGCAGTCTGGTTGAGTCTTTGCTGTTTCTTATAATATTTCGATGCCTTTCAGAAAGTGTCCTCACATGGTGCTATATGCACAGGTTGGCCTGGATCTTTATTGTTGCATACAGCATTTTAGATGCCTTTCACATGCATAGAATTGTTGTTATTAGCTGGGAAGCAGAAGACCTGAATTACGACATAACCAATTCATAAAAATATCCTAAATGTTCAAACCCACGTTAACCATTACCAGTCTCTTTGTTAATTTAGCAGATGACAAATTGATGTTTTCTTATTTTTCCCAGAAAACAGGATTTGATATTTCATGCAAATTGTCTCCAGTGGAGACAATTTGCATGAATGTCAAAACCTGTTTTCTAGGGAAAGTAAAAAAAAAAAATAAATTTCAAAATGTCATCTGCTGAAAATTTTACCCCGAGTGCTAAGTGTTCAACTCCTTTCCAGCAGATGACAAATTGATGATGTTTTCTTATTTTTCCCAGAAAACAGGATTTGACATTTCATGCAAATTGTCTCCATTGGAGACAATTTGCATGAAATGTCAAAACCTGTTTTCTGGGGAAAGTAAAAGAAATATTTCAAAATGTCATCTGCTGAAAATTTTATCCAGAGTGCAAAGTGTTTAACTCCTTTCCATGCTCTTGGCCTAAAAATTGGATTAGTCCATTTTATTACCTGATCATGTGTCTAAATACTGCTGGATAAATTGCAAACCATTTAGATCCTGATCAGACAGGTCTACAATGTTTGCATAAACATACTTCATTTACTCTAAATATTGGAACAATGTAAGTCCATACTAAGACTGGCTGCTTTAACCTTTACCACTCTCTGGTCTAATTTCGGCAGACAACAAATTTGTGATATTTTTCTTATTTTTCCGAGAAAACAGGATTTGACATTTCTTGCAAATTATCTGCATTGGAGACAATTTGCATGGAAAGCCAGATCCTGTTTTCTAGGAAAAATAAGAAAAAATTTCAAAATGTCGTCTGCTGAAGTTTTTAACCCAGAGTGCTAAGTGTTAAAACTGAACATGTTACTATTTTCTGCTTTTGATGGGTTTAAAACAGCTTAATCAGTGGCAAATAGTGTGCACTCTGATTGGGTGCCGTCTGATTTGTGTCTACACTGTTTGTTCAAGTCTGTATATCCCAATACTAAGGGTAAATATGATATGTGAATTTGTAAGTTACAGATCAGTGTTTCTACAGCCATTCTCTATTCACTTACACAACTGTTAACAAGAATTTCAGAGAATCCTAAGAGTGTACAGTGAAGGCGGTGTCCAAAAAGCACAGATAAGCAGATTGGTCTAGGACTTTGCTGTCCTTGTATGACATAATGTAGGGATTTGCTGGACCCCAGCTCCAGTGTTGTTGTTTCTGTACAATTTAGATGAAACTGAATGTCACAGTTTATAACAAAATATATTAAATAATTTACTTTATTTGGTAACTTATGTATAATGATATCAAATAAATAGATATATGGTAACTACATCTTGCCTTTATTGTCTTTTCTTTCACTTTTTTGATAGCTTTAACCCTTTAAGCCCTGCAGACCAAAACTTGTTTTTTTTTTGCAAACAGTGTAGGTCATGATGAGACTGCTCATAATGAACCATCTCATCAGGATCTACACAAGTTGCCATTCTGTTTTTATTTTTGACTGAGATCCCTATTTGGGACAATGGTTCTGACCAGATTCAAAGATGGAAGAATCCACTGTAGAAATTCAGAGAGGAAAGGGTTAATAAGTGTGTGTGTGTTGAGGTTTTACGGCCCAGTCAACCCAATGGGGTCATGTCGAGCGCGGTCAGTTTACCTAACCACACGTTTACTGGGCAGGCTTAGTCCTCTAAGCGGTTAACCAGTATTGTGCACATTCTTTCGCCAGAAACTGACAACTGCCCTTCTTGAATCAGCGGAAAGGAGAGAATGACCGTAGAAAATATTTCATGATCAATCTCCACGAAAGAATGTTGCCGACCTCTTTCGTGGAGATTGATCATGAAATATTTTCTACGGTCATTCTATAAGTGAAAATAACTACACTGGAACCTCTTGTTAAAATAGATTATAAAAACAGGTTTCAGATATAAGACAGTTCAACAACAATTGTCGTCTGCTTTGTCATCTGCTTGTGATTTTAAAAGTCACTTTTGCAAACAGCATGGACCCAGATCAGACTGCTCCTCTAGGAGCAGTGTGATCAGGGTCCACACTGTTTGCCTGTATGCAAAAATAGGTTTGGAAAGTTTGCAAGAATATTCAACAGACGACATAAACAGACGACATTTACAGATGCATTTTTTCTTGGCATTTTATGGGTTATAGGTGGACCCAACAGTTTTGTACCCCAAAAGTGTAAAGATTATATGGAAATGATTGAAAGCAAAAACAATGTTAGACAAACACACAAATGTATAAATTATGTAGAAAAATGACCATAATTGGTAATTTTTCTATATAATCTATACGTTTTTGTTTGGATATAACACAGTTGTTCAACCAACAGTTTTTGTTTTTGATTTCCAGCAAAAGTGTTAGGTTGTGGTTTCATTGACTCTAATAATCCTTACCTTTTACAGTGTTAACCCCTTTTGACATATGAAGGAAGGCACTCAAGATATATATAGGAAGTAATTTTGGTTCCAAATGACGAGACTGCAAACAATGTTGCCATTGTGTGGTTTGTACTTTATCAGTGCCTTAAACAAGTAGCCCAATGGGCAATGATAACTTACCTGAGTCAAAGAAGCTGTTTCACTTTATCTAAGACTTTAAAGTTGCAAATATGGACTTTTCTTGCACTCAACATGGCTGCATTTGTTACTCAGCGGATACTCTATGCCTGTCCTGGTTATTGGCAAGTATGATTAAGTTATGATGAAATTTATTACTATAATTATCAATCAAATAACACTTTCCCCCAATCAAAGCTCACTTTCCCATTACATTGTTTAAGTATGCTGGCAAATTGTTTTTTTAGTTTTACAGGGGCTGTAACTCCAAAGCAAATATGCAAATTCTATCCAAATCGAGGCTTTATGCCTGCACTGGTTCCCTAAAAGTTTCAAGAACATCTGATTAAAACAGAAGTTGCTTTCCATCATACAAGGTCTCACTTGGGCTATTACTGGTACTCATGGGCAGGTCCGATCTGGACAGAAATCATTCAGTTGAGATTTTATTACTATCCCACTTACCTTGAAGGATTAAAAGTAGCCAAGAAAAAGTTGGAGACAGTGTTTTCCCCAATTATGGCCAAAAGGGGAGGTTTTCTTCTTAACTCAAGGGTGCATTGGGACGAACGGGCTGACTTCACAGCCCCCATTGTTTTCCCTTCTGGGAGGTTTTTATCATTGTAGATTAATCATTTATCAATTGACAAAACTCGAAAAATTGTCAAGATATTTAAAAAGAAATTTCTTTAGGTAAGAGGGCATAAGCTGTTCTTATGCTCATTTTAAGGATTTAATGCTTTAAATATTCCTGCTAAAATTTGGTTACTGTAGGCAAAGAAAACCAAGATTATTACCTCCATGGAATGAGATGAAAAGGCAGATTTCATTATGAAAACAAGCCTATTCAAATATACTGAAAATTTTACCACCAAAAAATGAAAAGTTTCAGATAAAAATTCTGATATTTTTTCCTATTTCTGCTTAAAACATAGATTGTGGGTACTCGTTAGAACTGCCTCGGCGAGGCGGTTCTAACCAGTACCCACAATCTATGTTTTTGAGCAGAAAAAAGAAAAATAATGGATACCCCTGTAAACCCCAGTTTTACTATACAAAAGTGGGGTTTAAGGGGGTCAACATTATATAGGCGTGTTTTCGTGATGCATAACTTTTTATGGCTTCTTTTGCCTGAAGTGTTCCAAGCCAATCGTCCTTATAGCTCTGAAGTGAGTTGTCTGTTCTTGCTTAAATTCAAACTCGTTCGAGACTTTGCCTGTTTGAGGAAGATCCGATGGGAAGTGGCATATATATAATTAAAGTTGGAGACACCACTTTCCCCATTATGTCAATAGGACCTTTCAGTCTCCATAGCAACCAGAGGACCTGCCTCAAAACAATATATAAAATCAATCCCTCATTCCAACAATAATACATTTCAAGTTTGATTCAGATTGGCTTACTGGTCTTAGAGATATAATTCTTGTCGCAAAATGTGAACGACGACTGATGACAGACCGAGCCTAACCTATAAGCTCACCTCACAAGCTTTCGGCTCAGCTGAGTTCAAAAATGCACTTGACAGGAATAAAGTATACGCAATTACGACCAAAGATGACTAGTTATCTTATTGACGATCATCATATTCCGGGGCAGTCTATTATGTTTGCAGTAAGTATCAAAGAGAATTAGGATAAGCTTCCTAATCTGTATTGGTTGCCGGAGCTCCAAAATATAAATGTATTATAGATATAAGCCAAGAAAGACCATAGTTACAAAGCACAACCTACCAGAGGCACTGGAAAAAGAAAAGAGGAGCAAACAATGTTAAAAAAAAAAAAAAAAAGCAGATTAGCAATAAGGCACAGACGAACACAGAAGTGTAATAGAAAACCCGCCTTTGAACAGTTAGCAGAAAAAAACTGAATGCAAGTGGAGGGGTTGAGAGTCAAACTTAAAACACGTTTCATCGTAATCAGTGACTGAACTTTCAAAATTACAATTTTCTTGATATGTATGAGGTATATATGAGGTATACAGTTTTTGTCTTTCCTGTAACAATGTTTTTGCGTGTGTTTGTGTCATAGATTTCTCAGGAACTACCGGACATAGGATTTTGAAATTTGGTACAAATATTGGGTATGTCTTTTATGGGTATATGACTTAAAAAGAGAATCAGGCCTGTTGATAGATTGGCGCCAATTGGTGGTGGTATATGTGGCCCTTTGGTCATTTTGTCTAGTAGTAAAAACGTATACAATGTAAATAAATACTGCGAAACCTCTATCAGTCATTTTAAACTTTCAGATGAGGTTTTAAATAAACTCTGCAAGACAAAGATACTATCGCACATCTAGTTTGTCTACATATTTATCCTTTGCTTTATACAACGCCATGAACTCTAAAACATGAACCGATAAAATATAAACTTCACAAGGGAAAATCCTCTTTGCCTTACTTGTAATACATTTGCATGCTCTTTTCCTCTCTGAGGATCTTAACCCGTCCCTGAGTTTCTGCAGCTGACTCTTCTGTCTTTGAATGTGGACACGTCCATTGTTGCAAATAGGTATATCAGTCAAAAATCTAGAGCCGAAAAGCAAACTGTGTAGATCCTGATAAGCCATTTCATCTGGACCTGTAGTGTTTGCATAAGTATTTGGTTTTTGATCTACCGGGCTGAAAGGGTAAAACATAATACCTTATGGCCTTGTCAGAAAGCTTGTAAGGCTGTTTTGATTTTGGTAATTAAGTACACAAACATACTGGGTGTACTAATTTGCTCTGTCCCGTCCCCAAACCACGGCTTCCCCACCCGCTCACCCACATTACGAGAGATTTCTTACTGAAGGGCAACAATCATTACGCATGGTATAATCCAGCTAGCATTCTTTATAAATCTACAGCGGGCCATCATTGGCCAGTCAACTACACTGACGGGCCGATAACGGCCCGCTATAGATTTGTGTAGAATGTATGGCAAGCTGTTTAACTATTCATTAAGCAAAATAGATATCTTATATATTATATCAGATATCTTATATAGGATATAAGATATCTTATATAGGATATAAGATATCTGATATAATATATGAGATATCTTATTTAATTCTGCATATAAGATATCTAATTTACCATATCAGATATCTTATTTGTTAAATAAGATATCTTATATATTAATATAGATATCTTATATACTAAATAAGATATCTGATATACTAAATGAGATATCTTATTTGATTGAATAAATGAGATATCTTCTTTAGTAAATAAGATATCATATCCTATATGAGATATCTTATATAGCATATCAGATATCTAATATAGCATATTAGATATCTTATATGTCAATTCAGATATTCAGATAAATTCAGATAAAGCATATCAGATATCTTAATTGACATATAAGATATCTCTTATATATGAGTAAGATATCTGATATAATATATCAGACATCTTATATATTATATAAGATATATATTAAATCAGATATCTGATTTATAGAATAAATAGTAAAATGGCTTGCTAGCAAGCCGTTGTACTATTTATTATGCATAATATCAGATATCTTATATAGGATATAATATATCTAATATAGGATATAAGATATCTGAATTAGTATATCAGATATCTTATATCCTATATAAGATATCTTATATCCTATATAAGATATCTGATATATCATATTAGATATCTTATTTAATTCCACATATAAGATATCTTATTTACTATGTAAGATATCTTATTTGTTAATTAAGATATCTAATATATTAATATAGATATCTGATATACTAAATAAGATATCTGATATACTAAATAAGATATCTTGTTTAATTGAATAAATGAGATATCTTCTTAGTTACATTTGTGTAAATAAGATATCGTATATCCTATATAAGATATCTTATATAGCATATCAGATATCATATAAAGCATATCAGATATCTTATATGACAATCAAGATATCTTATACAGCATATCAGATATCTTATATAGCATATAAGATATCTTAATTGTCATATAAGATATCTTATCTATATAAGATATCTGATATAATATATCAGATATCTTATATGTTATATAAGATATCTGATATATCAAATCAGATATCTGATTTATAGAATAAATAGTAAAACGGCTTGCCATAGGAATGCTTACTGGGTATGTTCTTGAAAATGCGACCACTGACAGGGGAGGCCACAATTTCGTATATAGTTAGGTTAAGAGAAAGGGCACATGAATGTGAATTTGGAGATACATTGAGTTTAAACATATTTTATTATTTCAACACTTTGACATATGCATATATAACAAATTATAGCATATTCAACAGGATAAGAACGAAAGCATTCTGTTTGTTTGGTTCCTCTCCCTACTATGATTGCATACAATGCGATGGAAAATCTGTGTGAGTAAGCACTGAAATAACTTTCACGAGTCCCATACGTAAGAAATTCATAACCCAAGTATGCTTGGGTTGTTCAATAGATATGACTTTCGAAGGCAAATTATAAATAATACATATATACAATCAATTCTAGCAAATAAGAAAACAAAAAGCTTAAAGAAAAAGGTAATTTGATTTATATATTACCCATTGTTGAGAGAGAGAGAGAGAGAGAGAGAGAGAGAGAGAGCAAATGTTTTGGATCAGGAAGGAACTTTTGTCACTAAAGAGTGTATGAGATTCTGTCTATAGTTTTTCTTATAATCTGGAAGTGCAAGAAAAAGATACATAATATTGAGAACTACAAAACCTCTCAAAATTGTTAACAAAAGGTACAAAAAAAAAATTCAGTCGCGGGCACCCAAACCCCGAGTTTCGAACATATGTATTGTAGGATTTTCTCATAAGGACTTAAGTCACTTACATATAAGTAACATTTAACGACAGGATCCTTGCATGATTACTTTATACAAACTATCGAAAAGCAGCAGTTGATTTAGAAGTGTATATCCAAGGGATGACAATTAACGCAGGTCCTTTCAGAAGCAGGAAAAGAACTCAGAATCAGAAAATCGTAATTTGGGTGCAGAATTTATGTAGATATAATGCATACAGAGATCTAGAGGACTGCCTGGCATAGCCTATGGAAAAGAGATGTCACAAGTGCTAGAAATTAAATAATTTTGCAGCTATTTGTAAAGCAGACAGACACGTGAATTCAGAATCTATAACAATGAAGAAGAGGTATAACAACAGAGACAAAATCTATAGAATAAAGAAAAGTCATGAGTCTGACAGCTCTGAGAGTTCCATTGATGAATTTATTTCAGTCCGTAGCACACATGCAGGTCACGACGGTGCATGCAGCCTAGAAGACAGGGACACGGGCGTACGAAGATCTGTTTCAAAACATATATAGAGAACAGATTGGTAAGATCGGCTAGATTACAACCAGATAGGAATTTTTAGAAAAATAAAAGAATGTTTTCTGACCTGAAGAAAATGCTGCATGAGGTGATTAGCCAGCTAAGTTTTAACGCAGAGCACTCTGGCTAAACTTTTCAGCAGACGACATATTGAAATATTTTTTCTTATTTGTCTCAGAAAACAGGATTTGACATTTTATGCAAATTGGTAAAAATAAGACAAAAATATCATCAATTTGTCGTCTGCTGAATAAGTCCAGAGAGGGATAAACTGTAAGGACTCTCAAAAGAAACGGAAACAAACTTTGATACCATCACGAAAACATACTTATATAATTCTGACCCCCTTAAACCCCACTTTTATATAGTAAAACTGGGGTTTACAGGGGTATACATTATTTTTCATATTTTTGTTCAAAAACATAGATTGTGGGTACTCGTTAGAACTGCCTCGCTGAGGCGGTTCTAATGAGTACCCACGATCTATGTTTTGAACAATAATATGAAAAATATCAGTATTTTTCATCGGAAAATTTTCATTTTTTGGTGGTCAGATTTTCAGTATATTTGAATAGGCATGTTTTCGAAATGGCTCGTAGGAAAATGACAATGCTTTTAGGGAGGCCTATGAAATACACAAATTTGTGCACACAAGAATACATAAAACAGGCCCAAGACGCATATATACGAGCGTACAGGTGCAGAAAACAAGAGAACAAACGATGAGCAGATAGATTGTCGTATTTAAGCAAGAAATGTCCAAGTGCTTGAAATAGTTGAATCACAGCTCTTTCAACATAGGAAGGAAAAAGAACGGTGGAAAAGTACAAGTCTGAAGCGAGGAACCCGAGCAAAGAGACAGCAAACTAATAGACGAGGTGAAAACATTAAACGTATGTGATGGACTTGAAGTCGATCCATTGCAGAAAATACACACACACACACACACACACACACACACACACACACACACACACACACACACACACACACACACACACACCCAATAAACAACAAATATGATCAGAGATAAATTTCTTTGATTGCATCTCGTAGTTGAGCTATTTCGTATAATAAATAGTTTTGAGACAGGGACACTGCCATATAGATTATTAGAGAATTATTCTTTTTCATTTTACTGCAAGAGAATAAATTACCTCTCTTTAATGATTTTCTTTGCATGACATCTATCTATCTATCTATCTATCTATCTATCTATCTATCTATCTATCTATGTATCTATCTATCTATCTATCTATCTATCTATCTATCTATCTATCTATCTATCTATCTATCTATCCACTCATCCATCCAATAACAATAAATTTATTGGTCTAAAATCCAATTATAGTATTTACACACACACACGAACACACACACACACACACACACACACACACACACACACACACACACACACACACACACACACACACACACACACACACACTATGTATAAACTAAATAGTTTCTGACGAAGAATGTGCACAATACTGGTTAACCGCTTAGAGAACTCAGCCTGCTCAGTAAACGTGTAGTTAGGTAAACTGACCGCGCTCGACATGACCCCATTGGGTTGAGTGAGCCGTAAAACCTCAACACAAACAAAAAATAAACTAAATAAACTCATTTACTAATACATCCTTAGAAGACTTTCCTTTTTTATCACTTATAAGTTGCTGTTTAAACTAGTCCACGAGAAGAAGGGCAAACAGCAAAGGTTCCGGAGAGCCAGCGCAAAACGCAGTCTCCCCTGCTGCTAGCCAGACATGTAGCATAGATCCAGAGGAAGCACCTCACAAAAATTCAAGCATCTGGCTAATCCTTTGGTTGGACATGCGTTTAAAAACTGACACATCAGAAAGCTGTAAAGAACCCCGGGCTAAGAACCTTCCTCTCGTGACTCACTTAACCGTCCATCTCATGATCCGTCCATCCTGCCATCGGCCTCTGAGATTTAATTAGAACCCATAAAATAGAAAAGTCACCGAAACCTCTAAAAACGCATCTCTGCAAGCTACGCGCGCCATATGGAACCAGACTATTATTGACGTCACACTGTTTTGGTACCCTGAAAAATAGTCCTATCTGAAAACAGAGTGTACAGAGTAGATGTTGTATACAGTGCAAGTTAAAAAGACTGCATTGTTCTATTTATTTCAGGCCACAGGAGGTTCCTGGAGGAGACAAATTCCAGATAGTAAAAGATTCTGTAGGGAACTATTTGGCTGGGTGGAGTGCTACAACGAGTTGGTTGGTCATTCCAATTTGTAACCCTGAACAGGAGGATTTTTTTGGATGTCATATGGCGGGCAATGTCATGCGTTTTTGAAGTGGTGAAGAGGACATGAAAATCCCAGGTCCTGTTGCTGACTCAAGTGGCTGTCACAATCCACCAAAACCTGGATCTGATTTAGGCCCATGGAACTGTAGCAGGTGAGACACTTTTGATTTCTTAGCATTGTAGCCTATGGAGAAATTAATAGGGGTGTGTAACCATATGCACCAATAGAAAGTTCTGCCAATTATGGCTTGGATGAAACGTCAGACGCCAGTGATCCTGCTACACTGGATTTTTTGGCATGTAAATATTTACACGAATGTAATATTGCCTAAAATTCATCAGTAAAAATGGTGCGGTATGTTTAGTATAAGTCTCTTCATACTCAAAACCTGCAATATTTTCTGTATGTTTTGATCGAGTATATTTAATAGGGACACTGCCAAACGCTGTACTTTTTTTTTTCCCCTCTATTCAATTCTATTGATAAATCTTTGTGCGGTAGTTGATAAATTACCGCTCTTGAACGCTCTCCTTTACATGACGTCATATGGCGCAGATAAGTTTCAGAAAATGGCGGCAGGTACACTACAATATTACTCTAAATTCTTTTCAATTTCCTTAAAAAGTTAGATCGTTATTATTCGGTTACTTACTTTTTCTATCCTTTTTATATTACAGGTGATAGAGATGGAAGACAGGTAAGTATTTTTTTATGATCTGACGTAATAATCAAGATATATTCTGCCGTATAACCATACTTCCGGTATTTTGACAGATGAAAATACACAATTATTTTTGGTTTTGTTTTTAATATATAGGAATATGACACAAGTACTCTTAAGACCGCATAGCTGTGCAGTATTGTGTGAAGCGCCCCTTGGCAAGAATAATAACGCTGCCAAACAGTTCATATAAACGTAAACATTAAACAGTTAAAAATTTGTCCTTGTCTAATGAGAGCACAGAAAATGGGCACACATTACACATAAATTAAACTAAGAAGGCCAACAAGCTGTAACTACATTAATTGATATATTAAAGGAGGAATGGGTTGATGTCACAGCTATCATTGTTTTCCCCCCATGGAAGTACTTTCCTCAGTTTTTCATTGTAGATTAATCAGTTATCACTTATCTATCTCAGGGCCTGATAAATCCATTGCCCAGCTGCCCGGAACAAGTCCAATTGGCTGGGCAAGTGATTTTTTCATTTCGCTTGCCCAGAAAAATGTATAGACTATATAAGGAATATTGTAATTCCATGCTATATTCAAGATGCTGTGGACTACCAGGCAGGTAGTTGAAACTTGAATTTGTCAGGCACTGCAGTATCTATCTAGTGCTGCAACACCCCCTCGTGAAGATTACGTGCAGGATGATTGCGCGTTGTGAGAATGAAGGAAGATGAATAGTGAGACTAAAAGAGGTATGATAATGAGGTGAAAATCGATGATAGTATTAACTGTTAAAAACAGATGAGATCAAGACAGGTTAAAAAGGGGTCTGTGTGTTTATTGCAGACTGGACTGCCACACTAAACTGATTCAGTGTCGGCAGGAGCACAACATTAGGGTGAAGTCTTTAAATGAGGTAACAGTGCTCCAGCTAGGATTTGAGGGCAGAGGGGTGGCGGGTAGGGCACTTTCTGTGCAGTCATACAAGAATGAGGGCACCATGTGTCATGTGATGTGCTTAGTATCAAGACATGTTGCAAAATATAATCCCATTCTACAATAAATACCTCAAAAATAGAGTACACATAACATACATGCCATAAGCTCTTGGCCGAAATCTGAGATCAGGCTAATTTTTAGGGGAGATTTGACAAAATTCTGTGCGATTTTTTATAAAGATCACTTTCAAGCTCACAGAAATAAGTTTAAAGCCTTATTTTGATGAATTAAACATATCAAAAGTATAATGTTGTGTAATTTGTAATCAATTCTTCA
Organism: Anodontia alba; assembly: GCA_964016985.1. Lineage (NCBI taxonomy): Eukaryota > Metazoa > Mollusca > Bivalvia > Lucinida > Lucinidae > Anodontia > Anodontia alba. The sequence continues at coordinate 38,303,234 of OZ024830.1, forward strand.
TAAAATATTCTTTTAGAGGGTCTGAAAATTTTGTGAGATTTGAAATTCTTATGGGAAATGGGTTGCAAAATAGCCAAATTCTGTGAGAGTTTGTCTCAGTGTGAGGTATGGCATGTATGACATAATGACCTTTAAACATTGGTAACATTTTTAATTTTGGTCTGATTTTCATGAAATTTTCACCAAAATGTAGGGTTTTATGTTTGGAATTAAAACAAGACAGAAGGCGGCTTAAGAAGGGCAGAGGGGCGGCAGGAAAGGGCAAGAGGGGTGGCCCGCCCCTCCATATAGGGCCAGCTGTAGCACTGGACATGATAAAAAAAGGAAAATAAGGCATACAGTCATAAAGGTTGAAAAAAATGTGGACTTTGAATGGTAAGGTTCTGTATCATTGTTACTGATTAGTCGTTTTAAATTAAAAGGATCAATAAGAGGGGTGATAAAGATGAAGAAAGGTAACTGATGATATTTTGTGTAATTGAAAGAAACCATGAAAGCCTGCTCTGAATGCTCCGAGATCAGGCTATTGCTGATTTTGTGAGGGAGATTGTTCCACAAGCGAGCTGTTCTTGGAAAGAATGAGTGTTTGTGGGAGTTAACTCTTGAAGTATCTGTTCTGTAGCTTCTGTCTCTTTTAAATCTATATGTCTTTGTCTGTCTACCCACCTAAGCACACTGCATTAACCCAGTGTAGAGGACTGTTGTGCAGTTTTTCACAGAGATGTCATGCAAGAAGAAAAATAGATGTGATAATCAGGTAAATATCCTAAAATGTCAAACTTTTTATTCCAAACTTTTTTGGCCAAAAGTTTGCTTTTATATGCAGTTGTTTGACACTTTGACAGTTTCTTAAAATACTTAGTTGATGACAAACAGTGTAGACCCTGATCAGACTGCTCCTTTAGGAGCAACTTAATCTGTGTTTGCAATGTTTGCAAATGACATTTTGTCAGAAACTTTGGTGTATGAAATTTTAGGACATTTACCGTATGCAGTAAAAGGATAAAAGTTATAGAAGAGATTAAAGTGACAAAAAAACAAGTGTGGATTAGGTCATGCAGGGGATACTGTCCCTATACCTGACCTGAATGACTATGTTTGAGGACAGCAATATGATTGGGAAGTCGATAAAACTGAAAAATAGTCTGGCTATGGTAGATGTTCGAATAAAGTGGATGTGTCTGTTCAGTGACAGTCTGTTCAAGAATTGAGTAAAATGGCGGAGGTGCATTTGTCTGGTCAGCCTGTTCAGATGCATAATATAGGTAGGGAGTGGGAAGTGGGGGTGGTTGTGGAGTGGGCAGCAACAAGTCTTAGATAAGGTTTAAAGCAATCAGGCATTTAGAGACCTGCATTAACCTTCTATCCATCAGGAGTTAGTTATTACCAGTTATTATATGTGTCCAACATGAACTGCTTGCCACATACCAATAAACTTGACGTGAAACAAATGATAGGTATAAGTTAACTGTGTAACCAAAATGTTGTAGTTATACCCCGGGTATACAAAGTATGAGAGGGGTATGTAGTTTTCGTCTTTTCCGTAACAATATTTGTGTGTGTCTGTGTGTAAACTTTTTTTCGTCAAGATGTACTGCATCTAGGATTTTGAAATTTTGTGAAATTATTGGGTATGACTTGTATTGTGTAAGACAGAATCAGCATCCTCATGCTTATCATTCCCTTTATTTGTCCATTTTTCTTTTTCTCCAACAGAATTCATCAAAGACTTCTCAGAAACTACATTTACTTACCTAGGATTTAGAAATTTTGTATAAACATTGGGTATGACTTCTTGTATCCTGTAAGAGAGAATCAGCATCCTCATGCTTATCATTCTCTATATTTGTCATTTGTTTCTTTTTCTCCAATAAAATTTTTCATCACAGATTTCTCAGCTCCAAAGAGAGCCAGTCTTCAAATTTTGTATACACCTACAGACGGTTGAAGTATCTTGTGTAAAAGAAAAACACACTGCTGAAATTTCTTTTGGATTCTTTTTTCCTCTTTCCTTTTTTCCATCTCGCATTCCAGTGTAATGCATAGGGAAATTTGTGTCAAAGATTTCTCAGGAACTACTGCACCTAGGATTTTTCAAAATTTGGTTCAAACATTGGGTACGACCACTTGTATGGTGTTAGAAAGAATCAGCATCCTCATGTTTACCATTCCCTTTATTTGTCCATTTTTCTTTTTCTTCAATAAAATATTTCATCAAAGATATCTGAAAGAGCTACTTCACCTAGGATTTTGAAATTTGGTATAAACATTGGGTATGACTTCAATTGTTGTATTATGTAAGAGAGAATCAGCGTCCTTATGCTTATCGTATCTTTTATTTATCCATTTTTGTTTTTCTCCAATATAAATTTTTCGTCACAGATTTCTCAGCTCCTAAGATAGCCAGGGTCTTCAAATTTTGTTTACACTTACAGAGGATAGAAGTGCATTGTGTAAAAGAAAACCATTATACTAAAATTTCTTTTGCCTTCTTTTTACATTTTTCCTTTTTTAGCTCTCCTGGAGCTTTGCTCCAGGTCCGCTTATGCCATGGTCTGTTGTCCGTTTTCCGTCGTTAGCTTTCCATATTTTTGACATCTCCTCCAGAACCATAAGTTGGATTGAGCTGAAACTTAGTGGAAGGCATTGTGGCAACATGGAGATTCAGAATGCTAAAGTTGTTCTATTAAGTATTAAGATATCAAAGATGGCTGCCATGGCGGCCATCTTGAAATTCATCAACTTACATTTCCTCCCAAACAATGTGTCAGATTGAGCTGAAACTTGATGAGAGGCATCACAGTGACACAGAGATTCAGAATTGCTAAAATCATGGCCATCTTGAAATTCTTCAAATGACATCTCCTCCCAAACCAGTTGGATTGAGCCAAAACTTGATGGGAAGCATCACGACACAGAGATTCTGAATTGCTAAAATTATTCTGTTCCAATATCCAAGATGGCCACCACAGTGGCCATCATGAAATTCTTCAAACAACATCTCCCCACAAACCGTAAGTCAGATTGAGCAGAAACTTGATGGGAGGCATTGGAGTGTTATAGAGATTCAGAATTGCTAAACTTGGTGGAAAGCATCGGGGCAGCATGGAGATTTAGAATTGCTAAAATGGGTCTGTTCTGATATCCAAGATGGCCACCATGGCACCAATTTGGAAATCTTCAAATCACATCTGCTACAGAACTGTAAGTCAGATTGAGCTTAAACATGATGAAAGGCATTGGAGTGTGATGGAAATTCAGAATTGCTAAAATCATTCTGTTCCCATGTCCAAGATGGCCACTATCTTGAAATTCTTCAAACTACATCTCCTCCCAAACAGTAAGTCAGGTTGAGCAGAAACTTGATGGGAGGTGTCGGGGTGACATGGAGACTCAGAATTGCTGAATCGTTCAGTTCCAGTATCCAGGATGGCCACCATGGCAACCATCTTGAAAATCTTCAAATCACATCTGCTACCGAACTGTAAATCTGATTGAGCTTAAACATGATGGGAGGCATTTGGGTATTATGGCAAATCAGAATTGCTAAAATCATTCTGTTCCAATTTCCAAGATGGCCTCTATCTTGAAATTCTTGATGGGAGGCAGCAAGATTCAGAATTGCTGAATCGTTCAGTTCCAGTATTCAAGATGGTGGCCATGGTGACAGTCTTGAAACTCTTCAAACAGCATCTATGATCAGGTTCTGAATTGCTAAAGGCAATCTGATCTGGCAGCCAAGATGGCCACCATGGCACAATGTAACATATCATGATCCGCCTAATCCAGGTGAGCGATTTCTGGCCCACGTGGGCCTCTAGTTTCCATCTCTCACTCAAGTGTAATGCATAGGGAAATCTGTGTCAAAGATTACTCAGGAACTGCTACACCTAGGATGTTGATATTTGGTACAAACATTGGGTATGGCTACTTGTATTGTGTAAGAAAGATTCAGCATTCTCATGCCTATCATTCTTTTTATTTGTCCATTTTTCTTTTTCTCAAATAAAATTTTTCGTCGCAGATTTCTCAGCAACTACTTCACATAGGATTTTGAAATTTGGTACAAACATTGGGTATGACTGGTTGTATTGTGTAAAAGAGAGTCAGCATCCTCATGCTTGTCATTCTCTTTATTTGTCATTTCTTTCTTTCTTAAAAATTCATCACAGATTTCTCACATGCTATTAGAGCCAGTCTTCAAATTTTGTATACACCCTGACAATGGTGAAGTATGTTATGTAAGAGAAAACAAAGATGGGTCAGATATTTTTTCTTATTTGCCCATCTCTCTCATGCAATACTAAGGGAAATTTGCATTTACAAAATTATGGTTCAACATACCTCTGACTGCTATGGCCGGGGGTATATGAGCTTTGCTCACTATTTGCTATAAATTACATAAATGCTTTGCGTTTTGGTGCTTAAATGCATTAATGCGAGCTTTTCCGTGATTTGTATGCCATTTGGTTGATAAACAAATCAGCTCTTTCGGAGCCATAGGATATTTAGATATCAGTTTGTAGACTGAATAAAAATCGAAGGCCCTGATCAGACTGCTCCTTTGAAGACAGTTTCATCTGGTTCAACACTATCCACGCACATATGTTTGAACCTTCAGAAAAATACAGTTTATTTGAACAGTAAACGCTCAACTCAGCCTACACGTCTTTCTGCATGCTGATCAAATGGACTTGTTCAGAAATTAGGAAAAGTATGGTAATGTATCCAGATTGTTAACCTTTACCACTATTTAACAGACAACAAATTGATGATATTTTTCTTATAGTTCCCTGAAAACAGGATTCCACATTACACTCCAATGGTTTGTGCACAATACTTAGAGGACTAAGCCTGTCCAGTAAATGTGTGGTTAGGTAAACTGACCACGCTCGACATGACCCCATTGGGTTGACTGGCCATAAAACCTCAACACAAACAAATACAGTCCAATGGAGACAGTTGCATGAAATGTCAAAACCTGTTTTCTGAGAAAAAAAAAAAAAAAATTTCATTATGTTGTCTGCTGAAAATTTTACCCAGACTGCTATGCATTAACCCTTGTCCTGCTGAATAAATTAAGATGCCATGCCCATTTTTAATTTTCAGCCAATCAGGTTACTTGATCCAGATTGTTGCTATAAATCCACATACTTAATGGCAAACAGTGCAGATCCAGATCAGTTGGCTTCTTCAGAGGCCAATGGATCTGGATCTGCACTGTTTGCAAAGGCAGGGTATATCTGGGTTCAGCAGGACAAGGGTTAAGGTAATAAAATACTCCCTAAAATAGCCAGATGTGACTGGTATCAATAAAATATAGTACATAAGGGGTACAATTTGTAGTACAGATCTTATCTTTGATTTGCCCCACTATATATAAATAATGGAGTATTAGAATGACATCATGTCATGTGTCAGTGCTGTTGTATTGTGTCACTTAGTTTTATTTCCCTATAGCACCTTTATACAAAGTTTATGGGTAATTTCACCTCACAATCTGTTATTATTTGTGTGATGGTGTCTTACTCAGATTGTGGTTTATGAGCATTTTCACCTGCGTTGATTTGTCTTTTTCTTGCAAATGAAAATGCCAAATTTTAGTACTGTTTGTAAGGACGGATAGATTGGTTAATAACAAAGTCTTTGGTCTCTTAGATTAGCCCTTAACTTGTGGCAGAAATTTTATTTATTTATTTTATTATCGTTATTTATTATTTATTTCTTTTTGTAAGGCACCAATAAAAGGGTTAATGATAAAACTCATGGTCTTTTAGATTAATATTTACTTCACTAAGCAAAATTATAGCAGAGAACAGTCTAATTTTTTAAATTTTTTTCTTTTGAGAACATAAGACTAGGCATGGGCAGGCAACCCAAGACTTTATCACTGGGTGCATCACTATCCCAGATCATGTTACATGTTACATCTAGCCCTGGTCAGTTCTAACCACCCTGTTGGACCTCCCTTGAAAACAGGTCACTGTGATGTACTTGCTTTTAAAATCTAGCCCTGGTCAGTTCTCACAACCTATTGGACATGCCATGAAAATAGGTCACTGTGATGTACTTGCTGTTAAAATCTAGCCCTGGTCAGTTCCCACCACCCTATTGGACCTCCCATGAAAACAGGTCACTGTAATGTACTTACTTTTAAAATCTAGCCCTGGTCAGTTCTCACCAATCTATTGGACCTCCCATGAAAACAGGTCACTGTAATGTACTTACTTTTAAAATCTAGCCCTGGTCAGTTCCCAGCACCCTATTGGACCTCCTCTGAAAACAGGTCACTGTAATGTACTTACTTTTAAAATCTAGCCCTGGTTAGTTCTCACCAACCTATTGGACCTCCCATGAAAACAGGTCACTGTAATGTACTTGCTTTTAAAATCTAGCCCTGGTCAGTTCCCACCACCCTATTGGACCTCCCATGAAAACAGGTCACTGTAATGTACTTACTTTTAAAATCTAGCCCTGGTCAGTTCTCACCAACCTATTGGACCTCCCATGAAAACAGGTCACTGTAATGTACTTACTTTTAAAATCTAGCCCTGGTCAGTTCCCACCACCCTATTGGACCTCCCATGAAAACAGGTCACTGTAATGTACTTACTTTTAAAATCTAGCCCTGGTCAGTTCTCACCAACCTATTGGACCTCCCATGAAAACAGGTCACTGTAATGTACTTACTTTTAAAATCTAGCCCTGGTCAGTTCCCAGCACCCTATTGGACCTCCTCTGAAAACAGGTCACTGTAATGTACTTACTTTTAAAATCTAGCCCTGGTTAGTTCTCACCAACCTATTGGACCTCCCATGAAAACAGGTCACTGTAATGTACTTACTTTTAAAATCTAGCCCTGGTCAGTTCTCACCACCCTATTGGACCTCCCATGAAAACAGGTCACTGTAATGTACTTACTTTTAAAATCTAGCCCTGGTCAGGCTTTGTAGGGTTGGTTTCATATGTATACTCCCATACACATGAAAACCCTTTGGTGGCTTTTTTTTTCTAGAGGTTGCATTATGCATATTGCAGTTTTACTGAAATGGAAAAGACAAAAGAATGCTAATAAACAAATAATAAACACATAATTGTGCTTGGAATAACTATTGATGGCTTCATTCAATATTTCAACCTTTAGGTTTGGAATTTGGATAGATGGGGGCTCTCAGAAACCAAAAGTGGGAGCAAATAGTGTAGATTCTGTTGTGATGCTGCATTGACTGATCTAAACCATTTGCAAAAGTACCTGTTTGGCCTACAGGGCTAAATTGGGTTAAAAAACAATGTGATAAAATTTGTAAGTTTTGCTATAACTAATATGCCAGTGTGTAGTTGATCAGTCGGCAGTAATAAAAATATAATAAAGATGGTTCAGACTTAAAAGACACGCTTCGGGTCAAATGTCAAATAGTTGTGCCAGGTTGTGTGTAAATCAAGACAATTTATCAGGTTAATCATAATTGTATTTAAGATCTGTCTCTTGTTTAACTATCTTGACAACTGCTTTTGATCTACTTATTTCTATAAATTAATTTGACACATATGGACCCTGAGGCCTGGTAATAAATTCCAGCCATATGATATGCCAGTAATATTGTGGATATTTTTCCAACTTCAGAAGTTTTGGGTATTTATGACTGATTGATAATAATAACTGTGGAACGAATTATGTGTAATTTCTAAAGTATTGTGTTCAAACATAATTTGTGGTAGTGTTTGTGTTTGGCCTTGAGTAGTGCAAAAAAAAAGAAAGAAAAAAAAAAATGGAAGACAGGATTAGGCCTCCTTCAGTAAGTTTTATGATTATTTCATATTGAGATGATACAGACAACCTTCTTTATACCGACACTGGATACGACATAATTTCTTATAACGACAATTTTTCTGTCACGAAATCTTCACTAAAGAGGTAACATCTAGTCACAAATTATGCAATCTTGAATATTGTATTTAATACTTTAAAGAAGCATATGTTTTGGATATTTGTAAAGAGGCAATTCTAACAAATATCCAAAACATATGTTCTATGAGGAAATAGGAACAAAAGAAGACCTTTATTACATATCAATCTGCACATTTAGTATTCTGTACAACAGCAAATTCATTTTAATGGCAAAGTCTTTAGGAAGAAATGCTGTCGGTATAACGAGGGTTCACTGTATTAGATTTAGTTGTTTTATATGGCTGTAGAAAAGAGACGTGTCCAGATTAATATGTTTCCTTATTATGGCTCCAGATAGGAGTTGGTATCTGCATGATACTTTTCTTATTTTTGCACGAAAACGTATTGTGGGCACTAGTTAATCAGCACCTCACAGATACTTCTAATGGGTAACGTATGTTTTTGTGTAGAAATAACACAATCAGTAATTTTTGGCTGGGAAAAACATTCCTTAACCTGGAGCTATCTATAGTTATATGTTGGGTCAATATGTCTTGGTAACTTGCACAGTTATCTGGATCTACTCCGTTTGCAAAGGCAGGGCATATCCAGGTTCAGCAGGCCTAGGGTTAGGAATCCATAAAAAATTAAAAGAATGGCTTTGTGTGGAACAAATGATTTTCATATAGTATCTAATTGCACTTATCAAAATAACCCTAAGTATTGGGACAGATAGGCCTATGCAAACAGTGTAGACCCAGATCAGATGCCACAGACTGCTGGGTTTGATCAGGGTCTGCACTGATTGCCATACATACAGCAATATTTTAGCTACATTAACAGATAGTAGAATGGACTATTTCAAACTTTAGGACAAGTATGGTAAGTCAATAAGGTGTCCCCAATATTTAGGATAAGTACAGTTCATGTATTATTTAGCTACAGCCAGAAAAAATGTTTCCTTCGGTTCTTAAGATAAATATGGTATGCAAACATTTGGGCCCAGTTGTTTAAAGCATTGTTAGCTTAACGAGCTCGTTAAGGGCCATTTCGTTAACTATTTTAGCAGATTCAGTATACAATTTTCTGAAATTTTTGGCTGAAAAATGTGAGTAGCTTTTGCACTGCAAAAGCTACTCACATTTTTTCAGCAAAAAATTTCAGCATATTTGCGTATCACTCGATGTAAATTTTAACGAATCGTTAACTAACGACGTTGTTAGCTTTGAACAACTGGGCCCTGGTATTACACATAGATAGCCCTTGATAAGATGTTTTTTCCTATCCAATATTGATATTTTTCTTATTTCTCCATGAAACATGTGGATACTCATTAGAAGCATGGAGAAATAAGAAAAATATATTCCCTGATATCCACTCTTATCTAGACCACTATTACAGTATTTATCTTAAAATATTCTGACACCTTAAAGGGGAACACAATATAAGTTGTAGTATATCTTGGAGTAAAGTGCTTAACAAGCCATTTATTTTAATTGCAAGACTTTTCAAAATTGGCCTAGAAATAAGGAAGTTATGGTGGTTTGAATATATTTAAAATGGCTGTCGTAGTATAGGCTTTGTGACGTCACACAGCCCAAATTAAATATGCAAAACCAAATTATAAAGAGTTTTTAAGAATGGTTTTGCTACAATTTTTTTTATAATCTTTTAATTCTAGTGAAAATAAACCAGCTTTTTGAGAATTACTACTTTATGAAACGAATTTTAATTTTTATGAAACCTCATTAAATATTCAAAATAGCGGCGCTCATACCACCAATGTTGGAATATTCAATTGTTTATAACGTAGTTAATTTTCCACAGATTTTGATCAAATTTGTGTCAAAATTCATTGTTTGTAAAGTTCTTTACTTAAAAGCAAATACTTGTTAAGGTTGTGTCTAACTGCTTACTGAGCTACTTGTTCTGTATATCTGAACAAGGCCATTTTACTTCCAGTGCTGTTGATTTGTCAACTACTGGGGTATCTGATCCATGTTAGCTCTATTTGCTCAGGCCTTCTCCCTCAGTACTCATTAATGACATGGACTAGTTTCTGTAATGATGCGGAACAGCCTGAACGTCCACACAGTCTTTGCATTATAGTCTCTGTGCAGAGTCAAGAGTGGACAGTGAAAACTGGGGTATCTGATCCATGTTAGCTCCATTTGCTCAGGACTTCTCTCTCAATACTCATTAATGACATGGACTAGTTTCTGTAATGAAGCGGATCAGCCTGAACGTCCACACAGTCTTTGCATTATGGTCTCTGTGCAGTCAAGAGTGGACAGTGAAAACTGATCAAAGAACTGCATGAATGTGCTGGTGGATCTAAATCTTCACTGGGCTGGTTAAGGTAGTAGGGTTCAAACTTGGCTTGAGTCTCTCTCTCACAGGTACACAAGCTCCTTGGTGGTTTTAAAGGTATAAAAATAATAAACCAATGGTGCAGTCTGAGGCAGGGGTATCAGTGTACTTTAGTCACATTTCTGATTGAACATTATAATAATAATAAAAAAAAAAGGTCAAAGTGACAGGTCAGTTGGATCTCTGTGCACAGTTTGAACTTTACTTTGTTTTGAAGGAAAACATGAATTTGTAACTCCCCATTGTGATGCCTGTGCATCCAGCCATTAACATTTTATTTTGATAGCATTCTGTGATGAAATTTCTGAGAGATTTGATCCACTCTTGGCTTAAATCAAAATGTAATGTAATACTTTGAATGGAGTGTACCTTTAAGTTTACTGTTTTAACCCATGTCCTGCTGAATAAATTAAGATGCCACACCCTCTTCTAATTTTCAGCCAATCAGATTACTTGATCTGGATTATTGCTTTAAATTCAAATACTTAATGGCAAACAATGCAGATCCAGATCAGTTGGCTTCTTCAGAAGCCAACTGATCTGGATCTGCACTGTTTGCAAAGGCAGGGTATATCCGGGTTCAGCAGGACAAGGGTTAATGAATGGAATGTAAGTGATTGTTTCATCTGTGCGTTTAAATGCAAGTCACAAAAAAGTGCAACTTTGGTATTGCTTTTCTGACAGGGGCGATGATAAAGGAAGCAAGGGGTTTCTATTAATGAGTACTCAGAACATATGCTTTCATGGAGAAATAAGAAAAATAATTTCCTGATAACCCCTTTTATTTGGAGCTATGGGGTCACTTTGTCAGTCTGGGTTGTCACTTGTTTTCATAGTTGTCCAACTTTTCATTTGTGTTCGAAGTATCAGATAATAACTATTTGCATCATAAGACCTTAAAATATAACATTTATATGGGTATTGTTCAAGAGAAGCCTGCACATCCACACAATCTGATCCAGACCGTCTTAATATATTCCATGGTCCACAGAATCCATTGATTCTGTATTAACAGGACTGCATACACCTGGCAGATTTTCCATGTTTTTAACCCTTGTCCTGCTGAACCCGGATATACCCTGCATTTGCAAACAGTGTAGATCCAGATAAGCCAACTGATCTGGATCTACACTGTTTGCCATTAAGTATGTGAATTTATTCAACAATCTGGATCAAGTAATCTGATTGGCTGAAAATTAGAAATGGGCGTGGCATCCTAATTTATTCAGCATGACAAGGGTGTCTGGGTGGCCAAGTGGTTGGTTATCCCTACTTCGGATCACAAGGTCCCAGTTTACATTTTGCTGAAGGCGGAATTTTACTCCGGACTTGCACAGAACCTTTCATCATCACACTTCCGTGGTCTCAGTATGACTTGAATAATGTTGAAGGGGACACACAACACCAAATCATCATCATTCTACATTTCACAAGGAGATGTGATTTCCTGTTTTGCTTTCTTGCACACCAAGTCCCTTCCAAAAAGGACTCCGCTGCAAATGGCAGCAAATTCTAACATGTGCGGGTAGACTCCTTGATAATGGAGACAAAACTTATTTTGACAGTTGTGTCCCCTGAAAGTGTATCCATTCCCCTTAACCCTTGTCCTGCTGAATAAATTAAGATGTCACACCCACTTCTAATTTTCAGCCCATCAGATTACTTGATCCAGGTTGTTGATACAAATTAACATGCTTAATGGCAAACAGTGCAGATCCAGATCAGTTGGCTTCAGAAGCCAACTGATCTGGATCTTCACTGTTTGCAAAGGCAGGGTATATCCGGGTTAAGCAGGACAAGAGTTAAACAGGAAATAAAGGCACTGATCAGACTGAAAATTTGTGTTCTGATCTGGGCTTAAAACTCTCTCTCTCTCGTATAGATGGCACATTTCAAACTGTTGCACTTAGTCAAGGGAGACAGCTTTAATTGGCTTGTCATGTGCATTACTAGGGGAGGTAAATACAGGTAAAGGATTTGTTTTGACAGCAGATGGTGATTTGAAAAGGGATTAGATTTGTATCATTATTGTTAACCTTTAAGCCTGATGCTGTGTCTATGATTTCAAAAGGCAAGCTGCCAGCAGTAGCGGCTTCAGTTGCCCTGAAGTTTTTTTTTTGTTTTGTGTGTTCGTGTGTGTGTGCTACCATCTGGTACATCAGCCTATCAAATGAAGGCCCAGGCCAGCTTTTGTATCTGAAATGGTAGCATAGCTCCAGATAGGATGGGGTATCCAGATATTTTTTTTAGCTCACCTGAGCCGAAGGCTAACGATGAGCTATTGTGATCACTTGCTGTCTGTCATCTGTCCATCCATCATCCATCTGTCTGACCGTCTGTCCACATCTTTCAAGGACATCTCCTCTGCAATCCCTGGGTCAATTTTCTTCAAACACTATGTGGAGCCTTCTGTTAAAGGTGGATTGAAAAATTGTACAAATGGTCACTGTCCATTCATTAAGATGGCCGCCATATCCATATATGGTAAAAACACTTAAAAAAATCTTCTTCTCCAGAACCAAGAGAGCTTTGAAGCTGAATCTTGGTATATAACATGGAGAACACAAGGTCTACGAAGTTTGTTCAAATGATGAATGTAGTTGTTCAAATTATAATTGTAGGATGACCTTTGACCTTTTACGGCAAAGTCAAATTTGCGTCCTCATAGATTTGTATCAGGGAAAATGTTGAAAATTTTCTCAAAATGTATGAAAGACTAATGACTGAAACATACAATGTATGATTAAAGTAGTAAAACTTTTGAGTCAAAGTCAAAATTTTGTCCACCAGGTATTACATGTATCTGCCCTTGCCCAAGGACTGGTGCATTATTTACATGAGGCATTCAGAACTCCTTATCCTGTGGATCCAAAAATTCCACCCGACTACCTAATGATATTTCTAGAAGGTACAGAGTGGTGAACAGTGAAGACCTTGATGAGATGCCACATGTTTATGGAAAAATTAGAATCCTATCAATACTTTTTTACCTCGAAAAACTACACCATCTAAAGCTGTGCGATAATTACATTATGAGACTTGTGTACCTGAATATTTTGGTTAAATATGGTAGGTCAAGGTTCATACACATAACAAGTCCTTGTATGGCCAACCTGGAAAAAATATTGCAGGTGGTAAACCATGTTCGCATTGGTTGTCCATAAACACTTAGCATAATAAGTCACTTGTATCCAAGGTTCATTCTCAACCTTTACCACTCTCTGAGATTATTCAGCAGACGACAAATTGGTGATATTTTTCTTATTTTTCCTAGAAAATAGGATTTGTCATTTCATGCAAAATTGAGACAGTTTGCCTGAAATGTCGAATCCTGTTTCTGGGAAAAACAAGAACAATATTTCAAAAATGTCATCTGCTGAAAATTTTACCCAAAGTGCTAAGGGTTAAGTTTCAGATGGTGAGGAAGTCAATTGTTATTTCCTCTTTTCAGATTGATAATTGAGGCTTAGGGTTGATTGTTAAATATCTTCCTTTTAGATCAGTTTCTAAGGACTACTAAACAAAACTTCCTTCATTTGTTATCAGATTGTTTATAAAACATGCAGATGATTCAGTTATATAACACTTTCAACAGTATTTTGACTACACATTCTGGCTAACGTCGAATTGATGATATTTTTCAATTTTTTTTTTTTTTTTTTTTGAGAAACAGGTTTTGACGAAATTTTTTTTTTTTTTTTTGAGAAAACAGGTTTTGACGATTCATGCACATGATTTCCTAAGGAAATAGATGGTGACAATTGCAAATTTTCTCCGTCTATTTTCTTTGAAAAATAAGAAAAAAATATTTTAAAATGACATCTGCTGACAGTTTTATCCATCATGAAAGATTAAGCTTTAAATTCTTGTGGAATTTTAATACCTTAGTATTAATCCTCCATGGTAACATCGGTATTGCCTTTTTCCATGCCAGTGTATCCCTTATTAGAGGAACTAGGTTTTAGTGAAACTGAGCATACATCCTGATGACATTATGAAATATTTTTTCTTATTTTTCCCATAAAATACAGGTTTTGACATTGCATGCATATTGTATCCTAGGGAGGCTGCACAAATATCCATGTATTTTAAAATACCTTATCTACAACAGTTTGTCACTGACAAGCATATTAAGCTAACAATGCTTTGAACAACTAGGCCCTGTTGTTTTATTTTATATGTTTGTTTTTACCAGTTAAAAGTTCGGTGCCCCAGTGTTTGCCCCTGGTGATTGTATCATTAAGTTTCTGTTTCCTAGAATTTTGTCTTTGATTTCAGTGATAGTCTCTCCAACATTGGATTGCCAGGTTAAACTGGCCATTGGAAAATATTTTTATCTATATTTTGCACAAAAAAAGATGCCAATTGGTGCTAAATACTCAGACACCTCAACTTCCTAGCATTCTTTTTCAGGGCCCAGTTGTTCAAAGCTAACGACGTCGTTAGTTAACAATTCGTTAAAATTTACATCGAGTGATATGCAAATTAGCTGAAATTTTTTGCTGAAAAAATGTGCTACTCACATTTTTTCAGCAAAAAATATCAGAATATTGTATATTGAATCCACTAAAACAGTTAACGAAATGACCCTTAACGAGCTTGTTAAGCTAACGACGCTTTGAACAACTGGGCCCAGAAATTTGAACAGGTCCGTATTACTACCCGTTGATGTGTCCTGCTGGATGAGTGGCCAACAGTTCACTGATAAGATCCAGCATTCTTTGGCAGACTAATCTGCATCTACACTATTTCAGACGTGTGTCTGAACACTGAGGATAAGCACAAAATATTAATCCTTGTCATGCTGAGTAAATAGCCAATCAGATTGCTCGATCCAGTTTGTTAATACAAATCCTGCTAAACCCCGATATACCCTGCCTTAGCAAACGGTGTAGATCCAGATCAGTTGGCTTCTGAAGACAACTGATCTGGATCTGCACTGTTTGCCATTCAGTATGTGAATTTGTATCGACAATTTGGATTAAGTAATGTGATTGGTTGACAGTTTGAATTTGGCGTGGTATCTTAATTTATTCAGCATGACAAGGGTTAATACAAATTCTCATACTTAATGCCAAACAATATAGATCCAGATCAGTTGGCTTCTGAAGAAGCCAACTGATCTGGATCTATGGTGTTTGCAAACACAGGGCATATCCGGGTTCAGCAGGACTAGGGTTTATAAGTAACCACAACATAGATCACGGTTTTCACTAACTTACATTTTTGCAGTTTTTACACACACCCCCCAAATTAATTTTAATATTTTTGTATTTTAATCTAATTTTGACCTGAAGGAGAAGAATTATCGGTATTTGGGGAATAGTTAACCTCTTTTAAGCAACAACTCTGTAGTTTTATTAAAGGACCCGTTTAATCCACAATAGGAGTCCCCTGAGTGAGGAACCACAATTTTTATGTTAAAAGTATCAAAAATAATTTTTGTTATGACTGCTTCAGCAAGCAGGAGCGACAAAGGGATCACTTTCCGGTGTCTTCGTTGGCGTCATTGTTGGCAACAACAATGTTTAGTCTGTGCGTTTAGCTGTCAACAACAATGCGTTTAGCTCCATTTCTCAAACACCAAGGCTTCTAAGCTAATGAAACTTAATACACTTATCCACTTTGATGACCCTGCCCACTGCCATCAACTGTTACTGGCTCAGTTGGCTGCGCCGTCCGACTGGAGACCAGGAGGTCACGGGCTCAACCCCCACCGAGGTCAGCAACATTCCTTCGTGGAGATTGATCATGAAATATTTTCTACGGTCATTCTCTCCCTTCCGCTGATTCAAGAAGGGCAGTTGTTAGTTTCTGGCGAAAGAATGTACACAATACTGGTTAACCGCTTAGAGGACTAAGCCTGCCCAGTAAATGTGGGGTTAGGTAAACTGACCGTGCTTGACATGACCCCATTGGGTTGACTGGGCCTTAAAACCTCAACACAAACAAACTGTGCGTTTAGCTCCATTTCTTGAACACAACGTGCATTCCCAACTTTGCCATTTGGTTAATTTCTTGTGTTGTTCATTTATTATGAAAATAAGCACTCTGGCACACTTATTTTTTCTCTCTGATGGTTAATCTTGGATCAGTAATCACCTGCAGATACATTTGAAGGATAAAAATTTTGAGAGGGATCTTAAGTAATAGCTCCAGCTGGATAAGGCACAATGTTTTAACCAAAAATTGTTGACATTTTTCTTATTTCTCCACACAAACATATGTTGTGGGTACTCATTAGAAGTGCTTCACAGAGTTGTTTCTAATGAGTATACCCACAGCATGTTTTCGTGGAGAAATAAGAAAAATATTTTCATGATAATCGCTCTTATCTAGAACTATGCAGAACATAGCTCAATATAAGAGGCAGTATCCGCATGATATTTTTCTAATTTTTCTAACCTATGTTGTGGGTACTCATTAGAAGCATCTCACTTTTGTTCATGAAAACATGCTGTGGGTACACATTAGAAGCACCTCATTGAGGTGCTTCTAATGAGTACCCACAATATGTTTTTGTGGAGAAATTTAAAAAAAAAAAAAAAAAAAAAGAGATCCTGAAACTCCCCACCCACCCCCTCTTATCTGGAACTATGATGGACAGAGCTCCTTGAAAACATGTGGGCTCTCATTAGAAGAGGCTCAGCCAGGTCCTTTTAATGAGTACCCACAGCATATGTTTTCATGGAGAAAAAGTGCTTCTAATGAGTGCCCACAAAAATATCAGTTCTTTTCAGTTGAAAAAAACAAGTGCCTTATCTGGAGCTGTGGGACTGAACAGGTTTTCTGTGAGAAATAAAACAAAAGTAAGAAGAACATAAATGAAAACTGTTTTATCTGATATAATGCCTTGTTGTACTGGCTAGTTTTATGACAGATCATGATGTGATCTACCAGATAATCTTTTGCTGCCAGTATAGTAACATTTCTTTTCCAGTTACCAATGTTCTGTTTTTGGGTGAATCATTGATGATGATGCCTCCCTTTAATCCATAAAGCATCGAAATTAACTCTTTCCCCCTAGTGGAGACTTTGGTCATCTGCCGATAACCTTTGCAAACAGTTTGGACCCAGATCAGGCCCGACAAAACGTCGGGCCTGATCTGGATCCAAACTGTTTGACACTGATGGTATTCTTCAACGATTTTTTTGAAAACTTGAATTTTAAAAAAAAAGTCCACAGATGACAAAAATCATCATGATATCATTATCGGATTTTTGATTAATGTACAGGTACAGGGGCAACATCCACATCAGTGGGCCCCCTTCCAGATGGCTGGCTTGCTGCACGCATGGCAGATTTCACACCAGATCTCCACATATTTCTATCATTGGGGTTGATAGCCGAGAGCTTCCACTCTCTGCAATCCCTCTCTGTCAAAAAAGCATGCAAAATTACCCAGCATGCTAAGAGTTAAATATCCTGTTTTTCCTAACTGTCACAGATTCGAGGGGTTTTAGGTAAATATTTTTCTTGTATCTCTCCTTGAAAACATGTATACTGTTTTTGATGAGTACCTGTGACCACATATATAAGAAAAATACAGTCGACTCTCGTTATCTCGAAATCCAAGGGACTTTATGAAACACTACGAGATATCCATACTTCGACATATCAGATTTGCGGAACTGAGGAAAACAATTAATCCAACAACCACCTTTAACAGAATGAATCTTTAATTTGACTCCCAAGTTAGAGATATATTGAACAATTTTTTGTTGAAATCACTAATATGTGTGTTTTACACAAACCACTATCTTTTTGTATGCAACCATTTCAAATCAGAAAGAAAGAACTTTTTAATGCCATATTTTTACAAATGTCCCAATATTATTAAATTCTAGGAACTGTTATCTACTGAAAATGAAAATCTTCTTATCAAACTATCTTGTTTTATTAAAATTATTATGAAGAAATTTTCGAATGCTAGCTAAGTTTTCCATAATTTATCATTACATATTCTTCTTGTCACTTTTTTTTTTTTTTTTTTGTTTTGTTTTGCAGTTTGCATCATATTAACAAGTCTATGTGATTAAGACCCTGATAAATCCCACTTTATATAGGAAGGAGAGGTGTTTGCTGGGGTATACATTATTTTCTAGTTTCTGCTCCGGACTTGGAGTGTAGCTGCTTGTTAGAACTGCCTAAATGAGGTGGTTCTGATGGGACCTGCGGTCTGTTTGGGGTGGGGATGGGAAGAATATCACCATTTTCTATCTGAAAGTCTTCATTTTTTAATGCCATAATAATGTGACTGTTTTGCATAGACGTGCTGGTGTGATGCTTCTGCTTCCTTTTCATTGTTGCATTTGCTCATGTTTATACATGTCTGTTTATTACATGCCTTTGTTTGTCTGTTTGTATACTATGCTCTTACGCCACCTGCGTGTGGCCTGAGTTTATTTTCAATAAAGTTGTGTTCTGTTCTGTTCTGATATATTGAAAATATTGTGGAAAAGAGAAGAAAATTTCTCCTCTTTTCCACAATATTTTGTTGCCTGTTGGTAGATTTCTGTGTTAAAACGGACCAGATTTTCACTTCGAGATAAGCGGTTATTCGAGATAAGCGAGTTTGAGATAATGAGAGTCGACTATATAAATATTTTTTTGGTGGAAAAAGAAAGTACATTATCTGGAACTATTTTAACCCATCCTAAATTTTGAATAAGTCTATTTGGCTACCTGTTGATATGTCTAAAAACTGCTGGATGAGTGGCAAACAATGTAAACCTTGATCAGAGGCTTTGTTCTGTCTACAGTAATTTACATTGCTTACTGCAAATTTTTTCTGGTATTTATGTAGAACTGAAATTGATCCAGTTGTCCAGGCTGGCCAAACTGCTAGATAGGGCTTATTATTTCCAACCCAAATGTTGCGATATTTCTCTTTTTCTGAACAAAAACGTATGTTGTGGGTACTCATTAGAAGCGCCTTGCCAAGGTGCTTCTAATGTGTACCACAACATAAGTTTTCATGTAGAGATAAGAAAAGTATTTATCTGGATACCCCTCTTATCTAGAGCTTTAACACTTTGCATGCTGGGTAAAAAATTCAGCAGACGACATTTTGAAATATTTTTCTTATTTTTCCTTGAAAATAGGATATGATACTTCAGAGACAATTTGCATGAAGTGTCATATCCTATTTTCTTGGAAAAAAAAAAAAAAAGAGAAAAAGATCAACAGTTTGTCCTTGGCTGAATCTGCCCCAAGTGTGGTAAGTTTTAATTTAATCCAGCACCTGTCCTTACAGAGCTTAATGACCCCTTTGACCCAGTCTTAATGTGCCCTATTGGGTCAGAGTGTAAGTAAGAGATAATATTGGACATCACTAATTGGGTAACAAGTAAATTGAAAGAATAATTGTATCCAGGCAGGTATATCCCATTAATGAAAGAGCCCATTATGATCAAAGCACCTGATAGTACAGTGAGTTCCCATATGTAGTTGCATTTAGATATTTTGTGCCTGTCTGAATTCAACCGGTATATATAAACCAAAATTTTAGGGGAAATTATTTTGACATGGTATTATTTGTCTTCCTTAATTCTCATTCACCATGAGCTACTTTTATAGAAAAAAATCCACTTGTGGGAGAAATGCTTATTAACTCTTTCCCTTCTAATAGTGACTTTTGTCATTCTGCTGATAACCTTTGCAAACAGTTTGGACCCAGATCAGGCCCGACAAAAAGTTCTTCAGAAGCCAACTGATCTGGATCTAGACTGTTTTCAAAGGCAGGACATTATCTGAGCTCAGCAGGACCAGGGTTAACCCATTTTAATTAGGAAACCCCAAAACGGGTAATTGGCAAACAGTGCAGACCCAGATCAGACACCACAGAATGCACTGTCTGATCAGGATCTAAACTTTTACATTAATTACAGGAATTTCTATAAAACATAGTAATAGTAAAAATGCTATTTGAAATGGACTTATCCAGAGAGTTGTGTTAGAAAAGTCCACAACGTAAATGGCGTACTTACATGTAGTTAGTAAAGGACTTGTTCAGATTTTAGGACAAGTATGGTGAGAATTAGGGATCTGATTACTTCAGAGAAATGTGGTAATATAAATTTCTGCAAGCAGGAACCTCATGCTTCATAAAAAGAGTCACAATAGACAAACATTAAAATAGAATGTAATACTTGGCAACTGCTGCAAGCACTGGGCGCACAGTAAATGCAGTGGTCAAAAGTGCTTGACAAAGGACCCTGATAACAGATGTACACAGTGCCAGGGAACTGCACATCCCTTGGATGGCAGACTACAGAGGGAAGTCAGGTTGGACCTGACAAGCTGGAAGTGGTAGCTTCCTTTTGCTACCTAGGAGACCTGATCTCAGCAGCCAGTGGCTGTGAACTTCCAACCACAACATGTGTGAAAACCACCTTGAAGAAGTTCAAGGAGCTGCTACCAGTTTTCTCTTCCTGCCACCTCTCTTTCAAGACACGTGGCTGTGTGTACAGCTCTTGTGTGCGGAGCGCAATGCTCCATGCCAGTGAGACATGACCATTGACAAAGCCAAACCTCCAACGTCTGCAGCGAAATGACAGGGCAATGATCAGACAGATCTGCAATGTCAAGCTGCAAGACATTGTCACCACCAGATCCAATGAGCTACTTGCGCAGCTTGGCATTGAGGAGCTGGACCTCATTCTGAAGGAGAGAAGGTTCCGTTGGTATGGACATGCAATGCTCCAGTGGTGCAGTCAAGACAGCCTTTGGCATACAGGTTGGTGGAAAGCATGGGCCTGGGAGACCCAAGATGACATGGAAGCAGCTGACAGAGAGGGATTGCAGAGAGTGGAAGCTCTTGGCTATCGACCCTCATGATAGACATATCTGGAGATCTGGTATGAGATCAGCCATGCGTGCAGCAAGCCAGCTACCTGGAAGGGAGCCCATTGATGTGGATGTTGCCCATGTACCTGCATGTAAATAAAAAATATGATGATGATGATGATGATGAATGCTTGTAGATATGAATATTAACCCATTGAAGACTGGAAACCCCTAAATGGGTAACTGGCAACAGTGCAGTCCCCCGGATCAGATGCCACAGAATATGACATCTGGTCAGGGTCTCCACTGTTTGCAAATAGCTCAACCATTTTTCTTAAGGAATGTCTACATCATATAGCCTAACATACCTTAGATTGAAAATTTATAAAGTTTGGGAGAGTTTATTCAGTCTTTAATGGGTGAATTATTTAGGCATATTCATACTGCAGTTGATAGCATGTCTGATTGCATGTTTGAATCCCAGCTCTGCCACATTACTTCCAAGGCGATTGATTATGAAATCATTTCTATAGTCATTTGCCCCCTTCCGCTGATTCAAGAGAGATAGTTGTCAGTTACTGGTGAAAGTATCTGCACAAGAACCACTTAGAGGACTATCCTGCCTACAAAAAGTGTGAGTAGATCAACTTAATAGTGTTGACTGGGCTGTAAAACTCAAACTACAACTCAAAATTTAGGCATATATTATATTTACTATTAACCCTTAAAATGCCATGAAAACCTGAATCGGAAAATATCGTCTGTTTTTGTCGTCTGCTGAATATTCTTGCAAACTTTTCAAACCTATTTTTGCATACAGGTAAACAGAGTGGACCCAGATCAGAAAGGAGCAGTCTGATCTGGGTCCACACTGTTTGCAGAAATGACTTTTAAAATCACAAGCAGATGAAAAAGCAGACGGCAATTGTTGTGATTGGCAGTTTAAGGGTTAATATTGGGACACCTGAACTCCCTACTAAACTACTTCTAAATTTGTATTACTACACTTTACTATCTGTTGATATGTCTACAAAATATGCTGGGTTAGTGGTTCTGATCAGATTGCATTTTGCTGTGTCAGATCTGGGTCTACTTTTTTGGCCAGGCCTATGTGATAATACTAAGTGTAAATATGGTATCAGTATCTTATCTGCAGATCTTAGCTTTTTTGTTTTATCGAAGTCTGCAAAAATAATTAAGTTAAGGCCTAGCAATTACAGTATAAAAAAACTCCCCTGCGGACACTTTGAAATATTTTTCATATTTTTTCCAGAAAATAGGCTTTTGACATTTCATGCAAATTGTTTTTTTTAACAGTTTGCAAGAAATGTCAAAGCCTGTTTTAGGAAAAATAAAAAAAAGTATTATCAATTTGTCATCTGCTGAATCAGCCCAGAGAGTGGTAAAGGTTAAAACATTTTACCTGGAGATGCAGTACCTGGAGGCTGGGTAACTCAATATAATGTTTGCCTGGTGTTAACAGTTGATAAATGGTTTAACCGGGTGGCATCTTTATAAACAACTATTTTGTATAAGAAATGCTGTAAATGGCATCAAAGCCCATGTAACCAAAGTACTGTTCAATGCAAATTTAATTTGAAACCAGCTCCTTTCAATGTTTGTTTGAGCTGAGGTTTAATGTTGCTGTCCACAGTCCTTTAGTCTTCTTGTGATAGTGTCTGGATGTGATGATGGGAATTCTGATGTCCTTTTATTGTGCCATCTCACTGCAGTATCACCCTGCAGACAAACTAACAATGATACTGTATCACCAGTTTGTTTGTGTTAAGTTTTTAAGGCCTAGTCAACCCATTGGGGTCATGTTGAGCATGGTCAGTTTACCTAAGCACAAATTTTCCTGGGTAGGATATCACTAGTAACATTGTAAGCAGTCTTATAGCTCTATTTCCCTCGACCTCGGTGGCTCTGTTGGATGCGCCGTCCGACTGGAGACGAGGAGGTCTCTGGTTCAACCCCCGCAGAGGTCGGTAACATTCTTTTGTGGAGATTGATCATGAAATATTTTCTACGGTCATTCTCTCCCTTCCGCTGATTCAAGAAGGGCAGTTGTCAGTTTCTGACGAAAGAATGTGTGCAATACTGGTTAACAGCTTAGAGGACTAAGCCTGCCTAGTAAACTCGTGGTTAGGTAAATTGACTGCTCGACATGACCCCATTGGGTTGACTGGGCCGTAAAACCTCAACACAAACAAAAGCTCTGTTTCCCAATGTTGAGTGCCAAGCAAAAGAGCAGCAAGTAACAATGTTATAATAATGTCCTGCTGAACCCGGATATACTCTGCCTTTGCAAACAGTGTAGATCCAGATCAGTTGGCTTCTGAAGAAGCCAACTGATCTGGATCTACACTGTTTGTGATTAAGTATGTGGATTTGAATCAACAATCTGGATCAAACAATCTAATTGGCTGACAATTAGAAGTGGGTGTGGCATCTTAATTTATTCAGCAGGACAAGGGTTAAATGTCAGAGGATCGATCTCATAGCCTCTAGATCTGAAGGCAGATGCTCTATCAACAGAGCCACTCAGACCAATGCAGTCCTTTCTGCACAATGAAAAGTCAAATTTTATGATTAAATGGATTGTCGAAATGTAGTTTGCTAAATCTGGTTGCAGTAAAATAAATTGTCGTCCCCAAAAAACCAGTAGAGCTAAAGGTTAATATTTAGTTTACAAGTACTGTTCTGATCATAGCATATCCTACAACCATTGTAACCATGGATATATAACCACGGAAGAATATTTGTCAATCATGGTTTTTGATTGAGTTGAGGTTTTACAACCCAAATCAACCCATTAGGGTCATGTGACATAAATTTCCAATCATTTCTAGAGGCCTGTAGAATTTCAGGCAACCATCACCATCAGAACTCTCAGTGCTTTGATTGTGTTTGGAACATGACTTCTGCACCTCCACTGTATTCTCTAATGTTTCTAACAACATTTGATCTTGTATATTAATAGAAGAAATCTAATCAGGAGGATGCCTAGAATTCCCTTTGATACCTTCTCAGTCTGTTTGTTTATTTTGTGAAAAATATAAATATACAACAGATACCTCGTTAAGGGGTAATATTTGGTGATAATTTTAGGATCCTTTTTGTTATTTTCTTATTAAAATATACATTGTGGGTACTCATTAGAATTGCCTCAGTGGGGCAGTTCTAATGAGTACTCATAATGTATGTTTTTATGGAGAAATGGAAAAAAATTATCATCCTTCTTAACAAGTCCTCAGAGATTGTATATATTACTGATTATATTGATAAAACTATTAATTATCTTGAAGAGAATTATTTTTGGGGGAAATGTTGAAATATAAGTGGTGTATGGGTGAGTGATGGTATAGTGATGATATGGTTTGGTAATAATTGGATTTAGATATATGTAAAGTCAATATAAGAACCACCTTCTCAAAGTTTCTGTATATTTGGATAGATATTGAACAAGAGCTGAATTATTTTGGATAGATATTGAACTTGAGCTGAATTATTTCGAAGTACAGTGTTTTTTACACCCACACCTTGGGTGTTTTGTGAAAAATTTTGTGTGATTTAGTGATATTTGTGAAAAATTAGATTATGTGCTACTATTGGGATAATGATTTTTGGATTTTGCATTAATCAATAATACCATATTGACCCTTAGTATTGGAACACCTTGAATCCTCACTGTACTTTTCCTAAAATTTGAAAGAGTCCATGCTACAATCTGTTGATGAGTCCAAAATATTGCTGGATGAGTTGCAAACAGTGTAGACCCTGATCACAACTTTCTGTGGTATCTGATCTGGGTTTACACTTTTTACACAGGTTTGTCTGTCCCAATATTTAGGTTTATTATAGTATACAATATTTAGAGATTTGAAAAAAAAAATGTGTTAAAATATCTGTTTGAGACTTATTCTTGTGTTGGTGATCTGATTCAAATAAGAACAAACCATATGCTTTTTGTGTGTGTGTGTGTGTGCGCATGCATGCATGCGTGCATGTGCGCGTGCATGTGTTAAGGCTGGCACAATTAATCGGATAACCGATTAATCGATCGATAAATTCCACAAAAGTGATTATCATCACTGATCTGCTAATCATCGATAATTTGATTTCTGTGGCTGTTACATTACAGTATTTATCCTAAGGATTCGGACACCTCAACCGTTTACCATAGGTGTTCTCAAATTTGAACAAGTATGATTTACTACTCAATATTGTGTCTAAAAGTAGATGGATGAGTGGCAAACAGTGTAGACCCTGATGAGATGCATTCTGCGGCATCTCATCTGGGTCTACAATGTTTGCTCAAGCCTAGCGGTCCAAATACATACGGTAAATTATAAAATATGGTAACAGTTGTTTTCAGACAGTAAACCAAAAAGGTAAGATTATGATCAAATCTTCAATGATTACTAATCGATTATCGACCAAAATGGCAGAACTGATAATCAGTTATCTTTTTAGCCCTGATTAGCCAGCCCTAGTGTGTGTGTGTGTGTGTGTATGTGTGTGTGTGTGTCTGTGTCTGTGTGTGTGTGTGTGTGTGTGGTGTCACACACACACACACACACACACACACACACACACACACACACACACACACACACACACACACACACACACACACAATGAACAAATACATATAAATGTTAAATATACTACTTATATTTAACTGAAGCTAAGGATTTTGTAGAAAACAACATTCTGAAAATACATTCTAATGGATCTAGGGCCTTTGTAACAGAAATAATTTTTCCTTTTATTTTGCTGTAAAATATATTTTTGGATCTAATTAGAATGGGTTAATTCCTTTAATTGACTCAGTACTGATAAAATCTGGTCAGATTCCAAAAGGTGTTTGTGTGAAGTAAAAACAAACCTGACCAAAACAGAAACCTTTGCAAACATTGTAGATCCAGATGAGACTGCTCATAATGAGTTTCTTCAGCGTCTATGCTGTTTGCTGTTAACCCATTGTAGTCGGGAGACCTGTAAAAGGGTAACTGGCAAAGGTAACGCAGAGTCTGATCAGGGTCTCCACTGTTTGCAAATGGTTTAGCCATTTTTCTCTAGAAATATGTAAATCTCATAGTCGGACGTACCTAAAATTGAAATTGGACTCTTCCAATATATAGTGTGGGAGAGTCTTTTCAGTATACAATGGGTTAATGGACATACATGCAAATTCAGACTGAAGAGCCTGCTTCAGAAACTCATTGATGAAGGGCATATCAGTCATAGGTCTAGATAAGGGAGGGTATCCGGTAAATATTTTTCTTATTTCTCTGCGAAAACATACGTTGTGGGTACTTGTTAGAAAAGCCTTGGCGAGGCGCTTCTAATGTTTTTGTGGAGAAATAAGAAAATTATCAATGCTTCTGGATTGAAAAAAGCGCCTTAATTAGTGCTATGATATCTGGAGCACTGTGTATAGATTTGAAAAAAAAAAAGGTGAGAGGAGTATTTAAACAGTTTTAACCCATGTCCTGCTGAATAAATTAAGATGCCATGCCCACTTCTAATTTTCAGCCAGTCAGATTACTTGATCTGGATTGTTGTTATAAAGTCACATGTTTACTGGCAACCAGTACAGATCCAGATTAGTTGACCAACTGATCTTGATCTGCACTTGTTTGCAAAGTCATATAGCATTTCCAGGTTCAGCAGGACAAGGGTTAAGTTGATTACTTCAGTTGAATTTTTCAGTGTATAAATGGAATTGGTTATAGGAAGCTTTGCAACTGGCTACACTGTGAGGTCCAGTTGAGTTCTTACAGCTCCAGATAACAGATAAGAGGAATATCTGGATAAATATTTGTCTTATTTCTCCATGAAAACATAATGTTGTGGGTTCTCATTAGAAGCATTTTGCAGAGGGCTTCACATTAACCCTTGTCCTGCTGAGCCTGGAAATACCCTGCCTTTGCAAACAGTGTAGATCCAGATCAGTTGGCTTCTGAAGAAGCCAACTGATCTGAATCTGCACTGTTTGTCATAAAGTATGTGAATTTGTATCAACAACCTGGATCAAGTAATCTGAATGGCGGAGAATTATAAGTGGGTGTGGCATCTTAATTTATTCAGCATGACAAGGGTTAATATCAGGATACAGTGTAAGGAAGAAAAAGTAGCCAGTTTTGCAAATGGTACAGTTTTTATATATACCCCAATAGCAAAATTTACATTAGTGCAGCCTGATCAGAATCTTTACTGGGTGCATTTTGGATCATAGCCAAGGATTCAAAGTTTCTTCATGCAGACAACATGTAAAAGACTGATCAGACTGCATGAATGTACAGGCTGATTTGAGTCTTCCTTAGACGCACATGTTTTCTTATGTTGGGGCTCATTTAAGGTTATACTGTATATACCTTATAGTATTGGGACACCTTATGGACTTACCACACTTGTCCTAAAATTTGAATTATTCCATTCTAGTACCTCTTGATGTCTAAAAATTCAGCCATATGTAATGCAAACAGTGTAGACCTGATCAGATGCCACATTCTGTGGCATCTGATCTGGGTCTACACTATTTGCAAAGGCCTGTCTGTCCCACTACATAGTTATTACAGAAATTTTAAACCTGTCAGAAATGATTATTGATAACCAAATTAGGAAAAGAGCCACTATGCCATGCAGGCAATAAAGAATGAGATCAACCTGCACGTCTTCGTTGCCGACCTTCAGAATCACTGAATATTGTAGAATACTGTATTCAACTTAATTACCGCACTGTGTGCTTAGGTTTTCCCCCTCATAATTATTGGGAAAACTTACAGTAAACTATCTTCCTAATAAGGGCACTCTTTAACCCTTGTCATGCTGAATAATTTAAGATGGCATGCCCACTTTTAATTTTCAGTCAATCAGATTGCCTGATCCAGATTGTTGCAATAAATTCACATACTTAATGGCAAACAGTGCAGATTCAGATCAGTTGGCTTCTTCAGAAGCCAACTGATCTGGATCTACACTGTTTGCAAAGGCAGAGTATATCTGGGTTCAGCAGGAAAAGGGTTAAAGAAAGATCAGCTGAGGACTTTATATAGAGCATATTCAATGGTGTTTTAATTATATGATTTTGTTTCTGATTTTCTTTATAAAAGTATATGTTGTTTGGTACTCACTTGAATTGCCTCAACTTGTTGAGGCAATTCAAATGAGTACCAACAACATATGCTTTTATGCAGGACCCCGTAGCCTAGTGGATAGAAGAGTTGACTCTTAATTCATTAGGTTTCTCACTGCTGTGGTTCAAGCCTCGCTTGTGTCACATGCGGGAAAGCCAAGTTCTGCTTACTGATGGTCAGGTGTTTTTTTTCCTGGGTTCTCCAGTTTTCTCCCATTCAATATAAGTGAAATATTCTTGAAAGGGCCGTACCCCCACCCCCTCCAAAAAAACAAAAAAAAAAACAAAACAAAAAAAAAAACATATTTATATATGATTTTATAAAGTAGATAAAAATACATAGGTTGTAATCTGAAGACTAAGATATTGCATGACTGTGTGCTTATAGGGGTATGTGGGTAATTAGGTTGAAAACGGTATATCAGGAAAACAGGAAAATACAAACTTAGGCCCTGAGAAGAGTGCAATCTGGGCATTCAGTGCCCCATTCCTAATGCCTTGTGTGTTATATAAAAGTGCGATTTTCAAGATTGATAAATCTCATTAACCTCAACTTCAGACCACTTTCAAGGCAATCTAATTTCAAATGTTTAGGTTTGAAGATGTTTTTTTCTGCATGTAGATTATGACTGTAATTATGGGATTGTCTGCATGCAGGGAAAATTGGGAGTAAATTGGTTCTGTAACCTTTGTCAGTTAGACAATTAGATTTTCTCTTATGCTTAATGTACCTGGTAATTTGTTACACATTCATCTGTATTAGATATTCAGTGGAGTTGTTAAGGTGTATTTGATGATAATTTTGAGAGGATTTTCTGAGTTCTCCATGAAAACATGTTTAGGTTACTCATTAGGTTACTCATTAGAAGCTCCTCATCAGGTGCATCTAATGAGTAGCCACGACATACCGTATTCAATTTATTTACCGCATATACCCCTATAAGCCCAGTCAAGCAATTCCGTATTCTTCGGATTACAGCTAGTGTACTTTTTGGCTACTTCTTTATAAAAGCATATGCTGTGGGTACTCATTTGAATTGCATCGACTTGTTGATGCAATTCAAATGAGTACCCACAACATATGCTTTTATAAAGAAATTCAGAAAAAAATGGCATAAACATCATCTAATAAGTTCTTTGCTGATCTTTTTTAAGTGTACCTTTTAGTAGGCAGATACATATTTTACCACAAGTGTTTTCCAGTAATTTTGAAAAACCTAAGCGCACAGTGCGGTAATTAGGTTGAATACGGTATGTTATTTTATGAAGAAATAAGAAAACTTATCCTATAATTGTTACCAAATACTCCCCATGGGTCCTCCTTAACAAGTCCTCAGGTACTGTTGTTTTCTTTTAAGAATTAAAAGCTTTCTAGCACAGGTCTTTAAAAACAAAAATCTAATGCATCTGTTGGATGGGACTAATAGTTGATCCTTTAGCTTCCTATTGGCTTACAATTTTGCCATCCAAATGTCACATTAAAGAGCTTCAAAAATGATAAATTAAATGATTAAACATGTGGTTAGGTAAACTGACCACGCTTGACATGACCCCATTGAGTTGACTGGGCTGTAAAACCTCAACACAAACAAACTATTCTGTGTAGACTGGCACTAGTCTTCACTGACAAAATATTTTTTTCTTATAATCTGTTTAATAATCCACTAAAATAAAACCAAAGTGTCAAGACTATAAAGGCTGGACTAGTGACCATCCTTTATAGTCATGATATTTTTTTGTTTTATTTTAATGGATTATCAAACAGGAATAGGAGAAACATATTTAGTCACTGGAGACTGGAGCCAGTCTATATTCTATTTTGTCACATGGGACTGCCAGATAAGAGAAGTTAAACCAGAAACTTGGCAGAAAATGTGCATTTGTTCATTGGTTGGACACAAATAGCGAAGTTTGATGAATTATCTCCCTTAGATTCTTAAGATAAAATCAAAAGGTGAACATGATTGGATGATTTTTTTTAAGACGTTGGATGATTTTTTTTTAAGACGCAGAACAACCAAGAATTCTAGGAGGATGTTTCAACCACAAAAATAGTGGATTGCAACACATGTTTTTGTGGAGAAATAAGAAAAATATGTATCTGGTTACCCCCACGTATCTGTAGCTGTGTTTGTACAGATTTACCATAAGCTTCAGGACAGTCATGCCTGTGCAAACAGTGTAGACCCAGATCAGATGCCACAGAATGTGGCATCTGATCTGGGCTTACACTGTTTGCCACTGATCTGGGCCTACGCTGTTTGCCACTCATCCAGCAATTTTTAGATTCATCAACAAGTAGTAGAATATGTTCAAATTTTAGAACAAGTACTGTAAGGTGTTAAGTTGTCCGAATACATAGGGTAAACAAGGTAGTTCATCCTGCACCTTCAGTAGATGTAATCATGTCAGCACGGATTTCACCATCTGTTTCATATGTAAATGAACATCATGATAGGAGAATATAGAATATGAATAGTTCTTCCAGACGATGACTGCTTGTCCTGTCAGTTAAAAGATCTTAACCCTTCTCTTGCTGAACATGACATGGCCTGTCTTAGCAAACAGTGCAGATCCAGATCAGTTGGCTTCTGAAGAAGCCAACTGATCTGGATCTGCACTGTTTGTCATTAAATATGTGAATTTCTATCAAAAGCCTGGATCAAGTAATCTGATTGGCTGGAAATCAGAAGTGGGCATGGCATCTTAATTTATTCAGCATGACAAGGGTTAAAAAGTTGAAAAAAAAAGTCAGAACTCTGTAACCTATAGCACTCTTTAGACAAAACTGAGCAGACAACATCAAGCAAAGGTAGCAGATAGCATTCTAATTTGTTTTTGTATTTTCAGAGAAAATCAGGCTAGACATTTCATGTGAATCGTCTGTCAAGACTGATTTTCTTTGAAAATAAAATAAAAAGAAAATTTCAAAGTTTCGTCTGCTGCAGTTGTGACTGGCACTTAAAGGGCTAAAAAAGACCTTGTGAGTGCTTATTGGTATTACCGTATTCAACCTAACTACTGCACATACCCATATAAGCGCACAGTCATGCAATTTATTTAAGTCTTCAGATTACAGCCCGTTAGCCTTTATCTGTTTCTTTGTAAAAACATGGTTGGTACTCATTTGAATTGCCTCGACTTGTCCAGGAAATTCAAAGGAGTACCAACACCATGCTCTTATGAATAAAATCATAAACAAAATGGCAAAAGCACCATTACATAGGCCCCTCATAATGTCCCTGCTGATTGTTCTTTAAATTGTGCCTTAGGTGGATATTTGATAGACTAGCTCCTAGACCTTGATGTCATGTTTTATCACTCCTTATTATAAGCTGATTCAAATTTATGTATGACAACTTATATAGCCAGTCTCTAATAGTTGGTCTCTAACATCAAGGTCGGATATCTCCAAGATATTTGCTGCTATCAAAGAGGTGAGGCAAGCAGTAAGTAGTAGATGGCCCTTAGTTCATTAAAAATTAATAATTATAACTGATTGATGAAAGTAATATTGATATCCGACTAGTAGCTAGTCAAGATATTTTACTACAAGTGTTTCTAGTAATTTTGAAAACCTGAGGGCACAGTGCAGTAATTACTGTCCTTTCGACATCTCTCAGAAAGATGTTTTTTGCTTGGCGTTTTATTCTAAATGAAAATATTTTGTTCTGATTGACCATACCTTATCAGAAACTATTTGTCTTTTCTGTTTCTGTGTTTTGTTCTTAAATACTTACAGTAAAATTAAATTTACGACCAAAAATTAGTCTGACCAATGCAATTTCTGTAGTAAAGTGATCTTTTGTTTAAAAAAATATTTTTTACGTTTTTTCGCTAAATTTAAATTATTGATCTTTCACAACAATGTTATGAAAATTTCAGAACAATTGATCAAGCAGAACTTGTAGAAAATTTGCTCCAAGTAACCTACCCTACAGATATCTGCATAATTTGCATTCATTTTTACTATGGGGAAAAGTGAAAATATTTGATTTTTTAAAAAGCAATGGCTAGAATAAAACTTTTTGTGCATAGGTACTTACAACAAATGGTTTTACATAAAATAATGACAAAAGTTTGCAAGTTTTCTTTTGTGTAAAGCCCCAAGCAAAAAACGACTTTCTGAAAGATGTTGAAAGCACAGTAGATGAATATGGTACTTCATGGAGACAATTCCAGTGTGTCTCCACAAGACATGTCTTGGTCACACCTGGTAATCTCGTAAGGGGTAGCTGCTGGTTATGCACTCAAAATCTTTACGCGAACTTCCGGCCATGACTTATGAGACATCCAAATGTCAATAAACCGGTAAGTTCTGATATATTGATTTTTCGTCAATTTCATAGACATATTTTGAAAAATTTGACAATGCTGTTCCCAGCAACTTTCATTTCTACATCGGAAAAGATGGTGTGGGCTTGGAAAAAATTTTCGATTTTTCAGAAAAAAAATTACGGCAATTTTTTTTATTTCAATTTCATCTGGAGATGGGTAGTCCAGATTCCTGTTTTGACTTCTTTTCCTGTGCAATATGAAGGTATTTTCAGCTATCTGGACAGTTTGAAATACTTATTCAACATATCAAATAAGACATACTGCAACCTACGTCTAAGTTGAAAAACATAGATGCTTTATTTCCCAAGCATTTGTTCAGGGGACTGAAATATTTGTGCCGAATATGAGGCCGACTATCCCTTACAGGGTAACCAGTGGCTACCCCTTACAAGATTACTAGGTGTGTCGGTGTAAAAATACAAATTGTCTGAATTATTGCCTTCTCATATTACCATATATTACCTGGACCTGAGGCCTATCTCACTTAAGATTTAGGGCAAATACGGTTCTTATTTACATTTTGAGACAGATTTAATTAACAGTAAAGAAAAATATTTTTTTTTGTTTACATAAAACATTAAGATCACCAAAGGAACTGTTTAGCCACTTCTCGAGTGTTTGCTAGACAAGATACTTCAGACAGGTGGCTATATTCAAAGACGCTTTCCATTATGTTGAATAGAAAAGAGTTTAATGAAAAAATTAGAGGATTTGTGAAATAATGTGTAGTGTCAGCTGCATGTTAACTTTTCTTCTTTGAATTTTGCTCATTTGGGTGAAAGGAAGAACCACTTAACCATCCTTAAGTCAGTTGACAGTATTTATTCTAATAAGGGCCCCAGGGGCACTGCAATTCAGAAGCCCTAAAAGTGATATTCTTAGATAAAATTTAGGTAAATATACGAATACTTCAATGTCTTAATGCCATTTTGTATGTTATTTACCATCTTTTTTCCCATAAAAAGTAAGAGGGGGCATGGGGGTGAGGCTTATGAGAGAGGGGGCATTCATTAGAATAAATAAGGTAAATATATTGCACCACAGATAGTAAATTGGATCTGTTCATAATTTAGGACAAGTATGGTAAGGAGTAGTGGTGTCTGATTGTGTAGGGTAAATATGACCTTGTGGCTGATCAGTTAGTGCTATTGACTTTGGATCACAAGGTCTCGGGTTTGAATCCCATTAGAGGCAGAATTAAACTCGAGACTATGGTGCATCATTGCTCAGAGCTTTTCATTACCCTATTTACTCTAATTAGTCAGACATCTCAACTCCTCACCATATTTGTTCTAAAATTTGAACTAGGACAATTTACTATCTGGTGTTGTGTTTAAAAATTGCTAAATGAGTGGCAAATAGTGTGGACCCTGGTAAGATGCAGCATTCTGTCTTCAACCCTTTGTCTGGATGTGACTTAAGGGGACTGGATACACTTGGTAGATTTTCTGCCATTTGGTACGAGGGAGACAATTTTTGTGACTTCCTGTTTGCTTTCCAACATACCGATCCCCTTCTGAAAATGGTCTAAGGGGAACAGATCCTTTCCTTTTAGAGTAGACCCCTTTTCAGCAGGGCAGAAAGTATATTAGTTCCCCAAAACCCTTGACATGCTGAATAAATTAAGATGCCATGCCCATTCCTAATTGTCGGCCAATCAGATTACTTGATCCAGGTTGTTGATAAAAATTCACACACTTAATGGCAAACAGCACAGATCCAGATCAGTTAGCTTCTTCAGAAGCCAACTGATCTGGATCTACACTGTTTGCAAAGGTAGGGCATATCCGGATTCAGCAGAACTCGAGTTAAATAATCTTGCAAGAGACCTCAAACACCATTATCATCAAATACAAGACCGTATTCAACCTAATTACAGCACTGTGTGCTTAAGTTTTTCAAAATTACTGGAAAAAAAAAATGCAGAAAAACATCTTAATAAGAAATATCTTAATAAGGGCACACTTTAAAGGAACATGAACAGAGGACTTCCTGAGGGACATAATTTTAATGATGCTTATCTGATATGTGTTCTGATTTTCTTTATAAAAGCATATATTGTGGGTACTCATTGAATTATATCAACAAGTTTATAAAAGCATATGTTATGGGTCGATGTTATGACAAGTCGATGCAATTCAAATGCGTACCTACAACCATATGCTATTACATGTATAAAGAGACTGCAATCTAAAGCCAACAAAATTGCTTGACTGTGTGCTTCTAGGGGTATGTGCAGTAATTAGGTGGAATATGGTAATTGACACAGTATTATGGTACATGTACTATGTGAAAAGGTACTTTTACATGTGACTTGGGTCAGTCACTTAAGGGTCCTTAAGATTACTGTATTAACAGTAAATGTTCAAACACCTTTACTCCTTTATTATTAATTTGTGTTTCTCCAAAAATTTGAGGAGAAAAAAAAAATCATTTGACTAGTGGTGATGTGTCTGAAATGGCGAAGATAGGACAAATAGTGCAATTCCTGATAAGCAATTTGATCTTGGTCTACACTGTTTGCTTAACCATTTAAGACAAATATAGGAGAAAATTTGTTCAAGGGTACATACGGTTCAATAATGTCATTGCTAGCCAGAGCACTAGATGAAGTTTTTTTCCTTTTCAAAAAGTGTTGATATTTTTCTTTTTTCTCTACAAAGACATATGTTGTGGGTACTCATTAGAAGCACCTCACTGAGGTGCTTCCAATGAGTACCCACAACATATGATTTTGTGGAGATATAAGGAAAATATATTTCTGGGTTAACTCTATAATTTAGAGTTCTTGTATGAGAAAAATCTGCTGTAAGTAATTTTGATAGAGCTGTATACTTTGTATAGTTATAATATTATATTTTATGATTTATGCATTAAGTGCTGCAATATTTTAAGAACTATCTTTCTTATGTTCAGAATTCTTTTATACGGCTTTTAGCTTTGAAATGTCAAAGGAATTATTGCCTATTTTAATGGGTGGTACTTTAAGGTACACAATTTATGACATAATCGTGAAAGTGATTGTAAAATTTGGGCAAAGTTTTATTTCGAAAATGACAGGAGAATAAGGTCATTTAGAGGATCGTTGTCTATGACGAGGCCAGCTTCTTCAGTGAAATCAGTTATATGACAAGTTAAATCTTCTGTGGCATAACCCTAAGTATTAGGGCAGATAGGCATTTGCAAACAGTGTAGACCCAGATCAGATGCCGCAGAATGCAGCATCTGATCAGGGTCTACACTGTTTGCCACTCATCCAGCAATATTCTAGACACATCAATAGGTATTAGAATGGACTATTTCAAATTTTAGGACAAATATGGTAAGTAGATAAGGTGTCCCAATACTTAGGGTAAATATGGCGTATCATTGTATACCATATTTATGCTAAATGTTCGGACACCTTAACACTTAATTAGCCATATTGTTAAAATTTGAACAAATCCAGTGAGTTGGCTTAAACCTGGTTGATGTGTCTAAAGTGCTGGTTGAGTGGCATTAATAGTGTAGACCCTGATTAGACTCACTTTATGGCATCTGACTGGGGTCTACATTGTTTGCTCAGGCTAGCCTGTTCAGATACATTGAGTCAATGCAGTATATCATTCATCAGAGAATTTGGGAATGAAATACACATCAACCTCTTTATAACACGGTTCATTAGAACACGGTTTTGGATATTACACGGTCCAAAGATGGATCCCCAAAATGTATAGATTATATAGAAAAATGACCATAAATGGTCATTTTTCTATATAATCTTTACATTTTTGTTTGAATATAACACGGTTGTTTAACTAACACGGTTTATGCTTTGGACCCCAACAACAGTGTTATAAAGAGGTTGTGGTGTAGATATAAATTTATTTCTCTGCCAAAAGCTGTGGGATCTGGATTAATCTCATAAGAAAAAATATTAATATTTTTGTTGCCAGAAAAACAATTCATCAAAAGCACTGATTGATGAAAATTGTGTGGAGCAAAAATAGGCTTACCAAAAAATGCGTATGCTAGGAGTTCCACCCCTGTATCCACAGCCTGATTAGGGTCTTCTTTTGTAAGTAAATTCTGATTTATCTTCTGGTAAACAGTAAGACCCTGATCAGACTGCACAGACTGTTCAAAATGTGCTAAATTCTTTTTTTTTAAGTGAAGAGCCATAGCTCTAGATAAGATGCTTTTTATTTTTCAACAAAAATATTGATATTTTTCTTATTTCTCCATGGAAACATACATTATGGATACTCATTAGAATTGTCTCAGTGAGATGAGTCCAAATTCGTACCCACAATGCAGGGATTACCCTGGAAAATTTTGGAGAGGGGCCGAAGGCCCCTCTCCAAAATTTGGAAGGGCCATTTGGCCGGGGGTGTGGGGGCCGCCCAGGCCCCCACTGGGGTCCAGGGGCAACGCCCCGGTAGGGGGTCCAGGGGGGCGGAGCCCCCCGGCCGAAAACGAAATTTAGCATTTTCACATGTCCTAAACCTGCTCTCCTGAAACCAATTTTTGTTAATTTTTCAAAAGCTTTTAAGCTGATTTGGAGGACAGTTGAGCTAGTCTGGCCCAAACATCAAGATTTATAATGATAACTTGTCAAATTTCATTTTTGAATACATTCATGATTCTCAAAGAGCATGTTTATAGGGTCTTATAAAGCCTTATAGGGTCTTTTGAGGAAACCCTGCAAAACCTCTCCTGAAACCACTTGTTTGTGAATTACACAAAAGCTTGCTTTGGATGACAATTGAGCAATTTTAGGGTCTTTTGAGTACCTGCAGCAACTGGGCATTTTTAGTCTGTGTCAGATCGGTATTAATGCCGTTGTTTGTTTGTTTTTTGATGAAGAAGCCATCGAGTTTTTGTTGCTTCGCACTGGAAGCCATTTTGATAGTTGAGATGAATACCGCGAGTATAACGGATACCGATTGGATGTTTCAGCAACAATAAACCAATAGAAACGATTGGCACAACTTACCGGGATAGACGCTTCCGAGTCGAACCGAACCGAACCAAAAAACGTATCCAGCCTTTTCCGGGCGCACCGATGATTTTCTTTCGCGGCATCGAAATTTTCGGTGCGTCAATTCGGCGCACTGCAGAAATTTCGCTGCGGCAATGGAAAATAAATAGCGTCATTGGCGCAAGGGCGCGGTCTAAAGTGATCCCTGACAATGTATTTTTTTTTTTGAGAAATAAAAAAAAAAATATATATATTTATTTGGATACCAGTCTTATCTAGAGCTAAGATTATAGCTCGTATGAAAAGACTTGATAGCTACAGATTAGAGGGGGTATCCACATTATATTTTTCTTATTTCTTGACAAAAGCATATGTTGTGGGTATCCATTAGAAGCGCCTCGAGGCGCTTCTAATGAGTACCCACAACATATGTTTTTGTCGAGAAATAAGAAAACTATCAACACTTTTCCATTGAAAAAAGCATCTTGACTTGTGCTATGGACTTGTTGATTATTTTAACAGATGTGATATAGCTTTCTATAAGCTTTCTATAATTTGTTGAAAATAGTATAAATTTATGTCAGTTGGAAAGAGATGTGGAGCATAATCTTGAAGAAAGTGAAATGTAGCAGTGATTTAAGTGAATTGCAAGATTACCATTTCTTATCAGATGCTTTGGATAAGTGAGAAACACAAGAAAATGTGCATTTTATTGCTGTTTTAAATTTGTTAATGACAGAAAAAATAAGTTGAATAAAAAGTAAATGAAAAACAACAAGAACAACATAGAGTTTACATTTAAAGGAGAGAAATAAATAGAAGGGACTGTGCATTACACATAATTTGAGAAAATTAATACTGTTATAACTGTAAGTATTGGGACAGACAGATTCTGAGCAAACAGTGCAGACCCAGATCAGATGCCTCATTCTGCGGCATCTGATCAGGGTCTAGACTGTTTGTCGCTCATCTGGCAGTTTGTAGACATACCAGCAGGTGGTAAAATGGCCTTGTTCAAATTTGAGGACAAGTATGGTAAGGTGTCCCAATATTTAACATAACTATGGTATGTAAGTCTAAAAGTTGATGGGGAAAATAAGGAGACATACAGGATAGCAGATTGAAAGTGAAATTGTTATTGTGTGAATGATAATGAGTGACTATGATGACAGCAGTTTGTCAAGTGATCGTGAGGGTTCTTTATCGCCCAGTAATGGTCCCACATCCCCTGGGGAGGCATTTAGGGACCTGAGGCTACGGAAAAGCTGTGGAGAGATTCTGCTGTCAAGGTACCAGAAGGTAAGGTTATATTTTAGATCAGGACTTGATAGATTGGGTTGTTCTTTCTTTCTATTTGTACTATAGTTGGTTGTATTTGACCATTATTTTTGAAGGATGGACTGCGTGGACTAACACAGTACTTGTTTATTAGAGCTAGCTTTTTGTTCCAGCAGTTATATTTTGAAAGGTCTTTCCCATGATTATATCGTATCCCTATGAATGCTGAAAGGACTGAAATGTTATTGATGGGACCTAAGTTTTCTGAACTCATATTTGAAGGATTTATAATTCTAATGATTCTCAGAACCTGTATATTACCATATTTTACCTAAATGTCGGGTTATCAAAATTAATATATTTTCTTTTGTCTGCATGAAAACATGTTATTATTGAGCCTAAGCCTTGAAAAATTATCCCAAATGATCACCTTACCTGGCTCTTTGTTAAGATGATGTGTTTTTCATCTATAGCGCTGTTTGTAAAATAATCTCTCTTAAATTTTTAATGAAAATGATATTCAAAACGGAGCTTGTGATAAGCAAGTTTTAAGGCTTACTATTTAACTTATTTCTCTATTAATTCATATTTTGTAAGATCTCATTAGACTGATCCCAGTGAGATGATTTTAGTAAGAAGCTAAAAAGTAGAGCTTCATTTAACAGGAAAACAAATAATAACTGATATTTTTTATTTCTGAAATAACACTAGAGCCCTGTCAAGGTTGTAATTAAAGAAGTTTTGGAAGTTTTAAACGATGAGAAAAGCACTATGACACACTAAAAAGGGACCTAAAAGTGTATATGTGAAAACAATCAAAAACAAATTCAGGTTAATTTGTGTATTAGCACGGTCTGATCTGGACCTTTTCTGTTTGTCTGGATGGACCCTGGATACTCTACTGGCCAAAAGTAAAGTCCCTGATCAGACCACCCAGTTGTTAACGCTATGGCCTAATGCTGTTTGCCTGTGCATTAATGTTTTGCATGCTGGGTTAAAGTTTCAGCAGACTCGTTTTGAAATGTATTTCTTATTTTTCCCAGAAAGCAGGCATTGACATTTCATGCAAATTGTCTCCAATTTGCATGAAATGTCAAACCTGTTTTCTGTGAAAATAAGAAAAAAAGGTACATGATAGTAACGTTGACGTCTGCTGAATTAGCCAGATAGTGGTAAAGGTTAAGAGATCGTTTTTGAGCATTGCAGCTCAAATTCAGTAAATGTATACATCGTGATGTAAGCGTGTTATTGGAAGTAGTGAAATAATGAGTGATAAGGTTAAAACAAACATGGTCCCCTGTGATCCCCAGGAGGATGGTGTTTTACCCATCGAAGGACCACAAACACCGGAAGAAGTGTTTAGACATGTGAGATTTAGGATGTCCCTGGGAGAGATTCTGCTGTCAAGGTACAAGTCGGTAAGATGACAAGATGATATTATACAAAGTTCAGTGTTTACATCCCATCAATGGCATTTCAGCCATTTGGAGTGCAGAGGTTGTTTATAGCCTATTTTACCATTTGAGCTATAGAGCTGAAAAAATAATTGATAATCAGTCTTGCCATTGTGACTGATAATCGATTAGTAATCACTAAAGATTAGGTTATAATTTTACCTGTCTGTCTGAGCATGACTCTTAAACATGTTATACTGTACGTATTTGGCCAGACGGGCCTGAGCAAACAGTGTAGACCCAGATGAGACCCCACAGAATGCAGCATCTCATCAGTGTCTACACTGTTTGCCACTCATTCAGCTGTTTAGACAAATGTTGGGTAGTAAATTGTACTTGTTCAAATTTTAGATAAAATCTGGTAAGGAGTTAAGGTGACCGAATACCCTGGGTAAATACGGTAAAGTAACAGACACAGAAATCAAATGATCGATTATTAGCAAATCTGTAACAATAATCATTTTTGTGGAAT
Organism: Anodontia alba; assembly: GCA_964016985.1. Taxonomy (NCBI): domain Eukaryota; kingdom Metazoa; phylum Mollusca; class Bivalvia; order Lucinida; family Lucinidae; genus Anodontia; species Anodontia alba. The sequence continues at coordinate 38,343,927 of OZ024830.1, forward strand.
TTATCAATCAATTAATTTATTATCCGATTAATTGTGCCAGCCTTACTAACACCTTCTTAGCTTGCCTGTATGAAAGTACAGGCAGAACTATAGTTGTCACCACGGTGTTGGCATTGGTTAAAGTATTTAAAAGGCTGTATCTCCTGAACCTCTGTATTGAAGTTACGACCATACATGCCCTGATGTTAGATACCGGTCTAAAGGTCTATGTTATACCATCCAGACCCATGTCAGAGACCTTGAGGTCAAAATCATGAACATAGACAAAATTTATGTTAAAGTTTTTGGTTGAAAGACAAAATTTATGTTAAAGTTTTTGGTTAAAGATGATCTATAAAGTTTTTAGAGGCAAAGCGTAATTCAGCCAAGCAACCGTATCCTTAGACTGGCTCCAATCTCCAGTGATTAAATATTTTTCTTATAATCTTGTTTGATAATCCACTAAAATAAAACCATAAATAATATCATGACTTTAAAGACTGGGCCCAGTTGTTCAAAGCGTCGTTAGCTTAACGAGCTCGTTTAGGGTCATTTCTTTAACTGTTTTAGTGGATTCAATATACAATATTCTGAAATTTTTTGTTGAAAAAATGTGAGTAGCTTTTGCACTGCAAAAGCTACTCACATTTTTTCAGCAAAAAATTTCAGCATATTCGCGTATCACTCGATGTAAATTTTAACGAATCGTTAACTAACGACGTCGTTAGCTTTGAACAACTGGGCCCTGGTCACTAGTGACCAGCCTTTATAGTCATGATATTATTTTGGTTTTATTTAGTGGATTATCAACAGGATTATAAGAAAAAAAATAGTCACTGGAGACTACAGTCATTCTACCCTGTCCTTCAGGACAGCTCTTATTGAAAATATGCTCAGCAAAGTTAGGGTGGTGGTGGTAAGGACAAGCTGTACTCGCAACAGGTGGTGAGGGGGTCATGTTAATACATTATTTCTTCTGTTTATGGATTCTTGTTTGCTTTTCCTTCAATCCTCCTCTAATAATTTCTCTCCTTACTCTCTTCTACGAGCTCTTCTGCCCCTTTTCTGCCATTCTGTGGGAGACAACACAAAATGATCCACAGGGATTGAAGTGTCATTGAACAAGAACTCAGTCAGTCGTGCAGTGTGTTTGCCCATCATCTTTCTCTGATTTCTGTTTTTACCAATTTATATGCACAAATGTGTACAGCTTCCTGCAAGAGGGATCATCAGAAACGGTGTAGAACGTAACACTGCTTTTCTTCATGACCCACTTGTAGAACCTTTATTACGGTAAATGTCCTAAAAATTAGAACACTAAAGCGTCTGACAAAATGACATATGCAAACAGTGTGGACCCTGATCAGACTGCTCCTTCAGGAGCATTCTGATCAGGGTCTACACTGTTTGCCATTCCACTAAATATTTAAAGAAACTGCTGCATAAAAAGCAATAATTAAGCCAAAAGAGTATGGAATAAAGTGTTCGAAATTTTAGGAAATTTACTGTACTTATAACAGTGTGGGGAATCTGCGTGACCAAATGACCAGGTACTACACGGTGTTTGTTACTATTTTAAGCGCACTATTCTGCAATCTGGTCTATTTCTCGAGAACATTGGAAGAATGTTTTTGCTGTCAAACTGGGCTACCGGGACAATGTAGATGAATTTTGACGAAAAACATTCTCTGAATGTTCTTGAGAATCAGACCAGATTGCAGAATAGCGCTTACACCACCAGAAAGAGCTTGATTTTTCGTGTACTCTGCACGTTATTTGAAAAAATTCCATCAGGAATAAATTAAAATATTCTAAACAATCCTAATGCGGAGCTAAAAATAGTAACAAACTCCATGCACTTCGTCATTTGGTCACGTGGATCCCCCACACTGTATAAGTTCATTCAGTTTTTAACTGATTATTACTAAATGGACATTACATGGAATTTAGTAAACAATGCTGGTCTATATTAAGGATCACAAAAATGGAATCTTTGTGTTATATGTGGGAGAAACCTCTAATAAAGTGAACATGCATTCAGGGGAAAGATATTTGTGGGAAGCTTTTGCGAGGATTAATGGGTCATGATTTCCTCAAATAAGAATAGATAGGGATTCCCACAGGTTGGGTAAATTAAAAAATAACAACTGTAGAAAAATTTTGATCTCAGAGACAATGGAAAAAAGTTCAGAGTTCAAAGTTTTGCATTATCAATAACAAAGGGGACATATATTAACCTTTACCACTCTCTGGGCAAATTCAGCAGACAACAAATTGATATTTTTCTTTTTTTTTTTTTTTTTTTCAAAACCTATTTTCTGGGGGAAAAATAGAAAAACACTTCAAAATGTCATCTGCTGAAATTTTTCCCTAGAGTGCACAGTGTTAAAATCACAAGTTACTGTAAATAACCCTAGAAGTATTGTTCTGAAATCATTGTTAACCTACCCACTTCTGAGTTTTTTAAGGTGGACTTTTCCATCTTTGTATTTTGATACATCTGTTATTGCAAACAGGGATAGGAGAAAAAAAATCATCAACAGCACAGCAAACAATGTAGATCCAGATGAGATGGCTCATTATGAGCCATCTCATCTGGATCTACACTGTTGGAAAGGTATTTGTCTGCAGGGCTGAAAGAGTTAATGTATACTTTTAGTATTGTAGGTTCAAAACGGATCATGTTCCAGTTAGAGCCATTGCCCTGTGTTGTTCTTTCGGGGAATGGATACACTTTCAGGGGAGACAACACTGTCAGAATGGTTTACCTCCCTTCTGAAAACCTACCCTAAAAGGAAATAATTTGATCCCAAGGAGAGCAAATTCTTTTCTTTTAGTTTATAGACCCCTTTCAGAAGGGTCTCAGTTTGCAGGAAAGCAAACAGGAAACCACAGAAGTTATCTCTATTGTACAAAATGGCAGGAAAACTATCTAGAACCTGGAGTAGCACAAAATCAAAATCTAAAATCTACTTTTCAGTCTTGATAAAATACAATCTTATACATGTATAATTAGTGATTTTTTTTTTTTTTTCTGATTTTTTTTTCTTTTGAGAAAATAGGGTCACAATATTTCAATAGAATTGATAGCATGAAACTGTTAATCCCATTACAGACTGTTTTGCTTGAAATGTCAAGCCCTATTTTCAGTGAAAAAAAAAGCTATTGTTAAAAAAAAAAAAAAAAATCAAGGTATTTTAAGGGGGAATAACAAGTACTGGCTTAATGAGAAAAATACCAACACTTCTAGAATTGTCTCCCTTATATAGTCTTGGTTTTGCTTCTTGGTGACAAGTTGACAATCACTGTATCAACTCCAAGTATTAGGACTGATGGGCCTCAGCAAATAATGCAGACCCAGATCAGACACTACAGAACATCTGATCAGTATCCACACTTCTTGCCAGCCCAGCATTTTTTTTTTTTGTCACATTAATAGGTAGGAAATTATTTATTTCTTCAAATTTAGATAACTTTAGAGGGGCAAGGCGTTAAAGTGTCCTAATATCTAGGGTAAATACAGTATCTGTTTATGTTTTTATTTTTCAACATGGCCTGTTTCAATTTGTAATAGGATATTTAAGTGTCGTTGCTCTGCTGGTACATAGACAGTCACTGAATCAGCTGAGGTTGATCTTCTGTCAGTACATGTATCAAGTATCCGATATTGCTGATTAGAAATATGGCAGTGGTTTTGACAGTTACACTATCTTTAACCCATAAACGCTATTCGTAACTGAAGCAGACAACATTTTTATTTTTTGGTATTTGTCAGAGAAAATAAGGCTTGGAATTTCATGTAAATTATCTGCCAGGCAATCAAGCTACTGTGCTTTCGACATCCTTCGGAAAGACGTTTTTTATTCAGCATTTTATTCTGAATGGAAAATTATTTTGTGATTGACAATATCTTATCAGAGACCATTTGTCATTTCTGTTTGTGTGCGAGCTGCAAAGTCGTATGGCCAAAAATGGGTCTGACCTATGTAATTTCTGTAGCAAATGGGATTTTTGTTATTTTTTAAAAATTTATCAGAAAGAATTTTTTTTTTGCTTTTCTTCACTGTTTTAAACAATTGATGTTCAATAACAACACTGTGAAAATTTCAGAAGTTAAAAACTTGCATCCAAACTACCTAACCTATTGATTTTTGCATATTTTGCAATCATTTTTACCAGGGGAGAAAAAAGAAGAAAATATTCGATTTCTTTAAAACCAATGACTGGAATAAATTTTTTATAAATAGGTACTCATGACAAATGCTTTTGCATTTAAGCATGATAAAAGTTTGCAAATTTACTTCTGTGTAAAGTGCCAGACAAAAAACAATTTTCTAAAAGATGGCAAAAGGAGAGTAGGTAGATGATTCACAAGAAATATCAAGTCTTATTTTCTCTGAAAAAGGATAAAAAAAAAATAGAATATTGTCTGCTGCAAAATTGTTTAGCACTTAAAGGATGTAATTAATAACGTCTCAATCTTGAATACCAGTAGGTTAAATTTTTATTTGAAGAACAGAATCGCATGGGTACCCATCTGTTGATGGAGAGCTTTGAATGTGTGCGCAGTGTATTGTATATTGGTGTAAACATGAATGCGTTAAGGCAGCTTCAGAGTTCTTCAGATTCATGTCATGTCCTTGATCTTTCTTCTTCCTAGATGGATAAAACCTGGTGATGGGACAAAGTTTTAGTTAATCCCCATAGACTCCATAATTATAAGGCACCTTTTTCAATCAAAAAGTACTGACATACCGTATTCGATCTAATTACCGCACATACCCCTATAAGCGCACAGTCAAGCAATTCCGTACTCTTCGGATTACAGCTAGTGTACTGTTTGGCTACTTCTTTATAAAGGCATATGCTGTGGGTACCCATTTGAATTGCATCGACTTGTCGATGCAATTCAAATGAGTACCCACAACATATGCTTTTATAAAGAAATTCAGAAAAAAAATGGCATAAACATCATCTAATAAGTTCTTTGCTGATCTTTTTTAAGTGTACCTTTTAGTAGGCAGATACATATTCTACGGTATTTTTCTTATTTCTCTAGAAAAACAATGTTGTGGGATACTAATTACTGTGCTTTCGGCATCTTTCAGAAAGTCGTTTTTTGCTTGGCGCTTTACACAGAAAAAGTAAATTTACAAACTTTTGTCATGATTTAATGCAAAACCATTTGTCGTAACTACCTATGCACAAAAAGTTTTATTGTAGTCATTGGTTTTTAAAAAAATCAAATATTTTCACTTTTTCCCATAGTAAAAAATGAATGCAAATTATGCAGAAATCTGTAGGGTAGGTAACTTGGAGGCAGATTTTCAACTAGTTCGGCTTGTTCATTTTTTCTGAAATTTTCACAATATTTTTGTGAAACATCAATAATTAAAATTCAGCGATGAAAAATAAAAAATATTTTCTTAGACAAAAAATCCCCAAAAGCACTTTACTATAGAAATTGCATAGGTCAGACCAATTTTTGGCCGTAAATTTAATTTTACTGTAAATATTTGAGAACAACACAGAAACAGAAACGACAAATGGTTTCTGATAAGATATGGACAATCAGAACAAAGTATTTTCATTTAAAATAAAACGCCAAACAAAAAACGTCTTTCCGAGAGATGTCGAAAGGACATTAGAAGCATCTCTGCAAGGTGCTTCTAATGAGTATCCACTACATATGTTTTCATGGAGAAATAAGAAAACTGTTATTTTGAGCTATCTTCCAGGCCAAGAATGCTCAGATTAGTCATAATAGGTGCAGTAATATTGACAGCAATGACAGAAACTTGATTGATAGATCAGGTTAGTAACTGACAATAATTAGCCCTATCAAAGAAAAAGGTGTCTGCCAACATATGCTCACACTGTTGTCCTAGATTAGGAAGCAATTTTAATGGCGCATTGTCACTGGGGGCATTTGCTGCGGCTCAATTTTATAATTCTACAGTATTCAATTGTTCTGTATTCTGTGAGTGGAAAATGAATGCCCCGATTAGACTGTTCAGATGAACAGGGAGATCTAAGATAAGCCATCTGCTGTATGCATATACCTCCAAAACAGATTTCAGCTGGCACACAAGAAAAAGGGACCTTACAGTTTTCCAGTTTGTGGTTCTTCAAATGCACATGCGCAGCGTCCCCTATTTGGGCAACATAGATGTTTTGCTCTGAAGTTTCCTCAAGGTCTCTACTATATGTCTGCAAACAGCAAAGGCTCAGGCAAGACTGCGCTTATGCGCAGGCTTGCCTGAGCCTTTGCTGGTCGCCTGTGTGATAAGTACTCTTTTCCTATGTGCTGGCTCATTTTAACATGGGGTGATTTGTATGGTCCGTGAGTGGTGAAGCCTTGTTGGGTCAGTCTACATGTACTTGTTGATGATGGATCATAGTGCTTCTTTTATATCGGCGGTTCGTTGAACTTTACTTTCTTAATAATTATATTCATTTTCCTCTAGCTATCTTACTTCTCTTACATTGTTCTCTGATTTACAGTTTGCAAGTCATCTAACTAGCAATTTGTAGATACTTCAGTAGGTGGTAAAATTGACTTGTTCAAATTTAAGTCAAGTGTTTTTAAAAACAAATTTGGAAAAATGTGATTTTGCATTTTTTTTGTGTCGAAATTTAACCCCAAAATGTCAGATTATAGCTAAAATGCTGGATTTTAATTTTATATTGTCTTTCTGTGAACCCTAATAGTCTGCGACATTAATCCTAAATCAGGCCTGTTAGAGTGGGTACCCATACTTGAGAAGCCATTACTCCCTTGATTTTGCCTCGATTTCGATGGCATTTTCACTCGTACTTTGCCGATCTTGTATGGCCATTTTACCGGAAAAGTAACAATCACATGACTGGAGAAGTAACAATCACATGACTTCCAGTCACCTGACAGTCACATGGCAAATGGGAACAGTTTAAGACACTAAAACAAAAAACAAAAAAAAAAAAAAGTTACAAGAGACACTTTAGCGCTTACTGTGTACAATTCAGAAAGAAATGGGTGACAATATGTAGGTTCTATTGTTATTTAAAGCATTTTCATAACAAAACCAAGTTAATACACCATTGTGATGCAAATGACCCTCATGGGTTGATGCGTCGTTAACCTGAACTCATCATCATCTAATCTAATATTATTTCCACTTCTTCCTCACTGGAAATGATTTAGGTGTTGTAGGTGTTTTTTCCAGAAAAACCATGATAAAACTGATGAAGTGAGTGCCAAAATTGCCGACAGCTTGAAATTTGGTGTACTCTTTCTTTGTTAGCATGGGTTAAATCCAGCCTCTGCCTTTCTAATGAAGAACTGCGTGTTTGTATGAAAGTAGGTTCCATCCTGTAAGGGAGCACTTGCTCTAAGTGGTTACATCTGGTATATAGTAAGTAAATGATAGGCTTTAGAGTTGGCATACACCTCCAAAACGAGTTCAGATGTCCCAGTATTTAGGATAAATACAACTAGAATTTGTTGAGGTTCTTGATATATGGAGTATTTTAACCTCTATTTTTTATCGCACCTGCTTGTAGCAGGGTGCGATATAGGCGTCCAATTTTCCGTCCGTCCGTCCGTCAGTCCGTCCGTCTGTCAACATTTATGTCGAAGTTCGACATTTATGTCAAAGTTAGTATTCTAATCAACTACAAGACTAAACAACCATCAGACCTTGCATTAAACATCTCCCTAACCTCCTGACTTTGGGACATAGGTGTCTAATTTTTTCCGTTCGTCTGTCCGTTTGTCCATACGTCTGTCATCATTTATGTCGAAGTTCGACATTTATGTCAAAGTTAGTATTCTAATCAACTACAAGACTAAACAACCATCAAACCTTGCATGAAACATCTCCCTGACCTCCACACTTTGCGACATAGGTGCCCACTTTTCCATTCGTCTGTCTGTTTGTCTGTCTGTCTGTCCGTCTGTTAACAGTTCTGTTATGTCGAAGTTCGACATTTATGTCAAAGTTAGTATTCTAATCAACTACAAGACTAAACAACCATCAAACCTTGTATGAAACATCTCCCTGAACTCCTGACTTTGCGACATAGGTGCCCACTTTTCCATTCGTCTGTTTGTTCGTCCGTCTGTCTGTCTGTTAAAAGTTCTGTTATGTCGAAGTTTGACATTTACGTCAAAGTTAGTATTCTAATCAACTACGATTCTACAAAAACCATCACACCTTGCGTGACACATCTGCCTGACCTCCAGACTTGGCAGGTACATTGACCCAGTGACCTTGACCTATATTTTGCGCTCCATTGACTTTGACATAATTTAAGTTGTTGTTCCAGATCTTCTCAACGTACAACTACCAAATCTTGCGTAGTGCTTCTCCTAGATGTACTGACTCGGCAGGTACCATGACCCAGTGACCTTGACCTATATTTTGCGCTCCAGTGACTTCGACACATTTTGCGTCGACGTTCGATATCTCAACTATAAGGCCTACAACCATCAAACCTTGCAAAGTGTTTCTTCTCAATGTACTGACTCAGCAGATACCTTGACCTGGTGACCTTGACCTATATTTTGGCTGCAGTGACTTTGACATAATTTACGTCAACTTTCCAGATCTCCTTAAGTGTAAGACCTCTAGCCACCAAACCTTGCATAGTGCCTCTCCTAGATGTACTGACTTGGCAGGTATCTTGACCCGGTGACCTTGACCTACATTTTGCCCTTCAGTGCCTTTTACACATTTTACGTCGATGTTCAATATCTCCTCAACTATAAGGCCTACAACCATCAAACCTCGCGTAGTGCTTCTCTTCAATGTACGGACTCTGCAGGTACCTTGACTGGGTGACCTTGACCTATATTTTGCGCTTCATTGACTTTTACACTTTTTACGTCGCCCTTCCATATGTCCTCAACTGTAAGGCCTTCAACCACCAAATCTTATATAATGCTACTTCTCGCTGTACTGACTTGGCAGGTACCTTGACCTAGTGGCCTTGACCTATATTTTGCACACTAGTGACTTCGACACATTTTATGTTGATGTTTGGTATCTCCTCAAATATAAGACCTACAACCACTAAACCTTGCATAGTGCTTTACCTCATTGCACTGGTTTGGCAGGTACCTTGACCTGGTGACCTTGACCTATATTTGACACATTTTACGTTTATGTTTGATAACTCCCCAACTATAAGGCCTACAACCACCATACCTTGCATAGTGCTTCTCCTTGATGTACAGAATTAGCAGGTACCTTGACCCATGACCTTGACCTATATATCACGCTCCAGTGACTTTTACACATTTTACATCGATGTTCCATTATCATTGGGCTGTATGATACGAAAAGTCAGTGCTGAAGATATAGCCATTAGAGGGAATGGCACTGGCCTGGAATATATGTGCCCCACTAGGCACTTTGTCTACATTTTTTTTTAACCCAGTTTTCTAACTAAGCACTGCTAAGAATGAAATAAACTTATTTAATAACCACATTTTGATTGTGGCTCCTGTGACTTTTGCCCCGGCAGGTGCGATGACGCCTTCCGCGGATTTCTTGTTCTCTTTTTTTTTTTTTTTTCTGTAATACGTGATTTTGTTACTCATTAGAATTAAGCACTTCACTGAGGTATTTTAAATGTATTAGCAAAAATATATATTTTGATGGGAAAATAAGAAAATTTAGAACTTTTTACCCCGAAAAGTATGATTTGTTCAGACATCATTCATGTTTGATTTTGTAGTGAGATTTAAAGACAGTTAACACTTGCTATTGGCAAATTCTTTATACAACAAATTGATAATATTTTTCCCAGAAACCAGGCTTTGACATTTCCCTAGGAGACAGTTTGCATGAGACGTCAAAGCCTGTTTTTTGGGGAAAATGAGAAAAATACTTCAAAATGTTATCTGCTGAAATTTTTACCTAGCTTGCAAAGTGTTAAATTAAATATGGGTGACTTCCTGTATTGTATCAGATATGATTATCAGTCACATCTATGAGAAACTTTTTAACCCTTAAAGTGCCAAGCAAAATTTGTAGCAGACAACATTCTAAAATTTGTATTTTTTATTTTTCAGAGAAAACAAGTCTTGATATTTCATGTGAATCTCCTGCTTGGCAGATGATTCACATGAAATGTCAAGACTTTTTTTCTTCTGAAAATAAAAAAAATCAAAATTGTCATCTGCTTTAGTTGTGATTGGCGCTTTAAGGGTGAATTCTTGTCTGATGGGTGTCCATAGCTATAGATTGGGCACTTTTTTTTTTTTTCAGCCGAAAAATACTTCTATTTTACTTATTGCTCAATGAAACATATGTTCTGGGTACTCATTAGAAGTGCCTCAATGAGGCACTTCTAATGAGTATACCCCAACATTCGTTTTCAGGGCAAAATAAGAAAATATGTTGATACCCCTTCTCATCTGATGGGTATCATTGTATGTCATTGTCATTCAATTAGGTTCATTCATAAATTAAGTGTGTTACTAACAAATGATACTTCTCATATTTACCCATATGAATTTAGATTTACCCATATAGATTTAGATTAGTTTCTGAGCAGACGGTACCTAAGACGTAATATGGTATTTACCTTCAGTATTTCGGCAGGTTAATGCATTGCCAAGCTCAGAAATGCAGTTGGTAGTGCATCCGATGGCCAGGGATTGCAAGTAATTACAAGATGGTTTTGGATAGAAGATGGTTTAAAGATGGAGCCCTGAATTGTTGCATCCAAACAAAAATGTATAGATTATATAGAAAAAACAACCATTTTGTTTAACCAACTCGGTTTTTGCTTTGGATCCCAGCAGTAGTGTGATAAAGAGGTTGTTGTGTACCCAGTATTTCCTGAATTTTGAATAATGCAGGTCCTGCTGAATAAATTAAGATGCCACTCCCATTTTTATGCTCCCCGAAGAATTTCGGGGGAGCATATAGTCGCCGCTTCGTCCGTGCGTCCGTGCGTCCGTGTGTCCGTGCGTCCGTGCGTCCGTGCGTCCGTGTGTCCGTGCGTCCGTCCCGCTCTTGTCCACGCAAATTCTCGGAAACTGCTTGTCGGATTTCAATGAAACTTCATGGGAATATTAAGTATCAAAGGTGGATGCGCATATCACCTGCGTGTTCTGGTTCGATGATTTTTCCAAGAGTTATTGCCCTTTGATGAGTTCTGCATGAATATATAGGGTACTGTTCGTGTCCACGTGAATTCTCGGAAACTACTAGTCGGATTTCATTGAAACTTCATGGGAATATTAAGTATGGAAGGTGGATGTGCATATCACCTGCGTGTTCTGGTTCGATGATTTTTCCAAGAGTTATTGCCCTTTGATGAGTTCTGCATGAATATATAGGGTACTGTTCGTGTCCACGCAAATTCTTAGCAAATACTGGCAGAAATTCAACGAAATTTTAATGGAATCTTAAGCAGCAATAGGGGATGCGCATATTGTTCAATCTTTCTGGTTAGATGATTTGTCACAGAGTCATGCTACTTTGTTTAAAGCTGCAGTGTAAGGTCACTGGCTATTTTTAGAAAAGAATTTGTCAACACTCTAGTGCCTACATTTATTGATGGATTTTGATATAACTTCAAACAAATGTTGGGTATGATAATATCTTGAGCATGTTTGACATTCAGGGTCCTGGGCTCAAGGTCAAGGTCACTGTGGCTATTTTTAGAAAAACTTTGTTTTTGCTCTAGTGCCTAGATTTATTGATGGATTTTAATATAATTTCACAAAAATGTTGAGTATGATAACATCTCAAGCAATTTCAATTTCCAGTGTCCTGGGCTCAATGTCAAGGTCACTGCAGCTTTTAAATATCTTGAGCATGTTCGACATTCACCTGCGTGTTCTGGTTCGATGATTTTTCCAAGAGTTATTGCCCTTTGATGAGTTCTGCATGAATATATAGGGTACTGTTCGTGTCCACGCAAATTCTTAGCAAATACTGGCAGAAATTCAACGAAATTTTAATGGAATCTTAAGCAGCAATAGGGGATGCGCATATTGTTCAATCTTTCTGGTTAGATGATTTGTCACAGAGTCATGCTACTTTGTTTAAAGCTGCAGTGTAAGGTCACTGGCTATTTTTAGAAAAGAATTTGTCAACACTCTAGTGCCTACATTTATTGATGGATTTTGATATAACTTCAAACAAATGTTGGGTATGATAATATCTTGAGCATGTTTGACATTCAGGGTCCTGGGCTCAAGGTCAAGGTCACTGTGGCTATTTTTAGAAAAACTTTGTTTTTGCTCTAGTGCCTAGATTTATTCCTTTCATTTATTCCAACTTTTATGTTGCTGATGTTTGTATGACAGTGCCTTCAGGCAAGCTTATCTGTCCACCAACAGGTTTTGTGATACTCCATTTTGAAGTACAGTGAGTATACACAGTATACCGCTCTTTATCTAGGATAATGTTTCCTGTTCCGACTATTGCATGTTCGGGGAGCATCCATCGGTTTCACCGATATTCTTGTTAATTTTCAGCCAATCAGATTATTTGATCCTGACTGTTGATATAAATTCACATACTTAATGGCAAACAGTGTAGATCCAGATCAGTTGGCTTCAGAAGCCAACTGATCTGGATCTACACTGATTGCAAAGGCAGGGTATATCCGGGTTCAGCCAGACTAGGGTTAAATAATGCAGGTCCTGATCAAAAATGCTCCTTTCAGGTTAGTTGGGTGGAGGCAAGTCTAATGAGTACCAACAATATATGGTTTTATAAAGAAAATAGGAAAAACTAATGAATAAGCATCATTAAATAATCCTCTCACGAAGTCCTCTGCTGAGCTTTAAAGTGTGCCCTTAGTAGGTATATATTTTACTACACATTTTTCAAGTAGTTTTGAAAAATTTAAGCACACAATGCGATAATTAGGTCGAATATGGTAAGAATAATACAGTATAGTATAAATTTGGTTTCAAATTAAGTTATACATGTCGTGTGCGTTAGTCTTTCACAAAGAGAGTCTGTAACAGATACTGAAATAATCAAACTACTACCGGTACCCTTTTCTTTGTGTGACTGTTGTTACTTAATAGTTTCTTCCTAGCTGCACTGAGTCACTTTCAAACATGCTCTATTATGCGTAACATGCAGATGCTTATTTCTGTGGGTGCGTTTCAGCTGATTTTCTTTTGAAAATAATTTGTGGTTTTCCTTTTCTGTGCATTTCTATGTTTATGTGAACATGCAAATTTTGAATTCCCATACCATTGATGAAGATTTTAACCTTGCTGCAAAGTGGGCATTAAGTTTTACCATCTGTCTTTACATTCTTTCTTCTGTCTGTCTTAGTTGTGTTACATACAGTAAAGATTCTAATAAATGCCCATGCACTAATAAACACCCATCCCCCAATCTGGGCCTGAAAATCGGTAATTTTTTTTATAATTTTGCTCAGAAATTGTAGCCTCTAATAAACGCCCATCAGTCAATTTAGAAAAAATATTGCTACTACCTCATGCAATTAGTTTCCGAATCTACTATCTAACCCTTCTCTTGATGAACATGACATGCCCTGTCTTAGCAAACATTGTAGATCCAGATCAGTTGGCTTCTGAAGAAGCCATCTGATCTGGGTCTGCACTATTTGCCATTCAGTATTTGAATTTGTATCAATAACCTGGATCAAGTAATCTGAATGGATGAAAATTAGAAGTGGGCGTGGCATCTTAATTTATTCAGCATGACAAGGGTTACTAATCAAACAAATAAGTCCCTTTTCCTCTCTTGGTCCAAATAAAGGATATGAATATGGGATTTTTAGTCCTCTGCCAGGTACTAGGATTGTCCTAGAGATTCTGACACGTCTTCTGTAATGCTACTCTGTACTTAACCCTTCTCTTGCTGGAAAAAAAATGAATCAGGCCTGTAAGAGGGGGTACCTCTACTTGAGAAGTCATTACCCCAAGAATTTTACCTCGATTTTCATGAAATTTTCACGTATAATTTGCCGATCCTAGGTGGCCATTTTACCGGAGAAAGGATGGTCACGTGACTAGAAAGTCACGTGACAGTCATGTGTAAACCGGGAACCGTTTAAGACACTTAAAAAAAAAAATTACAAGAGACCAGCGCCTACTGTGTACTATTGCGAATGAAACGAGTGACATACATAGGTTCTACTGTTATTCCTACTTCTTCCTCACTGGAAATGATTCAGGTGTTATGGGCTTTTTTTCCAGAAAAGCCTGATCAATTTGTTGAAGTGAGTGCTGAAGTTAATGGCAGCTTGAAATTTGGTATTCTCGGTCTTTTTTAGTGTGGGTAAAATCCAGCACCTGACTATCTAATGAAAAGTGGCATGTTTGTATGAAAGTAGGTTCACTCCTGTATGAGAACACTTGCTCTGAATGGTTGCATGTGGTATATTGTAAGTATGACAGGCTTTTGAGTTGGCAGACCCCTCCAGCACGACTATTGTCGCGAACGGCAAGATAAGGGTTAAGATGTCTGTTGTAATGATGTAATGTATATACTTCCATTTGCAATATCAGTATGGCTGCCATCGGAGGAAAACTTGAATATTTTGATTTTTTCCAACTGTTATCAAACACTGTAGCCTTTAATAAATGCCCACCTCCCTCTTCATGAAAGATAATGATTCTAATAAATGCCCAGGCGATAATTAGAAGTTTTAACGGTATCTTCTAAACTGTTTGAGGGAGCATCACCAGACACTGTTGGATTATTAGCTCAGCTCACCTGAGCATTAAATTTATGCTCAAGGCGAACCGTTTTGATAGGCCAGTTGATTATGATTATGTCCCCCACTACCAAAGCGGGGTTGGGGGGGGGGGGGGGGGGGACATATTGTTTTTGGGACGGATCCCGTTGGCGTCGGCTGTAGAAATGTAGATCAGGACGAGATGACGTGTCGCATACAAGATTGACAACTCTGGCTTTCTTACTTTTGTAGTTATCATTCTTTGTTTTATTTGAAAAAGATTTCATGTAACGTGAATACCCTTTGGAATATTTCGATGGCAATTGGCAGGATTTTTCTTATATGCCTATAGATAATAAATAACCATACACTTTGCAGACACTCCGGAATTTGAGATAGTTTACAGGAATCATTGAGATATTTTAAAGGAATTGTCACTTGGTCAACCTTGATAAAAAAAAAAAAAAATAAAAAAATAAATAATAATAATGATAAAATGAAATTGCTTGGCATAAAATAGGGTAAAGAAAAATGGTGGCGCTAATGGGTGGGGCTAGTTTTCTGCATATGTCCATATAGAAATTGCCATTAATACAAGACCAGGTGACTAGCTTGGCCCTTTTGTTTTTATAAATCATTTGTGTGGAGATTCTAGTTTGATACACAAGCAGGCTACAGGTTATAGCATATCTTAAGTAAAACGGGTACAAATTGTTAATGTAAACACTTGTTAAAAATTTTTGTTGACAAAGTGTCTCTTTACATGCAAACTTCACCCTAGTCCTGCTGAACCCGGATATACACTGCCTTTGCAAACAGTGTAGATCCAGATCAGTTGGCTTCTGAAGAAGCCAACTGATCTGGCTCTGCACAGTTTGCTGTTAAGTATGTGAATTTATAGCAACAATTCGGATTAAGTAATCTGATTGGCTGAAGTAGGCGTGGCTTCTTAATTTATTCAGCAGGACATGGGTTAAGTTTACAGGTCGGCCACATCCAGCAAAAGGGACTTTCAGACATGGTGACCACCAAAGGCCCAAGTCATCCAACACACTTTAAGTTCAGTCAGGGTCTTCCTTTATAATAACCTGTGCTTTTTTTATCTTTTAAATAAAGAACTTTTTTTAAGCACAGCACTGAGCAGATGTGCAGGCTGATCAAGCTCCTTAGTGATCATATTTTGATTTTCCCTAGAACTCTTGGTACACTGAAGGCAAATTCAGCAGACATCAATAAGGTGTGATATTTTTCTTATTTTTCATGGAAAAACAGGGCCTGATATTTCATGTGAATTGTCTCCTACAATTCACATTAAATATCCAGCCATTTTTTTCTGGGAAGGAAAGAAAAATATTTTAAACTGTCACCTGCTGATATTTTGGTTCAGCGTACAAGGAGTTATCAAGCTTACAGATGGGTGTGTCTAGCAGGTCTCCAGATATACCTATATAAATTGAATACCGGTATTCTAATATATATATATAGGCAAATATGATTTTAACAGGATAGTAGGGTCTTGTTTGAATCATCTCAGTTCTAACAAGATCCCAGGACATTAAGTTTTGTAGAGAAATAGGAAAGTTATTAACATTTTTTAATATTTACTTAACATTGATGACAATTTGATCCCATTTTCTTATTTTTCCATAAAAAAGAGGGTTGGACCTTTTATGCAGTTGCCTCTTAAGAAGAATTTCTATGAAATGTCCAATCCTATTTTTTTGTGAAAAATAGTACATGTACAAATATTTCAAAATGTCCTACTGAAATTTTTACTCAGCATGCAAAGCGTTGACTCACGTATAACAGTTTAACTTACCTGGAACCCAGGTGTGATATTAATATTTTACCATTAACCTGTTAACGACGGTGCAGAACTGAAATAGCTGCAATCAAAATTTTCAGATGATTTTATTTTTCTGTGAACATTTATAGATTGATTTAACTGTGAAAGCTTGAACTTCTTTGGGATGGTTTAAATGGAATAAATATCCACATTACTATTTATGAAAAAAGAATGAAAATATAATTAATACCTATATGTTGTGTGCAAATTATGCCAAGAGCACACTAAACTTGATGGTCATACAATCTCAGGTTGTATCCTAACCATAGTAAATTTTCTGTTGAAAAAGTTAAGTGGATGTTAGGTGAATATTTGGATAGTTTGAAATTTATAATTGAAAAATAAATGTTCTCATAACGAGGTGAAAATAGTTTATATTGAAGAAAGGAAATACTGTGCAGACTTTTGAATTATTTTTTCTTGGATGACTATAAGTTGAATTTAACTCTTTCCCCGCTAGTGGCGTGGACTTTTGTCGTCTACTGATAACCTTTGCAAACAGTTTAGACCCAGATCAGGCTTGATGAAATGTTGGGTCTGATCTGGATCCAAACTGTTTGACAGGGACTCTGATGGTATTCCTGAAAGATATTTTCGAAAAAAAATTTTTAATAAAAATCCACAGATGACAAAAAGGCATGGAAATTGCCCAGCATGCAAAGAGTTAACATGTCTGTGTTAGGACAGATGCTTCATGCAGAATTTATCTTATTAAGAAAAATGATATACACATTCAAGGGAGATAAATTTGTCAGATGTTTTTGCCTCCCTTCTGAAAAGGGGTCTACTCTAAAAGGAAAGAATTTGCTCCAAAGGGGAGCATATGAGTCTGGAAAATTGTGGAGTGTCTTAATAAGTATCTGCAATCTGGAAATTGTGGAGTGTCATTGTACTTGTGGTTATAGTCTGGAAACATATAGTGGAGACTGTCTTGCTAATTAATGTAGTCTTAATTGTATTTGGGGAGTGTCCATATAGGCCCTGGAAATTAAAGAGTGTCTTGCTACCTGTAGTATTTGGAAATTATAGTATTTTTAGTACCTGTACTGTCTGAAAGGTTTGGAATCTTCATATTCTGGAAATTATGGAGTGTCTTGTTAATGTAATCTGGAAATTTTGTAGTTTATTGGTAATGTAATCTGGATATTGTGGATTGTCTTGGTGCTTGTTGTCTGGAAATTGTGAAGTACTTTGGTACTTGTAGTCTGGAAATTATGGAGTGTCTTGGTACTTATAGTTTGGAAATAGTTGCATGTCTTGGCACTTGTAGTCTGGAAATTGTGCATTATCTTGGTAATGTAATCTGGATTTTTGTGGAATGTGTTGGTACTTGTAGTTTGGAAATTGTGGCATTTCTTTGTACTTGTAGTCTGGAAATTGCTGGCTGTCTTGGTATTTGTAGTCTGGAAATTGCAGAGTACTTGGTAATGTAATCTGGAAATTGTGGGGTATCTTGGTAATGTAATCTGGAAATTGTGGAGTGTCTGGAAATTGTTGAGTATCTTGGTAATGCAATCTGGAAATTGTGGAATATCTTGGTAATGTAGACGGGAAATAGTGGACTGATTGTCTTGGTATCTGTAATGAATTTAAATATTTAGTAGACAACATGTTTAAAGTATGTTTACAGTTGCTGTGGACAAAAGTATGAGAGTTTGGTATATCATTCAGATCTTCTACAATCTCATTAAGAAAAATGGATATACTCATTCAAGGGCGATAACTTTGTCAGATGTTTTTGCCTTCCTTCTGAAAAGGGGTCTACTCTAAATGGCAAATGTCTTAATGTCACTAATTGCTTTTTTTTCTGGGGAAAAAAGAAGAAAAAATAAAGCAACAAAGTAATTGTTAAGGACGAGACAATAATTCTCTTTATACAGTGATTTTCTCCAGATTGAGGCACTTCTAATGAGTACCCATAACATACGAGGGTGAGTCAATAAGTAACCAGCCTACCCCATTTCCGATGGACCGAGACTGTCACGATTTTCATGCTTCGTTTCAATATATGTTTTATACATGGGTACAAAATTGCACGCGTATCGAGTCATTCTTTAATAAGATATTGAATGTCAAACATGGCTAGTGATGCAAAGGCATGCTTTTCATCTAAAGTTGAGTGCCGTGCTGTAATTCGGTACTTGTATATAAAAAGTAAAACAGGCAAGGAAATACACGCCGAGTTAGCCAATGTTTATGGGTTTTCTGCACCATCTAATGCTCAGGTTAAAGTCTGGGTAGGGGAATTCAAACTTGGTAGAACGTCTTTAGAAGATGAAGCCAGGTCTGGACGCCCACTGGATGCCACCGACGAAGAAATGTGTAAGAAAGTTCGGGGTCTGGTATACTCTGATAGGTGAATTCAGGTGGAAGAAATAGCGTTAGGCATTTCACATGGTAGGGTTTCAACAATCTTACATGATCGTTTAGGTATGTGCAATCTAACAGCCCGTTGGGTCCCCAAATCCCTTAGTGATGAGCAAATGGCAACCAGAGCATCAGTATGCAGTGCCTTGTAGAAGCGTCTTGGATCAAAAGATGATTTTCTTTTGCGTCTGGTGACTGTAGATGAGACTTGGGTTCATTATTATGAGCCAGAGAATAAAGCTCAGAGTCGTCAGTGGGTAGGGCCTGGGTCCCCGAGGCCAAAGAAGTTCAAGACGCAACCATCTGCTGGCAAGGTGATGGCCACAGTATTTTGGAACGCAAAAGGCGTTATTATGTTGGACTTTTTACCCAAGAGAAGTACAATAACTGGAGTGTACTATGTAAACTCGTTAGACCAGCTGAGAACCGCCATCCGTGAAAAAAAACGAGGTAAACTCTCTAAAGGTGTTTTGCTGCAACAGGAATACGCGAGAGTCCACACTTGCAAAGTTGCAATGGATGCTGTAGAGCGATACGGGTATGAATTAATATCACATCCTTCCTATTTGCCTGACCTAGCTCCTAGCGACTTCTTCCTATTCCCAAACTTGAAAAAAGATATCCGTGGACTTCATTTCCGGTCTGATGAAGAAGTCATGACGGCAGTTGAGGAATGGGTCAATGGAAAGGACCCTGACTTTTTCAGTGTCGGGCTGATGACACTTGGAACACCGTTGGTCTAAGTGCATCACACTAGAGGGCAATTACATCGAAAAAGAAGAGGTGGATCTCAACCGGAAATAAGTTAGGCTGGTTACTTATTGACTCACCCTCGTATGATAAGAAACTTATCCCAAAATTGTCACTAAGTTCTCCTTTACTCCACTGCAGAAACAACAAACTTTTGTTACCTGGCCATTTGCCTAGAGAGTGCTTAAGGTATTTTATGGTGTGAATCATCCTGTTTACCATATGAGGAAATGTTGGCAGTAAATGTTTCTTCCACCTAATTAAACTGTTCTAATGCCTTAACACGTAAGTGTCATACTGGACTTTGAATTTTATCACTCAGGGTTATGTGTTGACTTTTCAGCAATGCAAATAAAGTGAATGGCTCTCAAAGATGTGACATTTTTTTTGTGTTTATCAAGGTACGATTCAGTTATTCCAGGATTATATGAGTGTGTGTGTGTGTATGTGTGTGTATGTGTGTGTACACATGTGCTTGCATGGGTAACGTGCATGCATGTGTGTCTAAATACTTTCTACTCCTACTTCCGCTGTTTCAAGAAGGGCAGTTGTCAGTTACTGGTAAAAGTATGGTACAAGGTACTGGCTAACCACTCAGAGGACTAAGCCTACCCAGGAAAAGTGTGAGAAGGTTAACTGACTGGCTTGATATATGCCCATAACAGTGTTGACTGGGCTGTAATTTTGTCATTTAATTCTAATGTTACTAAATATACATCATTATGAAGGAAACAAAAGTTGCATCAAACACAACATGCTTATGATTGTCACAACTATTTAGTAAATGATCACCGCATTAATCCGCCTATAAGACGATTCGTTTATAAGACGGGGGCTGTTTTTGGCCCTTCCCAGGCAGGATTTTGCTTTTACTTAATTATAAGACGGGTTAAAAAAAGTCGCCTGTCGGAGATATTCCCTGCCACTCAGAAATTCCTAAAGTACAATTTAAAAAACTTCGAACACCACTTACAAGCATGCATACCGTATTTAACTGTGTATAACACGCACCTTATTTACCCAGAAAATGTTTACAAAAATCCGATGTGTATTATTTATAGGAACACCAAAATCGGGACAGAAATCGCCAAGATAATCGGTCGCGAAAACTCATGACATTCACGATCGCCCGGTAAAAATGCGAAATAGAATGATTGCTATATTCATGATTTTTTTATACCTATCTCGCCCATACCATGGTTCTGTCAGATCAAAACAAGCAACTCCATCTGATTTGCAGTAATTTGATATCCTTTTCATGTCCATGCTCTTTTGTTTACGCTTTTTTATTTTGCTGATCATGTGATCTCTTCAAAGGGAAACTACTCAAACAGGCATATGCATATGAATCTGTATTGATTACCGGACTTTGACAAGTCTCACACCGTAACTTGAATAAATCAGCCTCCACAACTGATTTATTGTAGTCAAAATAGGAAATAAATTTGGTAGAACATAAATATTGGCACAAACGATCATACATTGAAAAAAATAAAAAAGTATTTAATTTTTTGCAATTATTAAAATTATTGATAATAAACAAAACCAACTGGGCTTTTGAGGTAGGTAGATCGGTCATTTGCATTTTATCTTTTATTTTCTTACCATATGTTTATCTTTTTTTTTTTTTTTTTTTTTTTTTTTTTTTTAACTTTTCTTCCAACTTACCAAAAAAATTGTTTGAAATAAACAATGTTTATGATAAAGAAAAAAAAAAAAAACAAAAAAACTACCAGTATACATCTGTGCACTTAATTGGTTAATTGGCAGTCAGAATGACAACTAGTCGACTTTAGTTGTTGTTTGCATTGCCCTGAGGCACTGAGTTGATAATTTCACGTCTCAGTTAATAAAGTGACACAAAGTGACACAAAGAAGGTGTTAATTATGAGAACACAAAAGAAATAACTACATTTTTATTGTCATAGCATCTGCAGTGGGGAAGCAAAGAACTGCCTACACTACATCAAGTTGCCTGAGGCCCATGGTAACAGAGCTGCACAATGAAAAATCAGTTAGCATTATCGTAAATTCGGCCTGTTTCTACTCTAAACCTTCCGAATTCGGCCATTTTCAACTCAATCCTAGTGAAATTTGACACACTTAGTATCTGGTAACTTAGTAAATAATGCACGGATAAATTCTTTATGTTTTACATAGGAACATCTTTTTTTTTATTTTAAAACTATTTAGCAAATATTCAGTGCGTGTTATACACGGGTGCGAGTAATACACAGAAAAATTCGGTACTTCACCTAAAAAATTACCTTGCTGCTATTTCTATCAAGGGACGAAGGTAAACATTATATCCTTCTACCGGTTTCGAAGATCGGCATTTTCCGTGACCACGTGGCACCACCGGACTTTGCCGAAAATACCGATATGGCCAAAGACCTCGATTATAAGACGGGTCTGGATTTTTGGGGGCTATTTTTTTGGAAAAATCCCCGTCTTATAGGCGGATTAATACGGTACCCATTATAGACTGAATAGACTCCCCCACACTATATATTTGAAGAGTCCAGTTTCAGTTTTAGGTACATCCCGCTTTGAGATTTAGATATTCTTAAAGAAAAATGGCTAAACTTTTGCAAACAGTGAAGACCCTGATCAGACGTTGCATTCTGTAGCGTCTGATCTGGGTCTGTACTGTTTGCCAATTACCCTTTTACGGGTCTCCCGACTACAATGGGTTAAGAGGAATTTATCCACGGGCAAGGGAGACAAGTCTGTCAAATTTGTTTTTTCCCACTTCTGAAAAGGTGTCTACTCTAAAAGGAAAGAATTTGGAGCAAATTCTTTCCTTTTAGAGTAGACCCCTTTTCAGAAGGGGCTTGGTGCATAGGAAACCAAACAAAGTCAAGAGTTGTCTCCCTTGCAGAAATGGTGGAAAATGTACCAAGTCTCCTTAACCTGGTTGTTGGGCTGTAAATAGCAGTTGTTGGCTGCCATAGTATGATTATTATAAAACAGATCACTCAAGCATACAGACTAAACATATACAGTTATGATTAATATCCGATCAGATAGTAGTTGACAGGTCTGACACCTAAAGACTTAGTTGTAATATTAGCCTGTAAACAATCACAGTGATACAGATAAGAAGCATTCTGGAAATAGAGTTATTGCCTAATATCTTCTTAAAAAAAGCTTACATTGTCGGCTACGCATCAAATTGCATCAAGATAGTTCTCATGTATATGCATTAGTAGTTTGCACAGGTACACAACATTTTCATGAAATTGAAACAGTCTGGCTGGGCGAGTGGTTTAGCACTCTAGAATATGGATCACGGGTTCCAAGTTTGAATCCTGCTGCAGACTAATGCAGCTTACAACTGTAGGGGCTTCATTGCACAGAGCCTTTCATTATCACCTTTCCGTCGTCTCAATATGAGTTGAATAACATTGAAAGGGATGTAAAATACCATATCATCATCATCATCAGGTTGACTTATGGAGACAGTAACAGTTAAAGCTCCAGATTAGAGGGATTATTAGGTTTTCTTATTTCTCCATAAAAACATGTTGTGGTTACTCATTGGAATTTCCTCTGCAAATGTCTATAACATATATATTCATGAAATAAGAAAAATATCAATAATTTTTTTGTGGGGGAAAAAAAAAATACATTTTACATGGAGCTATAAACAGTATCCAACTTTTTCTTCAAAAAGCTTGCTATAAGGATACCATAATAACCCTAAATATTGGGACAGACGTGCCTGATTGAGCAAACAGTGTAGACACAGATCAGATGCTGCGTTCTGCAGCATCTGATCAGGGTCTACACTGTTTGCCACCCATCAGCATTATTTTAGACATGTCACCAGGTAGTAAAATAGACTTTTTCAAATTTTAGAATAAGTATGGTAAGGAGTTATGGTGTCCCAATACTTAGGGTAAATACGGTAAATACTTGTTTGAATGCTCTATCATAATTACTGTAAATATTTGGACAGCCTAAATGCTTCCCATGCTTGTCCTAACATTTGAACTGCTATATTGATTTGTCTAAAAGCTGCTCTTGCACTTTATATTTTTTACCATGACCTTCACATTATGATCCAATGATGTCATTTGATAAAGGGATTTTACCTTATTTGTAATGCTGACACTGGGCTACTTAGTGTAGTCAGTCTTGTTTTGACTGCTAGTCCATGTTTGACAAACATAACTCTACTCTGACCTTAGCTTTAAAATAAATTGTTAGTTGAAGACTTTCTTGTTGAATTCAAGTGTGTAAGGCCCATCTTTAGGCATTTATTGAACAGAAAATTGAAGAGGCTAGTGGACACTGTGGTGACAGAAGAATGCAGTGATCATTTGTGATAAAATTAACCCAGCAATCACATCTGCTATAAAGCTTCTTCAAATTAATGACCGATAATTTGTGTTCCTAATAGCCAGTATCAAAAGATTGATCTGGCCTGGGTTAATACTGCATTCTGGGTAAAAAATTTAGTAGTCAGCATCTTGGAATATCTATGTCCCCAACCAACAGGAGGGGGACATATTGATTTTAGTGCGGATCAGGTTGGCGTAGGTGTTGGCGTTAGTGTACAATACCTTGTGAACCAGTGGTTGGATTTTTACAAATATTCATGGCTATACAATTGGGACATACCAAGGAGCTGATTAAAATTTTGGTGATCTTGACCTAATTTTCAGGGTCACTGTAGAAAAACGGAAAATTCATGGTTGGGGAACATCTGTTTTCTCTGAAAACACTGTTGCTGTCTGTCCAAATGGCCCCGCATTATAGTATGATTTTTTTCAGTGGTAAGTTTTTTTTTTCCACCCACGAAAATACATGACACTGGATTTTTCTCGCTTATCTGAGAATTATTTCTTAAACCAAATTGTAATCCAAACCTCAAATATATGGCATTTTTACTTACTTGCAAAGAAAACCGGTAAATTAAGATCTTTTTGTTGTTTGAGACTTGAAACTTGCATTCCAGATACTGTAAAACCACTGCCATTTTGTTTAGCTAAAAAACCCAAATGTCCAAGAATGTACCTAAGAGTAAAAATAAAAAGCTGCCCTCACGCATCTATTTTTTCAAAAAAGGGCCTGAGAATCTAATAAATTTTTTTGTTCAGCCTAAGTCCTCTGGGCAGAACAGACTTCAGCTTAAACACCTCAGCATCATAAGCCACAAATATTTAGACTTTTCTAGCCCATCTCACCCCTGCCAGTTCTGCCCATTCTAATCAGCCTCTCAGCTTCTCCCACATCACCCTGATTGAAAAATTGCTGAGAGGGATGTCAAACCTCACTCAAACTGAATGTGCATTGAGTTACTATGAAAGCAAGGCTGCACAAATGTATGGTAACTGAAATCTCTCAGATAGGACCCTAAAACACACGTTAGCCACTTGTTCCAGTGGAACTCTTCATTGCACAAAACAATACCAAAAACAGTAAATACCATGTTTACCCTAAATATTGGGACAGTGGTACTTAATTTCCTATCACACTTGTCCTAAAATTTGAACAAGACCATTTTACTACCTGTTGAAGTGTCTAAAAACTGCTGGATTAATGGCAAACAGTGTAGACCCTGATCAGCATTCTGCAGCATCTGATCTGGGTCTACACTGTTTGCTCGGGCATGTCTGTCTGAAAACTTTGGTTAAGTATGGGTAACTATTAAAACAATGCCAAAATAGTAATACAAGACTACACTATCTCCAGGTGGGTGTTCAAGTACAGTTTTGACCTTTCGTATTAATTAGTTGTTTCTGTAATTGTAGAACAAGATCATGAGAAAGCAATTTTTTTAAGATGTTTAAATGTGATAAATAGTATTGACCTTGGGGACAAAACTGGCAATACATCTGAGTCATGTTGTGAGATCTAGAATGGGTCTTAGCTCTTAGCATGCTCTGAAACATTTCAGCAGTCAATATTTTTTTGAAATATTTTTCAGAAAATAGGGTCATTTGGAAATGTTTATCAAAAAATAGAGTTTGACATTTCATACAGATTGGAATGTTAAGCCCTATTTTCTGGGGGGAAAAAAATAAAGAAAAATATCAGTTTTTTGTTGGCCAGTTTTGCAGAGTGCTAAAGATTATAAGTGCATCCAACGAGAACTGTGAAGCAGTTCCCTGAACCGCGGAGCAGTTCGGCATGCAGACGCACTACTATAGACTGTCTATGTGACCAGTGATGTGCGTGACCAAAAATGTGATGGTCCAACAAACGCTTGGATGGTTCAGTGCTTATCCTGAAAAACAATAAGCGTTCGGTGATTTGGCAGAGACTATTGACACGGCGGCCGTGCCCATAATAGCAACAAAACAGCCAGTAACGCCAAGTATTCCAATTGCAAGGGGTTGAATCACGAGACTTATGACGTCAGCCTACAAAATTTGCCATCACGGCCGTTTTGAATTTTTTCTCCACTTTGAATTTTATTTCTGTCCATTCTCCATCCGTTTACAAGCTAAGCATGATTCGTTTTGTGCATAAGGTACGCTTTGATGTAGATTTTTAGATAACACATAGACATTACGCTCTTTTCACGTGATGATCTTAAAAAACTTCAACTTATGTAAGCGAACGATAGTATATTGTCATTTTACTGTCATCGGCATACACTAGTTTTCGGTATTCGGAAAGCATGGCCCCTGCCCATCAGGGCCCGTGAAATAGATGGCTGCATAAAGCCTCCATGGCAGAGCTGCTTGTAACTAAGCAGGACCCGAATTCATGTGATCGGGTCGGGTAAAAGTCCCACAAATTTGGAGGCAATGTCTATGAACTACTGAAATATTGTTGACTTGGACGCTATTTCGCAATTCAAGCAGTGGATTAGAAGTCAAGCGTGGTCTGAAATCAGATTCAATTAGATCTGGCCAACCCACCTATGAAGCATGTGATGATAATTTGGCCGCATGGATATAGGTAGCACCTATTAAATTCATATTAATAGGACATGGCAACAACTTATTCCATTCTGCATTCTGCTGTGCACAGTCTGATCATGATTTTTAGAACAATTCTGAAGAGCTTATAGTTGGTGGAGCTTCTGTATTCAGATCGGGAGGTGGTGGGTTTTATCCCCTGCTGAGTCATACATGTGGTAGAGTGGTGTTAAGGGCCTGCTCTACTTGCGGTAAGTGGGGAGAGGGGGCATGTTACCCCTAATCCTGTGGCTCATGTCATATTACACACAAGCACATACTAACCCTTGTCATGCTGAATCCGGATATATCCTGCCATTGCAAACAGTGTAGATCCAGATCAGTTGGCTTCTAAAGAAGCCAACTGATCTGGATTTGCACAGTTTGTCATCAAGTATGTGAATTTGTATCAAAATCCAGAATCAAGTAATCTGATTGGCTGAAAATCAGAAGTGGGCGTGGCATCTTAATTTATTCAGCATGACAAGGGTTAAGCTTCTCACTGGATACACTTTGTAGATTTTTTGCCATTTCTACCAAGAAAGAAAACTTTTATGAATTCCTGTTTGCTTTACTTCATACTGGTCCCCTTTAGAAAAGTGTCAACTAGAGGCAAATTTTCTTTATAATGAAGACACTTTTTCAGAAGGGGGACAAAAGCAAGTTGAAACAGAGTTGCCTCTCTTGAAAGTGTATCTGTTCCTTTTAACCCATTAAAGACTGAATAAACTCCCACACTATATATTGGAAGAGTCCATTTTCAATTTTAGGTATTTCAGGCTATATATGATGTAGATATTCCTAAAGGAAAATGGTTGAACTATTTGCAAACAGTGGAGACCCTGATCAGATGCTGCATTTGGCAGCATCTGATCTGGTTCTGTTAAGGGGTCTCCAATCTTCATCGTGGTATTATACATCGTTTTTCTTGCATTTTTATGGCTATAACTAGATTATATTTCAAAAGACCTATATATTTTTTGTATGTACTATATTCTTTTTAATACATTTTAAGGGTAATTTGATATTCTGAATTCAGCAAATTGACTTTCTTTGATGCAGCAAAAGTTACATTATAAACACATACAAACCGGTAAACTTGTTTGTGGAACTAACGGTAGATACACTTGGTCGATTTTCTAACATTTTTCACAAGGAACACAACATTTGTGACTTCCTTTGTGCTTTTCTGCACACCAAGCCCTTTCCCTGAAAAGGGGACTGCTCTAAAAGGAAAGAATTTGCTCCCAAGAGGAGCAAGTTATTTTTAGAGTAGACCCCTATTCAGTGAAAGTGTATTCAGTCACCTTAAAAAAAAATAAAATTAGCATTTAATTAAAAATATATGTGTGTTCTTACTATTTGAAAAAGGGCTTAAATGCTGAAATATTTCTAAAAGTGCAGTTTTTCTGGTCTGTGATCATTTAGCCCATTCTGGGATTTCGAAAATTTGTTCACTGATGTGGCATTGACCAAATCTAGCTGGTCTTACCCAGAATTTAACACTTACACTTCAGCGGTTTTCAGTTTTTTGAGTGAGTTCATTGTTCTCAAGCATTAATTGTCAAAACTTATTTGCTATGAAAAAGCATAGAAAGTTGTCTGCTACAAATTTAGCATGGTGCTTTAGCTCTTTCCCCACCAGTGGTGACTTTTGTTGTTTGCTAATAACCTTTGCAAACCTTTGCAAACAGTTTGGACCCAGATCAGGCCCGACAAAACATCAGGCATGATGTGGGTCCAAACTGTTTGACAGTAAAATTGACATCTTATGTATATTCCTTAAAGATTTTTTTGAAAAAGATAAATTTAAAAAAAAATCAAAAAAATCCACAGACGACAAAAAAACATGCAAAATTACCAGCATGCAAAGAGTTAACCCTTGTCCTGCTGAACACGGATATACCCTGCTGTTGCAAACAGTGCAGATCCAGATCAGTTGGCTTCTGAAGAAGAAGCCAACTGATCTGGATCTGCACTGTTTGTCATTCAATGTGTGAATTTATATCAACAACCTGGATCAAGTAATCTGATTGGCTGAAAATTAGAAGTGGGTGGGGCATCCTAATTTATTCAGCAGGACAAGGGTTAAGAGTTGATATGAATCTAATTACATTTAGGTACATGTGTAGTTACATGGATGCGTAATGTAGAATAGGATTGTGATGGAGCTTTTGGAGCTGTTCAGTCACCTCATACTCAAAATTATCCAAGTTTGTACAAATCTTTTAACCCTTGTCCTGCTGAATAAATTGATGCCATGCCCACTTCTAATTTTCAGCCAATCAGATTACTTGATCTGGATTTTTGCTATAAATTCACATAATTAATGGCAAACAGTGCAGATCTAGATCAGTTGGCTTCTTCAGAAGCCAACTGATCTAGATCTACACTGTTTGCAAAGGCAGGGTATATCCGGGTTCAGCAGGACAAGCGTTAAGATTTTATCAGGTCCAGTTTTAAATTAACTCCCTGTGATTTATGTTTCCAATTTGCATTAAAGTTTTTATGCTAGAATCTTCATTTCATTAAAAACCAGTGCCCCACTGGCAATCCTGTCACAAGATAACCATTATGGTGAAACTTTATATTTTTTTAGGCTTTCTTCAACATTGAGCACTCTCAGGGCAAACTTGAATTCATCAGATGACAAGATGATATTTTTCTTTTCTTTTTTTTTTTTACTATAAAGTAGTGATTGACACTAGATGCAAACAATCTCAACATGAACTTGTTATGTTCAAGAAAAATAAAATAAGTAGCTGTGTTTCAGATTAAAAAAAAAAAAAGATGGGTTTTACTTTTATTGTTAACTTTCAATGATGACTGACTTACAAAAAATAAATGTAATGATTTCAAGATGTTTATGCCTAATTATAATAGCTGAAAAAATCTGGAGAATGACAGTTGAGAAATGAACCACAGAATTACCCTCCCCCATGTTCCATTCCCCACAAAGACAATGAATTTAAAGAAATCTAAATGTACTGGACTACTGGGGACATGCAAAGATACTTTTGAAACACATGTTTTTTT
This sequence comes from Anodontia alba, assembly GCA_964016985.1. Classification (NCBI taxonomy): domain Eukaryota; kingdom Metazoa; phylum Mollusca; class Bivalvia; order Lucinida; family Lucinidae; genus Anodontia; species Anodontia alba. The sequence continues at coordinate 38,373,486 of OZ024830.1, forward strand.
CCAGGAGGATGTTTTAGGGATTTCATTACGAAAACATGCCTATTTAAATATACTGAAAATTTTACCACCAAAAAATGAAAATTTTCAGATAAAAAAATCTAATATTTTTCATATTTCTACTCAAAACATGGATTGTGGGTACTCGTTAGAACCGCCTCAACAAGGCAGTTCTAACAAGTACCCACAATATATGTTTTTGAACAGAAATAAGAAAAATAATGAATACCCCCTGTAAACCCCAGTTTTACTATATAAAAGTGGGGTTTAAGGGGGTCAAAATTATATAGGCATGTTTTTGTGATGTATAGAAAACAGTGTGTATATATAAGGATACATTTGCTATTTCAGGCCTTTCTTGGGTCTTAGAGCAGACTTGAAAAGGTTCGAAGAGTCTGAGATTACCATACAATTTTCCTGCTAATATGCTATACATAATTATTAGCCCCCTTTACCAGCCTACCAGAGGGGACTAAATGTTTGCACTCAGCCTGTCATGATATTCCATAATCTGCATAATCCATCCTTCTGTCCATCAGAGATCTTCAGGGTATGTGTGTCTTGTTCCATAGGTCTAGATCAGAGAGCGTATTAGGTAAATAGTTTTCTTATTTCTCAACAGAAACATATGTTGTGGGTACTCATTAGAAGCACCTCCGTGAGGCGCTTCTAATGAGTATCACAACATATGTTTTTATCGAGAAATAGGAAAAATATAGATACTTTTTGGTTGAAAAAAGCACCTTATCAAGAGCTGTTTGTTCTGTATGGCGCATAGATACTAAATTTGATGTATTGCATCACCCCAGATAGGGCCCTTTTTTCTATAGAAAAGTACTAAGACACAATTATTGCCCTTGTGCGAGGGTAATATGATGATTTGTTCATCAAGGCAGGTAATGTTGTCCGAGGGTAACATTAACGGTCTCCCTTCCGCTGATTCAAGAAATGCAGTTGTCAGTTTCTGGCCAAAGATTGTGCACAATACTGTTCGTTGTGTTGAGGTTTTACGGCCCAGTCAACCCAATGGGGTCATGTCGAGCGCTGTCAGTTTACCTAACCACACGTTTACTGGGCAGGCTTTCGTTATAGTTTTACATTTGATGCATTTATGACTTATCATCATAATCGTTTCATTACAGAACCATGTTAGTTAATCATTTTGACGCAAATGACCCTCATGGGTTGATGCGTCGTTAAACCTGAACTCATCATCACTGGGCAGGCTTAGTCCTCTAAGCGGTTAACCGGTATTGTGCACATTCTTTCGCCAAAAACTGACAACTGCCCTTCTTGAATCAGCAGATTAACCCCTTAGAGGACAAAGACTGCCAAGTGAAAGTGTGGTTAGGTAAACTGACCAAACTCAACATGACCCATTGGGTTGAATGAGCCATAAAACCTCCACACAATAATCAAACAAACAAACATTAACTGTCGAGGATGCACAAATCGTTATATTACCCTTGTACAAGGGCAACATTTGTTTTATTATACCAAAATTCTTACAACTGCAACTGCACTGGCAGTAATAGTGTCTCGAGAGGGTTATATTACCTGCAAGGGTAATATTGCAGGGAAACCTGATAGAATATTACTCTGCACATGAAATGGGCTTACCGAAGTGTTGTTAGAGGGTAATGTTACTTGTGAGGGTAATATTACAGGGTAACATGACAGAATATTACCCTGCAAATGACATGCTCTCAACCAATGAGATTTCTTATATAGTTTATGAATATTAATGAGGTATAATAATATATTTTTCTTATTACTCCACAAAAACATATGTTGTGGCTACTCATTAGAAGTGCTTCACCGAGGCGCTTCTAATAGGTACCCACAGCATATATTTTCGTAGAGAAATAAGAAGAATATAAATGTGGATGGCCCCTCTGATGTAGAGTGTGTCACATAAATTTTAAATTTAGCATTCTAAAGGCTAGTGTGATCAGATAAGTTTTGTAAATCAGCCTTGTAGATGAACAGAAAGATAAAGTATCATATATACCCTAAAGTAGTGGGACAGACCGGCCTGAGCAAACAGTGTAGACCCTGATCAGATGCTGCAGAATGCAGCATCTGATCAGGGTCTACACTGTTTACCACTCATCCAACAGACAACACTTGAAAGGGTGCTAAAAATGCCTGTTCAAATTTTAGGACAGGGATGGTAAGGAGTTAAAATGTCCCTAAATGCAGAAAATACGGTATATGTTTAAAAGAAAATAACTGACTGTGAAAAACAATAATAACAGATACAGGATAACTGTATAATGTACATTTAGCAGTGACCGATTCTGACTGTTGAAAATGATAGACAAACAGTTTACTGTTACCGTAATTACATTAAGTATTTCTTTACCATTTTTAATTTAACGGTAAAGGTATCAGAAGATTCATAGAAAATTGCTTTTTTTTTTTGGTATATATTTTTATACCACTATTTTACATTTCCAGAAAATGGCCCCCCTCTGCTTGGTGGTTAAGATAATGTCTGTAATTTTAGCATTCAAGATGCAGTGATTGAAAAAAAAAAAAAAAAGTTACTGTTAGACTGTTAGTATTTAGTAACTATAAAACTATCCTCTAATGTATTTTCCCTAAGTATTCAGGGCCCAGTTGTTCAAAGCTAACGTTGTCGTTAGTTAACGATTTGTTAAAATTTACATCAAGTGATACGCAAATATTCTGAAATTTTTTGCTGAAAAATGTGAGTAGCTAAGCTACTCACATTTTTTCAGCAAAAAATCTCAGAATATTGTATATTGAATCTGCTAAAACAGTTAACGAAATGACCCTTAACGAGATTGTTAAGCTAACGCTTTGAACAACTGGGCCCTGGCAGTCACAGACAGGCCTCAGCAGAGAATGAAGACCCAGATCAGGTGCCGTATATTCTGCGGTATCTGATCTGGGTCTAGACTTTTAGCTCAGGCCTGTCTGTCTGATTACTCCAAATAGTTGACAGAATACTCAAAATTTCTCAAATTCTGTGCTTCACAAGATGTACAAAAAGCTTGTGACTGTTGATATTTACTGTTCTTTTATCCTCATATGACACAATATTTATCCTTTTCATTTCTAGTTTGGACAGTTAGAAGTTTTACAGTCAGCTTTTTGTTTGTCATGTAATATATATTACAAAATTCCATCTTTAATTTACCAAAATTTTTTCTGTCCTCAAAAATATAACGCAATTCAATTTCTGTTTTGCCCAAATATTTCTTTTTTTTTTATTGGTAAAATACCCAAATGGTTAAAATCTTACCAGTTGCCCAGTAAATACTGAGGATAAATATGGTATTTTTGGTTTTCTATTCAAATGGTTAAAATCTTACCAGTTGCCCAGTAAATACTGAGGATAAATATGGTATTTTTGGTTTTCTATTCTTCTATTAAAAGGTACAAAGAAATAACATCAAGATTCTGACACCATTTTGGATGGAAATAGACACACTTTACCAGAGAAATGTAATTTTTTTATAATTAAATTACAACAATTTAGTCATTCTGTAAGAATGTGACATGTAATGCCTTGTGGTGATGCTCAGTATGTCACAAAACTTAACTTCTCTAGGGCGGAAGTCTGACAACTTAACCCTTAAAGTGCCAATCACTACTGCAGCAGACGACATGATTTTCAAATATTTCTTCATACTTTTCAAAGAAGTCTTGATATTTCATGTGAATCGTCTGCCAAGCAGATGATTAACATGAAATGTCAAGACTTATTTTACCGGACAAAAAAAAAATTGTATATAGAATGTCGTCTGCTACAAATTTCGTTTGGCATTTAAGGTTTAACCCTTCAAACACCAAGAAAACCTGCATCTGAAAATGTCATCTGTTTATATCGTCTGCTGAATATTCTTGCAAACTTTTCAAGCCTAATTCTGCATACTGGCAAACAGTGTGGACCCAGATCAGACTGCTCCTAGAGGAGCAGTCTGATCTGGGTCCACACTGTTTGCAAAAAATGACCTTTAAAATGACAAGCAGATGACAAAACAGACAACAATTGTTGTGATTGGCAGTTTAAAGGTTAAGTTTTAATGAAGTCAACCTGTAGAAAGTATACTCTGAGTACATTAGGACACCAGATTCTCATTACATATTATGATTTTTGTGGTTTTGGATCTTACGTTATAAAATTTCTCCTCAAAAATATATCCTGGGATCACACTTGCATTACCTTATTATACCATCATTTTTGAAAAAGTTGAGACACTAGCATTACCTTATTATACCATCATTTTTGAAAAAGTTTAGGGAGCATATTAAGAGTATTCTTGAAATTAAAATATTTGGCGCTTTTACAGAACTTATTGGGGTAGGGCAGGAATATTGATGGCTGTAACATTGTCAAGAAAGCATCTGTTGTCATGGAACAACAACAACAAAAAAAAAAAAACAACAGCAAAGAAATAAACAAACTAAAAACAAAAACACACAAAAAAGAAAATAAAAATAAAATAAAAAAAAAAATAACAACAGCAACAAAGAAAAAGGCCAGTAAGAGCAGGAGATATTTCTTTCACAGAAAATGTTCTAACATTATCATACAGGGCAGTTGTCAGTTTCTGGCGAAAGAATGTGCACAATACTGGTTAACCGCTTAGAGGACTAAGCCTGCCCAGTAAACGTGTGGTTAGGTAAACTGACCGCGCTCGACATGACCCCATTGGGTTGAATGGGCCGTAAAACCTCAACACAGACAAACATTATCATACAAAAACACTTAATTATCCCTTAAGAGCTTATCACAACTACAGCAGACCATGTTTTTATGTTTATTTTATTTTTTAGTTAGTCTGCCTAACCAGTGATCCACATGAAATGTCAAACCTTATTTTCTCAGAAAAAAAAAAATACAATGTCATCTGCTACAATTTTGCATAGCATTTGGTTAATACAGTTAATGACAAGATCACAGTGTATGAAAGATAAAGGTCCTTCTAGCTTGGTAGGTCATTGTCGTTCACTGTATTGTTCACAGCGTGGGATGTTGGTCATACAGCAAAGTCACTCATAGCTCCAGTCTTACCCATAGGGCACTTCTTTCAAACAAAAAATTATTGATATTTTTATTTTTCCATGAAAAACATAGGTTGTGGGTACTCATTAGAAGTGCTTCACCATTAACCCATTGTAGTCGGGGAAAAACATAAAAGGGTAATTGGCAAACAGTGCAGACCCAGATCAGACGCCGCAGAATGCGGCGTCTGATCAGGGTCTCCACTGTTTGCAGATAGTTCAGCCGTTTTTCTCTAGGAATATGTAGATCTCATAGCCGGACGTACCTAAAATTGAAATTGGACTCTTTCAATATACAGTGTGGGAGAGTCTGTTCAGTCTACAATGGGTTAAGGCACTTCTAATGAGTACCCCAACATACATTTTCATGGAGAAATAAGAAAAATGTGCCTGATACCCTTTTTATCTAGAACTATGAAAGTGTGCAGGGTTTATACTATAATCTGATTTTTTTTTTTTTTTCCACTGCTCTAGTGGAATTATGTCCTTGACAACTATGACATTTGTGCCGTGACGTTTGTGTTTGGATAGGGATTAAAAGTTTTGAAAGTAGGGAAATAGCCAGTTATCTTTAATTAATGGTAGAGTTTATGCAAGTAAGAAAGATTAAGTCACTGGCTACAGAGTAACAAAGATTAAGTCACTGGCTACAGAGTGATTTAAGTCTGCTCTGCCCTTGTTAACGCTTTGCATGCTGGGTAAAACAGTTCAGCAGGTGACATTTTGAAATGTTTTCTTATTTTTTTTCTAGAAAACAGAGTTTGACATTTAATAGTAAATTTCAAAATTTGTGTGAAATGACAATCAGAACTGTATGATTTGTTTTTTTACTTTACTAGTATATGGGTACCCATTCCCTAGATTTATTCTTCTCAATGCTTAGCGTGCTGGGAAATTCACCTGACGACATTTTGAACTATTTTGCTTATTTTTCACAGAAAACAGGATTAGACATTACATGCAAATTGGCTCCTTTGGAGACGAATTGTATGAAACATTGAAGCCTGTTGTCTGGGAAAAATAACAAAAGTATTTTCAGTTTGTTGTTAGTTGAATTACCCACTCGGAGAATGGTAAATTAAAGTATTAATCACAACTGCAGCATATGACATTTTGATTTTTAATTTTTTCAGAGAAAATAAGGCTCGACATTACATGAGAATCATTAGCCAGGCAGGTGATTCACATGAAATGTCAAGTCTAAATGATAATAAAAACAAATTTAAAATGTTGTCTGCTACAATTTGGGGTTACGGTAATGTCTGTTCTACTAGACTAGTTAGACTGATAGTGACAAAACATTAAATACTTGTAAGACGAGATAAATAATTAATAGTAAAAGTGGCTTCATGACCGGACTAACGATAAATGCAGGACTTTGTGTTTGGATTTATACACCAGTATGCTGAATGGGATAACTTACAGTGTCACCAGACAATACAGTAACCACTAACTTCTTGCTTGAGTTAGCTTCGTTTTCTAACTGATTAATCATTCATTCAGGTTTGAAAAATTATGGCTCGTTTAAGTTTTCGTTACATCGTGGTCTTTGTTACATGGCTTCTCATTCAGTACCCAGTTATTGTGGAAATTTGAGTCAGTTTCGTTATTTGATTTAAAGTTTGTTTATAAATTGGCAATACAAAGTTCATATTGTGTCTGGAATCTACAGTTTATGGGGTGCGATTTGGGTGTTCACTGTGGTGTTTTAAAATTTAATTGAAATGCATGCCTTTTAGGTATGGCTAGATGTATAGCAACATGTGAATCCATTCAGAGGACTTGTTTAGGAGGAGTGTTTGATGATAAATCTGGGAAAATTTTTCTTATTTCTCCATAAAAACTTATGTTGTGGGTACTCATTTGAAGCACCTCGGTGAGGCACTTCTAATGAGTACCCACAATGTATGTTTTTATGGAGAACTAGAGAAAATTATCCTGGAATTATCATCAAATATTTCTTCTTATCAAGTACTCTTGACATGATGGGAATTTAAAATCACAGTATTTCACGCATGAAATATGAAGACCCTGATGTGCCTGTGAACCTCCACAGTCTGGTAATAATTGTCATCCTGAAAAGTGTGTACAGAGCAGCCCTGAGTGACCAGACTGCATGGGTGCACAGAGTGGCATGGGGTCTTTTATTGGCAAAAGAGTTGGATAGTTTTGGTTTCTTGAGAGTTATTCTCATTTTGGATATATTATGTTACCGTATTTACCTAAGTATTCAATCAAACAGGCTGAGCAAACAGTGTAGACCCAGGTCAGATGCTGCAGAATGCTGCATCTGATCAGGGTCTACACTGTTTGCCACTCATCTTTTAGACACATCAGTAGGTAGTAAAATGAACTTGTTCAACTTTTAGGGCAAGTATGGTAAGAAGATAAGGTGTACCAATATTTAGGGTAAAATACAGTAATAGGCGGTTTGTTAAATTACCAGACGACAGATGAGAAATATTTTCATATTTTCCATAAAAAACAGGATTTGACATTCATGCAAATTGTCTCCATCAGAGACAATTTGCATGAAATGTCAAAACCTGTTTTCTGGGAAAAATAAGTAGAAAATATTTCAAAATGTCTTCTGCCAATATTTAGAGACTGTAAGTGAAAGGTTAATAACAGTGTGAAATGGCTAATTACTGTTAAAACAGTTAGATGAGTATTGAGTGATCCTCTTCCTGGTATCAGGAAATGGTTTTCTGTTTGCTTTGGAGTTTACGAGCTTAACAAGTTAAAAAAATGAGTAGTAGTGGTAGACGGAGGATTGAGCGTGTGCCCTCTGGGTCTGCGGTGTCAAGTGTTGTGTCAAAATTTTCACAAAAGTCACAAGAATCATTCTTAAAAGATAGACCACCGCCAAGGTTTAGAGAACCGTTATCTTCACGAGAAAACGTTACAAACAAATTTAAAGGACCAAAGTCGCCTGTATCACAGGATGAATCTATAAATAAATCAAAACGGACTGGTTCTCAGTCATCGGTAAAAAGTACTGAAAATAAAGACCGAACAGATAGTGCACAGTCCAATTCCAGAAGGAGCAGTTCTGCCAGTACTGAAGCTGATGCTAGTTTAAGTATAAATACAAACGGAGATATATATCGCACAGCAACAAATACAAATGGAGTGTTTTCTCACACCACTGCCAATACAAATGGAGATTTATCTCCCCTAGGAAATATTACAACCTCTAAGGTGAGTTTGATTAATATGATCGACAATAAGAACTTACATGATAACCTAGAAAACAATTCAAAGAAAACCAATTTGGTTTTCTTTGAATTGTTTTCTAGGTATTCATGTATGATATTTATCCATGATATCTAGTCTTTGATTTTGATATGTATGTTTATACATTACTATGGACCCTTGCCCATGGAGGCCAGAGAAATTGCTGGGCTGCCTGATGCCTCTCAGCAAGCTGCTAATGACTTAACTCTTTCCCTGCTAGTGGCAACTTTTGTCATCTGCTGATAACCTTTGCAAACTGTTTGGACCCAGATCAGGCCCGACAAAATGTCGGGCGGTGTGAATCTAAACTGTTTGACAACCTGATGGTATTCCTGAAAGATTTTTTTGAAAAAGTTAATTTTAAAAAAAAATCCACAGATGACAAAAAAGCATGCAAAATAACACAGCATGCAAAGAGTTAATTAGCTGGGCTTCATAGTACAGTTGGTAGTGCTCCTGACTGCAGAGCAAGGATTCACAAGTTCGAATCCCAGCTCAGCACATAACTTCCGTAGAGATTGATCATGAAATCATGTCTATGGTCATTCTCCCCCATCCGCTGATTCAAAAAGAGCAGTTGTCAGTAAGCACTCAAGTACTGGTTATTTATCACTCAGAGATCTTAAAGCCTGCCCAGGAAAAGTGTGAGTGGGTTAACTGACTGGCTCAACATGATCTTAACTGTGTTGACTAGGCCATAAAACACCAACTCAAAACTAATGACTTAATTCCAACTCAAGAATTCCAACTCAAGATTGCAGGGATTATTCTGGCCCCAGATTTTTGTGAGAGAAAAAATCCCATTTGGACAAAAACAGTGAGAGATTTTCAAATTCAGTGAGATTTTTTTTTCGCTCGCTCAGATAAACTGAGTGAGTTTTTTTTTTTTTTTTTTTTTGTAAAGGTCAGATTTTGTATCAGAATTGTATGTATAAGTACTTAGTATTATTATTGCTTATTTTGTAATGTACTCTAAATCAGGTTAATAAAATTGTTATATATAGGGTGTTTGATTATTTTAAGTATCATTATTTTCATGTTTACTGCAAGTGTTTATATATAAATTTGAACTTTCTGGAAAATCATGTTTAAAATAACAAGTTGTTTATATTCTTTTTTGAATTTCCAGATGGAATATTCTAGATTAAGCTATTTTTGGCATGTCACAGAACATTTAATTTTTTCTTGACAAATACTGGATAATAAGTGATGCCTCTAGTACTGTAATATTTTTAGAATGTGCTTTGATATTATATAAGGAGAGAAGATTTTCATATGAGCAACTTTGTACACTTTCATTCTTTACTGGATTACTTTAATGTTTCATTAATTCTGGAATTAAACTCTGAATTCAGGGACTTTAAATTGTGGGATCAGAAAACTGCAATTCAAAGGATTTGTTTCAGAAATACTTCTGGAATATTTCTCAGGAATTTTGTGACATTATCCAATGATTTTTTTACCTGCGAGTTCCGATTCATATACTCATAATTTTTCTCTGGGACTCACAAATTTTTATATAAGAGAGTCCCTGAGCTCACAAAAACAGTAGATCCCTGAGCTCACAAAAACAGTAGATATCTGCTCTAAAATATTTTACACTCATTATTTTATCATAGGATGGAATTTCAATTATGTGTCTTTGAGACTGGATAGAATTTTTTCTGTCTTGCACATTTTCTTATTTTTTGTTATCAACAAATACTGTAAATAATTTTAAAGCTTGTTGCTGGTTTCACTTTCATTTCTTTCTCGTTACGCCTGGCTCGTAACAAAATGCAAACAGCTGAATAAGGGCGTCATGGGATTGTTATTCATCAGGCTCAGTTCGGTCGTGTTTGATCGTCATCCGAATCAGGGGAGGAGAGCTTGGCCGCTTCAGTCGAGCTGGGTTGTGCTCGAACAAGAAACTTTAACATGTTGCCATCCCGACGAGCGGATAAATTTCTTTCTTTTTCCGAGTCGGCGGACATTTTTTTTTTTTTTTGTTGACTCGCGGTAGCGATCAAAAAAGCGCTTACTTAAACCAGAGACCGACAATGAAATTTTACGATAAAGCTTTTCAGTGATACAGATTAATGAATGGTTACCTGCGGTCGTATGCGTAATGAATTTTGGCGCCACAATAATTCAGAAACCGGTCAAACAGAACAGTCCGATAGTCTCGAAATGAACCGCATGTGCAAAATAGGAACTTAACGGCGGGAAATGAGAAAAACTCAGCATGCGATTTTTTTTCTCACTCCGGGAATTTTGATGCGATTTCTTGCAAAAAAATGCGAGAATATCGCGAAATCGCGCCAGAAAATGATCCCTGAGATTGCCATTTGTTTCGAGGTAAAATTTCTACAAGTTTTGAAGGTGATAGACCCAATCTTTAATGCATTTTAATAGTCTCACACTGCCATAAGGGAAGCAACTATGAATAGATTACAGCAGTTGATGTGTATAGTGTCATATTTATAGTCTCCCTTGGTAATTGACTTGCTGTGGTAAACAAGCAAGCAGTTTGTATTTGGTGTAAAATTAAATCTGTAGGGTTAAAAAATAATAATAATAATAATGTAAAAATGAGAGCAAGCAAAGAAAAGAATGATTTAAGAAAACAAAAGACCCAGTTAACCCTTAACCTGCTACGAAAGTTTCTGATCTGGGTCTTTGGAAGGGGTACTCTTATCTGTGCATGTTATTTCCCTCGTTTTCCATCGATTTACGTCACATTCATATATGTCGTGTATCCATGGACTAGCTAACTGTTAGCATAATGATCATGATCATGTGACTACCACGTGATAGTGAGTCCTGCTACAAACCAGTGTTTGCTTCACATACTTATGAAAAAAAAAAACAGAAAAAACCTCCAAGAGATTAGCACCATATGCAGCCATTGCAGGAAAAATTTGACAACTTGCAATTATATGTCTACCATTAATGTACATTTATCACCAGAAGTTGTTAAAGTATCTAGTTTGCGTGATTGGCACAAGAACCTATTTCATTGGATAGGGATGTGACTGAAAAAAAAACAAAAAAACGGAAAAACTGAGTGATGATATTTGACTCTGATTTTGGAGAATTATTTCACCTATGAACCATGAATACAGACAAACCAAGATTTGTGATAAGGGACATTCCCTCCCCTGTCAGACAACCTGGAACTAAAGGATGAGCCTTGTTTCTCATGGAGGTGCTTAGGTGCTCTCAAAAAGGCCTACCCCCTAAAAACTTATATATATATATATGAGACTTGCAGGATAAGGTATAGGTAAACCATGATTAATAATTGTCGAGGTTTTTGGTATACGGGTTAATTAATGTACCATGCTGTTGTCGCAATAATCAAAATATAAAAATACTTCAGATTAATTAGCAGCAGGTGACAGTTCACAGACTTTGACATTTTATGCAAAATGTTCCCAAATGCAGAAAATAGGATTGACATTTCATGAAAATTGTCTTCTACAATTTGCGTGAAATTTTGTCTCTTCTCAGTGGGAAAATACCACATTGTTATCTGCGGACTGAGACTGGCCAGAATCATTGAATTAACTCTTAGCATGCTGGGTAAATATTTCAGCAGGCAATATTTGAAACAGTTTTCCATTGGGGACAATTTGCATGAAATGTCAAAATTTGTTTTCTGGGAAAAATAAGAAAATGTCAATTGTGTGCTGAATTAGAGTGATGAAGGTTAATAACTGAGAGAAAACAATTCATTTTTAATCCTTAGAATAACAAACACAAAAACCATTGATAGCTGTTTAATTATCATTAGTAATTTACTAACAGGTAAAATACTGTATTTCACTTTTGAAAAAAAAAATAAAAAAATGAGAGTGGCGAGTCATGGGTTTGTGGGGAAGGGGGTGGGTGGGGAGGGGGGGGGTGGGGTGGGGTGTGAGGGTGTGCCTTGGTTGCTGGTAGTCATAATAAGATTACAGGCCAGACCTAAAGCACTACAGGAGGTCTAGATTTTTGTTTAAACAATCTTTGATTCCAAAAAGATATATACCATATTCGACCTAATATATATTACCGCACTGTGTGCTTAGATTTTTCAAAATTACTCGGGGAACACTCAGTAGTGTTAAAATATGTATCAACCTACTAAGGGACATTATAAAAAAAGGCCAGAAAAGGACTTATTTGATGATGATCCTGATTTTATTCATATAGGTATATGTTGTGGGTACTCATTTGAATTGCATCGACAAGTCGATGCAATTCAAATGAGTACCCACAAAATATGCCTATATAAAGAAGTAGACAAAAAGTACACTGGTTGTAATCTGAATACTACGAAACTGCTCGACTGTGGGCTTATAGCAGTATGTGCAGTAATTAGGTCGAATATGGTATATTTTTTATCTACAGCATTTATATAAAGTGTTTGGAAACCAGTTAACTCCTTATCATACTTATCCAAAAATTCAAACATTATTAATTGTTGATTCGAATATTTGCCATAATTACGAGAGTATTTGACTGAATTAAAGGCTCCATACTCATCAAAAATAGACATTTTTTTATCCAAGAAAGGTTTAATAAATTGATATATGGTATCAATACAATCGCAAAATGTGGCACCTGACAGCTTGTAAAAGAAATGTGGCACCTGACAGCCTGCAAAATTGCAGTTAGTCACTTGTTCTTGAAATGAAATGATTTTTTATCAGATCTCTGAATTAATGTTGCCAACATTAATTCAGAGGTACGATAAAAAAAATCATTTCATTTTTGATAAAAAAAATCATTTCATTTTTGATCCAGTTCTAAAACGAGAGACTAACCGAAATTTTACAGGCTGTCAGATGCCACATTTTATGATTGTTTTGATACTATATATCAATTTATTAAACCTTTCTGGGATAAAAAATGTATTTTTGAGGAATGTAGAGCCTTAAATTGCCTGAGCAAACAGTGTAGACACAGATTAAACCACCTAAAAATCTAAAAGAGCAGTTTGATCAGGATCTGCACACACATCATCAGGTGGCCAATAAAGTCCAACCACCATACGTAATAACCCTAAGTATTGGGACAGATAGGCCTTTGCAAACAGTGTAGACCCTGATCAGACACCACAGAATGCAGCATCTGATCAGAGTCGACACTGTCTGCCATACATTCTGGAGTATTTTAGACACATCAGGAGGTAGTAGAATGGACTATAACAAATTTTTGGACAAGTATGGTAAAGTAGATAAAGTGTCCCAATACTTAGGGTATATACGGTAATTTGGGATATGGTTAAGGTTTCTCCACAATTTGTAATGACACTGAAGATGTACACTTAAATTATCTTATTTACCTTAACCTTTACCACACAAGGCTAATTCAGCAGATGACAAATTTGTGATATTTTATTTCCCCAGAAAACAAGATTTGGCATTTCATGCAAATTGTCTCCATTGGAGACAATTTGCATGAAATGTCAAATCCTGTTTTCTGGGAAAATAAGAAAAAAAAAAGTATTTCGACATGTCGTCTGCTGAAAATCTTACCCAGGGTGCTAGGCGTTAAGTATTTGGGCAGACAGGACTGTGCAAAGTATCATCATAGACCCAGATCAGACATCATGTTCAGAGCAGGCTTGCAAATGTGTCATCTAATCAGGTTCTACACTGCTATTCTTATCTTATCTAGCAATCCAAGTAGTCCTATGGGCTTTTAGGATAAGTATTTTAACCTTTACCACTTTCTTGGCAAATTCAGCAGATGACAGAGTTATTATTTTCTTATTTCCTCAGAAAAAAGGCTTTGAAGAAAATTGTCTTCAGTCCTTAGAAAATGTCAGCCTATTTTTTGAAATGTCAGCTGTTTCCCTGAAAACAGGCATTGACATTTCAAAAAAGGAGACAGTTTCATAAAATGTCAAACTATTTTCGGGGAAAAATCAAGAAACATATCATCCGTTTGTTGTCTACTGAATTAGACCAGAGAGGAGTTAATATCTATCATGAAAATATGGTATAATATGCAGTCCTTTCATATTATCGTTTTGAGATGCCCCCTCATATTTTGTGGTGCTGCTGCTGTGTGGTCACATGACTAATCTTACCAGTATTTGTTTCATTCACCAGTCTTCCTAACTCAGCTGAGTAGTTCAGCTCTTTCTTCATTTATTTCTACCATACTATGATCATAAGACCAGTTTATTGTGCTAGGACATTATCCTGATTTATTCGTGTAGAAGAGTACTGTCACCTAAGCTTGAAATGTTTATTATACAGCTATAAGAGTGTCTGGTCATATTCGGTTAATAATTGTGCTTCGCGTAATCTGTTTTTAAAAGGAAGGTGAATTTTTCCTTGTGCATTAATTGTTAATGAGTTTCTATTGGGAAAAAAAAAAGAAGAATATTGGGTGACAAAAATATTCTGCACTTGAACCTGTGCTTTAAGGTTTTGTGAGTCATCGGAGTAAATTGTTTAACCCTATTTGTGTGTATGTTGAGTCAGCTGGCCGGAGCTATGTTGCCGGGAGCAGAGGACACTGTAAGTGAATCGTTTTGAATATGTGTATGCTGTAAACTCAGCTGAGCTTGTTTTGTATTTTAAATTTTTGCTGGGAAGCGATGTGGTACTAAGGAGTACTCTTAATGTACATTTTCACAAACAAACGAGCCAGCGCACGACAAAACCTATAATATGACTTGTATGACCAGTGAAGACTCAGATCATCCTGCGCATCCATGCAGTTTGATCAGAGTTCTACTGATATCATGTGCCTTCTATAAGTCTCCAAGCTGTTCAAAGAGGAATAAACGAGAACCCTTGTCATACTGGTGGATGTAGAGGGTTATCAATCTTTGTTGGTCATACAGGACACCGGTCTTATTGTAGGTTTTGTCATGTGCTGGCTCAAATGTTAAAAAAAACAGAAAAAAAAAAAAAGGCTTATCCAGGGGCTGTGCACTGTTGGACAGGAACCCATTGTAGTCGGGAGACCCGTAAAAGGGTAATTGGCAAACAGTGCAGACCCAGATCGGATGCCGCAAAATGCGGCGTCTGATCAGGGTCTCCACTGTTTGCAAATAGTTTAGCCATTTTTCAGTGGGTTAAATGCATAGCTCCAGATAACAGGAGTATCCAGAAAATTATTTTTCTTATTTCTCCACGAAAACATATGTTGTGGGTACTTATTAGAAGCACCTTGATGATTACCTATGACATATGTTTTTGTGCAGAAATATTTTTAGAAATAAAAAAAATAGCCACATTTTTGGGTAGAAAAAAGTGTCATATCAGATTAATTGGTCACTTAATTGCCACTGATGACAGTGTAGCCAGTTTGTAGCCACACTGGTTCATTCAGGTGACTGATTAACATTCATTTCACCAAGTCCTGATGACTTGGTAGAGCTTCCACCTTCATATAAGGAGGTTTTGGGTTTGTATTGGCAAACAGTGCAGACCCAGATGAGACACCACAGAATGAGGCATCTGATCTGGGTCTCCACTGTTTTGCAAATAGTTGAATAATTTTTCTCCAGGGATATCTAAATCACATAGCCTGACATACCTAAAATCAAAATGAGAATCTTCCAGTATATAGTATGGGAGATTTCATTCAGTCTACAGTGGATTAACCTAATCTCAAACCATATTTATTATCCTAAGTTTTGGGACCCTGCTGAACCCAGATAAACTATGCCTTTGCAAACTGAAGAAGCCAACTGATCTGGATCTGCACTGTTTGCCATTTAGTATGCAAATTTATAGCAATAATCTGGATCAAGTAATCTGATTGGCTGAAAATTAGAAGTGGGCATGGCATCTTAATGTATTCAGCAGGACAAGGGTTAACACCTTACCTAAAATTTGAACAAGTCTGTTTTACTAACTACTAGCTGATTGGCAAACACTGTAGACCTGGACCAGATGCCACATTCTGCAGTATCTGATCTGTGTCCACACTATTTGCTCATACCTTTCTGTCCCAAAACTTAGGGTAAATATGGTATTTTGTCTTCTGATTTTAACTCCCTTTTCTTGGATGTACCTGGGGGTGCAGGTATATGGTTCCAAACCTTGGTCATGTGATACCCTTGTATAAATAAGCAAATTGTGGCTCTCAATTAAATCCTTACATACTTTGCATTCTTGAGTGAATCTGTGACATTTATTTCTATATTATTACACTAGTCCAATTATATTGTGACAAGAGGTAAGTAAATCATGGGCAGGCAGAATATTGCCATTGACCAGTGCATTCAAGTACTTATGGATACATACTGGGTAAAAAATTCAGATGAAATTTTGAAATATTTTTCTTATTATTTTTCCCAGAAAATAGGCTTTGACACTTCATGAAAATTTTTCCACAAAAAATAGGCATTGACATTTCATGCAATTTGCATGAAATGTCAAAACCCACTTTTTTTTTTGGGGGGGGGGGGGGGGTGGAGGGGGAGGAAATCAATTTGTTATTTGCATGCCAGGATTTACAGTGATAACCCTAAGTATTGGGACATACAAGCTTGAGCAAACAATGTAGACCCAAATCAGATGCCACAAAACATGGTGTATGATCAGGGTTTACACTGTTTGCAACTCATACAGCAATATTTTAGACAAACAACAGGAAGTAAAATGGACTTTTTTTTTTTCAAATTTTAGGACAAATAGGGCAAGGAGTTAAAATGTCCCAATATTAAGGGTAAGTATGGTATTAATGGGGAAGTCATGCTTAGCTCTAGATAAAAGGAATATCCAGGCAAGTATTTTTTTTTTTTTTTTTTTTTATTTTTCTCTGAAAACAGATGTTGTGGGTGGCAAGGTACTGCTAATGAGTACCCACAATATATTGTTTTCTTGAGGAAATAAGAAAAATCAATCATTTTGGCTGAAAAAAAAAACGACGGCAACAAAACAAAAAATCAACAACAAATACACTACAGCTTCTTTATAACACGGTTCGTTATAGCACGGTTTTGGATATAACACGGTTCAAAGATGGATCCCAAAAATGTATAGATTATATTGAAAAATGACCATAAATGGTCATTTTTCAATATAATCTATACATTTTTGTTTGGATATAACACGTTTGTTTAACTAGCACGGTTTATGCTATGGACCCCAACAATAGTGCTATGGACCCCAACAATAGTGCTATGGACCCCAACAATAGTGTTATAAAGAGGTTGTGGTGTATCTGGAGCTTTATATGTTTTGTTCATCTGTGCCTTCTGTATGCACAGTGTTGACATCTTTATCAGCTGGACTGTCTACCTACGGCTCTAGATAAGGTTTCAGCCAAAAAAAATAATCAATATTTTGCTTATTTTTCCGTCCAAAAAAACCATATGTTGTTGGTACTGGTTACCACATAAAATGTTTTACTTGTATTTTATCTGGCCAGGGTCTTATCTAGATCAATGTTACTCAAACAAAAAAAAACAAAAAAAACTGCTGTTTCACAGCTCTAGATAAGAAGCTTATTTTAACCAAAACTTTCTGCCAAACCTTGTTGATATTTTCTTATTTGTCCACAAAAAACATATGTTGTGGTACTCATTAGAAGCGCCTCATCGAGGCGCTTCTAATGAGTACCCACAACATACGTTTTCGTGGAGCAATAAGAAAAATATTTTCCTGACCCCATCTTATCTGGAAGTATGATATTTGATCAGACAGATAAACATGTATGTTCAAGTGATAGCAATAATAGGCTATAACAAGCAATCCTTTTGTTAACTTAACTTCAACAGTATTTCTTAACATTACTTCAACAGTATTTCTTAAAATTGGAGAATACTTATGTATGTAGTAGCCCTTTCTTAACCCTTGTCATGCTGAATAAATTTAGATGCCACACCCACTTCTAATTTTCAGCCAATCTGATTCCTGGGATTCAGGTTGCTGATACAAATTCACATACTTAATGACAAATAGACTGTAGATCAAGGTCTATTGGCTTCTTCAGAAGCCAATGGATCTGGATCTACTCTGTTTGCAAAGGCGGGGCATATCTGGATTCAGCAGGACCAGGGTAAATATATAAGCCAGGTTAAAATTCTCATGTTTGTAGAATGTGCAAAGCGTAGCTTTAGACATGAGTCTTGTATTTCTTATTTTTTCCATGAAAACATGTTTTGGTGCTGATTAGAAGTGCCTCATTGGAGACAATTTGTATGAAATGTCAAACCCTATTGTCTGGGAAAAATAAGAAAAATATTTCTGTTGCCACAATGCTGCATTAACCATGTACATAGTTTGGAGAATTTTATAATTTCAGCACTTAACACTATGCATGCTGGATAAATTTTCTGCAGGTGGCATTTTGAAATTTTCAAAATGCCACCTGCTGAAAATTTATCCAGCATGCAGAGTGTTAAGTGCTGAAAATATAAAATTCTCCAAATTGTGTACATGGTGAATACAGCATTGTGGCAACAGATGTCTCATTTAGAGCATTGTTTCCTGTTGCTGACAATGGTAAGCCAGACTCATAGCTCCAGATAAGAGGGGTATCCACATAATATTTTTCATATTTTTCCACAAAAACATAAGTTGTAGGTACTCATGAAAAGCACTTCGCTGAGGTGCTTCTAATGAGTACCCACAATTTATGTTTTCAGAAAGTAACAAGAAAAATATCAGTACTTTTCGGTTGAAAAAAAGCATCTTATCTGGAGCTCTGCAGACTTCATAATTAACTGATCAATATCTGTCCCATCAATTATATTGGATTCTGTGCATTTGTGTGAGCCAGACAGCATATGCACATGGTTCCAGATAAAGCACTGTTTTCATCCTGAAAGTATCCTTATATTTCTTATTTCTGCTCAAAACCATACATTGTGGGTACTCATTAGAAGCGCCTCAGTGAGGCGCTTCTAATGAGTACCCACAATGTATATTTTCTTGCAGAAATAAGAAAAATAATGTGTGGAGTACACCCTCTTATCTGCAGATAAGCATTATGTGTTTTCTTGGATCTCACTGAGGGCAGATCTGTGGCAGAGCTCTAGATAAAGTGTTTGTATTTGTTTTGGTTTTTCAACCCAAAAGCATCACTATGTTTCTTAATTTTCCACTAAAATGTATGTTGGCAAGCTGTTTCGAATTAGCATCTAGGTGCTTTTAAAGACTCCATGTTCCTAAAAAAACAGACATTTTTTTTATCCAAGAAAGGTTTAATAAATTGAATATAGTATTATGTGGCATCTGACAGCCTTTAAAATTTCGGTTAGTCTCTCGTTTTTGAACTGGATCAAAAATGAAATGATTTTTTATCGTATCTCTGAAGTAATGTTGGCAACATTAATTCAGAGATACGATAAAAAATCATTTCATTTCAAGAAGGAGAGACTAACTGAAATTTTACAGGCTGTCATCGGCCACATTTTATGAGTGTATTAATACCATATATCAATTTATTAAACCTTTCTTGGATAATAAAATGTCTATTTTTGAGGAATATGGAGCCTTTAATGAGTACCCAAAATATATTTTCATGAAGAAATAAGAAAAATTATATTTGGATGTCACTGTTACCTAGAGCTCCGGCTACTGGGATAAGAATTGACTGAGAAATGTTTGTTTTCCCCTTTTTTGTTGAAAAACAACAACCACAACAACAACAATAACAACAGAAAAAACACCTTATCTGAAGCTATGGCCTTTGTATCATACAAAGCTGGCACCATTTATATCATTATCAGGGACAGTCTAATCAGAGTTTATTGTTGCAGCTGGGAATAACAAGCATTGATCTTGTCATGGTAATTGACCAGATGATAGTATTAATGAAAACAACAATTGAATTAATGAAAAGAATGTAGATGCCACTTAACAGGATATATCATAATCACCCTTAGTATTCGGACATCATAATTACCATATTGGTTCTGAAGTTTGAACTAGACAACTTTAAATTTATTGGCTGTCATTACCAAAACACGCCTATTCAAATATATAGAAAATTAGATCTCCAAAAACTGAAAATTTTCAGATAAAAACTCGCCGAGGCAGTTCTTACGAGTACCCACAATCTATGTTTTGAGCAGAAATTAGAAAAATAATGTACACCCCTGTAAACCCCAGTTTTACTATATAAAAGTGGGGTTTAAGGGGGTCAAAATTATATAGTATGTTTTCGTGATGGTCTGAAAATGGCTGGATGACTGCCAGTGTTGATCTAGCTGATCAGATTCCATGCTTTGCAGCATCTAATCTGGGTCTGGTAGTCATTACATTATTTGTTCAGGCCCATCTGTCAGAATACTTGGGATAAATAGTAAATAGGGTGTCTGAGTCAGTAAAGACCATGGACCCTGTTGAAAACAAAAGTGATCTCTAATATGAAAAAAGTTTACTCCCAAGGGAGAACAAATTCTTGCCTTTTAGCATAAACCACTTCTGGCCCTTTCTGAAAAGTGGTATACTTTAATAGGAAAGAATTTGCTCATCTGGGCCCTTCTGAAAGGTCTACTCTGAAAGAAAAGAATCTGCTTCCTGCTACTTTTCAGCTCACCTGAGCAAAAGCTCAGGGTGAGCTATTGTCATCACCCTATGTCCGTCATCCGTCGTCGTGTGTCGTCAACAATTAGTTTGTTAACACTCTAGACGTCACAGTTTTGACCCAATCTTGATGAAACTTGGTCAGAATGTTTGCCTCTATGAAATCTAGGTCAGGTTCCATACTGGGTTACTTGGGGTCAAAAACTAGGTCACCAGGTCAAATCAAAGGAAAAACTTGTTAACACTCTAGATGTCATAGTTTTGACCCAATCTTGATGAAACTTGCTCAAAATGTTTGCCTCTATTAAATCTAGGTCAATTTCGAAACTCGGTCACTTGGGGTTAAAAACTAGGTCACCGGGCCAGATCAGCAGAAAACCTTGTTAACACTCTAGCAGTCACATTTTTGAAGCAGTCGTCATGAATCTTGCTCAATATGTTTGTTTTGATGATTTCTAGGTCAGGTTCGAAACTGGGTCACTTGGTATCAAAAACTAGGTCACCGGGCCAAATCAGCAGAAAACCTTGTTAACACTCTAGCAGTCACATTTTTGAAGCAATCATCATGAATCTTGCTCAAAATGTTTGTCTTGATGATTTCTAGCTCAAGTTTGAAACTGGGTCACTTGGAGTGAAAAACTAGGTCACCTGGCCTAATAAGCAGAAAACCTTGTTAACACTCTAGCGGTCACATTTTTCAAGCAATCATCATGAATCTTGCTCAAAATGTTTTTCTTGATGATTTCTAGGTCAAGTACGAAACTGGGTCACTTGGAGTCAAAAACTAGGTCACCGGGCCAAATCAGCAGAAAACATTGTTAACACTCTAGCGGTCACATTTTTCAAGCAATCATCATGAATCTTGCTCAAAATGTTTGTCTTGATGATTTCTAGGTCAAGTTTGAAACTGGGTCACGTGGTTTCAAAAACTAGGTCACCAGGCCAAACCAGCAGAAAACCTTGTTAACACGCTAATGGTCATATTTTTGAAGCAATAATCATGAATCTTGCTCAAAATGTTAGTCTTGATGAGTTCTAGGATATGTTTGAAACTGGGTCACGTGGGATCAAAAACTAGGTCACCGGGCCAAATCAGCAGAAAACCTTGTTAACATTCTAGCGGTCACACTTTTGAAGCAATCATCATGAATCTGGCTCAAAATGTTTGTCTTGATGATTTCTAGGTAAAGTTTGAAACTGGAACACCTGGGGTCAAAAACTAGGTCACCTGGCCAAATCAGCATAAAATCTTGATGTCACTCTAGCGGTCACATTTTTCAAGCAATCATCATGAATCTTGCTCAAAATGTTTGTCTTGATGAGTTCTAGGTCAAGTTCGAAACTGGGTCACTTGGATTAAAAAACTAGGTCACAGCCAAATCAGCAGAAAACCTTGTTAACACTCTAGTGGTCACATTTTTTCAAGCAATCATCATGAATCTTGCTCAACGTGTTTGTTTTGATGATTTCTAGGTCAAGTTTGAAATTAGGTCACTTGGGGTCAAAAACTAGATCACCTAGCCAAATCAGCAGAAAACCTTGTTAACACTCTAGCAGCCACATTTTTCAAGCAGTCATCATGAATCTTGCTCAAAATGTTTGTCTTGATGATTTCTAGATCAAGTTTGAAACTGGGTCACATTGGGTCAAAAACTAGGTGACCTGGCCAAATCAGCAGAAAACTGTTAACACTCCAGAGGTCACATTTTTTAAATAATCATCATAAATATTGCTCAAAATGTTTGTCTTGATGATTTCTAGGTCTAGTTTAAAACTGGGTCACTTGATATCAAAAACTAGTTCACCTGGCCAAATCAAAGGAAAACCTTGTTGATGCTCTAGAGGTCACATTTTTGAAGTGATCATCATGAATCTTGTTCAGAATGTTTGTCTTTATAATTTTAAGGTGATGTATAGTTTTCTGTCCAGTGACTCTCTTAAGTTTTTCCATTTAGGTCAGTTTCTCAGTAATTATTGGTCCTACAGAGTGATATTTGGTACTTGTGAAGTGTTTATGTTTAGGTCAGTTTCTCAGTAACTATTGCTCCTACAGCCAGTGATACTTAGTACATGCATACATCTTAGCATGGCCTCTTGAGTGCAGTCATCCATATTTGACCTTGACCGTTATTTCACAGTCCATTAGACATGCTACATTGTCTTACTTGTTAATATAATCATTTTGAACTTTGATCAGAATGTTTGCCTTGATCAGTTCTAGATCAGGCTCTCAAAGTGCTATGTTGCTCAGGTGAGCGTTACAGGGCCATCATGGCCCTCTTGTTTATTTAGAGTAGACCAATTTTTAGACGGAAGGCAAAATAATTTGGGTTTCCTCCCTAAACATGTAAAGTATATCCTACTAAAGATCCCCATGTACTTGTAATTATGTTCTAAAGAGACTAGTATTTCAACAGCATTCTGTTATGCAGGAAAATCTCTACTGTCTATATGATATACAGAGGTTTTAGCACTTGTAATGAGCCCATAAAATTGTTTGCAGAGTAACTTGTTAATGGATGTTTTCTCATAAAACTAAATGTTCTTGCACCTGGAGTGGTAAAACAATCAGATACATATACAAAGCACTTACTCATTCTTGTACCTTTACAAGTCAACCACAAAGGACCTACGGCGTTAAATGGCAAAGCAATTTTGGTGCAATGTGACGGTGTTCAGGGGTTTGCAGTCCTTTTAGCAGGACTTTATAATGGCCAGCTCTTCATTACTCTTTGTGTTTGTGCACTCCTAAATTACTTTCATCACTCGCACATTATGTGTCACCAAGTGCCCTCACCCATCCCTATTTCTGTCTTTCCTATCATCTACTAGCTCTTCTGTTCCTTTTCTACTTTGTCTGGGATTCAACACGAAATGACCTACTAGGGTTGATGTGTCATTAAACTAGAACTTGAGATCCCTTAACTGCCTTATACCGTATTTACCCAAAGTATTGGGACACCTTATCTACTTACCATACTTGTCCTAAAATTTGAAATAATAATCCATTATACAACCTCTTCTGAATGTATGACAAACAGTGTAGACCCTGATCAGATGCTGCATTCTGCAGCATCTGATCTGGGTCTACACTGTTTGCAAAGACATATCTGGCCCAGTACTTGGGGTTATTATGTAGTACTCAACATAGGTACATGTGTGCATTACTATAATACACTTTAGTTTTGGGTCAAACAGTCCTGAGCAAACAGTGTAGACCCAGATTATATGGCAGTGTTTCATCAGTCTTCATTGTTTTCCACTCAGCTGTGGAGAGCATCTCATCAGGGTCTACATTATTTTCCACTGAGCAGTGGAGAAATGGTATTCAAACAGTCGACATAATTATGGTAATCTCGATACCAGCCACCCAAATGCCTAAACTGGCCATTATATGGAGGTAACTGTTTTACAGGTTAAATATCAGAAAGGACTAGTTTGGCATAATTTTCTCCAATTGTCCATATCTGAGGCACGTAATTTTTGCTTAAAACTGTCTAAATTGAACCCTCTAAAATTCTAAAATCCTGTATCAAGTCCTAGTGGGTGTTGTTGAGAGGTAATGGTTGGTGGAAGCTCCACTCACTGTACTCACAGAATGTTATTTAATTACCATCATATTTTCTGATTTCAGTTTGTGAACCCAGAACAGTCGGGATATGTAGGGTTTGCCAATCTTCCCAACCAGGTCCACAGAAAGTCTGTTAAGAAAGGATTTGAGTTCACACTTATGGTAGTAGGTGAGTCAGTATCAACAGTTTAACTCTTAAGTTACCACACTATGCACATTAACATCTGAAAGTACTCAGTGATTTGTTAGAAATATAAACTACCAACTGATTTATAGATAGATAATTGCAGCTGAGATCAGAAGAAAAATATATCAAATAACCAAAAAAAAAGCATAATGATCCAGGTAGACTGTATTATGATACTGAAGTATAGGCAGCTCTAAATTGAGTAATAATATTCAGACTTGATGTAAGGTAATGATTGCTATATATAACCCTGGTCCTGCTGAACACAGTAATGCACTGCCTTTGCAAACATTGTAGACCTAGCTCAGTTGGCTTTGGATCTACACTGTTTGTCATTAAGTATGTGAATTTATATCAACAGCCTGAATCAAGTAATCTGATTGGCTGAAAATTAGAAGTGGGTGTGGCATCTCAATAGGAAGGGTCGGTTTTGCTCCAGATCGGGAAACAGTTATGGTTTCTAACAGTCTGAAGTAAATAGCAGAGGTTGGATTGATACAGTTGGAATTATTTCCAGTGAACAAGTAGACAGTTCAGAGTAATTTATTCTTGAATAAGTAACAAAAAGAGATTTACAGAAATACCATATTTTCCCAAAGTACTGGGATACCATAACTCCTTACCATGCTTATCCTAAACTTTGAACAAGTCCATTTTACTACCTGTAATGCATCTAAAAACTGCTGACTGAGTGGCAAACAGTATAGACCCAGGTCAGATGCTGTATTCTGCAGTGCCTGATCTGGGTCTGCACTGTTTGTGCAGGCCTCTCTGTCCCAATACATAGGGTTTTTATGGTACATAAGAAAAAAATCTGGTAATTTAGAGCATCACTAAAATTATGGAATTCACATCTGTGAACAGGTCTGTAAAGGTTATCATAAAGAAAAAAATGATAATAATAATAATAGATATCTGATAGAAAGGCCTCATGAAGCTCCAAGAAATATTAACAGGTGTTCTGACATAACTGAGATATTCCATATTTACTCTAAATATTAACCCTTGTCATGCTGAATAAATTAAAATCCCACACCCATTTCTAATTATCAGCCAATCACATTACTTAATCCAAATTGTTGACAAAAATTCACATAATGACAAACAGTGCAGATTCAGATCGGTTGGCTTGTTCAGTTTTTCTCTAGGAATATGTAAATCTCATAGCCAGTGATACCTAAAATTGAAATTGGACTCTTCTAATATTTTGTGTGGGAGACAATGGGGTTAATAGCATTGAAAAGCTCTGGATAACTCATGTTTTTAGTAGTTTGTGTTTTTTTTGTTGTCTTTTTTCTTCAGCCAAAAAGTACTGATTTTTTTTCTATTTCCCCATGAAAATGTATTCTGTAGGAAGTAGTAGAATAACTTCACTGAGGTGCTTAATTATGAGTATCACAACATATTTTTCACAGAAGAGAAATGAAATAAAAATTTCAATACTTTTTAATTGAAAAAAACAAAACAAAACAAAACAAAAAAAATATGCCTTATCTGGAGCTATTTGTTAACAGAACCATGGGTTACCAGTGAAGAAGTCATTGATTCAGTCTCATGATTCATTGACTGGGATGTTCCCTTTATCATTGCTTCAGAAGTTTTTTTTGTTTGTTTTTTCTGCCAAAAAGTATTGTTGATATTTTTCTTGTTTCTCCATGAAAACACATGTTGTGGGTACTCGTTAGAAGTGCCTCACAAATGAGTACCAAACATACATTTTAATGAAGAAATAAGAAAAATATGTGGATACCCCTTCCTGTCTGGTGCTATGCTTTATCATGTCAAGAGATAAATATAAATAGACAATAAATAAAGAAAACCAGAAAACACTTTCACCTTCAGTAAGAAAACAAAATAAAAACCTGTAAACGGATTGACCCTCTCAAGTAAGGAGGTATTATTTATGGATTTTGTTTTGTCTGTTCAGAAGAAATACATGTTGTACTGGCTAAAATAATGAGTTCTAGGATTTATGGGCTTGTCTGCAGGGTGAATTTATCATTATCTTAAGCAGCATTAATTTATCATTGTCATAAGCTTAATGAACAAAGCCATAGCTCTAGAAAGGAGGAATATCCAAATAAATATTTTTCTATCTTCTTGAAAAAAAAACAACAAAACATGTTATGGGTACTCATTAGGTGCACTTGACCAGGCACTTGTGGGTACTCATTAGAAGTTCCTTAGTGTTGCATTTCTGCTGAGTACCTAGACTAGCTCCAGTCTCCAATGACTAAATATTTTTTTCTTAAAGTCATGTTTGATAATCCACTAAAATAAAACCAAAATAATATCATGACTATAAAGGCTGGTCACCTGCCCAGTAAACGTGTGGTTAGGTAAACTGACCGCGCTCGACATGACCCTATTGGGTTGACTGGGCCGTAAAACCTCAACACAAACAAACAAACACTAGTGACCAGCCTTTATAGTCATAATATTATTTTGGTTTTAGTGACCAGCCTTTATTTATAGTCGTGAAATTATTTTGGTTTTATTTTAGTGGATTATCAAACCGGATTATAAGAATAAATATTTAGTCACTGGAGACTGGAGCCATTCTACTGAGTACCTCACAACATGTTTTCTTGGAATAATAAGAAAATTGTCAATATTTTCTGGTTGACAAAAGCACCTTACCTGGAGGTATATACATTATGTAACCCGATGTAAGACACTAAACTTCTTTGTTTCTCCACAAAAAACTTGTAATGTGGGTAGAATTGTTGTTCTGAATACCTACCATAATAACCCTAAGTATTGGAACATCTTATCTACTTGTCCTAAAATTTGAAATAGTCCATTCTACTACTTCTTGACATATCTATAATATTGCAGTATGGCAAACAGTGTAGACCTAATCAGATGCCGCCTTCTGCGGCATCTGATCTGGGTCTACACTGTTTACAAAGGCCTATCTGTTCCAAAACTTAGGTTATTATGGTACGCATTTTGTGGAGAAGAAAGAAAATATCTACTGGTATTCAACTTGAACTGTTTTTTCTTATCATTCCTTTATAATTTTTCTAAAGGTCTATGTGAAATAATATTTGATAGAATTTACCATATTTACCCGAAACATTTGGACAGACAGGCCCATGCAGATGGTGCAGACCAGGTTCTGATCAGGTTCTGCACTATTTGACACTCATCCAGAAGTTCTTAGATACATCAGTGGGTGGTGAAAATTTAGGTTAAGTGTGCAAAGGAGTTAAGGTGTCCGAATACTTAGGGTAAATATGGAACTTTACATTCTACATAGCTCCACTCCTGATTTGAGAGGATATCCATATAATATATCATTTATTTCTCCATTAAAGTAATGTCGTGGGTACTTATTAGAAGCACCTCGGTGAAGCGCTTCTAATGAGTACCCACAACATTATGTTTTCATAGAGAAATAAGCGAAATATCAGTACTTTTTGAATGAAAAAGGCACCTTATCTGGAGATGTATTTTTTAGGCGAATACTAGGGATAAATACGGTACTATATATTTTTTGTTTCAGGTGAATCTGGTTTAGGTAAATCAACACTAGTAAACAGTTTATTTTTAACAGATCTCTATCCAGAAAGACATATACCCTCAGCACAAGGTAGGTACTATGCTCAAGAAGTCCAGAAATTTGGCCTGATTATTTTTGCTACTAAAATACCACACTGCTAGGTTTGGGTATGGTAAATATAAACAGTAATAAAGTTTGTACTTAAAAAATTTGGTATGGTACCTGCTGTATTGCAGTATCAGAGGAAGTCCAGAAATTTGGTTAGTTTTCCTATTAAAATATCATGCTGCCAATTTTAGATATGGTTGATATAAACAACATAAGAAGTTTGTGTATCAAAAATTGGGTATGGTGTTGTTCGGTAAAATTGATGCTAAGGAAAGGTACATTTGGAGATTTTGCTGCCATTTTTCAAAGGGGAACAGCTTTTGCAGACATGAATTTGCTTCCTTAGTACTAAAATTGCTTCAAAAATTTGGGGTCTCTCTTAAAGGAATTAATTTGCTTTGGAGCAGGGTGGAAGGGATACTCTCAAAGGAAAGATGAGTGCTCTAAACTTATATCTTTATGGACAAATCTAAACTTATATCTAAATGGACAAATAGAAAAGTATGAATATTACAGGTTAATTAATACAAAAAACAAACAAAAAAAAACAACAACAAAAAAAAAAATAATGCACACACACACACACACACACACAAAACCACACATCCAAAAGAAAAAAAAAAAAAAAACACAACAATAGCATGTAAACAAAAAACAACTATATCAAAAAGAAAATAAAAAAAAAAATGCTTTTTTGTGGAACTATGAATACTGAAAATTATTCAAAAAGTGATTATTTTTCACTTTATAAAAAATAGTTCTCAGAGTGGCACGCTGACTTTTGTTTGTTGATAGGGGGGTGGTCGGGTGGTGCGAAGGTGCTGTGTATCTTACATCACTGGGGCGTTCAACTGATACTGGCTTACAGTTGGGCAAGGCCTGCTATCCTTGTAGTGGGTAAGGGTAGAGGGGGAATGTTTTTATTTCTTCTGTTTCTTCACTTTCATTCCTGTTCCTCTTTCTTCCCTGTCCCTCTCTTTCATCTCCTCTACTCTCTCTTCTATCTCTTTTCTCCCTTTCTCTGGGAGACGACACAAAATGACCCTCAAGGGTTGACGTGTCGTTAAACCCCAACACAGTCAATTTGTTTGTTGATTCCAAAAATAGTGCCAAAGCTCATTTGTCTGCACTCAGCACCATGATTAGAGGAGACATGGTTCTCATTTCTTTTTTATTGCTTAACTGCATTACATAATGGTTTAAAAATGTAGGTATTATCTGTATTATTATATTGCCTTAGTCATACGCAACTAAGTTAGCATTGTGTTTCTAAAGTTCAAGTTGAGAGTTTTGAAACAAAACAAGGAAATTAAATTTTACACTCTCAAAACTGATCTTGATCTTTACCACTCTCTAGGTAACTTCGATGAACGACAAATTGATATTTTTCTCTTTTTTTTCCCAGAAAATAGGCTTTGGCATTTCATGCAAATTGTCTCCTAAGGAGACAGTTTGCATGAAATACCAATGCCTATTTTCTGGGAAAAGTAAGAAAAATATTTCAAAATATCATCTGTGAACATTTAAAATGATTTTTACCCAGCATGTTAAGTATTTAACACATATACCCATCTGGTGTAACATGAGATAAACAAAGGAAATTATTTTTAGAAAATGATTCCGCCTGCATTATGAAATATGTGAGTTAAAGCATACCTTATTCACCCTACATATTTTCATGAGCCAACAGTATAGAACCACATCATTCGATGTTTTCTTTTAGACACATTAACATATCATACTTCTACTAAGAACTTACAAGTTTTCAAGGGAAAATAAGAAAAGAAATAATTTTCTAGCTGTACAGCTAACAAGGAAGTTTTATAAAAAATTGGCACAGATAAAAATAATGAGCTCCAAATTTAATATTTATCCTAACCAAATAATCAAAGGGAAATAATCAGTTTTGTGAAGGGAGACATTTTAATTGTGTCTTTAAGTTATCTCCCTTTATGAAGTGTCCTGTTGACTGAGTGGTCAGCACTCCAGTCTTTGGATACAAGTTTGGGGTTCGAATCCTGCTGGAGGCAGAATTAAGCTCATGACTGTATAGCACTTCATTGCACAGAGCCTTTCATTATCACTCTTTCACTGTCCTGATATGACTTAAACAATGTTGAAGGGACGTAAAACACCAAATTATCATAATTTGATCTACTAAATAACAAAAGTGTTAATTTTTTCTGGAGTGTAAAGCAAATTTACATCACTATAACATATTATGTCAGTAGGGTAGAGCTCAGCACATTATTTGACAGGTTTGAACAAAGGGACACATCTGATTAAAATATTGTAAGCTAGGTTGAAAAGATAAACAGGATATAGTACATAGCTGTAGATAATGCACTTTTCTCTAACAAAAAAAAAACAAAAAAACAAAAAAAACAAAAAAAAACTCTTTTTTGTTTTTTTTCTTATTTCTCCACAAAAACATATTGTGGGTACATTTTAGAAGCGCCTCCTTGAGGCACTTCTAAAGAGTACCCACAACATTATGTTTTCAAGGAGAAGTTAGAAAAATATTAACCTGATATACCATCTTTTCCAGAAAAAAATTCTTCAAAGAAAAGTTCAGTTCAGTTCAGTTTTAAGCCTGTAACAGACAAATAATCTCTTCTGTGCTTCTTCTCAAAGTACTTTTGATGTCACGCCAGTAATTTTTCTCACTATACTGTCTGAAGACAGACTATAAACTACACATATTATATCAGTAGGGTAGAGTTTGGCACATTATTTGACAGGTTCCCATCATTAGCAGAGATTCCAGGAATATTTACAGCAATGTTTACATCTGTCTGACAGTTCCTGATAATATCACCAGGCTGGAACCATACCTGCAGCTCCCCCATTCATGTCCATTAACTTTATACAGTGCTCAGTTTGAATAGTACCAGATCAGAGAAGTATTCTCATATTTTTCTTATTCCTCTGCAAAAACGTACATTGTGGGTATTCATCTGAAGTGCCTCGCCAGTTTTTACTATTTCTGCATGAAAACGTGGGTACTCATTAGAAGTGCATCAGGGAAGGGCTTCAACTGAATACCCAAAACACATATTTTGGTTGGGGGGGAGGGGGGATGGGGGTAAAAAAAACCCCAAAAAAACAACAAAAACTTGTTGCAGAGAAATCAAGTTTTCATAAAAACAGTTCAAGAAATTCCTCCCACCCCACCACTTATTTAGCACTCCCTACCCTGGAGCTCCCTCCCCTCTTCACACCAGCACACACAACCACAAAAAGAAAAAAAAAAAGAAAGATAAAACAGAATGAAAAAATGATAGTAATATAAATGTAATAATAAACTTAATTTTGCATCATTAATTTTTACTTTTACACCTTTTACACCAAAGGAAGTCCTTTGATGTCTGATAGCCAGTCTTAACCTTTATCTTGCTGGATCTTAATACCAGCAAACCACATTTTAACCCTTAAAGTAGCAATCACTACTGCAGAAGGTTACACAATGCTTTTTTTTTTTTCAAGGAAAATAAGGCATGACGTTTCATGTGAATCTTTTGCCTAAAAATATTTTTATTTTTAGAAAGCCATCTGCTGTACAACCTCAGTCGTATTATACTGTCAGCATACTAAGGGTTTTATAATAAACACTGCAGGCTCTAGGCAAGAGGAGTGTCCAGATAAATATTTATCTTTAGTTCATATGTTGTGGGTACTCATTAGAAGTACCTCACTTAGACATTTCTAATGCGTACACACAATATGTTTTCATAGAGAAATCAGAATAATATCAAACTTTCTTTTTTTTTTTTTTAGAAAAAGCACTTGATCTAGACCTATGAAAAAACGTGACTAGTCATAAATCTAAGGAAAAAAATTAATGCTAAGCATGCTGGTAAAATTTTCACCAGATGACATTTGGCATTTTTACCAGAACATAGGCTTTGACATTTCATGCATATTGTCTCCTAAGGAGACAATCTGCATGAAATGTCAAAGGCTAATTTCTGGAAAAATAAGAAAAATATTTCCATGAAAAATGTCATCAATATGTTGTCTGTAGAATCTGCCCAGAGAGTGGTAAAGGTTAATTTTTGATAATGTAGAGTTTCTACAGGGAAATAACTCAATCAGTCCCTGCAGCTGCAGCTACTGATAATTTTAGGAGATTAATTGGGTGGAATATTTTCAAGCCCAGTAAACTCTGCAGCCCTTTGATATATCTCTATCTTCAAACAGCAGGAACCTGTAAAATATAAACATTTTATATCAGTTTTTACCCTGTATCTTCAAATGTAAGCTGGCAGGTTACAGAGCACTTGTAGGGGTCATCTCAAACCTATACAGTTAATATAGAAAATTCTCTTTAGCCCACCAAAACGTAAAGTTTGCAGACAGGGTTGAGCCAGAATTTTTCTCTGTTATCAAACCCTGCACTGTTTGCCATTCTGTAATTTGATTTTTGTTAAACACCCTATTTTGAAATAATGGGCTTGTCCAAATGGAAGATTGAAGTCTCCTGTTTTAAATGTTTAGGTTGGACAGCTAGGGCTAGTAAAATAGAGATGTATCCCAAAAAATATTTTACGTATTTCTGCATGAAAAAGTATACTGTCGGTTTTCATTGGAATTGCCTCAGCAAGGTGATTCCAGAGTAAACCACTAAATACTTTAGTGAAAAAATGACACTTTTTGTGGGAAAATGACACTTTTGTAGGAAAATGACACTTTTTGTGGAAAAATGACACTTTTTGTGGAAAAATGAGAAGATAAATACTTTTTGGTTGAAAAATGCTTATGTTTAACCCTTAAAGCACCAAGCAAAATTTGTAGCAGACGACATTCTAAATTTTTTTTTTATTTTCAAAGAAAAAAAAGTCTTGACATTTCATGTGAATCGTCTGTTTTCTCTGAAAAAAAAAAAGATGTCTGCTGCAGTTGTGATTGGCGCTTTAAGGGTTAATAAAATACATTTCTGGGTGGTTTGGACAGGATATATGCAATCTGGACTGGATCTATGCTGTATACTGTGTAGACGACAGTGCTTACAAATTTGATGATGAATAAGAAAATACATATGCATGTACCCATAGCTTAGATAAGGCACTTTTTTTAACAAAAATGTGGTGATAGTTTTCTTATTTCTCCAGGAAAACAAACATTGTGAATACTCAATACAAATGCCTCATCGAGGCTCTTCGAATGAATACCCACAACATATGTTTTCCTTGAGAAATATGAAAAATAATTACCTGATACACACTCTTATTAGGAGCTATGTTTACATGTTTGTGTATGCATTTCAGCAGTATTCCTCAGCCTGGTCTTTCCAGTTTTTACAAGGATTTTTTTTTTTCCTCTTGCAGAAAAAGTCCAACAGACAGTAAAGATAGATGCATCTTCCGTAGAAATAGAAGAAAGAGGTGTAAAATTACGACTGACTGTTGTCGATACACCAGGTTTTGGAGACTCCTTAAACTCAGTAGAATGGTAAGAAGATTTAATGTTAAGCACATATCGTTGGAACTATGTCATAATAAAAGCGCCTGCATGGATTGAATACAAGATAGATTTTGCACCAATTTTTACAAGGGTGACAACTTCTGTTACTTCTTGAATGCTTTCCTCATTAAGAAAAGCTTATTCAAATATACTGAAAACTTTACCATCAAAAAATGAAAATTTTCAGATAAAAATTCTGATATTATTCATATTTCTGCTCAAAACATAGATTGTGGGTACTCATTAGAACCACCTCTCTGAGGCAGTTCTAATGAGTACCACAATCAAAGTTTCTGGGAGAGGCAGTTCTAATGAGTACCCACAATCTTTGTTCTGAGCAGAAATAAGAAAATTAATGTATACCCCTGTAAACCCCAGTTTTACCATGTAAAAGTGGGGTTTAAAGGGGTCAACATTATATAGGCATGTTTTAGTGATGTGTACATGATGACCCTTCTGAAAAGGTGTCTACTTGAAAAGGAAAGAATTTGCTCCCAAAGAGAGCAAATCCTTTCCCTTCAGAGTAGACTCGTTCCAAAAGGGAGAAAAAAAATATTGACAAGAGTTGTCTGTCCTGATTCTTACTAGTATAATGAGTATCACTGAAAACCCAGATAGACCTGTGTATCTGTGCAGTTTCATTAAGGTCTTTGTCATTTACTTGGACTTCGCCATTGTCGATTTGTAAATGTGAGAAATGTGAATTATCTGTTATCAAGGTTATCTGAATCAGCCTACCATATCTGAGCGAATCCCCTCTGAAAGTAATACTCATATGGAAAGACAAAAAAAAAAAAAAAGGCAGCAACAAAATTAGGTGAACAGTAAAGGCCCTTAATCAGCATAGCTCTAGATATTAAGTTTTTTTTTCTCTTCCAGTTAACCCTTCTCTTGCTGAACTCGACATGCCCTGTCTTAGCAAACAGTGTAGATCCAGATCAGTTGGCTTCTTCAGAAGCCAACTGATCTGGATCTGCACTGTTTGTCATTAAATATGTGAATTTCTGTCAAAAACCCGAATCAAGTAATCTGATTGGCTGGAAATTAGAAGTGGGCATGGCATCTTAATTTATTCAGCATGACAAGGTTAAAAGCTATTAATAGTTTTATCTTACTATACTTGCTCTAAATTTTGGGACACCATAACTCCTTACCATACATGTCCTAAAATCTGAACATGTCCATTTTACTAACTGTTTGTGTGTTTAAAAACTGCTGGAAGAGAGACACAGTGCAGTCCATGATCAGATGCCATGTTCTGTATCATCTGATCTGTGTCTACATTGTTTATTAGGACCTGTTTATTTAGGTGATAGGTAGCAAATTAACAGTACGAAATATTTTCTACGGTCATTCTCTGCCGGCCTCAGTGGCTCAGTTGGGTCGGCAACATTCTTTCATGGAGATTGATCATGAAATATTTTCTACGGTCATTCTCTCCCTTCTGCTGATTCAAGAAGGGCAGTTGTCAGTTTCTGGCGAAAGAATGTGCACAATACTGGTTAACCGCTTAGAGGACTAAGCCTGCCCAGTAAACGTGTGGTTAGGTAAACTGACCGCGCTCGACATGACCCCATTGGGTTGACTGGGCCGTAAAACCTCAACACAAACAAACAATTTTGATGGTATGACTCACTTCGTAGCTGTAAATAAGGGTGGATATCAGAAAAATATTTTTCTTATTTCTACATGAAAACGTATGTTGTGGGTACTCTGTAGAAGCGCCTCCATGAGGGGCTTCTAATGAATACCCACAACATGTATTTTCAGTGAGGAATAAGTAAAATATCAGTGCTTGTTGGTTGAATTAAGTACCTTAATATATCTTGAGCTGTATAGTAAGTTCTTTACCACTCTATGGGCTAATTCAGTGAACGACACATTGTTGATATTTTTCTCGTTTTGCCCAGAAAACAGATTTGACATTTCATGCAAATTGTCTCCATCGGAGACAATTTGCATGAAATATCAAAACCTGTTTTCAGGGAAAAGTCAGAAAAATATTTTATGTTGTTGCCTGCTGAAATTTTTACCCATAGTGCTAAGCATTAACAAGCCAGCCAGCCAGCCATATAAACGTAACATACTGATCGCCGAAATTCAGTAGCTATGCTCAAGTCATTGATTACATTCTTGCACAGAACATGCTTTTTATGTTAACACATTTCACATATCTGGCCAAAGCTCTAGATAAGAGTGGTATTAAGATAATTATTTTTCTTTTTTCTCCATGAAAATGCTGTGGGTACATATTAGAAGGGCCATGTTATGTTTCTTCCTATGAGTACCCACAGCATATGTTTTACTGGAGAAAAAAGAAAAAAATTCAACATTTTTGGGGTGAAAAATCATCTTATCTGGAGATTTGTCTGAAGATTGGTAAAAGGTACCTGATGTCTGATGTGCCACATAGGAAGAGTGTCCTTATTGCCGAAAAGAGCCAAGGCCATTCAAATGAATACCCACAATATATGTGTTGGTGCAAAAATAACAAAAACAATTCTTAAAATCATTGCCTGCTTTAACACCTTATCAGCTACTCAAATAAAAAAAAAAAACTGTATTTAAGAGGGTCAACCATATAAATATTTTTATACTCCATGAAAACATATGTTATGGGTTCTCATTAGAAGTGTCTTGACAAGTACCTACAAAATATGTGTCAAGGAATTTTTAATGAGTACCCACAACATATATTTTTTTGTCTAAGTAAAATTATCATTACCTTCTAGCTGAGAAAAAAAAGCACCTTATGTAGGGCTACGTTATTACTAAGACCAGATATACTGATTGGAAGGTTTGTTTGTTTCAGTTTTAAACCTATCATTCAGTATGTAGACGACCAATTTGAGAGATACTTGAATGATGAGAGTGGTTTAAACAGACGGCACATCATAGACAATAGAGTACATTGTTGTTTCTACTTCATTAATCCTTCAGGTCATGGGTAAGTTGTAATAAATAGATTTAAAAGGAATGAGCCATGAGAGTAATGAACACATACATGTTGAAGTTTTCTGGGTCAAACTGGCTCATATAAATTTTCAAAAGTCCCTCAATGATCACAAAGGACTAGGAAATATAAACTGCACCACCGTGAAGTATGGGCACACTAACACCATCTATAATGAAGACAGATTCTAAGAGGATTAATTACAAGCAAAATGACTGCTTAACATCCATGCTGTATACTAATAAGGGAAGTAATTATTAAGTTCCTTTCTCATTAGAGAGCTGGCCTTAGTGGCTCAATTGGATATGGGTCCCATTGAAAATCAGAAGGTTGTGGCCAACTTGTGGGTCGATCCCCACCTGGTCGGCTACATTCTTTTGTGGAGATTGATCTTGAAATATTTTCTACAGTCATTCTCTCCCTTCTGATTCAAGAAGGGCAGTTGTCAGTTTCTGGTGAAAGAATGTGAAAAGTACTGGTAACCCACTTAGATGACTAAGCCTGCCCAGTAAAAGTGTGGTTAGGTAAACTGACCACGCTTGACATGACCCCATTGGGTTGACTGGGCTGTAAAACCTCAACACAAAACAAATTCTCATTAGAGAAACATCAGGGCCCAGTTGTTCAAAGCGTCGTTAGCTTAACAAGCTCGTTAAGGGTCATTTCGTTAACTTTTAGCAGATTCAATATACAATATTCTGATATTTTTTGCTGAAAAAATGTGAGTAGCTTTTGCACTGCAAAAGCTACTCACATTTTTTCAGCAAAAAATTTCAGCATATTTGCGTATCACTCGATGTAAATTTTAAGGAATCGTTAACTAACGATGTCGTTAGCTTTGAACAACCGGGCCCAGGATGGGCAAGTGATGAGCGCTTACGACTTTTGGATCACAAGTTCCCAGTTTGAATCTTGCTGGAATTTAGCTCACAACTGTATGGGGCTCATTGCACAGAGCCTTTCCTCGTCACCCCTCCATCATCTCGATATGTTTTAAATAATGTTGAAAAGGACATAAAACATCAAACCATCATGATCCTTTCTCATTAGAAATACTTCTGAATGTAAATGTATACATGACAGCATGATGTCTTGATGTTTTAATTGAATCATTGCTCTTAGTACAGTCGACTCGTTATCTTGACTTTGCTTATCTGGAATAACTGCTTATCTCGAAGTGAAAATCTGGTCTCTGTTTTAACATGGAAATCTGACAACAGGTAACAAAATATTGTGGAAAAGAAAGGAGCAATTTCTCTTTTCCAAATATATTCAATATATCTCTAACTTAGAAGTCAAATTATATTTCCATTTGTTAAATGCGGATGTTCAACATTTTTTCCTCAAGTCTGCAAATCTGATATGTCGAGCTACGGATATCTCGGAAGTGTTTCAGAGAGTCCTTTGAACCGAGATAACGAGAGTTGACTGTACTTCCTGCTTCCTTGCATGAGCAGTTCTATAATGTATAATTGAGATAGCTATGGTCCAGGTTAGTCTGCACATCCATGAAGTCTTATTAGGGAACATGAATAAAACTGTATGCCTACAATGCACACATTTGTTACTGTAAATTCAGCTAATGGAATTATTGGACAGGATGGCATGACATCATTTTTCTACATACAGGTTACTCTCATGGGTACAAGTTAATGGTGGACACATAGCACGCCATGTAGAAAAAACATCAAAATCCTCCAGTTCTTTATTTTAACTTACGGTAAATGTCCTAAACTTTCGAACACTTTAATCCATGCAATTTTGGCCTAAATTTGTTGTTTTTTTTTTGTTTTTTTATGCACTTGTGTCTTGAATACTTAGTGGAATGGCAAACAGTGTAGACCCTGATCAGACTGCTTCCTCGCATATGCCATTTTGTCAACTTTGGTGTACAAAATTTTAGGACATTTACCGTACATTGTTTTTTATTACATACGATTTTTTAAAGGTAGCAATGAAGTAATATTATACAAATTCATAATATTAAAGTTTGCATTAAGTTAAACTATTGAAATAGAATAATAATAAAATATATGCATTTTCTATTTTTATCCGATGCTTTATTCTTCTAAGGATAATTTAGTCTTTGTATGTTCTTCCTTACAAAGAAGTAAGCTTCTCATGTACATATTTATCAGATTTATACCTGAAAGTGGGGTACTCTTAAAGGAAAGAATTTGCTTCCATGAGGAGAAAATTCTTGCCTTTAAGAGCAACCCCACTTTGAGAATAGATTCCTGTATCAGGGAATCGAATCTATTTGTTCTTGAGTAATCTTCCTTTCAGAAGGAAGGCAATAACTTTCAACTTAAAGTGTTCTCTCTTTGAAGTGTACATGTATCTATTCCATTAATCGTAATTTTTGTTTCCAGGATGAGGCCATTAGATATTGCCTTTATGAAGGCAGTTCATCATAAAGTAAATATAGTCCCTGTTATAGCAAAAGCTGATACATTAACGAAGAAAGAAGTTCTCAATTTAAAAAGAAAGGTAGGCGTTGTTGTCACTTCCAGAAATAATTTCTGTTTATTTTCAACTCGTGTTTTTCAATGCCATAGTTCCAGATAATGCACTTTTTACAAGCAAAAAGTACTGGGCCCAGTTGTTCAAAGCTAACGACGTCGTTAGTTAACGATTCGTTAAAATTTACATCGAGTGACACACAAATATGCTGAAATTTTTTGCTGAAAAAAATGTGAGTAGCTTTTGCACTGCAAAAGCTACTCACATTTTTTCAGCAAAAAATATCAGAATATTGTATACTGAATCTGCTAAAACAGTTAACGAAATGACCTTAAACGAGCTGGTTAAGCTAACGACGCTTTGAACAACTGGGCCCTGATATTTTTTTTTATTCACAAAAACATATGTTATGGGTACTCATTCAGGGCTCTGGAAATTTTGAAATCTGAATCGGTCCAGCCGATGACGATGACGTCATCAATGATCCCATTTCCAAAAAAAAAAAAATATGTATATATCACCTGTCACGAAAACTAATGACAATTGGCAGTCCTATAACTCCTTTTAAATAATACACCTCAACTCCGTTATATGACGGAAGTCCGGGTATAACGAGCATGATCAAAGCTGGCGTCATCAATAAATACAGTCAGGTATGTAAAAAGAAAGAAAAAAAACAAAACAAACAAAAACGGTTTTGTTTTATTTCCACCTCCCCAGGGTTTTCCTAAACTATTTATAAACAACTGATTCCCGTCTTGTATAAGCGCGAAGACGGCGGGAAACAGGAGAGACGGAACGAAACGACTTTCATGAACCTAATTAGGTCTAATAAAAAAGGCCTGCGCTACGGGCGGTTTTGCAGTTTTCAATGTTTCAAGATTTGATCAGACGGCTTAAATTTTAAGCACTGATCAATCTTGTCTAGCGCAAGTGGTGCATTACTTATTTTTACCGTGAAATCTACCTTGAATTATACTCGCGTGTTACGGCAATCCACAAAAAAAAAAAAAAAAAAAAAGAAGCAATCAATAATACCCAGATCAGACGCCGTTGTATGCGACATCTGATCAGGACGTACACGGTTTGGGAATTCATTTATCGAATCTGGGACCGACAAACCATGTTGATCAAAACAAAAAAGAAGAGGAAGAAAGCGGGTGCGTTCAAGCGGTGCATTCTTTTATTACTCTCAGTAAAGCGACCTTTGATCTTTTTGGACACGCCGACTGCACCTGGATGTTTTGCAGTCTCAGTGTATTCACATGTGTCACACAAATGGATTAATTATCAGACTACCGTTACTGATGATTCGTGTTAATCGCTTGTTTACTGCACAAAGGTCAGTGAAGTGTTGATTTTTTGACAATGTTTGGATAATGACGTAATTAATTTGTGCTGCGGTAGGTTGCCGTTATTCAGCTGTCTCTCCAATATACATATCAAATGACCGTTTAGAGCCTTTTAACTACCATAATATCGCATTTAAAAGGTGCGCGGACGTCGTCAGTTTGGGAAGACTTGACCGTTTGTATACATTGATTCGTGAAAATTGGTTGGTTGGGGAAAAATGGGGTTCAAGGCACAAACCTGTTGGACCGATTTATTAGCGTTTTGGGGTGTTTGAAATCGGTCCAGAATTCTTAATTTCGGTCCAGACCGGCTATTTTTCCGGTTTTCCCGAGCCCTGGTACTCATTATAAGCAGCTTGATGAGGCACTTCTAATTAGTACCCACAATATATGTTTTCGTAGAGAAATTAGGAAAAATGTTTACCTGATACCATCTTATCAAGAGCTATAGATTACACAGAAAACTCTTTTGCATGCATGTAAGCATATTCAGGTTAAAAAAAAAAAATAGGAGAAATGCTGTTCCTGAGAAAAACGGTGATCCTAAGTTGGAGATCAATGGCACCCACCCACTGTGTACACATGCCAACACATAAAATCAATAGTTTGGGAAATGTGCATGACTTTAAATCTCATGCATATAATTTTAACAATTGTGGTAAAAACACAATTTGCAATTGCAGTCAGGAATCAAAATCTGATGTGCTGAGTGATATGGCAAGTTTCTTTCAACGAAACTAAGTAGAACAGTATTAAATAAGTTGGTTTCCATTCCTTGACTTTGTGTTGTCAGTGACGGAGAGAGGATTAATATCGAATCGTCTATATCCATTATAAGAATACTTGGTGAATGTTGAATTATTTACACATAGCTCTAGAGCTGACAGAAGAATATCCAGACAGATTGTTTTCTTATTTCTCCACGAAGACATTCTTGTTAGTCATCATCTCAACGATGACTATATTATGATAGTATTTTGGTTGAAGAAGGCTTGATCCTGATTAAGGAATGCAACGCCACAATTTTTTGCATAGAGCCAGAAATCATCTCAGTATGAGCACTCCATATGACCTAGATTGACTTTTCTGCCTGTGTGAATTAGATGAGTTTAGATGGGATACAAAAACTATTGTGTGCCTAGACACACCAAGGCATCCTACGACACCCCCTGACAACATTTTGGTGTCACCGCCTTTACTCTAGACTGCACAGAATAGATGAGGTAAGATGAGATACCAAAGTATTATGCATCTAACACCCCAAGGCATCCAACATTACAACATCTGAGGACAACCTTTTAATGTCACCGCCTTTACTCTAGACTGTGCACTAGATTATTCATGTTGCATCTAACCCAGATTGAACACTCTAAGACATCCATAAGACTACCTTCTAAAGTCACAGACTTCACTCCAGGCTGCACGACACTGTATGACAATTCTTTAATGTCACTGCCTTTACTCCAGACTGTCTATGCACTCAGATTACTTATGTTGCCTCTAATCCCGCCTGAAACTATGGTGTGCCTAAACACCCCAAGACACCCAGCCTGAGAACGCTCTTTAATTTGATGGTAGACTCAGGTGCGGCACTGTGCCCTGGAAAGTTGCAGAAGGCGTGCTTATCAATTATATTTGTTACATTTTAATGATACATTTTTGGTGACAGACCTATAAAAGCTAACCTTGTACTCATTCAAACTTCCTTGTTGAGTCATTTGTAATTAGCGGTCATAGCATTATATTTTCATGCAAAATTGGAAAAACAGAAACCAGACTGTTTCACTTGTTAAGGTGTATTTGTAGGTAATGAACCATAGACAGAACATTACCGTATCAGTCAAGAATCAAACTGTACTGTTAGTATGTATTTTATAGATAATGAATCAGAACAATAGAGAATCAGTCCACAGCTGAAACAAGACTGTATCACTTATTAGTGCTTGTATTTTGTAGATAATGAACAAGATAAAGCAGCATGGAATCAGTCTACAGCTGATATTAGACTGCATCACTTATTAGTGCATGTATTTTGTAGATAATGAACCAGATAGAACAATATGGAATCAGTCTATACCCATTACCAGACTGTGATGAGGATGAAGATGAAGATTATAGGGAACAATGTAGATTATTAAAGGTAAGAATTTAGAGTGCCATTTGTACCCTAAGTATTTGGACACCATTACTCTTTACTGTACTAGTCCCAATATTTGATTTTGGACATTTTCCTTTCACTTGTGTCTAAAAAGAGCTGTATGATTGGCAAACAGTGTAGATCTGATCAGATACAGCATTCTGTAGTGTCTGATCTGGGTCTACATTATTTGTAAAGGTCTGTCTGTCTGAATACTTATCCCTTTGCAGTTTGGAGACCCCTTAAAAGGTAATTGGCAAACAGTGCAGACCCGGATCAGATGCTGCAGAACTGTGCATCTGATCAGGGTCTCCACTGTTTGCAAATAGTACAGCCAATTTTCTCTTAAAATATGTAAATCACATAGCCTGACATACCTAAAATCAAAATTAGAATCTCTCAATATATAGTGTGGGGGAGTTCATCCAGTCTATAATGGGTTAAAGTAAATATGGTGCAAATTTTAGATATGCATTCAGCATTGTAATGTTTTGGAATTCGGAGATAATAAATTAGTCACTAGAAGCTATTTAAGTATACAGTTTTCAAAACTTTTGTCACAAAATGAAAGAAAGGACAAAAAAGGGAAAAGAGAAAGAAAATGGAAACATACATTACGAAAACAGGCCTATTCAAATATATAGAAAATTTCACCTCCAAAAACTGAAAATTTTCAGATAAAAAACTGATATTTTTCATATTTCTGCCCAAAACATAGATTGTGGGTACTCGTTAGAGGCAGTTCTAACGAACCGCCTGGATGAAGCAGTTCTAAAGAGTACCCACAATCTATGTTTTTGAACAAAACTAAGAAAAACATTGTATACCCCTGTAAACTCCAGTTTTACTATATAAAAGTGGGGTTCAAGGGGGTCAATTTTTAGGCATGTTTTCCTGATGCCTGAGGTT
The DNA here is from genome assembly GCA_964016985.1 of Anodontia alba. Classification (NCBI taxonomy): domain Eukaryota; kingdom Metazoa; phylum Mollusca; class Bivalvia; order Lucinida; family Lucinidae; genus Anodontia; species Anodontia alba. Next base: position 38,416,875 of record OZ024830.1, read on the forward strand.
GCTCCTTTTACGATTGTGGGACTAGGAGACCATTTCTGAAAGTTTTCATGAAGAGTTGGTTGTATTATTTTTACTTCTTGCAGGAAGCAGTCCCATTTGCTGTGGTAGGGTCCAATACAATCATAGAGGTGAAAGGTAAAAAGGTCAGAGGTCGCATGTACCCCTGGGGAGTTGTAGAAGTGGAAAATCCAGACCATTGTGATTTCATCAAATTAAGAACAATGCTCATGTAAGTATGACAGGAAACAAAATGTTAGCAAATATGCAAATGCAAATATGCATACATGCAGATATACAAATACGGATATGCATATGCAAATAATGTAGGCATAGCTCCAGACAAGGGAGTAGCTAGACAAATATTTTTCTTATATCTCACCAAAAACATGCTGTGGATACTTGCCACGTTTTCATAGAATGTTTATTTTGATCTCTTGCTTGATTTTGAATCTGTGTCACATGGGGTCAGAAACGAAGTCACAAAGCAAATGAGTTTCAGGGTTACATGGGATTAAAATTGACAGAAATTAAGTCACTACGTCATATGATAGGGAGACTGTGATCACTCTAGTAACTGTTGAAGGTAAGGGGAAGAAATTCAGATCACATGTATAGTCTGACAAACCATTACGAAAACATGCCTATTCAAATATATTGAAAATTTCACCACCAAAAACTGAAAGTTTTTAGATATAAATTCTGATATTTTTCTTATTTCTGCTCAAAACATAGATTGTGGATACTCGTTAGAACTGCCTCGCTGAGGCGGTTCTAACGAGTACCCACAATCTATGTTTTTGAGCAGAAATAAGAAAAATAATGTATACCCCTGTAAACCCCAGTTTTACTATATAAATGTGGGGTTTTTAAGAGGGTCAAAATTATATAGGCATGTTTACGTGATGCAAATTTCAATAGTTATCTTCAGTAGACTTGACCCTGAACTTTGGCATACTTTCATGTTGAAACATCTGTTCAGGTGAGTGATCTGGGACTATTTGGTCCTCTAATTTTAGGACCATAAAGGTATATCAGTTGAATGTCATATTGCACAATTTTGACTGATCAGCATGTACAGTTGATCTAGCTTTGCACTTTACTTTTATTTAGGTGACAGGCAGCAAATTAACAGTACGAAATATTTTCTATGGTCAGTCTCTCCCTTCCGCTGATTCACGAAGGGCAGTTGTCAGTTTCTGGCGAAAGAATGTGCACAATACTGGTTAACCGCTTAGAGGACTAAGCCTGCCCAGTAAACGTGTGGCTAGGTAAACTGACTGCGCTCGACATGATCCCATTGGGTTGACTGAGCTGTAAAACCTCAACACAAACAAACAAACAGTATGGTAAAAAAATTCAGGGCCCAGTTGTTCAGAGCATCGTTAGCATAATGAGCTCATTAATGACGAGGTCGTCAACTGTTGTAGCTAAGGTATTTTCAGATACATTAATATGTTTGCTGCAAAAATGTGGGTAGCTTTTGCAATGCAAAAGATACTAACATTTTATCAGCAAAAAATATCAATGTATTTGCCATATTTCAAGATAGAAATTTTAATGTCACATTAGCTAAAAACTTCCTTAAGTTTTAAACAACTGGGCTCAGAACGTTTCTTATTGCTCCACAGACAGACAAACACACACACACACACAGAAACATGTTGTGGATTTATAGAAAATTAAGTTTCTGCCTATGCATTTTGTGCCTACAACATTCAGTTGAAAAGTTATTACTGTAAATGTCCTAAAATTTCGTACACCAAAGTTGCTGACAAAATGGCATAAGCAAACAGTGCAGACCCTGATCAGACTGCTCCTGAGCAGTCTGATCAGGGTCTACTCTGTTTGCCATTTCACTAAGTATTCTAAGACACAACTGCATAAAAAGCAAATTTTAGGCCAAAATAGTATGGAATAAAGTGTTCAGAATTGTAGGACATTTACCGTACTATTTCAGCACTCACATGCAAGATCTACAAGAAGTCACACAAGAGGTCCACTATGAGAACTTCAGAGCTGAGCGTCTTGCCAATGGTGCTGTAGTCCCCAAGAAAACAAAGTATGTACTTTTCTTATCTTTCCTACAATATTTTGTAGTTGTACGATTATTCCATGGGAGTAGGGTGTGGTTTCAAGGGTATTCCCACCAGGTCTAATGATGAAGAGCATCATCAGGCAAATGAAAGCTTTTAATTGTTTGTTTATATCATAAAAGAGAGGGAATCAGGTTAGAGTAGTCAACTTTAAAAAAAAAACAAAAAAAAAAAAACAACAACAAACAGCCCCCAGCCTCTGCCCCCATGTATGAAATTGAGAGTTTTTTGTTAGACCAAATCATGCAGGCTCTGCAGGTCCAGTTTTTTCATTATAGATGCCATACATATTAATACGTTAAACATTATGTTTGTTGTTTTTTTTTAATATAATACAGACTCCAAAAATGTTGGAGTAGATAGTTTGGGGATGGTCATGGTGGCTCAGTTGGATGTGCATCTGACTGGAAATCAGGAGGTTGGGAGTTCGACCCCCGCTGGGTCGGCAACATTCTTTCATGGAGATTGATTATGAAATATTTTCTATGGTCATTCTCTCCCTTCAGCTGATTCAAGAAGGGCAGTTGTCAGTTTCTGGTAAAAGAATGTGCACAATACTGGTTAACGGCTTAGAGGACTAAGCCTGCCCAGTAAAAGTGTGGTTAGGTAAATGGACCATGTTCGACATGACCCCATTGGGTTGACTAGGCCGTAAAACCTCAACTCAGAAAAACAAATGATAGCCAATACGCAAACATCTTTTGGAAAGAATATTTGGAATATGGATTGGTTTGTTGAATTACTCATATACCTTAAAGGCTCCATATTCCTCAAAAAAACATTTGTTCATCCAAGAAAGGTTTAATAAATTGATACATGGTATTAAAATATGGTATGGTATAAAATGTGACATCTGACAGCCTGTTGAATTTCAGTTTGTCAACTCGATCAAAAATGAAATGATTTTTATCGTATCTCTGAATTAATCTCTGAATTAATGTTGGCAACATTAATTCATTTATTAAACCTTTCTTGGATAATAAAATGTCTATTTTTGAGAAATATGGAGCCTTTAAACTTTGGCTAAGACTATACGGTCAAACTTCAATTGCTGGGACCATGGAAATTGGTTCGAGACATGGGTTGTTCCAGCCACTGAGGGTTAATCATGGTGCCAGATCAGGAAGCAAATGGCGATAATTTAGGGATGTTCTTTTTAGATCTTCTATACAGTAATGGTATGGTGAGTGTACTCATTAGAATTGCCTCAATGAGGCAACTCTAATGAGTACACACAACATACAATTTCATGATAAAATAAGAAAATTTCTGTAGATATTTGTTTTCTGGTGCTGTCGGAAGAATTTCATAAGAACTCGAAAACAAGCTTGAATCAGCCATGGTAAACGAGCCATCCAGGTTCGAGCTATTGAGGTTTGACTGTATATTTTATTTTCAATATCCACCCAGTTCTGTATTGTGTTCAGAACTCGAAATGCACTTTGAACAAAATCATGTTTACCTCACTGAGATGATTCTCGGAGGCATTTGTAATGAGATGCCACATGCTTTGTCTGGATAACAAAAGAACACATAAATATACCTCTAGATTTAGTGCTATTTGTTTTTCTCAAGCAAAAAGTTTTGATATTTTTTTTTATCTCTGAATGAAAATATACATTGTGTATGTGTGTGTGTGTGTGTGTGTGTGGGAGGGAGGGGGGCGGGGGTCATTAGAAGCACCTCACCAAATGCTTCTAATGAGTAACCACATTATTGTGGAAAAATAAGAATATTTCTTCAAGAAATAATTTTGTGGCAATTCTAATGGATGCCCACAATGTATATTTTCATAGGGAAATAAAATATAAATATCGTTTTGGTTGAAAAGAGTGTTCTTATTTCAAGCTGTGTAATCTCATTACTGTAATTGTCCTAATTATATATATTTTGTACACAGACTTTTCTGACAAAATGGTGTACACAAACAGTGCAGACCCAGATCAGACTGCTTCTTAGAAGAAGTCTGATCAGGGTCTAAACTGTTTACCATTTTGCCAAGTAGTTTGTAAAACACATACATGAAATATAAAATTAAGGTAAAATAAAAAAATGGAGTTAAATGTTTGAAATATTATAATACATACATTTACTGTAGTTACTTTCCATAATACACCATAACCTTTTTATAACACTATCGCAGAGATCCCAAGCAAAAACCATGTTAGCTAAACAACCATGTTGTATCCAAACAAAAATGTATAGGTTATATAGAAAAATGACCAAAAATGGTCATTTTTCTATATATTCTATACATTTTTGTTTGGCTACAACATTTTTGGGGTCAACCTTTAAACTGTCATAAATCCCAAACAAGTCTTATTATGAACACTCTTCGTATAATGAATAGTCTTATAATGAACACTTCTTATAATGAACAGTCTTCTTATAATGAACAGTCTTATAATGAACACTTATAATGAACAGTCTTATAATGAACACTTACAATGAACAGTCTTATAATGAACACTTCTTATAATGAACAGTCTTCTTATAATGAACAGTCTTATAATGAACACTTATAATGAACCGTCTTATAATGAACACTTACAATGAACAGTCTTACAAAGAACACTTCTTATAATGAACAGTCTTCTTATAATGAACAGTCTTATAGTGAACACTTCTTATAATGAACAGTCTTCTTATAATGAACAGTCTTATAATGAACACTTATAATGAACAGTCTTATAATGAACACTTATAATGAACAGTCTTACAATGAACACTTCTTATTATGAACAGTCTTATAAAGAGGTTCCGGTGTATCTGATTGTTGTAAAACTAGTTTCACATGGGCCCAGTTGCTCAAAGCATCGTTAGCTTAACGGGCTCATTGGTGGTCAAAATGTTAACTGTACCAGTAAGAATAATATATAATTCACATGTATTTTTGCTGAACAAATGTGAGTAAATGCTTAAGCTACTCATATTTTTTCAGCAAAAATATTAGCGTATATGCCATATTTAACGATCAAAGTTTTAACTAACGACATCGTTAGTTTTGGACAACTAGGCCCAGGGCTTCAGATTGAGATCAGAGTATTAATATTTGTCTTGTTCTTTCACAAAATGTATTAAAAACAGATGGCTGAAACTTATGCTGTATGATTAAAGTGAAGTAGCTGGCCTCGGTGGCTCAGTTCGATGCGCCATCCGACTGGAGACCAGGAGGTCACGGGTTCAACCCCCGTCGAGGTCGGCAACATTCTTTCGTGGAGATTGATCATGAAATATTTTCTACGGTCATTCTGTCCCTTCCGCTGATTCAAGAAGGGCAGTTGTCAGTTTCTGGCGAATGAATGTGCACAATACTGGTTAACCGCTTAGAGGACTAAGCCTGCCCAGTAAATGTGTGGTTAGGTAAACTGACCGCGCTCGACATGACCCCATTGGGTTGACTGGGCCGTAAAACCTCAACACAAACAATGATTAAAGTAGAAAAACTTTTTAGTTACAAAATTTTGTCCACTGGGGGTTCTATGCCCTTGCCCCTGGGCTATATACATGAATAAAAAAGTGTAATTTTTAACTGTCTTCTTTTCTGAAGCTACTTGAGCAATTTTCACCAGATTTCACATGGGGTCTTCTGTCAGAAGGGTATTGACAATTTATTTGAGTGGTTCTGCACCATTGAACAAGATGGTTGCCCTGCCCATATATGGTAAAAACACTTAAAAATCTTCTTCTTCAGAACCAAGAAAGCTTTGAGACTGAATCTTTGTAGACAAAGCATTGGGGACTCAAGGTCTACCAAGTATATTCAAATGATGGTCATAGAATGACCTTTAACCTTTTTACGGCAAGGTAAAATTTTCTCCCCAATATATTTGTATAGGGAAAATGTTGAAAAGTCATTTTTTCAAACTGTATTGAAGACTAATGGCTGAAATTTGCATTGTGTAATTAAAGTAGTAAAGAATTTTAGATACAATAAAAATTTTGTCCCCTGGGGGTTATCTGCCCTTGCCCCTGGGCTATATACACGTATAAAATTTTGTTATTTTTAAAGTCTTCTTCTCTGAAACCTCTTGAGCAATTTTCACCAGATTTCACATGGGGCCTTCTGTCGAAAGGGTATTGACAATTTGTTTGAATGGTTCCGTGCCATTGAACAAGGTGGCTGCCATGCCAATATATGGTAAAAGACTTAAATATCTTCTTTGCCAGAACCAAGAAAGCTTTGAGGCTGAATCTTAGTATATGGCATGGGGGACTCGAGGTCTACCAGGTTTATTCAAATGATGGTTGTAGAATGACCTTTGACCTTTTTACAGCAAATTTGTGCCCCCAATCATTTGTATAAGGAAAATGTTGAAAAATCATTTTCTCAATATGTATTAAATGGCTGAAACTTACAATGTATGATAAAAGAAGTAAAACTGTTTAGCTATGGTCAAAATTTTGGGGGTTATCTGCCCTTGCCCCTGGGCTATATACATGAATAAAATCATGAAATCTTCAAATGTCGTCTCTGAAACCTCTTGAACAATTTTCATCAGTTTCACATGGGGTCTTCTGTCGAAAGGATGTTGACAATTTTGTCGAATGGTTCCGCACTATTGAACAAGATGGCTGCCATGCCCATATATGGTAAAACATTTCTTCTCCAGAACTAAGAAAGATTTGAGGATGAATCTTGGTATACAGTATCAAAGTCTACCAAGTTTGTTCAAGTTATGACACTAGGCTTTGACTTTTTTATGGTATAATCAAATTTATGTCCTAATTGATGTTGCAATACTGGAATAGTTGTTTGGCATTTGCAGATATGCAATAGCTTTTTTTTTTATCGGGTGAGTGTGTGGGGATGGAGGGGGTGGGGGTGGGGGAGGGGGGAGAAACATCTAGAGCTGTGGATAAATTAAAAAAAAAAGCATTAAAATAGAAAATAATAATAAAGCATTTTTACTACAGTTGTGTTATTCTGCCAATCTGAAGCCTGCCAATGCTTTTCATTGTTGTTGAAAATTTACCCTAAATATTTGGACACCTTAACCCTTGTCCTGCTGAACCCGAATATACCCTGTCTTTGCAAACAGTGTAGATCCAGATCAGTTGGCTTCTGAAGAAGCCAACTGATCTGGATCTGCACTGTTTGCCATTCAGTATGTGAATTTATATCAACAAGCTAGATCGAGTAATCTGATTGGCTAAAAATTTGAAATGGGTGTGGCATCTTAATTTATTCAGCAGGACAAGGGTTAATTCTTTATCATATGTATTCTTAAACTTGAACAAGTCCTTTGACTACCTGTTGATGTGTCTACAAATGCTGGATGACTGGCAGACAGTGTAGACACTGATCATATGCCATGTCCCAATACATAGGGTAAATATGATGTTAAAAATTTCAACATATTAAGCAGGAAAGCTAACTTAATATAACATGTAGGACTTAATATAAAGGAGAAGTATTTGATGATAATTCTGGGATAATTTTTCTTATCATATGATAACGCTGTTATTCCATGGCATAATGTCATGTCATAAAAATCATATGACCACACTTTACATAAACACTTTGGTGGGAACAAGTAATATCATGACAACGTCTATATCAACCGTGCATTTTCTGTTGAACAACTTTCAACTTTAAAAGCGATAAAGACCAATTTAAAATGATCATATGATAAACAGAATCTTACAATCCTGGTCATTTCATGTGAAATTTATGAAACTCGCCAAAGACTTGTTGCATAAATTTCATATGAAATGACCACTTGTGTAAGATCCTATTTTTATTTCTCCTTAAAAACAAATGTTGTTGATACAGAGAGGTGCTTCTGATAAGTACCCACAACATATATATGTTTTTATGGCGAACTCGAAAAAATTATCCTAGAATTATCACCACATACTCCTCTTTAACAAGTCCTCTGATAACGGGGGAAAAAAGGTACAGTAAAACCTCAATGACTTGAACACTGATGGCTCATTTACCATGGCTAATTCGAACTCGTTTTTTAATTCCCTACAAAATTCTTCCGATTGCTCAATAAAACCAAAATTTAGTGAATTTTCTTATTTTATCATGAAATTGTATGTTGTATGTACTCATTAGAATTGCCTCTCTGAGGCAATTCTAAAGAGTACACTCAACATACAATTATTGTGTAGAAAATCTAAAAAAAAAAAAAATCCCTAAATTATTGCTATTTGCTTCCTGACTTGGCATCTTGATTTACCCTTAGTGGCATCACGAAAACATAACTATATAATATTGACCCCCTTAAACCCCACTTCTATATAGTAAAACTGGGGTTTACAGGGGTATACATTATTTTTCTTATTTCTGCTCAAAAACATAGATTGTGGGTACTCATTAGAGGCGGTTCTAACGAGTACCCACAATATATGTTTTGAGCAGAAATATGGAAAATATCAGAATTTTTATCCGAAAACTTTCAGGTTTTTTCGTGGTGAAATTATCAATATATTTAAATAGGCTTGTTTTCGTAATGGTCGAACTACCCATGTCTCAAATAAATTTCCATGGTCCCAAAGATGTTCGAGCCATAAAGGTTTAATGTATTTACAGTAGGACTGAGGTAGAATGACTGTTTTGATACTACCATATTTACTTTAAATACTTGGCCAGCTTCACGTCTTACCCAGAGCTGTGGAAATACCATGCCCAACTTATCCATCTTGTCCCATTTCCCTGAAGACAAGTAAGAAATTTCAATTTACTTGTCCTGGGACAAGTAATTCATTGCTCTGGAGAAGAGTATCCAGATTATAAGATATATATTTTTCTTATTTCTCGAAAAAAAAAAAATGTGTTTTGGGTACTCGCCGAGGCGCTTCTAATGAGTACTCGCAACATATGCTTTTTTTGAGAAGTAATGAAAAATCGGTGTTCAGGCAAGTAAATCTTGGTTGGACAAGTGGATATTGACCATTTACTTGTCCGTGGACAAGTTATAAAATTCGATAATTCCACATCCCTGTCTTACCACTTCGTAAAATTTGAACTTTCCATTGAACTTTCTGGTAGTGTGTACTGGATAATGTGGCGTGTCAAAGAGATCAGGGCCCAGTTGTTCAAAGCTAACGACGTCGTTAGTTAACGATTCGTTAAAATTTACATCGAGCGATACGCAAATATGCTGAAATTTTTTGCTGAAAAAATGTGAGTAGCTTTTGCAGTGCAAAAGCTACTCACATTTTTTCAGCAAAAAATATCAGAATATTGTGTATTGAATCCGCTAAAATGGTTAACAAAATGACCCTTAACGAGCTCGTTAAGCTAACGACGCTTTGAACAACTGGGCCCTGACTCCACTAGCTGCTCTTTTTGCAGTTAGATAATTTATTGAGGTTTCAGTGCTGGCTCAGACATGTCTATCCAAATAGTTAGGGTAAATACTGTCTTACATTTTTTACCTGCGTATCTTAGCTATATGCACAGGTTTGTGGAATTATCAAATTTTATTACTTGTCCAAATAAATGGTCAAAATCCACTTGTCCAACCAAGATGTACTTGCCCGAAAATAGACATTTTCTTATTTCTCGAAGAAAGCATATATTCATTAGAAGAGGCTTTGTTATGCCCCTAGTTTATAATCGCAACTCTAGATAAGATGCTTTTTTTTTAACCACAATGTATGTTTTCTGCAAGTAATAAGAAAAATATACATCTCATAATCTGGATACTCTTGTTAGCTAGAGCTATGAAGTCCTTGTAAATTAAAATTTCTTAATTGTCCTCAGGGAATTGGAACAAGTAGGAAGGTATGACATGGTATTTCCATAGCCCTGTGTTTGCAGGTAGGAAGTTTGCAACACTAGCCAGCAGATTAATCCTGATCTGATGTTCCTGATTTCCCTCATTATGTTGTATTAAAGGGAATGGATACTTTTAGGGGAGACAACTTCTAAAAAGGGGTCCACTTTATAAGGAAAGAATTTGTTCCCACAGGAAGCAAATTCATGTCTTCTAGAGTAGCTCCCATTCTGAAAAGCTGTCCTTAGTACCACTCTATAAGGAGAGAATTCCTTATAGAGTAGACCCCATTTCAGAGGAAGCCTGTAATGCAATGAAGCCAATCAGGAAGTCACAAAAGTTGTCTCCCTTTGGTGAAAATCCAGTCCCCTTAAATAAAACTGTTTGCATGCTCATTGCTTTAACAAACTGATTTTCCCCCCAGCGCTTCAAGACGACAGCCAAAAGAGGAACCGCCACCGGTGTATGTGTATATGTTTAAATCTTGCTTGCCTCTGTTCAGGGTCTACACTACCTGATTTACATATTACTGCAAAATTTTCTTAGCTTCATATGAATGGCAGGATGACATTTAGTGGTTTACAGAAGTAACATCTTCAGGAATATGACATTTCTGAAATAAATCAGACATTAGGAAAAAAAAAAAAAAAAAAAATCATTATCACCCTTTCATAGAAAAAAAAAGAAAACAAAAGTCATTATCACCCTTTCGTAGTGTAGATATGACTTAACTAATGTTGAAAGGGATGTAAAATACAACCATCATCATCATCAGGTGACATTGTGTTCTGGGATTCCCATTCATTTTGGCATTACATTAGGATTGTCATGGCTGTCTCATTGTCTTAGAAAGTATATTTAAAGAGAATTGCCAATAAGTTTACTTATGAAGGATTTAGATTCTGCCAGATGTTATAAACTATATGAGCTTCTTTCTGTAACTGTTTCTACTTCAGCTTAAAGGGAGATTAACTTTATACGGTGCTTGTTGTCTAAAATATACTTCACTATCAAGCTTTGTATACAGTTAGGCTGATATTTTTCTTTGCTTGATTCAGAAATTTTGAAATACTTGAAAAAGAGTTTTCTTTCATACTCATAAGTATTTTTGTGTTTTTTTTTTTTTGTTTTTTTTTTTTTTTTTCTATCCAGATAAATATTTTATTTTGCCATGAAGAAGATTGATCATGAAATATTTTCTACGGTCATTCTCTCCCTTCCACTGATTCAAGAAGGGCAGTTGTCAGTTTCCAGTGAAAGAATGTGCACAAGTACTGTTTAACCCTTGTTCTGCTGAACCCGGATTTACCCTGCTTTTGCAAACAGTGAAGATCCAGATCAGTTGGCCAACTGATCTGGATCTGCACTGTTTGTCATTCAGTATTTGAATTTGTATCAACAACCTGGATCTAGTAATCTGATTGGCTGAAAGTTGGAAGTAGGTGTTGCATCTTAATTTATTCAGCATGACCAGGGTTAACCTTTTAGAGGACTAAGCATCCCAAGGAAATGTGTGGTTAGGTAACACTGACCAGCTCAACATGACCTTAATAATGTTTATTGGGCCTTTAAACTCCAACCCAGCCAATTTTGCCAGGAAAACACATGTTGTGAATACTAATTAGAAGCGCCTGGCCCAGGTGTTTCAAATGAGTATCCACAATATATATTTTCATGGAGAAATAATAAAAATAGCAATGAAAAGCCTTGTAATTTTCTAGAAAATGGGGTTTAACGTCATTGAGGTCAGCTCCAAAAGAGATGATTGAATGAGTCCTCTTTTCAGGGAAAAAATATTCTAGAAGGCCATCTGCTTATATTAAAACTCGTTCAAGATTAGGATAGTCAAATTAACTGCTTTGCTTATATGTTATGGCTGTCAGCATTTTCATGATACTTAGGATTCTTAAGATAATACATGTATCCTCTTAGATTTGACAATATAGACACTGCTGTTGAAATCAAACTTAATACATTACAGTATTACTTTTGTTTAGCCCCTAGTTTATAATGATAGCTCTAGATTGGATTTTTAATTAAAAAGTACTGGCCTCAGTGGCTCAGTAGGATGCACATTTGACTGGTGTCAGGTTGCCGGTTCAATCCATGCCGGGTTGGTCAACATTCTTTCGTGGAGATAGATTATGAAATATTTTCTATGGTCAAGAATCTCTCCCTTCCACTGGTTCAAGAAGGGCAGTTGTCAGTTTCTGGTGAAAGAATGTGGTTAATCATTTAGAAGACTAATTCTAAATAGGAAATGCGTGATTAGGTAAGCTGACCGGCTTGACATGACCTGAATAGTGTTAACTGGGCCGTGAAACTCCAACTCAACCAATTAATCAAAGAGTATTGATATTTTTCATATTTCTCAACAAAAATATATGTTGTGGGTACTCATTAGAAGCACCACAATGAGGCGCTTCTAATGAGTACCCACAACATACAGCCGGCTCTCGTTATCTCGACCTCGCTTATCTGGAATAACCGCTTATCTCGAAGTGAAATTCTGGTCCCTGTTTTAACACGGAAATCTAAGAACAGGTAACAAAATATTGTGGAAAAGAGAGAAATTGCTCCTATTGCTCCTCTTTTCCACAACATTTTCAATATATCTCTATCTTCAGGAGTCAAATTAAATATTCGTTTGTTAAATGTGGTTGTTCGATGTATTGTTTTCCTCACTTCTGCAACTCTGATATTTGGAGGTACGGATATCCCGAAGTATTTCAGAGAGTCCCTTGGATTTCGAGATAACGAGAGTCGACTGTATGTTTTTATCGAGAAATAAGAAAAATATTTACCTGATACTCCTTCTGATCTAGAGCTATGTATAGTATACCATCTTAAATGGGATGATAAAGTTTGGTAATATGTGAATCAAGTAGACACATGAAAAGACCATATTATAATAGTAGTTGATTGTTTGAAATACAATTTATCTAATTTCACTTGAGCCAATGCCGAAGTCACAGATTTAACATAGTTACAGACTAGTGACTGCATGGTGATCTCCCGATTGATCTAATCTCACATTGAATCAATGCAAAAGTCACAAATTTAACATAGTTACAGATGAGTGACTGCATGCTGATTGCATGAAACAAAACCTTTGCCTGACCAGATTCTCATATGTTTTTTTTTTTTTTTCGTATCAAATACATACATATAGCTACATAGGCCGTAAAACTGTCATATAGCTGTTGTATTAGACAAAAATAATTCAGTATACCAGTAGACTAACTTACTGTTAGTAGCATTTACAATAAAGACATTGATTTAACCAGAGAAGAAAATGAGAGACATATACAACAACCTCTTTATAACACTTGCTAGAATCTAAAACAAAAACCATGATAGCTACGTAACTGTGTTGTATTCAAACAAAAATGTATAGATTATATAGAAAATGACCGCTCATTGTCATTTTTCTACATAATCTGTACATCTCTGTTTGGGTACAATGTTTTTGAGGTCCGCATTGAAACCTTATATCCAAAACCATTTTTTAACCCTTAAAATGCCAAGAAAACATGCATCTGAAAATGTCATCTGTTTATGTCGTCTGCTGAATATTCTTGCAAACTTTTCAAACCTATATTTGCATTCAGGCAAACAGTGTGGACCCTGATCAGACTGCTACTAGAGGAGCAGTCTGATCTGGGTCCACACTGTTTGCAAATATGACTTTTAAAATCACAAGCAGATGACAAAGCAGTCGGCAATTGTCTTATAAAGAGGTTCCAGTGTAGTAATTGTAGTTTGTGGCAGGCAGAACCAAGTTCAAAAAGGTCAAACTTTTGACAGATCTTTCTGTTGTCATTTCTTTCTTTTATCTAAACAAGAAGTACGAAGATTTCAATGCAATATTGACTCTGCCGGCCTCTGTGGCTCAGTGGGATGTGGGCAAAAAAAAAAAAAAACACAAACAAAAGCAATATAGACTCTTTTTTGTTTCGTCAAAAATTGGATTGTGATTTGACCTTTTTGAATTAGGCTCTGTTGCCAAGTGTGTCCCTGAATTAAAGAGAGAGAATATGGTTAACTGAACTTATACAATTGTATTTCTGGCGAAAGAATGTGCACAGTACTGGTTAACCGCTTAGAGGACTAAGCCTGCCCAGTAAACGTGTGGTTAGGTAAACTGACCGCGCTCGACATGACCCCATTGGGTTGACTGGGCCGTAAAACCTCAGCACAAACAAACTTTCCTTTCAACATCTCTTGGAAAGAAGTTTTTTGCTTGGCATTTTATTTTAAATAAAAATATTTTGTTCTGACTGACCATATCTTATCAGAAACCATTTGTCTTTTCTGTTTCTGTTTTTTGTTTTCAAATATTTACACTAAAATTAAATTTACGGTCAAAAGTTGGTTTGACCTATGCATTTTCTATAGTAAAGTGATTTTTTGGAATTTTTGTCTAAGAAAATATTTATTACTTTTCTTTGCTGAATTTGAATTATTGATTTCACAACAAACGTGTGTAAATTTCAGAAAATTTGAATAAGGGAAACTTGTTGAAAATATGGCTCCAAGGTACCTACCCTACAGATTTCTGCATGATTTGGCTTCATTTTTACCATGGGAAAAAGTGAAAATATTGGATTTTTAAAAAAACAATGCCTAGAATAAAACTTTTTGTACATAGGTAATTACGACAAATGGTTTTGCATTAAATCATGACAAAAGTTTGCAAATTTACTTCTTTTGTGTAAAGCGCCAAGCAAAGAATGACTTTCTGAAAGATGTCGAAAGCACAGTAGTGCTATGTGTATGGATGTGCAGGCAGATTTGAGTTGGTTGGGTACACTTGTCAGAAAGTATGTTTTCTCAGATTGCGACTCATATCATGAAAAAAAAAACAGCAAAAAAAAAGTACAGTTTATTAGAATTAATAGAAACAGACTGTCACAGCTCTTGACAAGATACTTTTTAAACCAAAAGTATTGATGTTTTTCTTATTTCTCCACAAAAACATGTTGGGGGTACTCATTAGAAGTGCCTCATACCTAGAGCTATGAATTTATTCTATCATGTGTACTTTTCTGGAACAAGATATCATTATTTTTCATTGATTTTCCTATTTGTCGATGAAGTCGAATCATTTTATTTATCAGAAACCAGCAATTGTTGTTGCAAAACTATGTTGTTTTTGTCATGATGTAGAGTGGTTGCCTCCATTTCGAAGTCAGTAAAGGAGTTTCTCTTGGGAACTCAAATGCTTTAACTCTTTTGGTGCCAAATTTCAGATGACATTTGTTGTCTGCTTTTCTTTTTTAACAAACTGTCGCTTGAAAAGAAGTTTATACATAGTTGAAAGACTGAATGTCAAACAGCATAGATCCAGATGAAACGGTTCATATGAGCCGTCTCGTTTGGATCTAAGCTGTTTGCAAAAGCCTGTTATTATCGCCTGTGGCAGTGAAAGAGTTAAGTCACTGTTTCTTAAAAGTTTGTTCTGAAATTGATGATAGTGTCATCATACATCCATAGATTATATTTTAGAATAAATGTTATTTTTTAATCATTTGGGTTAATTGGGATGCTATATCTCCAGGAGGTTTACATTGAATCCTTTTGCACATGTTATGTCAGTCCATCCGTCGGTTACATTTTGGTTTCTGAGCCGGGGAATCTAATAAGCACTGCTTCTTGACCTTTCTTGTTGCCTTTTGCTGAACAATGTTTGGTCTGTGCAGTAATCTCCGTAGCATTCAGAACATTACCATTTGGCGAATTTCTTGTACTACTTAGTACGAGTAATAATTAAGAAATAGATAAGCTCTAGCAGTGATTTGTTGAGTAATAAATCACTGTTTGGAGGTCAGTTGTAAAGTAGATGAAATCACGAGCGGGGAGCGCAAGTGATTTATCTACTTACAACTGACCGACAAACTGTGATTTATTACTCAACAAATCACACACAAGAGCTGATCTGTTTGGATTCTAACACATAGAAAATGACGAAAAAGTGATTGTGTCCTTCAGATTCTTCCAACTTTCTGCCATCGCATTAAGAAATCCCGCCAACAGTTTTGACTGTAACTATGTTGTTTACATGCATTTCTTACGTTGTTGACGAGAGAAAAATGACGTTACACCGTCTAACGTCGCGGAGATGAAGACTGATGTCAGCAAAGTGTCCATATGACGTCGAAACGGCGCCAGATAGCGCCGCGCGTTCCCGCCCAGTGATTTATTGCAGAATAAATCACTAAATTTAACCATTGGCTGAATAGGCGAGGAGTGTTAGAATTGTGAATAAATATGCTTGCTGACTGGCAAACAGTGCAGACCCTGATCAAACTGTCCTAATGAAGCAGTTTGATTAGGCTCTGTACTGCTCAGGCATATTGTCCAGGGCCCGGTTGTTAAAGCGTCATTAGCTTAACGAGCTCGTTAAGGGTCATTTCGTTAAGTGTTTTAGCGGATTCAATATACAATATTCTGATATTTTTTGCTGAAAAAATGTGAGTAGCTTTTGCAATGCAAAAATTTCAGCATATTTGCGTATCACTTATTGTAAATTTTAACGAATAGTTAACTAACGACGTCGTTAGTTTTGAACAACTGGCCCAGATATTTAGTGTAAATATAGTGTTACTGATCTGTTATGATTTAAGGGGAATAAATACACTTTCAGGGGAGGCAACTCTCAAAATTGATACTGTCCCCCTGTGAAAAGGGGTCATCTATAGTGGACTCCTTTTCAGAAGGTGATTAATGTGCAGGGAGGAAATAGGGAGTCACAAAAGTTGTCTCCTTAATGGCAATTAATCTTAGAGCAAGTGTATTCAATCCCCTTAATCTAACAGTAATAATGTTTGTTGTTTATGTCTTTGCTAACCAAGTTCTGTTTTTATCTCTTTTTCACCTGTTCCAACTCTACAATTACTCGTTGGAATTTTATACAAACCTGGTAAGAGCACACCTGTATTATATACACGTATGTGTGTGTGTTCTCGCTTCTTTTGCTGATTTGTAAGACTTCCTTTTACATGTAAATCTTTTAACCTTTACCACTCTCTGGGCAATTTCAGCCGACGATAAATTGATATTTTTCTTATTTTTCTCAGAAAATAGACTGATATTTCATGCAAATGTTCTTGTAAGAAGACCATTTACATGAAATGTCAAACCCTATAAAATAAGAAAAATGTTTTAGAATGTCATCTGAAAATTTTACCCAGCATGCTATAACGCGTTAAATCAATCAGTTTTCTTATATAACATATCTGGAGCTATTTTAGGAATTGCGGCTGGAAATATAAGTTACGATTCCTTGGAGGAACTATTTTTTCCTAGAGCAAAGAAATATTTCTTTTAGAATGCTATCATGCTGCATGACAAATGTAGATGATGTAAAATCGCAAAACTTATTGACATAATTTAAAAATGTATAGAATATAAAACATAATATGAAGACAAAAAAAAAATTACAATTTTTATAATATGTAATACACCTTAAGTTTAAAATACAGGAGATATTTCCCTCAAGACTTGCAAATCTTGTAAATAAACTTGTGCTAATGCAGTCATTTGTCTATCAGAGTTGCAAATCTCTCGGGAAATATTTCCTGTATTTTAAACTCGGGGTCATATATTTTTCTTTGCATACCGAATAAAGCAGTTTTCTCATGTAAACAGTCAGATCTAATCATATAAAAGGAAGTCTTGTGAATGCATCAGTTTATGTTATGTTATCTGCGTGTATTCAGTTCTTTATAGTTACCCCAGACTTTTCTTCTTGTAGCTACTATTTCAGAGTGAGACTTGTTTCAGTTCTTTTTGTTATTTAAGCACAGATCATAGCATCCTTTCTTGACCTTTTTCTTTAACCCTTGTCCTGCTGAACCCGGATATACCCTGCCTTTGCAAACAGTGTAGATCCAGATTAGTTGGCTTCTGAAGCCAACTGATCTAGGTCTGCACTGTTTGCCATAAAGTATGTGAACTAAATGCAACAGTCTAGATCAAGCAATCTGATTGGCTGAAAATTAGAAGTGAGTGTGGCATCTTTATTCAGCATGACAAGGGTGAAGACTTGATTTGACTGTGTAGATGGACAGGCTGACCTAGCCTGCACTGTAAGCATATGCTGTAGGCACATTTCCACATGGTGTAGCTTATTTTAACCGTGGAACTTCCATAAAAATATAACATAATTAACATGTAAATCCAGACATCTTAACATCTACCATTCTGTGGGCAAATTAAGCAGATGACAAATTGATGATGTTTTTCTTATTTTCCCCAGAAAGAAGACTGACATTATATGAGACAATTTTCATGAAATATCAAAGCCTATTTTTTTGGGAAAAAATAAGAAAAATATTTTAGAATGTTTTTTTTTTTTTTTTTTTTTGTTTTTTTTTTCCCAGCATGTTAAGCGTTAAGCTCTAATGGTACTTATCATTGAATTTAACCAAGCCCATTTAACTACCTGGAGTTGCATCTAAAAGGTTTATGCTAAATGGCAGATAGTACAGACACAGATTAACTCTTGTCCTGCTGAACCCGGATATACCCTACCTTTACAAACAGTGTAGATCCAAATCAGTTGGCTTCTGAAGAAGCCAACTGATTTGGATCTACAGAAGCCAACTGATCTGGATCTACACTGTTTGCCATTAAGTATGTGAATCTATATTAGCAACTTTGATCAAGTAATCTGATTGGCTGAAAATTAGAAATGGGTGTGGCTTCCTAATTTATTCAGCAGGACAAGGGTTAAATTGTTAAATTGTATTCACAGAATCAGTTTGCTCTGGATCTGTACATTGAAATACACATGATAAATATGGCACCTTAACCTTAATTAACCCTTGTCCTGCAGAATAAATTAAGATGCCACACCCACTTCTAATTTTCAGCCAATCAGGTTACTTAATCCAGATTGTTATTATAAATTTGTATACTTAATGGCAAACAGTGCAGATCCAGATCAGTCGGCATCTTCAGAAGCCAACTGATCTAGATCTACACTGTTTGCAAAACAGGATATATCCGGATTCAGCAGGACACGGTTAAAGTGCCGCCAATCACAATCTAAGCAGACAACACTCTGATTTTTTTTTTTTTTTTTTTTTTGTATTTTTCAGAGTAAATAAGTCTTGACATCTCATATGAATTGTCTGCTAGGCAGACAATTCACATGAAATGTCAAGTCTTATTTACTCTGAAAAATAAAAATAAATTGAGAATGTCGTCAGCTGTAAGTTTGTTTGGCACTTTAAGAGTTAATATGCGAAACTGTAATACTCACTCTGCCTATAAACTTAACCCCAGTTATGTCCAACTACTTTGCATAACAGACCAACTACTTTGCTTAACAATATATATTCATACATTTATGTAACTACATATATTTCTATATCTAATCCCTGTTACTGAATGTACCGATTTCTGGCTAGAAACATTATGCATATGCTATGTTTACGATGACATAGCAAGTCTAATTTTAGCCAGGCTCCATAGCACAGCTGGTAGTGCATCTGACTGCCAGCTCGGCCACTTCTGAAGAGATCCCAGTACAGCCATATAACTTCTGAAGAGATTGATCATGAAATCATTTTTACAGTCATTCTCCTTTCGCAGTTTCAAGAAGGGCAGTTGTCGGTTACTGGTGAAAGTATGTGCAACAAGCACTGGTTAACTGCTTAGAGGACTAAGCCTGGCCAGGTAAAGTGCGAGTAGGTTAACTGACCGGCACGACATAACCTTAACAGTGCTGATTGGGCTGTAAAACTCCAACTCAATATCAACATAGCAAATTTGTAAAGTTTGCATATTTTAGGTTTATTTTGCAAATTTGTTACATCTGGGCCCAGTTGTTCAAAGCTAACGACGTCGTTAGTTAACGAATCGTTAAAATTTACATCAAGTGATATGCAAATATGCTGAAATGTTTTGCTGAAAAAATGTGAGTAGCTTTTGCAGTGCAAAAGCTACTCACATTTTTTCAGCAAAAAATTTCAGAATATTGTATATTGAAGCCACTAAAACATTTAACGAAATGACCCTTAACGAGCTCGTTAAGCTAACGACGCTTTGAACAACCGGGCCCTGATTTGTGACTTCAAGAATCACATTTGACTGTTTGTTTGTATTTATGTTCATATCATTTTGATTGTATGGTTCTTCTACTATTTGTTTATAGCTTCTGTAAACTTTACTTCACCAGAGTTCATAATCATTGTTTTGCCTGCCTCGGTGGCTCAGTTGGATGCGCCGTCCGACTGGAGACCAGGAGGTCGCGGGTTCAACCCCCGCCGAGGTCGGCAACATTCTTTCGTGGAGATTGATCATGAAATATTTTCTGCGGTCATTCTCTCCCTTCCGCTGATTCAAGAAGGGCAGTTGTCAGTTTCTGGCGAAAGAATGTGCACAATACTGGTTAACCGCTTAGAGGACTAAGCCTGCCCAATAAACGTGTGGTAAGGTAAACTGACCGCGCTCGACATGACCCCATTGGGTTGACTGGGCCGTAAAACCTCAACACAAACAAATAATCATTGTTTTGTTGTTTGAATGCTCTGTTATGTTAGGTACCATATTCACCCTAAATATTCAGACACCTTATGCCCTTACCACACCTGCCAAAAGAAGTATGCGGTTAGTCGAATGGTTAGTGCTTTGGATCACTAGGTCTAAGGTTTGAATCCCACTGGAGGTAGAATTCAGCTCATGACTGTATGACATTTCATTGCACAGAGCCCTTCATTATCACCCTTCCGACTGGTGCTAGGCGGTCACAGGTTTGATCCCTGCCGGGTCTGGCAACATTTTTTCATGGAGATTGATCATGAAATATTTTCTACGGTCATTCTTCCCTCTCCGCTAATTCAAGAAAGGGAGTTGTCAGATATTGGCAGAAGAATGTGCACAAGCACTGGTTAACCACTTAGAGGACCAAGCTTGTCCAGGAAGAGTGGTTAGGTAAATTGATTGTCTTTACATGACATTAACCCTTCTCCTGCTGAATAAATTAAGAAGCCACACCCATTTCTAATTTTCAGCCAATCAGATTACTTGAGCAAGGTTGTTGATACAGATTCACATACTTAATGGCAAACAGTGCAGATCCAGATCAGTTGGCTTCTTCAGAAGCCAACTGATCTGGATCTACACTGTTTGCAAAGGCAGGGTATATCCGGGTTCAGCAGGACAAGGGTTAATAGTGTTGACTGGGCCGTTAACCTCCTACTCAAACTCAAAAACTTAAATATTGTTGAAAGGAACACATAAAACACGAAACTGTGATCATCATCAACATCTGCCTTAAATCTGAATGTCCATTTTACTACTTGTTGATGTTGTCTGAATATTGCTAGATGAGTTACAAACTGTTAACAATAATCAGGTACCCAATTCTGCATCATCTGCCATGAATGTAGTGTTTACTCAGGCCTGTATCTGAATACTTAGGGTAAATACGGTAGTGTGTTTGCTGTTTTTAAGTTAATAGCATAGAATCATGTTTCACTATCACTTGTATTACACTTCAATATTTGATTGATACTGTTTTGCAAGATGCTTCCAATGTAATGTTTTATAACGGAACTGGTAGTATCACAGACCATTGAATATTTTTAATGAGATGCTGTTTAATTAAATCTTGTCATGTTCAATAAATTAAGATGCCCTTCCCACTTCTAACTGTTAGGCAATCAGATTGTTTGATCTAGATTGTTGATACAAATTCACATACTGAATGACAAATAGTGCAGATCCAGATCAGTTGGCTGATATGTATCTTCACTGTTTGCAGAGGCAGGGCATATCAGGATCAGCAGGACCAGGGTAAACCCTTCTCTTGCTGAACATGACATGCCCTGTCTTAGCAAACAGTGTAGATCCAGATCAGTTGACTTCTGAAGAAGCCAACTGATCTGGACCTGCACTGTTTGTCATTAAGTATGTGAATTTATATCAACAATCTGGATCAAGTAATCTAATTGGCTGAAAATTAGAAATGGGTGTGGCATCTTAATTTATTCAGCATGACAAGGGTTAATAGTTTTCCTCATCTGTGAACACAAAGAGACAGCACAATTGGTTCACAGTATTCTGGAAGCATTACCTTATTTATCCTAAATATTGGGATACCAGAAATCCTTACCATACTTATCCTTATATTTATAGAACTCTAATTTACATGTACTACTGTTTGATGTGTCTAAAAACTGCTGGATTAGTGACAAACAGTATAGACTCTGATCAGATGTCCAATCTGCAGCATTTGATCTTTGTTTGCACACTTGCTCAGGTTTGTCTGTTCCAGTAAGTAGGGTAAACATGGTATTTGGTGACATGATAATTTTCTGCTATATAATGCTGATTTGCTTATAGAATATTTCTTTCAATGTTATGTTTTTGTTATAAAACTTTTTTTTTTTTATCACAAATTACTAAAAATTAAATTCATTGAAATTTATTGAGAAGGCTAATCAAATTGAGATTGTATCTACCAGTGCGAACCTTAATATGGACTAAGGATGAGTAGATTTTGTGATTTCAGCTTACATGATGTTTATTTTGTGATTTCAGTCGTTCCTATTATAGAACTGCAGAGCCTGTAGACCAGAGAGAACTGGCTCTTCAAGAGAAGGAAAAAGAGGTACGTTTCAAGCTATCATTTTATTCCATACTCTGTCCAACCATTACTGAAATAGGAAAATAGCACACTGCAGTAACTTTGTTTGAAGTTGTTTTAGCTCATTCGAGGCACTTAACTTTTATGGAGATCATTTTCATGAAATAATATCTATGGTCATTCTCCCCCTTCCATGGATTGGAGACGGGTAGCTGGCAGTAACTGGAAAAGGTACTGGTTAACCACTTAGAGAACTAACCTGCCCAGGAAAAGTGTGGTAAGTGGGTTGATTGACAGGCTCAAGATGACCTTAACAGTTTTGACTGGGCCATTTTCCATCTTTCATCTGTTTACATTTTCAAACAACTGAAACTGCTGAGCCAATTTAATCGGATTTCATGTAAAACATTCTTGGTTCAGAGGAACGAAGATTGCTAAAACCGTTGCAGTGTATTGATGGCTGCCACGCTCATTGCATGGTAAAAAACATTATAAAAATCTTCTTCAAAACCAAAACTGCTTTGGGTACTGAAAACTTGATTGTAGTATCGGGGATGAGAGGTCTACCAAATTTGCTAAAGTCAATGCCCTAGGTTGTCCTTTGACCCCTTGACTATACAGCACTTTATTGTACAGAACCTTTCACTGTCATCCCTTCATACTGTAGATATGACTTTAACCCTTGTCATGCTGAATAAATTGATGCCATGCAAACTTCTAATTTTCAGCCAATCAGATTACATGATCCAGGCTTTTGATACAAATTCACATACTTCATGGCAAACAGTGTAGATCCAGATCAGTTGGCTTCTTCAGATGTACACTGTTTACAAAGGCAGGGCATATCGGGATTCAGCAGGACAAGGGTTAACAGTGTTGTGAAAAAAAAAAAAAATCATCATCAGCCTTTAGAACTAAGAAACATACAAAACAAATGAATCAGCAGGCAGGCAATTAAACTGTACCTACAGAAGCATGTTGCATTTCTCAATAATTTGTGGCTGTTTGAAACATCTATTTAAATCCTGATTTTCGGTTGCCAGTATGTTGACCAGTCAGTAAGAGTTTAATGCAAAGAATATTGTTTCCTATTTCAGTTACGTAAGATGCAGGAGATGTTGGCACGGATGCAGGCAGAGATGGCGGCACAGAAGCAAGGGGAACCTCAGCAAAATGGTGGTGTTAAGTCGCATAATGTTTAAACAGGTAATTTTTCACATGTGCCACTCCAGACAGCAGGGTTATCTTCTGTATATGCCTTGAAGATAAATTTCTGTATAGTGTAGTTCATTTATTTATTGTCGTGACTGCTTTAGCAAGCAGAAGCAACATAAGGATCATGGTCCAGCAGCGTCATTTGAGTTGGCGTCGTTGACATAAAAAATGCCAAGAAAACCTGCATCTGAAAATGTCGTCTGTTTATGTTGTTTGCTGAATATTCTTGCAAACTTTTCAAACCTATTTTTTCATACAGGCAAACAGTCTGGACTCAGATCAGACTGCTCCTAGAGGAGCAGTCTGATCTGGGTCTACACTGTTTGCAAAAATGAATTTAGAATTTTAATCACAAGCAGATGACAAAGCAGAGGACAATTGTGATTGGCAGTTTAAGGGTTAAGTCTGTGGTTTTAGCTGTGTTTCTTAAATACCAAGACTTCTAGGCTAATGAAACTTCATACACACATCTGCCATGCTGCACCCTGCCTACTGCCATCAACTGTTACTGACCTTGTCATATTTTTTTTACGCTTGGCTGAACAGTGTTTAGTCTGTACATTTGACTCCAATGTGAAGTCTGTGTTCAACCATTTCTCAAATTACCAATGCTTCTAGGCTAATGAAACTTCATACAGACATACGCCATGATGCAATCTGCCCACTGCCATCAGCCATTACTGACCTTGACCTACTTTTCATGCTTGACTTAACAATGTTTAATCTGTGTGTTTATCTCTGTTTCTCAAACACTGAGGCATACAAGCTAATGAAACTTAATGCACACATCCGCCATGATGCACCCTGCCCACTGCCATTGACCTTTACTGAATTTGACCTATTTTTCATGCTTGGCTGAACAATGTTTAGTCTGTGCATTTACCTTCGCTTCTGGAACACTGCGGTATCTATGCTAATGAAACTATACACCTTTTCGCCATGACACTCTCTTTCCAAAGCCATTGACTGTTACTGACGACCTACTTTTCACAGTTGGCTGAACAATGTTTAGTCTATGCATTTAGCTCTGTTTCTTGAACACTGAGGCCTCTATGCTGTTGACACTTCATACACACATCCACCATGAGACACATTGCCCATTGCCATCAACCATTATTGACCCTGATCTGCTTTTCAGGCATGGTTAAACTATGTTTAGCTCTGATTCTTGAACACTGAGGCCTATACGCAAATGTAACTTTATACACACATCCGCCACACATCTACCATGACACACACTGCCCACTGCCATCGACTGTTTCTGACCTTAACCTCTTTTATGCTTGGCTGAACAGTGTTTAGTCTGTGCACTTAGCTCCGTTTTGTGAACACCCAGGCCTATAGGGTAATAAAACTTCATACACACATCCACCATGATGCACCCTGTCCAGTGTTGTTGTAGACTATTATTAACCTTAACCTCTTTTTCATGCTTGGCTGAACAATGTTTGGTCTGTGCATTTAGCTTCATCATTTGAATACCACTAGCAGTCGCAATATAATTATTTGGCAAATTTCTTGTCATGTAAAGAATGCACACATCACTGAAATATGTAATCTTTGGGAAATGCAATGTTGATGAAGATTATATCTGAAATGAAGGACTATATCAAAGTGTTTATTTTGATGCAAATTGGATCAAAATTGGACGAATATCAAAAAAGTTATCAGGATTTGAAGACTTCAAAATTACTTTTATTGGTGCTGCCAATTTGAAAAAGTAATGAGAATTTATGATGTCATAAAGCCCTTATTAAATATGCAAAACCTAAATAAAAAATATAAATGGAACAGTATTTTACCAGTTTATTCGTATATATAGTTTCAAGGCTTGAACTAAAATTTTTTGAAGAATTTGATTTGTTGAAATGCAATAAATATTTTGTCATTTCTTACTGTACTGCCTGTGAATTTGCTATTTAGAATTCATGAAGCCCAGAGTGTGTGCAAAGACTAAATAGACGGCTTGTTAGCCTAGCTGATTTGTGTTTGCACATTTCGAGGGTTGAGCGCAAGACTATAGTAACTCAAACATATTTTTGAAACCCTTGTTTAGGGGCAACTTGGACCCCTTTGTAAACAATGCAAATTTAGGTGCCATTGCTCATACGAGCAATGGCACCTAAATTTTCATTGTTTACAGAAAGAAATGTAATCTTCATAACGCCTTCATGGTGAGGAGATTAGGTTTGGGGAAAAACAACCATCTGACTTACGCCAATCTTGCGCTCAACCCTCGAATTTTTGTCATATGCTAAAGATAGTCCTTAGCACTAGATAACTATTTTTATTTCTCCACAGAAGCACGAGTTCTTATTAGAAGTGTCTTGGTGTGGCACCTCCAAATGAGTATCCACAACAGATGTTTTTATGATGATATGTTGTTTTTATTTCAGATTTTCACAGTACTAGTGCTTCTTAAAACGACAGCAAATAGCATTATGAGGAAGAATGGTGCATAATGAGAGTAACCTAAGAGACTGCAGAAGGGTTGTCAGCATAGGCCTAGATAAGAATGGGTATCAGGTTAATACTTTTCTTATTTCTCCACGAAAACATATGTTGTTGGTACTCATTAGAAGTGCCACAACATATGTTATCAAGGAGAAATAAGATGAATAGCAATACTTTTGG
Source organism: Anodontia alba (assembly GCA_964016985.1). Classification (NCBI taxonomy): domain Eukaryota; kingdom Metazoa; phylum Mollusca; class Bivalvia; order Lucinida; family Lucinidae; genus Anodontia; species Anodontia alba. Next base: position 38,443,145 of record OZ024830.1, read on the forward strand.
ATTGAAAAAAGAGAGAACTGGCAAAAGCTAGGGTTGTCAGGGAAAAAGACACTAAGTCATATTACCATATTACCTGAAGTATTCAGACACCTTAACTACTAAGTGTACTTGTTCTAAAATTTGAACAGATCCATCTTACTACCAATTACTGTGTCTAAAAAATGCTAGACGAGTAATAAATGCAGACAAGTTTAATTGCACTATTTGTTTAGTGAGGCCTACTATGTTTTGACCCCCAGAGTAACAGTTTTATGCATGGTCTCCCTAATTATTATTATTATTTTTTTTTTTTTTTTCAGAAATTTCCCTAGATACTTAACCCTTGTCATGCTGAAGAAATTAAGATGCCCCACCCACTTCTAAATTTCAGCCAATCAGATTCCTTGATCCAGATTATTGACATAAATTCATATACTGAATGGCAAACAGTGCAGATCCAGATCAGTTGGCTTCTTCAGAAGCCATCTGATCTGGATCTACACTGTTTGCAAAGGCAGAGTATATCCGGGTTAAGCAGGACAAGGGTTAATGTAAAAAAAAAAAAGAGTTCTCCTGATCAGTTTTGTAGAATATCACTTCTTTTTCTTATCACTACCTTTTCTTTTCTGAACTTAACATGTCTGTAAACAGTACAGACACTGATCAGAGGCATCTGATTTGGGACGGCTTTTGCTCAGGCCTGTCTGTCCAAATACTTGTAAATATGGTATAGACCAGGATTAGCCTGCACTGCTGTTCTGGTCATGATAAGACATCCATGATTTGTAGACCAAAACTTGTAGCATGCTGTAGGCTGTAACCTACTGGACTTAAGGCGATTGGATATACTTTCAAGGGAGACAACTCTTATCAAAATTGATTTTGCATTCTCCTGAAAAAGAGTCTGCAAAAGGAAGCAAATTCTTTCCTTTTACAGTAGACCCCTTTTCAGGAGGGGATTGATGTGCAGGAAAGCAAACAGGAAGTCACCCTTCAGAAAAATTGCCTTAAGTGGTCTGGATACACATGGGATTTTTCCGCCACATTTTTTTACAAGGGAGACAACTTTTGCAACTTTTTATGTTCCTGCACACCAAGTTCCTTCTGGAAATAGCTCTTTAACCCATTGTAGACTGAATGAACTCCCCCACACTATATATTGGAAGAGTCCAATTTCAATTTTAGGTATGTCCCTCTATGAGATTTAGATATTCCTTGAGAAGAAAGGTTGAACTGTTTGGAAACAGAGAAGACCCTGATCAGATGCTGTGTTCTGCAGCATCTGATCTGGGTCTGCACTGTTTGCCAATTACCCTCTAAGGGTCTCCAGACTAAAATGGATTAAAGGAAAGAATTTGCTCCAAAGGGGGCCGAACTGTTTTTGTGATTAGACCCCATTTCAGAAGGGAAGCAAAAAAATTGCCTCAAGTCCTAAAATATGACCAAGTCTTTTTACTACCTGACAATATGTTTAAAAGCTGATGGATGAGTGGCAAACAGAATAGTCCCTGATCAGATGTCACATTCTGCAGCATCTGATCTAGGTTTGGCTGTTTCCAGTGGTCTGTCTGTCCCAGTACTTAAAAGTTAATACGGTTGATTATTTTTCATTATCATGTATAGCTTCAGATAAGGGGATATCTAAATAATATTTTTCTTATTTCTCCATGAAAACATATAGGTATTCATTAGATGTGTAAAATCGAGGCGCTTCTTATGAGTACCACAACTTATATTTTTCTGGAGAAATAAGAAATTGGGCCAGTTCACGACAAAACCTACAATAAGACTTGTGTGACCAGTGAAGAAAGACTCAGATCAGCCTGCACAGTCTGATCAGAGTCTTAGCTAATCACACGTGCCTTCTACAGCATCCGGGCTATCCAAAGAGCGATAAACGAGAACCCTTGCAGTACTGAGTGGATATACAGGCTGATCTGAGTCTTAGCTGGTCACATAGGTCATATTGTCAGTTTTGTCGTGGGCTGGCAAAAATATGAACATTTTTTTGGTTGCAGAATGCACCTTATCTAGAGCTATGAAGTATGTCTTGTCCATAATGCCATACTGGAAGTACAATCAAAATTATGTTATAGTTTATATAGAAAATAATTTTTAAGCTGTTAGTGTGTATCTATGTTCATATAGTTGTATCAGAGCTGTTGATAGGACAATATTGTATTTAGTATTTAGACAGGCCTGAACAATCAGGGTAGACCTAGATCAGATACTGGAAAACCCAGCATCAGCGTCTACACTGTTTGCCACTCATCTAGAAGTTTTTATGGCATATCAACATGTAGTACTGTAATAACTTAAGTATTGGGACTCGGTGGCTCAGTTGGATGCGCCGTCCGACTGGAGACCAGGAGGTCGCGGGTTCAACCCCCGCCGAGGTCGGCAACATTCTTTCGTGGAGATTGATCATGAAATATTTTCTACGGTCATTCTCTCCCTTCCGCTGATTCAAGAAGGGCAGTTGTCAGTTTCTGGCGAAAGAATGTGCACAATACTGGTTACCCGCTTAGAGGACTAAGCCTGCCCAGTAAACGTGTGGTTAGGTAAACTGACCGCGCTCGACATGACCCCATTGGGTTGACTGGGCCGTAAAACCTCAACACAAACAAATAAGTATTGGGACAGATAGGCCTTTGCAAACAATGTAGACCCTGATCAGATGCCGCATTCTGCGGTGTCTGATCAGGGTCTACACTGTTTGCCATACATACAGCAATATTTTAGACACATTAACAGGTAGTAGAATGGAGTATTTCAAATTTTAGGACAAGTATGGTAAGTAGATAAGATGTCCCAATACTTAGGGTAAATACAGTAAACTAGACTATTAGACTTGTTCAAGTTTTAGGACAAATGTGGTAAGGGTTTAAGGTGTCTGAATATTTAGTGTGAATAGGTAATTATTTTTCTGGATACTACTCTGTTGTTTAGCTACCATATTTACCCTAAGTATTGGGACACCGTAATTCCTGATCATACTTATCCTAAAATTTGAAAAAGTTTATTTTACTAACTGTTGATGTGTCTAAAATAGTGCTTGATGAGTGGCAAACAGTGTAGACCCTGATCAGATGCCACATTTTGTGGTGTCTGATCTGGGTCTACACTGTTTGCTGAGGCCTGTGTTCCAATATTTAGGGTTATTACAGGATGTAATAAATGTGACCTGTTCTGTTGAAGTTTGGTTTCTAATGTACAGAAAGAGTTAACACTTCGCATCCAGGGTAAAAAATTCAGCAGGTGATATTTTGAAATATTTTTTCTATTTTTTTCTTTTTTTTTTTTTTTTCAGAAAATAATGTTTGATATTTCATGCAAATTGTCACCTTGAGAAACAATTTGTATGAAATATCAAACCTTATTTTCTGAGACAAATAAAGGAAAATATTTCAGAATGTAATTGGCTAATATTTTTGCTAGCATGCGAAGTATTAAAGTATAGTTTCTGATGTACAGAGAGCTCATAATAAATGAAATGATGTACAAGTGCTTTTAGAGAGACAAGTCAGGGTTTGCAGTATTAACGCTTAAAATTGGGACAGATAGTCCTGAGCTAACAGTATTGACCCAGATCAGACACTGCAGAATACAGTGTCTGATCAAGGTCTATCCTGTTTACCACTCATACATCAGTTTTAGACACATAAATATGTTGTTAAATGAACTTGTTGTAACTGTAGGACAAGTATGGTAGGGAGTAAGGTGTCCCAATATTTAGGGTTAATACTGTATATAGCAACATACAGTGCTTTATTGGTGTATCTAGAATAAATACGCTAGCACAGGGGAAAAGGGACCTTATGGTTTTCTGGTTACGGTTCTTCATGCCCATGTCCCTTAATTGGGCTACAGACGTGTTTTTGCCTGACGCTTCCTCAAAGTCTCTACTACATGTCTGCCAGTAGCAAAGGCTCTGGCGAGACTGCGCTTATGCGCAGGTTTGCCTGAGTCTTTGCTGGTCGCCTACGAGATAAGTACTCTTTTCTCCTGTGCTGGCTGAAATATGATAATTGATTTCACAGCTGTGTTTAATTGATTAATGTTTGCATCTTTGTTTTAGAAATTCAAATGAGAAATACATTCGACTCACATTATCTCTAAGTCCAAGGGACTGTCTGAAATGCTTCGAGATATCCGTACCTCTACAGATCAGATCAGGAAAAAATAAACCGAACAACCACATTTCACAAATGAATATGGAATTTGTCTCCTGAAGTTAAAGAGATATTGAAAATATTGTGGAAAAGAGGAGAAATTGCTCCTTAGGAGCAATTTCTCCTCTTTTCCACAATATTTTGTTACCTGTATTTATATTTCCATGTTAAAACAGGGACCAGATTTTCTCTTTGAGATAAGCAAAGTCGAGATAACGAGAGTCATCTGTACATGTAAATTGTGTAAAAAGAAAATAAAAAAAAATTACTTGTTCAATCTGCTCATTAAATGCATCTGGTAAATGTCCTAAAATTTTGAACGCTTTATTCAATACTTTTTTTGGCCTAAATTTTTATTTCCATGCAGTTGTTTCTTAAAACACTTGGTGGAATGGCAAACAGTGTAGATCCAAACAAGCAATCTGATCACGGTCTGCACAGTTTGCATATGCCATTTTGTCAGAAACTTTGGCATACAGAATTTTAGGACATTTACTGTCATCATATATAAAATGGACCAGTGATAACATTTAGTCTTGTTGCTATTCTCTTAGTACACAAAGCTTTCATTGTAATTTGTAAAATAGGTGCCGAGTGATTGGTGCTTTCGACTGCCAGTCAGAAAGTCCTGGTTTGAATGGTATTGTACTGATGTAAGAATTCTACTGATGACTTTATGGTACTTCATTACACAGAGCCTTTCATTATCACCCTTCCATGGTCTCGATATGATGTAAAAAAATGTTGAAAAAGGCGTAAAACACCAAGACCCAGTTGTTCAAAACTAAAGATGTCGTTAGTTAACGTATCGTTAAAACTTTGATCATCAAATATGGCTTATACATTAATATTTTTGCTGAAAAAATGTGAGTAGCTTTTGCAAAAGCTACTCACATTTTTTCAGCAAAAATACCTGTGAATTAGATATTGTACTTACTAGAACAGTTAATATTTTGACCACTAACAAGCTTGTTAAGCTAACAATGTTTTGAACAACTTGGCCCAAATCATTATCATCAATTAGTAGAGTAATCAGAGTGTGCATAAACTGCAGAGCAGTCAGTGAAGGCTCATATCAGATTGCAGGAATGCACACTGATCATAGTCGTTGCTGGGTGCCCATGTTGGAAGATAGATTATTTCAGATTGTATCTCAGATGTTTTGTTCGTTTGTTTTTTTGTTGTTTTTTTTCTTCTCAACTCCTTCAGTTATGGCTTGTTTGTTCTCAAGATGTGCTGGTGTTCAATGATTGTGTATGTTTTCTTAAGTGTTACGTATAAATTTTTAATTTTGTAATTTTGTTGCATCATACTGTCAGATGGACTGCTTGTGTGACAATTCGTCTTCCATTTCTAAACATGAAACAATTCTGACAGAGTTGTTTTTTTTTGTTTGAATATCATTTTTTTTTTTTTTTTTTTCATCTGTTTATTTGCCATGTATAGCAAAGCTTACTTGATCCATTTAACCTTTACCATTCTCTGGGCAAATTCAGCAGACGACAAATTGATGATATTTTTCGTATTTTTCCCAGATAATAGTCTGACACTTCATGCAAATTGTGCATGAAGTGTCAGAGCCTTTTTTTTCTGGAGGAAAAAAAAAACAAAAAATAAGAAAAATGTTTCAAAATGTCGTCTGCTGAAAATTTTATCCAGAGTGCTTAGCGTTAAGGGGCCCAGATACATTTGGTAAATTTTCTGGGCCTAGTTGTGCAAAGCTATTGACATTGTTAGTTAACGATGTGTTAAAATTTACATTGAGTGATACGCAATCAGCTGACATTTTTTGCTGAAAAAATGTGAGTAGCTTCTCACATTTTTTCAGCAAAAAATATCAGAATATTGTATATTGAATCGCTAAAACAATGAAATGTCCCTTAACGAGCTCATTAAGCTAATGAAGCTTTGAACAACTGGGCCCTGCAGTTTTTATAAGGGAGACAACTTTTGTGACTTTTCATACCTGCACACGAATCTCCTTTTGAAAAGAGATCTACTCTAAAAGGAAAGAATTTGCTCCCCTTGAAATTTTCCATGGAAGCATATTCTTTACTTTCAGAGAAGAACCCTTTTGAAAAGGGAACAGTAATATCTTTGGCAAAGTTGCCTTCCCTGAAAGTGTATCTGTTCCCCTTTAATCTGATGTGATAGTGTCAGTGAATTGATAAACTTGGCCTTGTTTCTTCACTGAAAGTGTGTACACTGAGAGCGTACATCCAGTTAAAGGGATTATTCAGAAGATACTTTTTCCCAAGAAAATACATGTACTATAGTCATGGTGGGCTATAATGGTGTAAAAAATTTAAACTAGAAAAAAAATAAATGATTTAAATTTTATTGTTTCCTCACTAGTAAAACAAAGGGAAGTGGTCAATTTTTGGGTTGATTGTTTAAAATCGTGCCATAGTATACAAACGCCAAAATTACCACGTGATTATCATTGACCAGTTTAATCAAACCGGGCGTTAGACGAAACCCAGGTAATTGTTATTTATAGCCATGCTATTCTTGTGACTGTGACGTCAGTCACGTTAGACAAAATCCAGGTAACTGTCATTTATAGCCTCGCTATTCTGGTCCCTGTGATGACGTCAAGGTGCTTTTGATAGAGGGTTATCTGTGACACTTGGACTGGGTCATTGGCAGACAGTGCAGAATCAGATCAGAAACTGCATTCTGCAGCATCTGATCAGGGTCTGCACTGTTTGCTTAAATTACAGGAAGTTAAGCATTGAATGAAACAGTCTCCCATTCAGGACCATTTTCCCAGCCTACACTTGGAGATGGTCGACCTACCAATGCTGTCAGTGCTTTTATTCAAAGTGAGGAACTTAATTTGCCTTGTTACTTTCCAAAACAGAATTAATATTTCCTCAAAGAATTCATGTTTTTCCAATTTTAATTTGGATACTCGGTACAATTGCCTCACCAAGGCAGGTCCAATGAATCCAACAAGTGATGATTAGCTCCAGATAAGAGGCGTAAATAGGCCCCAAGGTTATAAAAACTTTTTTCATTCTCAACTCATTTGAGAATGAAATTTTCTCTGCTAATAAATATGAAAACGCCAACAATAGTTGGCATTTTCATATTTAATAGAAGAGAAATTTTCATGCTTAGCTGTGTTAAATAATAAGAAAGAATTTGCAATTGTTAATTTGAGATTTACTAGCAGCACAAATTTCATGCTCAGCTGAGTTGAGCCTGAAAAAAAAATGTATAACTTTGGGGCTAGATCAGTATTTTAATTCTCTACAAAACATATGTTGTAGGTATCCTGAGTTCTCACAACATGTTTTCATGGAGAAAAAAGAAAACATCAACACTTTTTGGATGAAAAAAAAACAACAACAAAACAACACCTTTTCTGGAACTGCAATAATATGTTTTTGTGCAACCCCACACCCACCCCCAAAGAAAAAAAAACAACATCTGAATTCTCCTGTGACCTGGAGTTATGTTGTCTGCACAAACTAAAAATGGCTTCTTTCATTTAATATCATTATATCTGTATATGAGACACTTATATTAACATTAAATGTGATTTTGGATATATTAGTTATTTAGTTATACATTCATTTGAATCACTGTGTGTACAGAGAGCCAAAACTCTGAATAACCTTTGCATCTATGCAGCCAATGCACTATTCATTAAAGCTGCTGAATTCATATAGCAGCAGCAGACAAAGACAATTTTCTCATTTTTTCCTAGAAAATAGGTCTTGATATTGTGTGCAGATTGTCTTTTAGACAGATAGTTCACATGAAATACCAAACTGTTTTTGTGAAAATATATAATATTGGGATGCCAAGCTGGGCATATGATCAAGGCCTTTGATGTTATCACTTACCCACACCACTTAAAAAAGGAGTCTGAGAATAGCCCAGAGCTGTCAGCATGCATGCCCATTTTGAGCAGATCAAGGCCTTCACTGTCCATTTATAGTATCATTATATTTCACTTCATGTTAGATACAACTTTTCCTACAAACTGGCTCATGTTAACTGAAGGGGCCATTTTCTTCTGACCTGTCGCTCCAATTAGGGCAATATTAGGGAAGATAATTTAAAATAACTTTTGCATCAGTATGTATCTTGTGGGTACTTATTGAATTGTCTCAAAGATGAGGCAATTCAAATGAATACCCACAAGATAAGTTTTGGTGAAAAATGAAACATATCTTGTAGAAATTCACCAGAATTGCCTCGAGGCAATTATGGTGACTACCTGCAGGATACATTTTGTTGCAAAAACGAGAAAAAAAAATCTTCAGACAAAGAAAAAAAAGTCTTCAGAAAATGATACTTTAGAATTTCATCAGGCTGGCTCATATTTGATATGGGTGGTTCATCATTATTGTATCTAGTATCTCATATCGTGCACAACTACGCAATTTGTATAAATTATGTATTGTAATAATTTGTAGCCTCTAGTCAAATAAATTCTGACCGCAACTGCTGAGTGCCTTTACTCTTTGCTTATTCCTCATTAGTTCATTTTGTAAGATTATCACAGAGCTCCAGATAAGAGGCATATCCAGATTAATATTTTTCTTCTTTCTCCACAAAAACATATGTTGTGGGTACTCATTAGAAGCGCCTCACCGAGGCGCTTCTAATGAGTACCCACAATACAGCATTTTTGCAGAGAAATTAGAAAAAATTCAACATTTTTGGTTGGAAAAAAAAAAGTCTTATCAGGAGCTGTGGTATTTAATTAGGGGCTTGACTGTTCATATTCATTTGTATATTTGTTAGTATTTTAATTTTTAAATATGCAGACTTCTCAAGCACTGGCCTAAACAGCTTTGAACTCTGTGTAAAATGTTTCAGTAATGAGTAAAATGATGGAATATTCAGCCTTAGATATGGATCGAATAATATTTAAGCTCACCAATATCAAAGAATAAGAGCAGTATTGCACTCCTCCTGCATCTATGTAAGCTTCTTCAAAAGTTTAAAGCTTAGCACGCTAGGTAACATTTAAAAATGAGTTTATTTTTTCCCTGAAATCGGCTGTGACATTTGATGCAAATTGTCTCCTAAAGAAAATAGGCTTCTAAGGAGACGATTTGCATGAAATGTAAAAGCCCGTTTTCTGGGTAAAATATCTGGGTCCAGTTGTTCAAAGCATTGTTAGCTTAATGAGCTTGTTAGTGGTCAAAATGTTAACTGTTCCAGTAAGTACAATACCTAATTCACAGGTATTTTTGCTGGGAAAATGTGAGTAGCTTTTGCAAATGCAAAAGCTACCGGTACTGACATTTTTTCAGCAAAAATATTAGCGTATAGGCCATATTTAATGATCAAATTTAAACGATGCGTTAACTAATGACATCGTTAATTTTGAACAAATGGGCCCAGCAATTTATCATATACTGAATTTGCCTAGACAAAGGTAAGGATTCAATACATGCTTGCATACAGATTGGTGTAACATACTGGCCCGGCGTTTTGTTTTTGAGCCCTCGTAGTGACCTTGAAACTAAGGTTATGTACTTAGAATGCTTTTTCATATATTGGAAAATGTGAATGCGGAGAAGCTGCTCTGTCCTCGGACTTGTACTGAACTTTATCTTTCTGCTTATAGATTTTGTATCTCAGCTGCACCATGTGTTGAACTTATTTTCAGATGAAGCAAGCAAAAAGGGGCCTCATTATAATGATCAATTGAAGAAAAAGGCTGTTATGCCATATGTGAACATGAAAGGCCCAGACCGGCCTGCACATCCTCAAAGACCACGGCCTTCTCTCTTGAAGCATCCTACAGCATTCATTGAATCTCTTAAAGCAGGTAATGAAAGCCCTGATTAGATTCAGACTGCATGAATGTGCAGTCTCATCTATGACTTTGTTGCACACATATGGAATAAGGGACCTTTTCTTTCATTGTGTGTCAGATGTATTGAGCTCCTCTAAATGTGTGATGCAGCTCAGGTAATTTCATAGCTATAGATAAGGCACTTCTTTTTTTTCAACCGAAAACTAATATATTTCTTATTTCTCCATGCAAACATGTGATATCCATTAGAAGATCCTCGCTGAGGCGTTTCTAATGAATACCACAACATATGTTTTTGTGGAGAAATAAGAAAATTATTCATGAGGATACTCCTTATCTGGAATTATGTAATTGTAAGGTAAAAGTCCTGAAATTTCAAATACATGTACTTTACTCTATATTTTTTTTTTGCCTATGAATTTGTTTCACAAGAGATTTGATGGATTGGCAAATGGTGTAGACTTTGATCAGATCCTGATCAGACTGCACTCTTTGCACATGCCATTTTGTCAGATTTCTTAGAAAGTTGGTGTACAAAATTTTAGGACAGTTATCGTAATAGGAAAGGATTGTGAATTAAGTGAGAATGATTAGAGCCATTTCGTGAGAGAACCTGCTGTATGCCATATACACACTGATAACCTAAACCAGCCTGTACTTTCTAGAAGTTCTTTGCTGTCCACATATGCGTTGACACATTTTCACTTGGTGCTGGTCTGGCTCCAAACCGTAGTCGGTGGCCCGTCTTACTGCAGATCCAGGGATAGCAAGTTTGAATCCCAGCTCGGCCACATACCTTTTTTAGAGATCGATCACGAAATCATTTCTAAAGCCATTCTGCCCTTCCCCTGATTCAAGAAGGACAGTTGTCAGCCACTGGCAAAAGTACATGTATGTGCACAAGTACTGGTTAACTATATGTACTTAGAGGACTAAACCTGCCCTAGCAAAATGTGAGTAGGTCAACTGACTGGCTCGACATTGCCTTAACAGTGTTGACTGGACCGTAAAACTTCAGCTCAGTCATTTGGTGCAGCCTCCTTGGCACTGCTCATAGTTTGTGAATAGAAGATCCTGACAAGATGGCAGATGTTGAGGTTGTGACAGGAATATATGAGTGTGCAGGCTAGTCTGGGTCATCACAGTTGACATGTGACATATGGTAGGTTTTCTGCTACTGTGCTTAATTATACACCACAACCTCTTTATAACACGGTTGTCGGGGTCCATAGCATAAACCATGCTAGTTAAAGAACAGTGTTATATCCAAACAAAAATGTATAGATTATATTGAAAAATGACCATTTATGGTCATTTTTCAATATAATCTATTCATTTTTGGGATCCATCTTAGAACCGTGTTATATCCAAAATTGTGTTATAACGAACCGTGTTATAAAGAGGTTGAAGTGTATTTATTATGATGATAGACTAGTATTAGATAATTCATAGGTCCAGATAAAGAGATGTCAGAAAAAAAAATTGTTATCTTTGTGCCGAAACATTTGTGGGTTCTCAGAATTACCTCAACGATGCAATTCTATGATGAGGCAGTTCTAATAACTACCCGCAATGATATTTTGGTGCAAAAATAACAGAAGTTACTTCCAAATACCTACATGTTGTTGGTACTCAATATTACCTCAACAATGCAATTCTAATATGATGAGGCTGTTATAATGACTACCCACAATGATACTTTGGTACAAAGATAACAGAAGTTACCCAAATACCATCCGTATTTTCCCTAAGTATTCAGACAGATAGGCCTAAGCACACAATGTAGACCCTGATCAGATGCTGCAGAATGCAACATCTGATCAGGGTCTACATTGTTTGCTACTCATCCAGCAGTTTTTATAGACAAATCAGCATAGCAACAGATAAGGCACTTTTTAAATCTGAAAAATGCTGATATCTTTCTTTTTTCTCCACAAAAACATATGTTATGGGTACTCATTAGAAGCGCCTCAGCGAGGCGCTTCTAATGAGTACACACAACATATGTTTTCGTGGAGAAATAAGAAAAATATTATGTGGATACCCCCTCTTATCTTGTAGCTATGCATCAGCAGATAGTCAAATCGACTTGTTAAATTTTTTGGACAAGTACATGTATGTTAAGGAGTCCAAATATTTAGGGTATTACTGTAGATATCTCCAGCCTAGAAATTCAGTATAAACAACTATAATAACATGTATAGGAACCCGGGTACATTTTAACATCTTCAAGTTTGGCCAGAATTTTAGAAACTAATGAGCCACAAAAAAAGATCATTTTGTTTGATTTACGTTGTGTGATTTGTGCCCAACAAACACTCAGACCCCACTGCATACCAGTGCACTCTGATCAGTCTTTGCATATCTGTGCAGTCTGATCAGTCATAAGTATTAGCTAGAAGAAACTTGTTTGTTACACAAAGAATGCACAGCAAAGACAACACCCGTTTGCTGTCTAAGCCTTTCAAGGTTTTAATATTTCAAAGGTAGAGAGTTCTATGTGAGAGAAGTATCCAGAAAAAATATTTTTCTGATTTCTTCTTGAAATGAAAACATATGCTGTGGGTACTCAGTAGAAATACCTCACTGAGGTGCTTGTAATGTGTACCTACGCATACGTTTTCATGGAGATACAAGAAAAGTGTCAATACTATTTCAGAGGAATTGTTAAAGACGAGCATTTGGTGATAATTCTGGGATAATTTTTCTTATTTCTTGATAAAAACGTATGCTGTGGGTACTCATTAGAAGCGCCTCACCGAGGCACTTCCAATGAGTACCCATAACATGTTTTTATGGAGAACTGGAGAAAATTATCCCATAATTACCACCAAAGACTCCTTTAACAATTCCTTTGCTTTTTGGTTTAGAAAAACCACATATTATCTAGAGCTCTAAATTGGAAGTACAATAAATGCTCTTACAAGACTGAGTCAACGCTAAAGCTGGTCGGTGTCTTCGCTGTATAGAATAAAATAGGTTCTGTCATACTACTTTGTAATTTTTATATCCGCCAATTCTCAGAAGATGTTACTTTGTTGCCTGGTTTGTATATGTATGTATGTAAAGTAAAAACTTCTCAACTCAAAGAAATAAATAATGTTAAAATCTTCAAAATGACTTCATTCACTGCTTTCCTTCCTGGAGTGTATTTATAATTTACTCAAGTTGATGTTATTATACTCGTCTCTTCCGGCCTCAGTGCTCAGTTGGATGTGCCCTCCGACTGGAGACCAGGAGGTTGCGGGTTTGACCCCCGCCAAGGTCGGCAACATTCTTTCATGGAGATTGATCATGAAATATTTTCTACGGTCATTCTCTCCCTTCAGCTGATTCAAGAAGGGCAGTGGTCAGTTTCTGGCGAAGTATGTGCACAATACTCCGCCGAGGTCGGCAACATTCTTTCGTGGAGATTGATCATGAAATATTTTCTACGGTCATTCTCTCCCTTCCGCTGATTCAAGAAGGGCAGTTGTCAGTTTCTGGCGGAAGAATGTGCACAATACTTGTTAACCGCTTAGAGGACTAAGCCTGCCCAGTAAACGTGTGGTTAGGTAAACTGACCGCGCTCGACATGACCCCATTGGGTTGACTGGGCCGTAAAACCTCAACACAAACAATGTGCACAATACTGGTTAACCGCTTAGAGTACTAAGCCTGCCCAGTAATCATGTGGTTAGATAAAACTGAATGCGCTAGACATGACCCCATTGGGTTGACTGGGCCGTAAAACCTCAATACAAAAAAAAAAGAGTTATACTTGTCTGCAAGTTTTTAACCCTTGTCCTGCTGGATAAATAAAGATGCCATGACCACTTCTAATTTTCAGCCTATCAAATTGTTTGATCCTGATAAGTGCTATAAATTCACATACTTAATGGCAAACAGTGTAGATCCAGATCAGTTGGCTTCTGATGGGAGGATTGGGGTGTTATGCAGATTCAGAATTGCTAAAATCATTCGGTTCTGATATCCAAGATGCCACCATGGCAGCCATCTTGAAATTCTTCAAACCACACCTCCCAAACCGTAAGTCGGTTTGAGCCGAAACTTGATGGGAGGCATCAGGGTGACATGAATTCAGGATTGCTATAATTGTTCAGTTCCAATATCCAAAATTGGGGCAATCTTGAAACTCTTCAAACAACATCAGATCCAGAATTACTAAAGGCAATCTGATGTGATAGCCAAGATGGCCACCATGGCACAATGTAACATATGATCAGCCTAATCTGTGTGAGCGAATTCTGGCCCACTTGGGCCTCTAGTTTCACTGATTGTTTCATCTCACTGAGCGCCTCTAGTTTCACTGATTGTTTCATCTCACTGTTCTAAACAAGGATGACAAATCTCAAACTTCTTGTGCTTGTTTTCACATTTTAGTACCAGTACACAGATGCAACATAAACTTCAACACAGTTCTTTCTAGTTTTCTTATTTCTCCATGAAAACAAGGGTACTCCTAAGAAATACCTTTCTGAGACACTTTGAATGAGTACCCATAACATATCTTTTCGCAGATAAATAAAGTGGAACTCCCCTCTTGTCTGGATAAGTGAGGAACAAAATATGGTAGTTATAGCAATGCTTTTTGCTAAAAATTGCAGTACACTTCAAAATTCTATTGTGTTGAAGGAAAATCAAGTTAAGGGGTTGGGGTGGGGAGGGGAAGAGGGGGTGGAGAGATGGAGGGTTCAGTCGAACCCCTGTTTGACTCAAAATTTCATTTTTATGGGAAATTTTGGATAAATTTGATATATAAGGGTCACTTTTCCTTATACTCCTCGTCCATTTTACTACCGGTGAATGTGTGTAAAATTGCTGATTGAGTGGCAAACAGTGTAGACCCTGATCATATGCTGCATTCTGTGGTGTCTGATCTGGGTCTATATTGTTTGCTTGGGCCTGTCTGTATGAATATGTAGAGTAAGTATGGTTATATGATTAAATTGAAACCCCTCAGAAATTTTCCTGGATCCACCCTTGCTGTTCCCATACTTAGGGTGAATAGTTTTAGGTCATCAAAACCAAACTGTCTGGTCTGCAATACAGTCGTTTTATATTTTGGTTTACAAAAAACTGAATCCTGAGCAGTTTGCATAGTCAAAGTAATTATTTGGTTTACCACAGACTTAGTTCATTGGTTATAGTCTGAGTTGTGGTTCCATTATAAACTCATTATCTGAAGATTTTAGTATGTATTTTGATTGTCAGAAACCTTATGAATTCTACTTTCTGGATGATTTTAATTTTAGAGCTGTTGTATGATCTTGGTAACATCATTTATAAAATGCATTCTCGGTAGCAGTAAAACTGTTTGGTATTGCTATCATTTATATTAACCCATCGTAGTCTGGAGACCCCTAAAAGGGTAATATGAAAACAGTACAGACCCAGCTCAGATGCCACAGAACGTGTCTGATCAAGGTTTCCACTGTTTGCGAATAGCTGAACCATTTTTCTCCCAGAATATCTAAATTATATTACCTGACATACCTAAAATCGAAGTTAGAATCTTGCAATATATAGTATGGAGGAGTTCATTCAGTCTACAATGGGTTAAATATTTAGTCAGACATACCTGAACAAACTGTAGACCTGGATGAAACTGCTGATCAGGATCTGCATTGCTTGCCAGCCAACCAGCACTTCTTAACCCTTGTCCTGCTGATCCCGGATATACCCTGCCTTTGCAAACTGTAGATCCAGATCAGTTGGCTTCTTCAAAGCCAACTGATCTAGATCTGCACTGTTTGCCATAAAGAATGTGAATTTATAGCAACAATCTGTATCAAGTAATCTGATTGGCTGAAAATTAGAAGTGGGCATGGTAAATTTATTCAGCAGGACAAGGGTTAAACACCTCACCAAGTAGTTAAATGGGCTTGTTCGAACTTTAGGATAAATATGGTCAGGAGGTAAGCATAGCGCTTGACGCATTTTTCAGTCCAAAAGTGTTGGTATTTTTCTTATTTCTTCACAAAAATGTATGTTGTGGGTACTTGTTAGAAATGCCTCGGCAAGGCCCTTCTAATGAGTACCCACAACATATATTTTGGTGAAGAAATATGAAAAATATTTACCTGATACGCACTCTTCTCTAGACCTATGGAGTTGAGGCATCTGAACATTTACCGTAAATATAGTTCAAGTGGTCTGCAATCCATTTAAGTGAGTGACATGAAGTATTTTTCACATTTTTTTTTATAAAAGGCAGGAGGGTACTCATAAGAATAGCCGCAATTTTCACAAGTAGGAATCTCCTATTAATCCTGCCGGCCTTGGTGGCTCAGTTAGATGTGCTGTCCGACTGGAGACCAGGAGGTCACGGGTTCAATCCTTGCGGAGGTCGGCAACATTCTTTCGTGGAGATTGATCGTGAAATATTTTCTATGGTCATTCCCTTCCACTGATACAAGAAGGGCAGTTGTCAGTTTCTGGCGAAAGAATGTGCACAATACTGGTTAACTGCTTAGAGGACTAAGCCTGCCCAGTAAACGTGTGGTTAGGTAAACTGACCGGGCTCGACATGACCCCACTGGGTTGATTGGGCCGTAAAACCTCAACACAGACAAACAAACTCATATTAATCCTAAGTACTGGGACAGATGTCTGAACAAACAATATAGATCTACAGTTGTGTAGCCAGAACAGAATTATTTTTAGGCACACTCAGGAAAAGACCTTGAAATTATGCTCAGAATCGCTTCCAAAATAGGGGCTATTCTTAAAGGAAAGCCTGAGCAAATGTCACACTATACAGCATCTGATCTGGGTCTACACTATTTGCCACTCATCCAGCCAACAGTTTTAACCCTTGTCATGCTGAATAAATTAAGTCATGCCAACTTTTAATTTTCAGCCAATCAGTTTACTTGATCCAGATTTTTTATATAAATTCACATACTGAATGCCAAACAGTGCAGATCAAGATCAGTTGGCTTCTTCAGGGATCTACAGTGATTGCAAAGGCAGGGTATATCCGGGTTCAACAGGACAAGGGTTAAGACAATTGAATCATTAGTAATTAAAATTGGACTTGTAACAGTTTAAAGTCAGATTCAGATTGTCCTGTAGATCCACACAATCTGTTGACACACATAACTCTTTGATAAGATGCTTTTTTCAATCCAAAAGTGTTAATATTTTTCTTATTTCTCCACAAAAACATACATTGTGGGAACTCATTATGGCTTGGGGAAGTGCTTCTAATGAGTACCCACAAGGTATTTTCTTATGGAGAAATGAAAAAAATATTTACCTGATACCCACTCTTATCTATGGACACATTCACCAGAATATTATGTATCGGTTGACACATTCACCAATATATCATGTATCTGGAAGTAGAGAACAAAGGTGCTGATAAGACAGTGGAAATGCGGACTGATCTAGGCCTTGCAATCCTAAGATGCCTATAGGCATATTTCCACACAACATTGCTCATATTTATGCTTAGCCTGCTGGGTAAAACATTCCAGCAGATGACATTTTGAAATATTTTTTTTATACTCCCCGCTTCCTTTCCCCCCCCCCCCCCCCCCCCCCCACACACACACACACACACAAATCTGCAAACTGTGTTTATGTATGGGGGATCTGTTCATTTTGGTCCTTGTGGGGTATCAAATCAGCACTGCTCATTGGCTATTCCTTCTTTTTCCGAGAAAATAGGCTTTCTGTCCATCCATTACATTTGGTTCCTGCGGGGGATAACTAATAAGCACCGCTTATAGGCAATTTTTTGTTTTTAACAGAAAAAGGCTCCAAAATTTGCATGAAATGCCAAAGCCTATTCTCTGGAGAAATAAGGAAAAAATCATTAATTTGTCATCTGCTGGATTAGCCCAGTGAGGTTAGTGTGTGGTAATGGTTAAAGGCACACAGGACATGGCATCAAATGTGATAAAGAAACAAAAATATTTTATGATAAAAAATATATTAAATGCAACATTGTTTTAAAATAAGTTAACAGAAAAAGTAAAAGTGGTCATATAAAAATTGTTGAAGAAAGACAAAATATTTGAGCAAGAAAAACAATCTATATAATATAATAAGAGGGGTGGGAAAATGTCCACCTGCTGGGTAATTGTCCAACACTCAGTCTGATCAGAGCCTACACTATCCAATTACAGAATAACTGGACACTACAAGATAGCAGATATTGAAAGACAATAAATGTCCTTATCAGACCACAAGTATGTGAACACTAATCTGGGCCTTTGTTGTATTTGTATGTGGAAAGTACTAAGCCTACATGTAGCTACATTTGTAGCTTACAATATGGCACTTTACATCACGAAAACACGGCTATTCAAATATATACTGAAAATTTCACTTCCAAAAACTGAAAATTTTCAGATAAAAAACTCTATATTTTTCATATTTCTGCTCAAAACATAGATTGTGGGTACTCGTTAGAACCGCCTCGGTGAGGCGGTTCTAATGAGTACCACAATCTATGTTTTTGAGTAGAAATAAGAAAATAAAGTATACCCCTGTAAACCCCAGTTTTACTATATAAAAGTGGGGTTTAAGGGGGGTCAAAATTATATAGGCATGTTTTAGTGATGATTTTGATTTCCAAGCTATATTTTCACCCCCATTCAGCAGGATGAGATCCCTCTTTTGAGGTACATGTTATGATGTATTTACAGAGAGCTTCTTAAGGAGGAGTATTTGATGATAATTCTGGGATACTTTTCTGTATATTTCCATAAAAACATATAGTGGATACTGATTGGAGGCACTTCTAATATGTACCAACTACATGTTTTTATGGAGACTGGAGAAAATTGTCACAAAATTATCATCAAATACTCCTTTTTAGCAATTCTTCCATATATGTGTTGAGTAGACTATCTATTCTGTTTCCTTTGACTGACTGACATAGAAATCAAACACGTGTGGTTGTTGTACAAGCTTCATAGCAGCATTGGAGTAAGTTATTCCATTAATTGTTTCAACTCCATTTCTCTCATGTACGTGACCAAAAAGATGGAGAGTGGGCCTGCAAGCAAAACAAAAGTTTTAAGAAAGGTTATAAGGATAATTCTTCAAATGACAGATATCAGGCCCCAGGTTATCAAACTTTTTTCATGCTCAACTCAGCTGAGCATGAAAATTTCTCTGCTAATAAATATGAAAATGCCAACAATAGTTGACATTTTCATATTTATTAGCAAAGAAATTTTCATGCTCAGTTAGGTTTAGCAAGAGAAATTGGCAATTGATAGTAATCTGAGATTTATTAGCACGAAAAATTTCATGCTCAGCTGAGTTGAGCACGAAAACAGTTTTATAACCTTGGGGCCTGGTTACACAGAGTATCTGATAGTGATTTTAAAAACACACCAAAACACCTTTTTATGGGGAAAGGATACATTTTCAAGCGTCTCTGTCAAAATATGACCTCCCTTTTAAAAAAAGGGGTCTATTTGGAATGGAAAAAATTTGCTCCCCTAGGGAGGCTTGGTGTGCAAAAATGCAAATGGCAAGTCACAAAAGTTGTCTCCCAAGGTAAAAATGGCAGAAAATCTATCTACCAAGTTTATCCAGTCCCCTTAAAACTTTTTTTTTTTTGAAAAATCTGAATTTTTATTTTGTATAATTTCTCATTACAAAACACCTTTTCGGATCCGGATAATCTCAAAAAGTTCTCCAGTCCTTTCATACTCTGTCATTCTTCTCAATATATTCATATGTGCACCAAACTCATATTCATATTCACTCTCTGACAGTCTGGACCCTGTCTTACAGAAAAAAAGTAAAAAAAAAATATATGTTGAAAGACCTTTACAGTTTTTTGTGGTGCACCTCTCTCACTTTCAATCATACTATAATTTGTTTTTTTGTTGTTGTTGTTGTGTTTACATAGTCTTATTACCATAGTCTTATTTATTTCTTGAAATATGAAAATTGTTACATTTAAATAAGTGAGACTTGATTAGATCACAGAATTTAGTTTTTTGTCACAGAATCTAGCTTTTCAAAAGGCAAATTCTAGGGCTGCCATGTATTCCCTTAACATCAGGAAATGTTAGCATTTCATAAGTTCATATTATATTTCCATGCTTATATAGTTATAGTATTAGGTTTGCATGACAACTTCACAGTTAGTATTGTATATATCACTTACAATCGCTTAAAATGTAGTTTTAAGCAGCTCTATTTGATCCAGGATAGAAAGTCTTTAAAGTATTTCAAGACATTTTAAATACTAGTGCTTAATCAGCTTTCATATGATTTAGGTGGTAAATAATGCAATATAAAGGGCATCAAAATGACACTTATCTCCACAATTGATGTTTGTCAATTATTTTGGAGAGTGGGGTGTAAAATACATTGATAACTGACTCTGAACCAAAGAAGGCAGGACTGCTCTATGAATTCTCACAATATTTATTGCATAATCATATCTCATAGCAACAGATAAGGCGCTTTCTTCATCCAAAAAATGATGATATCTTTCTTATTTCTCAACAAAACATATGTTGTGGGTACTCATTAGAAGCGCCTTGATGAGGCGCTTCTAATGAGTACCCACAACGTATGTTTTCATCGAGAAATAAGAAAAATATTATGTGGATACCCACTCCTATCTGTAGCTATGATATCTCACTTTTATTTTATCGCTACTTACTTAACTCTCCCTTGAATAGTTTGTCTGAGTCTCCTACATCCCCAGTGCTCATGATCTGGATGAACTTCAGAACACTTCTGGCAGAGCCCCTCATTAGCAGAAAAAACATTCAGAAACTTGAATTTCTTTGTTGCAAGGTCCATGATACCACAAGGAGGAACATGCGTTGCCAGTATGTCTGTGTCTGCTGGAATCAAGTCCCAGTGAGTCTCAAAATGTCCCCAATTTCTTGCAAAACCATTGGCATGTGAGGTCCATCTTCAGGCATTCCAAGGTGACCCATAAATATATATACCCTCCAGTGTCACACCGGAGTCCTGAAGGTATGTTACATGTTTAAGACTGTTTACCACATAATCTTTATTTTTTGAAGAAAAGCTTATCTCATGATTACCAGCTACTAGAATTTTATGTTTGAATGCTGAACACTTCTCAAAGAATGAATCAATGTGTTCGATACAATAATTAACATCGTGTCTATCGAAATGTCTTCGAAATGTGATGGAGGTAAAGTCCCCAGTATGAATAAGAATGTCACCTTTAGGTATAAGAGGCAGAAAAGAATCATGCCTCATGTGTGTGTCGGAAATATGTACGATACGAATACACTTGGCTGCTTCGTTTCCTACATCACCAACTTTGATTACATTTTCCGCCATGTTTTTTTTTTTTTTTTTATTGTTCGTTTTCTAATTATTTCCTGACGTTAACACATGCCTTTATCTGTTTAGGATATACACAATCCGGATTTAAAATGTGTCATGTCTGAAAATAAACCCCACTGTTTATTATTTCCGTGTTTACATTAGAAGCGGAACCGGAAAAGCTGCGGTGTTGAAGCACTGTATTTACCTAACATTTTATCCACCATTACAAGTATAGATTTAATAAAATATTACAAAGAAAGTGGAAAAAACGCTTTGGTCTGTCTGTTTGTCTGTCTCTCTCTCCCTCTTTCTCTCTCTCTGGTTTTAGTATGGACCACAAAGAAGCGATTTTGTCATAGTTGTGGGATCTTTAACCGGCACAGGGGATGTATCTCCCTGCAAAGGGACACTCCAGTTAACGTCCCGATCCGAAGGATCAGCCCTGTCATTGCTGTTAATGGAACATGTCCGGACCAAGATAGTCTCTCACCCTGTGTTGGGATCGAACGGGGGCCTCTAGCACAAGAGACCAACGCACTAACGACTGTGTTACCACATTACTACTGAGGCGTGCGAGTGACTAAATTAAATTTATAGCCTAATTAAAAAAAAAAAAAAAAAAAAAAAAAAAAAAAAAAAAAAACAGCAGTAGCAGTGGTAGTAATAATATAGTTGTCTAATAGTATGATAATAATAATAATAGTAAATTAGAGTTCGAAGCAATCTTTTGAACGGCTTTTCATGGGTGTTTGCCCAGCTAGCATTCTACATAAATCTATAGCGGGTCGTTATCAACCCTTCAGCTACCCTGACGGGCCGATAACGGCCCGCTATAGATTTATGTAGAATGCTTACTGGGTTGTGGGTCAAAAGCTTTCTTTGACACTATTTTCCGAGAAAAAAAAAACCAAAAAAAAACCGGTAAAGTGTCGTGACACCGAGTTGTTTAATAGAAAAAATAAGATAGCCGACTAAAGCGTTTACCGGCATTTTCATGGTGAAACAGCTCAGAAAAGTGAAACAGAGAAGAGAAATGATTTCGGTAAGTAAATAAATATTAAAACGCACACACACGCACGTGTGCGTGCGCGCAATTTTAAAGGGGTCAATACATCTGGTATAGCACCTCCCCCGCCCTCCTCCTCCTCCCCCCCCCCCCGCACCCAACCCATCCGCTCCCCACTTTTTTTTTTTACAAGGGAAACAACTTGTTTTTGTTTGCTGCTCGCCTGCACACTAAGCCGTCTGAAAGGGAATCTACTCTAAAAGGAAAATGGGCGAGTTTTTTCCCCCTTTTAGAATAAACCTCTTTCAGAAAGGGAGACATGCCTTCCGTGAAAAATCACCCATTATCAAATTGCGTACATTATAACTTATTATAAATATGGATATTTGGTGACTGTAGTTTTATTAGCAATTTTATTGTGTAGACAGGCAATAGGAATAAATATCAGCATTTCTGAGTCCTGAAACTTGTGTGCGTTTAACTCTCAAGACATTGAAGTAAATATAGTCTCCACCAGTCTGTCTCAATTAAACTGATATCGTATACCTCTCGCGAGATCGTAAAACAATGATATAATATGTTTTTAAAATTATCATAAATGATGAAAACGTTGAAATTTAATTGTAATTATTTCAAGCTCTCAAAAAGAAATAAAGGCAGTTGTGAAAACATGCATCATTTAGACATGTACATTTACGAAGTGCATGCATAAAATAATCTTAATTTTATACTCATGGTCAACTTATGAATACCCTGTTATACGGACAGGCTATGATCGTTCCATGCATGTTTGTACCGCGGTCGTTCAAGCGACAGCTGTCAGCATGAAAAAAGGTCCAGAACTGAAGGTATCCCTAGAAGGGCCAGAGAATACCGATTTCACAGTTCCCAGAAAATATTAGACAGCGTTTCCTTTTTCCTTTTTTTCTGCTCTTCCCAAATGTATTTCCAGAAAATATCCCCTCGTTCGCCCCTCATCCGACCCAAAACGCCCAGAACTGATAGACATTGGTTCCTTGCTCCCAAAACATTTTAATCATGTTCCTTTGTTTCCATTCCTAGTGGGCTAGTTGTTCCGGTGTCAGGATAATATGACAGGATGAAACATGCTATGTGTCTGGGACATGACATTTCAGTGAGACAACAAATGATTTAGTAAGTTTCCACATATAGTAATTTTCTAAGATGTCGGTATATGTATGTACAAATTTCTCGGTATATTAATCCAGGTAGTATACGAGTATAGTCTGTCAAATTCATACAGGTGTGACGTCCATTCTTAAATAGGTATCATCCCACCCTTCCTCTACTCCCATTTCGTCTTTTCCCATTTAGTCTACTGTCCCATTTCGTCTACTCCCATTTGGTCTGCTTTCCCTTTTCGTCTATTCTCATTTCTTCTACTTCGATAATAATTGATAATTGAATTGGTAGTTTTCAAAATGAGAGTAGATAAAATTGGAATGGAATTGAAACATTAGATAAAAACATAAAATTTATTGCAGTGGGTAAAATATGACAAATATTTACAAACCTAAAACATAAATAAAATAAATATAAAATGGCTAAATTTGTTCTAAAATTTATTTAAGATTTGATTCCATTTTACTGTTCTAAAACTTTTCCCTGAAATTTGAATAAAAAGCACTATTTTCACAGCTAACCTCTCACTTAGCCTCACTGGGCAAATAAGTAGCCCACTGCTTATAAGCAGTCGCACAGAGGACTTGTTAAGGAGGAGTATTTGGTGATAATTATGGGATAAGTTTTCTTATTTCTCCATAAAAACATATGTTGTGGGTACTCATTAGAAGCGCCTCGTTAATCATTTTACTCCAAGATATACTTACAACTTATATTGCGTTCCCCTTTAAGTGAGCGATTTATCCAAATACCACGTATAATACGCATATTAATATTTAAATACAGTTTTGATTTGAAAGTGCAGGTTTATTAGACTTAAAACATTGATGGAAAATGTTTATAATTAATGTGGTTATGGGAAAATCTTCGAACTTTCGGAACGTCCCTCGTACTCGTATATTCAGATTGCAATGCATGAACGTAGTGTTAAAGTTTAATTACTGTCCAAATGTGATATCTGTTTGTCACAAACTGCATGTTCTTTAACAATGAATCTATTAAATGTTCTTAGCTTCTCACTATACGGTCCATAAAAAAGATTTCAAATGTCACAGTGTACCGTATTTACCCCAAGTATTTTGATACCTCAATCCCCTAAATTTAAACAAACCCATTTTATTATCTATTAGTCTGCTGGATGAGTGGCAAATAGTATAGTCCCAGATCAGACGCCGCATCATGCGGCGTCTGATCTGGGCCTATACTATTTGCTCAGGCCTGTCTGTCCAAATATCTATGGTCAATACGGTATTTTAAGTGCTATGCTAATTAGACTTCATGTGTAACGGAAGAAAAGGGCCCATATGCCATACACGAACAACCAAGGTTCAGATCAGCCTGCGCATTTGCGCAGTTTGATAAGGATCTTCATTATTCGCTTACAGAAGCAAAGAATATTGTCGAATTTATCGAAGAACAGAGAAGGACTACAGCCTGCGCGTGCGCAGGCTGATCTGGGCATTCGCTGTTCGCATTATGACAGAAAGCCTTTTTACAACGCTGAAACGCCATAATAATTAACCGTTAAAGTCGCTGGTCTGCTGAAAGATTTCAAAGCTAAGCTGTCACTGGCTTTAGGACTCTTTTTTCTGCTGAAGATGCAAAGTTAAAATAAAGTCTAGGAATTAAGTTGCCTCAAAAATTCCTCCAACGTTTGATAATACAAAAAGAACATTTGAAGTCAAGTGAATGGACAGTGCTCTAACATTATGTCATTGTTAATACAGCTTTGTTTATTTGAAATTACTTGGATGAATTAATGATATTAATTATTACTTGCTTTGTTAAAGTTTTCATTTAAATGTTACACTTTCCATGTCGTTTGTGACATTTGATTTGTTCAAGGATTAAACATTAGGTTGTATAATTTAGTGTTTGGCATTAGCTTTTTACGCCGAAGGTAAGCTTAGAGAACTAAGACGTCATTCAGATTTTTCTCAGTCATATTGCAATTTGTATAGCTAGAGTCATCCATAATTTGACTGGAAATAGGATCAGCTATTTTTAAAGAGGGATCTGATAGGTTTCACAGAATGCAGTCGAACTTCAATGGCTCGAACATCTTTGGGGTCATGGGAATTTGTTCTAGACATGGGTAGTTCCTGCAAGTGAGGGTTTATTATAGCGCCAGACCAGAAGACAAATGAGGATAATTTAGGGATATCTTTTCGATCTGTTATAAAATAATAGTATGCCGAGTGTACTTATTAGAATCTTGGACCCAATATACACTATTAGGTCAAGAAAATTTCCCTAAAATATCCTTAAATATGTGTTTTCTTGTGCTATCGCAAGACTTTCCTAGTGACTAAAAACGAGATCGAATCAGCTACGGCAAACGAGCCATAGGTGATCGAGTCATTGAAGTTTTTCTGTATATTGAATATGAAGAATATGAGACTAAGCATCAGTCTGGTCAAACTCGTCTTCGCATATATGAATAAGCGCAGTACGGTCAGAGCATACGCGCTTTGCTATCTGGCATTATCTGGACTGCCTTAAAGAAGATTGACAACATCTGGTACATTTTCCATCATTTTTGTACAAGGAAGACCTTTTTGTGACTTCCTGTTTGCTTTCATGCAGACTTAACCCTTTCTGGAAAGATTTTACACTAAAAAGAAAGAATTTCCTCTTATAGCTAATTCTTTATTTTTAGAGTAGATTCCTTTCTGGTGGTTGGGGGGCGGGGGGGGGGGGTAGGGGGGGGCGGGGGGAGGTGGGGGGTTGCAGAACATTTTACATTTTACAGAGTTGATCCATTGAAAGTGTATCCATTCCCCTTAAAGATACATGTATATCTAAAATGAGATCAAAAGTGGCACCACTCATTAATGGCTTTACTGCCCCCCAGCCTAAGCGCTGTGGAAGAGAGATCAAAGGGATGTCATAAAATGGTAATTATGAGATCCCAGCAGGGGATGATAAAGAGGCCTTTTGAGGGGTAATACATATTTTGGAGGCGCTATTACCTATGTACTAATAGATCATATAAATAAGCCAGTACTAAATTCCCCTGTTGGGCCTCTACCTGTCTATCTTTATTGACTGTATACTATGATTTCTTGTGCCCAGTCTCTTAACAGTGATAAGACAATATATTGACCGAGAAACATCTTATTTCCTTATGTCTTTAAGGAAAATGAATACTCTGTCAGAGGAGACACTCAGTCAAAATTTCTTTCACCTCCCTTCTGGAAAGGGTTCTACTCAGCATGGAAAGAATTTGCTCCTATATGGAGCGATTGCTTTTCTTTAGAATAGACCCCATTTCAGAGGGATTACTGTGCAGTAAAAGCAAACAAGAAGTCATAAGATTTGCCTCCCTTGTAAAGATGGCTGCAAAGCTACCAAGTATACCAAATTCCCTTAAAACGAACAGTGCATGTTTTGACCACATGCAGGCGTAGTCTTATGTGAGTATACGCAGTTTACATGTGTCCCAAGACAATGGTTTGCCATGCAGTGGTTGGCAGGATACGTATGTCATTTAGTTCTATATGAGTTAGCTGACAGGTCATTTCCTACAAGAATACATGTGCGTAAGCGAAGACTCAGATCAGCCTGCCTATACCGCGCAGTAATCTCAGTCCTCGCTGTCCGTCTGGGGACATACCAACGAATTGCCTTGCAAAGACTGATCAGACAGTATGTACAGGCTGATTTGAGTCTTTGCTGGACACACAAGCGATCTTGGAAATGCTCTGCGCAGGTCATATATGACGCGCAATACGTGAAAAGATACTTTATGCCATATGCAGAGGTACAGGGCAGCCTGTGCATTGGCGCAGTTGGATCGGGTCTGTCTCTTGATATAGTCTAGAGTATCCAAGCAATCTCTAAAATGCCAAAGAAGTCACTGATAATACTGCTTGAATGCGCATGCGCGGGCTAATCTGAACCCCCGCAGTCCGCATGCCTTACTGCATGTGCTCTTTAAGTGCGTTGCAGAAGTTCTCACTTAGTTAAGGGGCGAACCATTGTATCAGCCAATCGTCATCCAACGGAGAGAATCTCAACAGTCATTGATCATCACCTGCTTATCTCCTTAAGCAAAGGCCAGAATACAGTGTAACCTCCACGAACGGTAGTAGTATAGGGCGACACTCTGGCTCCAGGGCCAGAGTGCCCTATACTACTAACGGTCATCTCTCAACAACAGATACCTCCTTATCTTGTACAGACACTCTTCTGATTCACGAAGTGCAGTTTTACTGTATACTTAACCTCTCCACAACAGCCACTGCCACCTCTCTACATCAACCAGTTTCGTGCCTTCTCGAAAGTGGCTGTTTTAGGGAGTTTATACTGAATGAAAATTGTGTGTTTTGTCTGTTAGCTTTTTGAACCTCGCCAGAACCGAGCAAACATCCATTCAGAAAGTGGAAAAAAAAAACAACAAAAAAACACAACAACAAAAAATCAAACATTTTTACTTTTTTTTTTTTTTTTTTTACTCAGGTTGTGAGGTGAGATAGTATTATAAAAGGAGTGTAAAATCATATACTGACAAACTGGAAGCTCGAAAACCCTTCGATTTCAATTTATCGAGAACCTCACCTGATTTTTATAGACCAAAATAGGTGTTTTTGTTAGCTCACCTTGGCACGAAGTGCTCAAGGTGAACTATTGTGATGGTCAATGTCTGTCGTGCATCTTCCACTTAGGGAACTTTATCCATAAGCCGATACTAACTTACGAATTTACCCGAACAGTTACCTGTACAACTTCGACTCGGCGATACATAGAGTATATTGGAAAATAAAATAAAAATAAATAATACATGCATATCTGATTTAACGATAACTTTTTATAAGATTTAACGATAACTTTTTATAAGTTATTTTCATAATGTATAGTTTTTGCACTTTCACAAGATATGAAAAATTTCAAAATAACTTCACATCTTAGTTCTTTCCTATGCGTTTGGAATTTAGACTATTTGTGCCTATATATTACCATTATATGTTGTAAAAAATGATCAAAACGCTAACTTTAGGCTCTGTTTTAAAATGATTGCTTTTTCAGGGAAAGTTTTATAAGTTATCATCACAAAGAGATTTTTCTATAGTTTGTATATATATAACACTGTAGAATAAGTATTTTTCTTCATTCTTCTAGTTTGCTCTAAACTTGTGAATTTAAGCTTTCCCGTACTACAAGATGTTTTGGAATAGTCTAAGTCCAAACCCCATACCAACATTATACTCAATATGAACGTCCCAGAAAGTATTGGCATATTCTTTTTGTCAATAACTTAAAAAATCAGGGCCCAGTTGTTCAAAGCTAACGATGTCGTTAGTTAACGATTCGTTAAAATTTACATCGAGTGATACGCAAATATGTTGAAATTTTTTGCAGAAAAAATGTGAGTAGCTTTTGCAGTGCAAAAGCTACTCACATTTTTTTCTGCAAAAAATATCAGAATATTGTATATTGAATGAGCTAAAATAGTTAACGAAATGACCCTTAACGAGCTCGTTAAGCTAACGACGCTTTGAACAACTGGGCCCAGTATATTTTCTTTTTTTATTTTATTAAGAAAGAAAGAAAGAAAGAATAGACAAGTCATGAAATGACCACCGTTTAGTCAATGAACAAGATTTTTTATTTACGTTTTTATTTTTATTATCTTTTTTTTTTTGTAAAAAAAAAATCACATTATTTTTGTTAATAAAACGTTCAAGAAGTTTATTAACATTCAAGCTTAATCCAACAGTCCTGCAAAGATACATAAATGCTTACGGTTCCATTTGAATACGCCACGGAGGAAGCATGGAAAGAAGTCACCAACAGAGGAAGAGAAGAATAAAATTTCGTCTGTATTAGTAATAAAACTAAAACATTTTTTATTTCTTTTTTTGTTATTTATTTGAAATTTTCTGCACCGGCGAAGTTAATATTATACAAAAGAAAAAAAATGTAAGAAAATTGGAAATATGATTGATGATGAAACATAAAGGGTTCATCTTTCTTTCTTTCTTTATCATTCTTTATTTCTTTGATTTAAATGATTTAAATGACAACTCCTCCTACACTCCTGGGTCAATTTCAGTCAAACTTCACAGGAATGTTGCCTGGATCAGCACTGTTTGTCATTCAGTATGTGAATTTATATCAATAATCTGGATCAAGGAATCTGATTGGCTGACAATTAAAACTGGGCGTGGCATCTTAATTTGTTCAGCATGACAAGGATTAAATGAGCCGGACCATATCTTTTCCTGCAAGACTGCATGTGCGCCCAGCGAAGACTCAGATCAGCCTGCGCATCCGCGCAGTCTGATCAGAGTCATCGTATGACACACTGTGCGAAACCAAGGATCCAAAACGTCCTCAAACGGACAGCCAAGACTATGACCAGCCTACGCAAATGCGCAGGACGATTTGAGTCTTCGCTTGGCGCACATGCTATCTTGTAGGAAATGTTGTGCCCCGGATCGAAGAAGTTTCATATTGCTCAGCGAAAATAAGTGTTGTTGGCATTCGTTCGGAGCACGGCGCTTCTAATGAGTATCCACAACATATATTATTTAGTGGAAAATGCGGAAAAAAACATCAATATTGTACATTAAAAATGGCTTACCTAAAGCTGTGTCTAAGTACATATGAATCATATAATGTTTTGAAAGACAAGAAACGGTATAGTTTAAGTTTGAATAAAAAAAGTTCTGTTCTGGTCTGAGGTTCTGTTTAGCAGTGTTAAAGTAATGTCCTATTTTCCTTGACGTGACTTTTAACATTCTGCAACTCGTTATGCACTGTATGTTTCACTTGGCAACAATGGGACACTTGTTGGTTTTAACGCTTAGCACTCTGGGTAAAATTTTCAGCAGACGACATTTTGAAATATTTTTCTTATTTTTCCCAGAAAACAGGATTTGACATTTCATGCAAATTGTCTCCTAAGGAGACAATTTGCATGAAATGTCAAATCCTGTTTTCTGGGAAAAATAAGAAAAATAACATCATTTTGTCGTCTGCTGAAAATGCCCAGAGAGTGGTAAAGGTTAAAGTAATTAGTGGAGAAAACGCCACATTGTCAACGTTACATGCTTATACTGTTAACCTTCATATCACCAACATTAAATATTAGCAGACGACAAAAATATTTTCATTATTTTTTGGTGATAAGATATGGCATGGTATTTCATGTAAATCGTCTCCTCCTATGGAGACGATTCACATGAAATGCCATGCCCTATTTTATCACCAAAAAAATAAAAGAAACATTATGATAAATTTGTCGTCTGCTATTTTCGTGATAAGTCTGCTAAGGGTTAACGCGCCGACTGTCAGATGGAAATGTCAGGAAATCTTGAATGTCCGTCATTTATGACCATTTTGCTGACGGATATGTGAGCAATTTGAATTTTGGTACACCGAATATGTAAAAATATTTAATCTTTAACACTCTCTGGGCTAATTCAGCAGACGACAAACTGGTGATGCTTTTCTTGTTTTTCTCAGAAAATAGGCTTTGACATTTCATGCAAATTGTCCTCTTAGGGGACAATTTGCATGAAATGTCAAAACCTATTTTCTGGGACAAATAAGAAAAATATTTTAAAATGTCGTCTGCCTGAATTATTATCCAGCATGCTAAGCGTTTCAAAGGATTTGGAGAACAAATGCTGGAAATGGGCCTAACAGTTTATGCACGTCTTATGCACAAACTAAATTAGCCCAGTCGATTTTCCCTAATTTCACTCGACCCTTTATAAGGGTTTGGATGAGAGTCTCGTAGTTCTGTAGAATACACAATTTTTGCACCTTTCACTCTTTCTTTAAAACCCACATCTCCTATATTTTATGAAAAAATGATCATTTTACTAAATTTCTTCTCCAATACATATTTTATTCTGATTGTTTAATTGTCTTAGAACTCTTAATACTAAAGTCAGTACTTTTAATATTTGGTCTGTTTTCCTTCAACCAGTATGAAAAATGGCCACTATGCTCTCTAATCAGTTGCACCCCATCCAGATTCTAATCTGTATAGAACAGAGAAAGAAAAATATATCCTTCAGCTCATTAGCCGTAAATATCTTCTCTTTTTTGCCGGTTTTATTGGCCGAGGGACCAACACGATGCCTGGTCAGGTCATGAGCCAGAGGGTGTAACCAGTACTGGATTTCAGATTACCGTTTATGAGCAGATTGAGTTACAAAAAAATGTTATTTTCGATTCATTGACTTTACAGAACATTAAAGACAATGATTCTTTATTTTTTCAGCGTTCAGTGATGGCCACAAGAAGCTGGCTTTGGTTAACCTTGGCTACTGCTCACCTCTATTCTGCTGCCACAATAACACCACCAGAGGGTAAGCTTCAGATTTTACTATGAAAACGATTATCAAGCCTGTCCTGGTTGTTGGAAGTTTTCTTTCCATATACCTTTCTAGGAGTTCGAAGAATCATTTGTTTGTTTGTGTTGAGGTTTTACGGCCCAGTCAACCCAATGGGGTCATGTCGAGCGCGGTCAGTTTACCTAACCACACGTTTACTGGGCAGGCTTAGTCCTCTAAGCAGTTAACCAGTATTGTGCACATTCTTTCGCCAGAAACTGACAACTGCCCTTCTTGAATCAGCGGAAGGGAGAGAATGACCGTAGAAAATATTTCATGATCAATCTCCACGAAAGAATGTTGCTGACCTCGGCGGGGGTTGAACCCGCGACCTCCTGGTCTCCAGTCGGACGGCGCATCCAACTGAGCCACCGAGGCCGAAGAATCATTTCATGAATGTAATAAGCAATACAAATTTAACTGTGGTCCTGCTGAACCCAGATATACTAAGCCTATGCAAACAGTGACGATCCAGATCAGCTGGCTTCTGAAGAAGCCAACTGATCTGGATCTGCACTGTTTGTTATTAAGAATGTGATTTTATATAAACAACCTAGATCAAGTAATCCGATTGGCTGAAAATTTAAAGTGGGCGTGGTATTTTAATTTATTCAGCATGGCAATGTTTAAATATGTTTTTAATTCTATTTTAACCCTTTCAGCCCTGCAGACCAAAATATTATTTTTGAAAACAGTGTAGATCCTAATGAGACGGGTTATAATTAGCCGTCTCATCAGGATCTACACTGTTTACCGTCTGGTCTTTGTTTTTGACTGATGCCCTTATTTGGAACAATGGTTCTGACCAGATTCAAAGATGGAAGAGTCCACGTCAGAAACTCGGGGATGAAAGGGTTAATACGTGTTTTGATTTACTGGTTTTATAGGGTTGATACCTGAGTGCAAGCTGAGTAAGCACTGAATGCTCCAGTATTTATTAATTAAACATGTGACCAAACGCATTGAAAATGAACCCACTCAAATCGTACATGGCAGTTGTGGACGTGTTTTTAATTTGTTTTTGTATACACTGTAGTTGTAAAGTGTACTATATTTTAATCTGACAAAAGAAACTAAAGTGCAGATATGAAAGTTAGTAACCAGTGTTATGAAATGGAATGAAGCAGTTATATGTATAATGATGAAGACATACCATAGAAAAAGCAGTCTAAGTTGAAATTACATTATATAAAGCCAAAGTAGCTGAGCCAAAGCCAAAAAAAAAAAAAAAAAAGAAAATCATATGTTGGACCCGACCACGAATATCATAGTCTTATGCCATCATTCTGAAACAAATTGAGGAAGGTGTCAGGCCCGACTCACTGTCGAGCAATGAAAGTGGGTAGCAAAGTTAGCATTGACCGGCGCGCGTATCGCGCCGGTCTCTTAATATAGCTTTGGATTTTTACATATGGTAGACTATTCGATTAGCTCACTAAGGACGTTTTATATTTGCCGGGACGTCGGTTTGTGACGATCCCGGCAAATATAAAAAAAATCTTGAAACAAACAGTGTTATAAGCAGATTAATGTCTTTTTTATTTTCATTTATAAGAAATTTCATAAAGCTTAATAAAAGTAAACATTAACTCCTTCGGTGCCAAATTTCAGACGACATTTATCGTCTACTTTTCTTTTTTTTTAACAAACTATCGCTTGAAAAGAAGTTTATACGTAAAGTTGAAAGACTGAATGTCAAACAGCGTAGATCCAGATGAGACGGCTCAAATGAGCCGTCTCATCTGGATCTATGCTGTTTGCAAAAGCCTATTATTATCGCCTGTGGCGGTGAAAGTTAAAGAATCACAATTTTGTTCGATTTTACCTGTTACATTGAACATTTATTAAACTTTAGTATACCCTTGTCCCATATCTCTATGTAAACATGAACAAAATTTGCGCCTGTACTTAGACGTTTACGTCTAAATATTTTGTCTTGTTTATATTTGAGTTAACAGTCATGCATTCAGTTTGCCGCATAATATGCATGAAATGACCTTCGGGCGGTTAAAAATCCAGCCAGTGGTTTAACCAAGTTTTACAAGATCCTTATCTTCGCTCTAGAATTGTTCGGTTCGCTCAGAGTGGAGTTCTTTCTTACTCAGTCAGTGTAACATCAAAGAAACACATTTATGACAAACAGTATATACACGATCAGAGTAAAACAAAACCATTATAGCTGATCCTGGGTGGGCCAGGCCAAGGAAATTGTATAGAGTACCAAAAACGCGACCCTCCTTCGTGAAATTGAAGAGGAAAGAATAACCATCAACCATGTTTGGATCACAAACTAGACATGCAGTCCACCGCATAACAGCAACACTATACCCTATTCAAAACAGTATGCCTTATATACCCTATAAAACTATAAGTGAAGACACCATGGAAATACCACAATCACAAAGTATAGCCCTCCCGAGGCAACAAAAAGAGAAATGAGGAACAACGATGACTAAATAAGCGCTAAAAATAAAGCCACCGACGCACAAATAAAGAAGAACTGCAACCATCACGAAAACATGCCTATATAATTTTGACCCCCTTAAACCCCACTTTTATAAAGTGAAACTGGGGTTTACAGGGGTCTACATTATTTTTCTTATTTCTGCTCAAAAACATAGATTGTGGGTATTCGTTAGAACCGCCTCATCGAGGCGGATCTAACGAGTAATCACAATCTATGTTTTGAGCAGAAATATGAAAAATATCAGAATATTTTTAGCTGAAAGTCTTCCTTTTTTGATGGTAAAATTTACAGTATATTTGAATAGGCGTGTTTTCGTAATGAGAGGAACCGCCTTGCAACGGTAAATAGGAAAAGTCAATAAAATCAATCTGCAAATTGTCCCTTAAGGAGACTAGATAGACGAAGTAGATTTTCCGCCTTTTCTGTGCAAGGGAAACAACTTTTGTGATTTTATGTTTGCATTACTGCACACCAATACCCTTCTCAAAAGGGGCCTATTCTAAAAGGAAATAACTTCCTTCTTTTTTGAGCAAATTCTTACCTTTTAAAGTATACCCCTTTTTGAAAGGGAGCAACATTAGTTTGACAGAGTTGCCTCCGTTGAAAGTGTATCAATTCCCTTGAAACAATTTTCACAGGCTTCTTAATTAAACACTTTACCTGATTTTAGATTGCTTTCCAATCGCCGACGTGGTTTTCTTAATTGACGGATCCGACAGCATCTCCGATGAGGAATTTCACAATCAAAAGACGTTTATTCATAGGTTTGTAGAAACAACAGACATCGGTAAGGACAAAATCCGTATTGGCTACACTGTCGTCAGTTCAACTATCGGAGATACTCTGAATCTGTCGGGGGGACCGAAAGCCGATATACTTGCTGAACTGGATAACATTACCCAGCCACAGGAGGGCACCAGGACGGACATGGGCATCGTGTATATTGATAACATGTTTTTTACTTTAGGTAAGTACACGACGATGCGTATTTTTTTCGGGCGAGTCCTCTTTTGTACTTAAATCTGTAACCATCCATGTATATTTTCATAGTTTGCTTACAAAACATTAGGGACTGGATACACTTTGTGGATATTTCGTCATTTCAGCCAAATAAGACAGCTTTTGTAATTTCCTATTAGCTTTACTGCACACTTATTCCTTTTTGATAAGGGTCTACTCTGTAAGGAAAGAATTTGCTCCCGGAGGGAGACCCCTTTCAAAAACGGACAAAATCAAATTTGGTAGAGTTGTCCCACCCTGAAATTGTATCAACTCTCCTTTAATGTGGTAATACCTAGAAAAGGCCACATTCGCGGAACACAGCCCTCCCAAGGGCCGGATAAGATTCTAATTCAAGGAAATGACTACAAAGAACCGCACTACTTCGGAAACAGAACGCAAAATGAGAATAAAACAGCTATCAAATACTAGGAGCTGTTACAAGGATTTTATTAAGCATTATTTTTCTTTATAGTCCCTTTGTAAGTTGGTTCATTTTGCCCACCTCATAAATAAGTCACTAATACTTCTTATATAGACGTCTGAATTTTGGCCATCACTTCAAGGCCCAATAGCATCCACCGTAAGTTCATTATCACTGTACCTTTTCCCACGCAAATATTTTTTGTTCGATTTTGGGAACAGTCGGTAGTCACTAGGGACACATTTAGAAAGGCGGTATGGCAACACTTAGAACCCACATTCCTTTACAGCAGCCATTGCAATTTGGCAGGAGCAAACTGGAGCACTGTGCTGTAGCAGAAAAGCATCACCTTTAAGTTTGCCACGGTATTCATCTTTGATCGATGCACCATTTTTAACAAGATAGCATAATATTCTTCATTTAATGCTGTGTCATGTGATAAATAATCTATATACCGGTAGATTATGCCTTTGGTATCCCAAAACACAGAGGCCATAATCTTCTTGCAAGACGCTTTGAAGTTTTCGTTTCAAAGTGATCTTGTGTGTTTCCACTCCATTGACTCTTGCTTACTTTCTGGATCATACTGGTAAAGCTTTACTTAGTCGGGTTTCTCAATTCCTGTACCTTGCAAAAACGTAACCCTAGCATCGGAAGGATATACGGCTGATTTTTTTGTATATATAAAGCTTGGATATTGGTTCATACAAAACCGCTGTATAACAATGCGAACTAATTGCATTATGAAGAAACGCATGCATTTTGCATGATAGTGGTTTAGAGTTTTGCCAAGCAACTGTAAGTTCTAAGCGTACAGTACACATGTATATACTAACTGGTAAAATACACCCAATATACACCCAACTCGTGATAAATTTATCTGTACAATTGATGTCTGAATATAAATTAGCACCGATTTTTTAAATTTCTTGTCGCATTTTGTAAAACGGCGTGTATTTTATGAAATTTTCATAATCATTTTAGTTTGCGAAAATTACGTCAAGTATTATGTTTGGTCTTCATACATACTTACAAAGTATAGCTCGTTAACAAAGGTTTTGAAATTATGGACATAAAGATATGCGCGGCGATTCCCCTCAACATGCATGTTTAAGACACGTAAGTACAATACAGGGTTCTATACGAATATTTTTATTGAAAAAAAAAAAAAAGAAAAAACATAAGAATAAATACCCGAAAGATGTCTGGTAAAATTTAAAATGTGTCATTCAAAATGTTATCGTAAAATTTGCAATCAAACGTTTTCTTACAGGTTTATTGTAGCAGCCATATTGGATGAAAAATCGAACAGATTTTGGTGTCAATCCATTTCTGTATACCTTCTAATATTGGCAAAAGGAAACAGTAGAAGGTTTATTTGAAACGCAGTTTGCATGCGAATTTAAAAATTCATGTCAGACAGGAAAATTGGGGTACTCTCCCTTAAATGCAGAAAACAACCGGGTGTCACTAATGACGTCATGTTTGTATAATCACGAGAAAATAAACATTCTGCTTTCTGTTTTGAGCAATTTTTCTTTCTTTTTTTTATGATTTAACCCGAATGCACAAGGTTTTGTATACTTAGAAATTGTCAAGTATCAACTGGGCCTCCAGAAACGTGCGAGTTCTCGTGAAATGCAATGAATGCATATTTGCTATATATTGTTTTATATAGGCCCTACAGATATATCCAGGCTTTCTTTCTCACGGGTGGTAAACCTAGGAACTACCACGAAATTGTGTTAACGTAATTTCGTTCCCACGCCACATCCGGGACAACGTCATAAAATAGACAAACAAAGGTTGGTGTCATTTTTATTTTATTTTACCACGACGAACGAATTATGGGGAAATCGGGCAATGTGGTTCCATGTAAATATGTCTCAGCTTCCTCTGTAGACCCAAATTTTATCGGAAAAGTCATTTGCTTTCTTCAAATCTTTCTACCCGCACTGAGCATCGGACCACATTTCGCCCGAGTATTTTGTCAGTGCGAAGAATTTAGCCTGTCTCCGTCGATTTGAGCTGACATTTGAAAGCATTCGCCGATGAGAATCATAAAAAGGCCCTTCCCAAACGTTCTTACATCGAAAAAATAAAAATCAAGTGTTAACTCGTAAAAGAGTCAGGCCCCGTTTTTCAGGCGTGGTAGTTCCAAGATCACCGAGGTAGTTACCGTGCTATCGGGGTAATTCCAACGATTTAGCAGTAGTTCCGACGTTCAGATTCGCCAGTACTCTGGGACAGACATTTCTTCAATTTTAATTGATATACGTTTAATACGGGGAAGTATTCCAAGTGTGGCTTCAATTTAAATATAGGACATAATTGTTATCTGATACAACACGCATTTACATAATCAATGCCAGGTAAGTTCGACAAAGTAATGTTGTACGCTGTGAATTAAGTGATCTTTAGCATTGTAGTTTTGAAGAAGGCGGACAAGATTTGTCCTAAAATACCTTAAAACCTATAGCAGTAAATTCAGGGAAAAACAATCAAAGATTGCAGCCTATCAATGCCACCAAGAGGAAAAGAAAGAAAACAAATACAAAACAACCACCACAACTAATCACAAAAAATACCAGCTCTTTCTGCTCCACAACACAAACCACT
The DNA here is from genome assembly GCA_964016985.1 of Anodontia alba. NCBI lineage: Eukaryota > Metazoa > Mollusca > Bivalvia > Lucinida > Lucinidae > Anodontia > Anodontia alba. The sequence continues at coordinate 38,481,376 of OZ024830.1, forward strand.
GGGGTTATACTGTGCGAAAGATCTTCCCCTTTTGTTTGATCTTACATTGCTCTAAACAGCAGTAGGCTGCAAAGGTAAATGGAAAGCAATGTGACCAATACAAAGCACGAAAGAGTGCCAGTATGCCTGTAAAAAGTAACACCACAGCAATTATAATATTAAATGAGTAGCCATATCTTATTTGTTTGCTGGCGTCACTTCGTGCTGTGACATCTTTTACTTGTAATATTATTGGCAGGGTTTGGAATTTGATTGTATCAGTTCCTGATCCTTACTTTGATATTGTTCTGGCTGTGGTGGTTGTTTTGTCTTTTTTTCCCCTCTTGGTGGCATTGATGGGCTGCAATCTTTGATTGTTTTTGCCTGAATTTACTGCTATAGTTTTAAGGTATTTTAGGACAAATCTTGTCCGCCTTTGTCAAAACCACAATGCTAAAGATCACTAAATTCACAGCGTACAACATTACTTTGTCGGACTTACCTGGCATTGATTATGTAAATGCGTGTTGTATCAGACAACAATTATGTCCTATATTTAAATTGAAGACATACTTGGAATACTTCCCCGTATTAAACGCATATTAATTAAAATTGAAGAAATGTCTGTCCCAGAGTATTGGCGTATTTGAAAAAGAATATTACGTCGTGGAAACTACTGCTAAATCGTTGGAACTACCCCGATAACATGGTAACTACCTCGGCGATCTTGGAACTACCACGCTTGAAAACGGGGCCTGACTCTTTTACGAGTTAACACTTGATTTTTTTTTTCGATGTAAGAACGTTTAGGAAGAGCCTTTTTATCATTTTCATCGGCGAATGCTTTCAAATGTCAGCTCAAATCGACGGAGACAGGCTAAATTCTTCGCACTGACAAAATACATGGGGGAAAAGTGGTCCGATGCTCAGTGCGGGTAGAAAGATTTGAAGAAAGCAAATAAACTTTTCCGATAAAATTTGGGTCCATAGAGGAAGCTGAGACATATTTACATGGAACCACATTGCCCGATTTCCCCCATAATTCGTTCGTCGTGGTAAAATAAAATAAAAATAAAAATGACACCAACCTTTGTTTGTCTATTTTATTACGTTGGCACTACCCCGCTATGTCCCGGATGTGGCGTGGGAACGAGATTACGTTAACACAATTTCTTGGTAGTTCCTAGGTTTACCACCCGTGTTTCTATATGGAAATTAATCGTATAGCTTTCCGATGCTAGGATTAGCAAAATTTGAATACTAGAGTCCGTACTAATTGCATTGTTACTAATCTAAGGTGAAAGTATTCATGGTCACGATTATACCAATTTTACAAAACATATCGTTGGTGACTGGACTTTCCTTCACTTCAGCTGCGAGTATTTTGCCCTGCTGAACTCGGATATACACTTCCTTTGCAAACAGTGTAGATCCAGATCTTATACTCTTAGAAGCCAACTGACCTGGATCTGTACTGTTTGCAATGTAGTATGTGAATTTATATCAACAATTTGGATCAAGTAATTTGATTGGCTGAAGATTTGAAAAGGGCGTGGCATCTTAATTTATTCAGCAGGACAAGGGTTAAATGAGCATAAAGTATACTTTCTATGGAACCATATACGATATCAGTAGTCTCCTCTGACACATGAATTTTAATATGTCTGTTATTAAGAAATAACTGATGCATAGTCTCAGTGTTTTTTGGGGATACTGGTAGGTTGATTGTCGTTCAGAACGGGCGTATACTTGAAGACCATATTGATAAATACAAATAAAAAAGATACCTTTAACATCAATGCTTACTGTGAGAGTAGTTATACATTTTGGTGACACAATACTCAAGATAAAACAGTACAGAGATCTCTCGCATTTATCATATACTAGATATTTTATTTGAATAGGGAATGCCTATATCAGCCTGCGCACGGGAGTATATTCTTTACAGAATCAAGTAATTCTGTTAGCGGGCAGATGCGATTCATATTTTGTTATTTTTGTCAACAAATAGTATGTTATGTGTATTCGTGAAATTAGCTTTTGCGCGAAATACCAGTGTTGTAGCAGTGTCGAATTCGAATAGGCTGGATGACATGCACGCGATAGCCTTGTTTCATTACAGAAAAAGACGTCCTTATAAAGCGTAGGTGGATATAGATGTTAGCCGTATTGATATGCAAAAATATCAAAATAATAAATGTCTAATTTGAATATTATATCTATGTCACTTGTAAATTTAAGAGTTAACCTTCATCAATATGTGGACAACTTCAGCAGACGACACATTGATATTTTTGTTTTATTTTTCCCAGTAAAATAGGCTTTGATATTTCGTGCAAATTGTCTCAAAAGAGACAATTTGCATGAAATATCAAAGCCAATTTTCTGGGCAAAAGTAAGAAAATATTCCACAATGTCGTCTGCAGATTTTTTCCCAGCATGCTGGGCGTTAAGGAGGGAAATACTAATCTATGTCAATGTCATGCAGTAATTACCTTAATTATGCAGACAGACAGACAAGAGCAAACTGTGTAGAACCACAGACTCTGATCAGGGACTACTCTGGTTCACAAATATATTGATGGCAGACACAAATCAGACACAGCAGAACACTGATTAGAGTCCACACAGTTTGTCAATCATCTAGCAGGTTTTAATAACATTAACAGGTAGTAAAATGGGCTAGTAAGCATTTAAGCGGTTAGAATATATAGGGTAAAGCAGAACGGAAATTTATTATACGAATTTTATTACTGAAGTCATGTCTGCTTTTAGTTGGACCGCACACCTGGCAATTTTGGATTTGCCGATCAAAATAATGTCCTCGAGCATATGCGGAATACGCGTATACCGTACTTACCGTATGCATTCGGCAGACAGGCCTGCGCAAACAGTGTAGACCCAGATGCGTTCTGCGCCGTCTTATCAGGGTCTACACTGTTTTCCACTCATCCAACAATTTTAGACACAACATCGAGTAGTAAATTGTACTTGTTCGAATTTTTAGCTCGCCGGGACTATGTCCCCGGAGAGCTTATGTTGTCAACCAGTCGTTGGCGTCGGCATCTGTCGGCGTCGGCGTCGGCGTCGGCGTTAGCACAATGTTTAAGTTTTCAAAGGTGTGCATAGTTTTTGATTATTTAAGGTACTGCTTTCATATTTGGCCTACATCTACCTTAGAGTAAGACCTTTCAATAGCATATACCCCTGTTCCCGAGTTAGACCATTTATGTAGGTCAAGGTCAGTTCTTACTTTATCATTTACACCCATGTTTAAGTTTTGCGTTTAAGTTTTGAAAAGTGTTTGTAACTGCTGAAGTATTCAAGATAGAGCTTTAATATTTGGCCCACACCAGCCTTAGGTTAGACTTTTCAATAGCACACACTCCTTTCTCAGTTTGACCTTCTGCTTAGGTCAAGGTCAGGTCATACTTTGTCATTTAAACCCAGGTTGGAGTTCTGCGTTTAAGTTTTGAAAAGTGTTTGCAACTGCTGAAGTATTCAAGATGCCCCTTTAATATTTGGCCCACACCAACATAACGGTAAGACCTTTTAATAGCACACACCCCTTTCTCAATTTGACCTTCTACCTGGTTCAAGGTCAGGTCATGCTTTATCATTTAAACCCATGTTGGAGTTCTGCGTTTAAGTTTTGATAAGTGTTTGTAACTGCTGAAGTATTCAAGGAACTGCTTTAATATTTAGCCCACAACTACCTTAGAGTAAGACCTTTCAATAGCACACACCCTGTCCTCAGTTTGACCTTCTGCCTAGGTCAAGGGCAGGTCATAGTTTGTCATTTGAACCCATGTTCGAGTTTTGCGTTTAAGGTTTGAAAAGTGTTTGTAACTGCTGAAGTGTTCAAGATATCCCTTTAATATTTGGCCCACACCAACATTAGGGTTAGACCTTTCAATATCACACATCCCTTCCTCAGTTTGACCTTCTGCCTAGGTCAAGGTCAGGTCATACTTTGTCATTTAAACCCATGTTTGAGCTCTGCGTTTAAGTTTTGAAAAGTGTTCGTAACTGCTGAAGTATTCAAGATACCGCTTTAATATTTGGCTGACACCTACCTTAGGGTAAGACCTTTCAATAGTACACACCCCTTCCTCAGTTTGACCTTTTGCCTAGATCAAGGTCAAGTCATACTTTGTCATTAACAGCTGTCTTTAAGTTTTGAAAAGTACATAACTGCTGAAGTATGTAAGATATAGCTTTTAAATTTCGTCCACACCAACCTAAGGGGTTTAGCATGTAAGATACAGCTTTCATATTTTGTCCACACCAACCTAAGGGAAGATATTTCCGTGGCATATATCCCAACCCTCAGTTTTGACATTCTTCAGACATCAAAGTCAGGTCATACTCTGTCATATAAGTTTAAGTTCTGCATTTAATCTTTAATATTTGATAAAGATTGGTTGCTTATCCGACTAGCCCTTTCCGGCGAGCTGCGTTGTCTTCTGACAATTGTTATACAAGTGTGGTAAGGTGTCCGAATACGGTAAATACGGTATATATCATTTTGTGCATGCGCAAATTCTCATCAGATCTTTTACTGTTCGCATATATTGTATTTATAAAAAATATTGGGACATCTTAACTCCTTACCATACCTGTCTTGAAATTGTAAACATATCTATTTGAATATCATGCACTGCATCTAAGCCTGAGGGATGAACTGCAAACAATGTTGGTCCTGATCAGAGGCCCCGTTCTGCGATGTCTGATTTGAGTATACAATGTTTACTCAGGTATTACCGTATTTACCACAAATATTGCGACGCCCAGTTAATTACCATGCTTGTCCTAAAAGTCAAACAAATTCAGAAAGGCAAGAGGAAGCAAACTACATACTTCTAGAGTAGAAGGGAAGAAAACAATTTTGTCAAAATACCTCACCCGAAGGTGTACCCATTTTACATAATAAGTTTATACATTCGCCTGTGCGAACGTGGACACAAATCAACATGTGAATCGGTGCAGACTAGTCTTGCTTGTCTCATGTGTGGTCCTGTTTCACGTTGTATCACATCGTTTTCGCTGCTATAGTATTGGATAAACCCAGTGCTTTAACTGTATAAACGTGCCTTCAGCAAAGCGCCCAGCGAAGATTTAGATCAGCCTGCACATTCGCGTAATCTAATCAGTTCTTCGCTTGGCGCATTTTGAAAGCCAAGTGCAAAGTTTCCTCATGCAGACAACGAAGACTCAAATCAGACTGCGCGAATGCGCAGGCTGATTGGAGTCTTCGTTGGGCTCATATGTCAGAAGGTACGTCTTCTCACAGTGCGGCCGATATATTTCAGGACGAGTTGGTACGATGTATATAGGTGTGATTTTGACTGACGGACGGGCGAAGTACCAGAGAGCTACTCAAGCTGAAGCAACAGTAGCGAAGCAGTCCGGAGTATTTCTTATAGCAATAGGTGTTGGAAGACTCATTCAGGTTGGTGCTAGACTATGTAATAGTAATAAATGAGAGGGCTGTTTACACAGGTTCTTGTCCGATTGTGTTTTATAACAATTTGGCTATAACATACAACAGAGTTGTGGAAACAGATTGCACAGGATCGAGGCAAACGGCGAGACCTCATAAGATGAGATGCTGGTGAATATGAAGCAAAAACAAATCAGCGAAGCCGAGCAGAAACGTGCTCAGCAGAAAGCCAGAGCTAAAGCATCACCATCAGAGCTTTCTTCTTCAGACCACTCTTGTTCTATCTGCAACAGACAGTTCAGAGCTAACTTGGTCCCATCAGCCATTTTAGAACACACTTACAGTAGCACTTCACGCATGTGGTTGATATTGGTCATTATCATAAATGGCAGACGAACTATCACCAGTTGTTTGTACGAATTAAAATGTTTAGAAAGCTGCCCAAGATCAATCGCAGTTCACAAAGGCTCGCTACAATAAATTTCGGTCAACTCTGTTTAATGCTGTTGATTTGTTTCGTTTTGTTTTGTTTGAATGCAAAATTGAAATAATCATACCTGTATTTATTTTTAATTTATTTCCACAGGACGAGTTATTATCAAAGATAGCTTCGACACCCAGCAACTCTTACCATTTAAAACCAATGAACTACTCTCTGACGTTACTGAAAGAAACGGTGAAATATTTAGGCAAAGAATGGTGTTCAGGTATGTAACTACTGTTGTAGACTTCAGCGGACTTGTTAAGGAGGAGTATGATTCCCTTCAATTCGCCTTAATATGCAGATATTGTAGGTCCCTATTAGAAGCGTATCGAAGGAATTGTCACCAAATACTCATACCTTAACACAACATAAGAGCCAGTGCACGACAAAACCTACACTAAGAGCTGTGTGACCAGCAAAGACTCAGATCAGCCTGTACATCCACCCATCATGGCAAGGGCGCTCGTTTATCTCTTTTTGGATTGCATAGAGGCTGCAAAAGGACATGAGATCACCGAAGATTCTTATGAGACTGCGCGGATGCGCAGGCTGATCTGAGTCTTCGCTGGTCGCACAAGGGCTCGCATGGTTCTTCTTGAAATCCTCACATCTTTTTTCTCCATTTCTCTTGCAACTATAAACATTGAGCTGAAACGGTGTGTGAGACATGTGTGTTCAGCGAAGATTCAGATCTTCCTGCACATTCACACAGTCAGATCAGAATTTTCACTTGGCGCACTTTGGCTAGCCAAGGATGCAAATTTTCTTCAAGCGTACAACAAAGGCTCTGAGCAGTCTGTGCGCTCTTGCGCAGGCTGATTTGAGTCTAAGTTAGGCTCACATATCAGAAGGTACGTTTTCTCATATTGCGGCTCATTTATGTTGTTTTTTTTTTCAGATATAGTAACAGGTCTGGTACCTGGGGAGGTGACTATGAGCCATAAAGCAAGCCCTCAAAAGAGCATATATATTGGAACCGATCCAGGATTCAACGGCAAAAATGCGTCGACAGTGATTTCTCTCCTTTCAAATAAAAATAATATAAACGGGAACATTTCGGATATAAAGCTGAACTTCACATCAACACCATTGAACTCATTATATTTAAAACAGATTCAAGACAGTACAGCTCATAAAAGTTTACATGCTTCTGATCCATTACCTCAGACAACGGTGTTTCCAGTAACCAAAAGCAATATTGGACAGATTCTTAAAACACTCATGACGTCCAAAAAGGCCAAAGCACAAGGACTAGCTTTCGTAAAAAGTAGACAGGATTTAAGAGACGCTTTAAAAATATTGTTAGCTTCACGAGCTATGAGTACAAGAAGGATGATTCCTGGAGCTAATAATTTGACCAGCATCAAGCAAAATACTACTGACTCGGCGTGGTCTTTTCCTGTCTTACAGGTTGTAACGACAAATACACCAGATACTTCAATAGTTTCGAACAATTTTAGAAAGACAGCAGCTACTAATAAAGACATAAAACTGGATAATAAAGAGTTCGTTTCAAGCAAAGTAAGGTCTCAAAATAACAAATTCATTTTAGAGAACACAAAAGCAGAAGGACAATTAGATTTTAAAAGGAAACAATCAGAACAATCGGCAAATTCAAGACAACCACAATTTGTAACAAGTCGAAAAGGAGGTCAATACAGTCAAGATTCTAAATTTCAGTTTAATGATAAAAATCAGAAGAGTGCAACAGATACTGCGCACATTTATAATCCAGAAAATACAAAGTCACGAAGAAAGACAGCTAAGCATAATACATTCACACAGAATTTCACGACAGGTGTAGTTAACTTTGAGGAGGAAATGTTGTTAGAAGTCGGTAACAATATAACTGTGGCAGATCAGTCCGCTCTTCAGTCTTCCTATGGGACTAGCATTGGTTTATTATCAAAACAGGAAGGGAAATATAGTACACTAACAGACATAAAAATTAAAACAGCCGCTGATAGGGGCAAAGAAATAAAGTCTATGTTATCAAAGGCTAAAAACGCTAAACCCAAAACGCAACTGGCCCTTGACGCACCATTAAGCAGTCTGAATAATGAATTTCAACCGAATTCGGGTGACTTGTCGATACCCAAACAAACACAAACTATTTTCAAGAAGTTAGGTCGAATTAAATCCTATGCTGCTGATGACACTTTTGGTAAACCAACAACAAAATATGCTTTAAGGCCCCAGTTAAGTCAGACTCAAGTATTAGTTTCAAAGCAGCCAGTAGGGTCCATACAGACACTAGACACATCTGCAATAAATTTAAAACCGCATAAACTGGTCGATTTCCATCCTAAAATAGCTTTTGTTCAGGGTATATCTGGCGTCAAACAATTAGACATGACACATATGCACGTTTTAAAAGACAGTCCCAAAGTAGCAAATACAACAGACGCAAAGATATATTCTCAGCCACAGCAAAAAGACAAACGTCCAAAAAAGGTTTTCGAATACGCGAGAACAAAAACAGAGCTTGCTGCAGCAGATATTAACAGATATAGTGAGAAATACAAGCCTTCAAAATCACCGGTTGGACTACAAGAACCTGTAGATTTGTTTAAACAGACGCCTTTGTCACAAATGTCTATGTTTAAAGGTTCTGGCAGAATGTCTTTCGGTGTATCTAAAAACTTACATCTAACAGAAGGCAGATTCCCTATAAAGAAAACAAAGATTAGCGATATAAAAGGTCAAGTAACGATTTCCTCAGAGGCTTTACAAGATACTACCACACAGAACAGTACTCCTGAAAATGCTTACTCCAAAAAGGTAATATCGAAAATAAAAAGTAAGACTAAACTGCCCCGGTTGTATAGTTCTGGTCCAGATAAGGGAGGATTTCTGAAAGATTTTAATGCTAATATTGGATCAGTCAGCTCTCAGTCCAAAAAAGGACCGTTTAGGAAATTACGTCCTATTAAACCCAAAACCAAAGATGATACTGTTGAACCTGTGGCTACTATTTTAATATCTAAGACACAAGATTCTCCGAGAACTCAACCACAAAACCAGGTAACCGATAAAAAGTTTTCTCATTCCTACTCTAGCCCAGTAAATCTCATGACTGAGGCGGATATCGTTAAACCTCTGAAAGCACTTTCGGTATCTAAGACACGATTGCCATCGAGAACCCTACCAAAGAAACAGATAACTGAAAAAATGTATTCAAGTTCCAAATATAGACCAGCTAGTCCAGTAAAACACGTGCCTGGAGTTCACACGTTTAAACTTAAGAAAGATCTATCGAAATCTAAGAGGCGATTACCATCGAAGACTCGGCCACAGAATCAGATAGCCAATGAAATGGTTCCAAATTCTAAATTTAGTCAAGTAAAACACGTGCATGCAGTTGAAACATTTAAAACTAAGGAAGCACCTTTAGTGTCTAAGCTAGGATTACCACCGAGAACTCGACCACAAAACCAGATGGCTAGTGAAATGGTTTTTAATTCCGAATCATCAGCTTACAGTAGATCATCTTCATCGCCATCATCAAATGGACCTTCAAGTGACAGTGGTTATCAGGAAACTCCACAATACGAAGCCCAGACAATGTTTTCTTCATCTGTTCCGACCGAAGGACAGTCATATAAAGCGCATGTTCATCCACATGGTAGTAACACAGAACAACTAATCACACAGCAAAAGGAACGCAACCATACCTTAGACAAATCTATAGCTTTACGTAAGTTTTATTCTTCCTCTTCTTTCTTCTTGTTTTCTTCTTTTTCTGCTATTACTACTACTACGAAGCTATTTATATTTTAATCCTTTATAATAATAGCAAAACATGCTACACACAACTTTTATAAAGAATGTATTTGAAGATAAAAACAAACTGTGAAAACCCGAGAATACTGTTAAAATGACGGATGCCGCCTTTTTCACTATTTAATGATATGACAGAGCTCAAAGCAATAAGTTAAACTTCCTATTGACTGAAAATAGTGCAATTTCAAAATGGAACAAATCGGTTCCTTAGAAGGCGAATATAAAATACAAAACCCTTCAAGGAACTTGTAAAACACACTGTTGTGAATATAATTTATAAGGTTTTTCTATTTAATTAAGGCTTTAGGACATCATAAATTCCATCATTCTCAAAATGGTGGTGGCTCATAATTTTGAAAATTTTAATATCAATGCTGTTTTGCATCTGATTTTGATAAAAATGAATTGCACCAAAAGTTATGGTTAGTCAAAACATTTACACATTCGTCTTCAGGATGTTTGTTTTCTGTTTAAACAAAATGTAAAGATTTTGTGTTAACTTGCACAGTGTTTGAATAACTAATAAGGGCAACTAATGAAATGTCAAGTAAGCTTGTCAGTTTAATTGTTTCATTTCCTTAGCACTACTAAGAAAACTAGAATTACTTTGTAGAAGATCTGCCTCATTTCACAATGAAAACACATTTTGTGACTTCCTGTCTGCTCTCCTGCACACCAAGCCCTCACTGAAAAAAATATTCGTTCTAAAAGGATAGAATATGCTCCCAGATTTACTGCACATCAAATCCCTTTTAAATAGGGGTCTCCTCTAAAAGGAAGAATTTGCTCCAAAGAGAAGCAAATAATTATTTCCTTTTAAAATAGACACTGATCAAAAGGGAGCAAATCACTTTTTGTAGAGTTGCATCTCTTTAAAGCTCAACAGTTTTGCAAAGAGTTCCGTTTGTTTTGACATAGGCGTAGCATTATTATGCACATTACGTATGTGCAAACTTGAGTAAGAAAAATAATATTATTTGCAATAAAGAGACACCGACTAACATAAAATATATTGCTTTTTACCATAGGGGCAGCTCTTAAAGGAAATAATTTATCGCTTCCAATAATGGGGGCTACTCTTCCAGAGAGAGCAAATTCTTTCCTTTAAGAGTAGCCCCTATTATTGAAGCGATACTAAGAAGATTTTTTCAAGATTTATCCTGCGTATGCGTAAACATAATACCGATCTGGCTAGCCTCTGTTTGATGTTGCGTGATTCAAAAGGCAACATTTATTGCATATGCTGTCAGTCTTCTACTTTAGTCTCTGTCAAATTATGTCAAATTGAATTCGTTGAAACATGTTTTAATTGTACAACTTTCATTATTAGGTTAATATGTTAAATACGTGAATGATGAAGTTAGTGCCTTGCATTTGCCGAGTCGTCGGGCATATGTGGACAGTGTAGGCACCGATCAGCTTGCACATCCTGGAAGTGCGGTCAGATTTTACAGAATCATTGAATACTGTAGTATATGATTGAAAACACACACACACACACGCACGCACACACGCACACACAAAGATGATGAAACCGCACCGGCATCATAGTGCAGATTGTATTTCATTTCCTTTGGGATCATTGGGCCCAATGTGGTGTCTTTGAAAATGGAGTTCTGCTCATGTATACGCTAGAAGGCGTAAGCGGTGTTGCAAACTTCATTACTGCTTATAAGGAGCCTCAATAAAACCGAGACTCTCGTTTTCTAATCTGTAATTTGCTCTTTGTTTCAAAAGCAATCTTTTTGAGCTGATTCATTTTGCTCCGGATAAGAGAGGGTATCCACATTATACTTTTCTTATTTCTTCTTATTTCTTATATGAGAGGTTCTAATGAGTATCCACAACATATGTCTTTGTGGAGAAATGAGAAAATTATCAATGCCTTTCGGATGAAAAAAAGGCCTTATTTAGAGCTATGGTTTCATTATTTGTTTCTATTTGCATAATAATAACCCTTTATGCAGATCCAAATATACATAGATGAAAACTGTGTAGATCCAGATGAGACGGCTTATAACGATCCGTCTAATCAGAGGTGATACTTGTGCTATTCAGTTGGTCAATTCAGCTGTTTGCAGTTTTGTGAGTTTGCTCATTGCTCTTAAGAGTCATTTCTTTCACAATCTATGTATCGTCACAACAGCTAGTATTAGTGCCGTGTGTTGACCATAAAACGTCTCTCCCTGACTCACTTTTGTGTAGTTTATTTTTTCACGTCATTTGGGATCGTTGAGCCCATTCCGAAAGTTTTGAAAATTTCTATGTCGATCACGAACGATGACTTGAGTAAATATAAATGGATTGTCACCAAACTTGGTATATGTGCATTGATATTGTGATAACCTGGTTTAGAATTGCTTATGGGCAAACTTCGTCAATCTTTGACAGCGGTATCTGCCCGGGACAGGTTCTGTTTCCGGACGATAATTTCAGTAAATATGAGTGGATTTTCATGAAACTTGATATGTGCATTGATATAGTGGATATCTGCTTTAGGATTGCTAATGGGTAAATTTCGTCAATTTTTGACAGGGTTATCTGCCCGCGACACATTCGTATTTAAGTTTCATGACAGTATCTTGAAAAAATCTCAGTGTTTTTTCACCAAATTTTATAGATGCATTGATTTTGTGGAGATCTGGTTTGAGATTGCTAATGGGCAAATTTCGTCGATTTTTGACAGAGTTACCTGCCCACGACATGATAATGGCGGGGTATTATCGTTTCTCGTTTTATTTCAATGTGTGACTGAAACAAAAAAGCAAGAAAAGAAAACTGACTTTTATTTCCTTTGGAAACATTGAGTCCATTAGGTGTGTTTGAAAATGTAGTTCTGCTCATGCATACTCTTGAGGGCGGAAGCAGTGTTGCAAACTTCCTTACGGCTTATGAAGAGTCTCAATAAAACTGAGAGTCCCATTTTATCTGTTATGTTGTATTTGTTTGCAAAAACAACATTTTATAGCTTAATTCAGCAATTATACGTGTTAATTTATTATAGATTATAGTACAATTATATAGGTTGACGTCTATACTTGTATTGGATTATTTTCAAGGATTATGCGCGAAGAGTCGGTTTGTAGACGGTATTGGTTATGCATCGAAACCCGACAGTTGTACAGACTTTATTCAATGTTTCCATGTCCACGGACTTATCAAGGTCGAGGTGGGACACTGTCCTATTGGCAGCTTCTTTGACGAACGATTCACAATATGTCGGCCCTACGACAGGAGAGTGTGTCAAACAGGTAATACTACTACTACTACTACTAAAATAATAATAATAATTTCATAACAAAATTTGTAAACTTGGTTTTTGGTCCTTTGGAATCAGTGAGGCCAGGCCGTCTTGTCACCATAGCGCAGAGTATATATTCATTTCCTTTAGGATCACTGGGACCATTGTGGTATCTTTGAAAATGGAACTGCTCATGTATACGCTAGAGGGCATAAGCAGTGTTGCAAACTTTTTTCTGCTTATGAAGTGTGTCAGTAAAACCGAGACTCCCATTTTCTATCTGTAATGTGTTCTTTGTTTCCAAAGACAGTCTTTTTTACTTTTATTGTGTTATTGTGAAAGTAGAGTTCTGCTAACAACATGACCAGATAGTGAAAGCAGTATTCTGTCGTATACATTTTGAACAAATGGTTGATAAAATATTCTAAAAGATGCAAAAGGTTTATTTCTGGATTTAAATAATCAATATCTAATGGTATAATTACATGTGCGATTTATGACAAACATGATGGTTTTTATTTTGAATTTTGTTCCTGTTTGTTGTTTTCTTGTGTTCAGTTTGACGTCGGGCCCATCGTAGTCCTGTTTATGCTTTTCTTGCGTTCTAGTTATCCCAAATAAATACAATACGGCCTTTGTAAGACACATATTTACAACTATTGCTTCTTTATAGAAAATTTATCTTCGTAAAATATTGGTATGGAGATATCATGGAAGCTGGGACAACCCACCAAAAAATAGGCAGATTGCCTAAGTTACCGTCAGAGGTCCTTAAATATGAGTATATAGAAGTAGAATTGGAAGCTTCACAAATATCAGCTGGATTTTCCTCAGAAAGATGTAACACGAAATCCGTCCCATAACAAAATGAAAACTAATCCGCAACAAAGAGAATACAGTTAGTCTCCATCAGAATACCAACAACTTATCTGTAAATAATGTCAAATCGAATATATATTTTAAGCAAAGGGTAAATAAGGGTTTCACAAACGTTTTGACATGGCCATACATTATAATTTTTGTGTACTTCAGAAGTAAAAAAAAAATAAATAAAAAAAATAAACAACATATTTCTCATTATATGCCAAATGCAGAGTGACTTCTAGAAGAAATGTCCATTCAAATGAATTCGGCCGTTGACTCTCTGTAGTGGTACTTGATTTAGAATATAAACACGCTTCGAAGGGAAATAAATGACATTAAATATTTGAGCCAACTCTTGACAGAACCAACAAAATGACATGTATGGCCAGCGAAGCCTCAGATCAGCCTGAGCATTCGCTCAGTCTGATCAGTCTCCCCTGTCAGCATGAAGAAAGCTTAGGTCCTTAGCGACCGATTGAGCGCTGAGCGACGACAGATCATGCCCAGGCTGATCTGAGCATTCGCTGGGTGCGCATTCATTTCGTTTTTTTTTTTTTTTTTTTTTTTTTTTTTTTTGTCATGAGGTGGCTCAATTTTGCCTCTTTTCTCAAAGGGTGTTCTCTTTCTTGGAGCAACCCATAACATATAAAAGTAGCCTCCAAATTTCAAATGGTTTCAGACACTAGAGATGTAATATAATGTCTGCAAAACTTGTCTTCCCTTGCAAAATGGCGACTTTTGTATAAATTAACTTTAAACAACAAAACCATTTGCATTAGAACAATAGTGTAAATGTTAAAAGGGGATAGACAAACGCCTCCCATCCGTAAAACCCCTACTTACTTAATGGTACCCACGGAACAAATGCCACCAGCAGTGTCACAGGCCAACAAAAAAGACAAACACAATCGTTAAAAGATCATGTATAATTTTAAGAATTCTCGTAAAGAGATTTAAATGACAGAATCATTTTATGTCTGTTGGGGCATTTAGTTTGAAATTCTTACTTTATTTCTTACTCCAGTCTGAACACTCTAAGTAGTCTTCCTTTCCTTATAACCCAGTACGCTCCATTCCAATTGCATTAAAAAGCAGAGGCTTATCATTCTACTGACAGGGCTATCAGCTCCCAGTATGAAGTACAAAACATATTTTGTGCGGGTTGCCTGTCATCTGATTAGCTTAAAATTGAGAGCTTAATAAGAATACAATCTAGTTCTCTTAGAAAAATTGTTATGTTAATAGCTATCACCTCAGCAGGCATTAAATGTTTACAGAAATACTAATTTACATACCAGCTGCTCAGTCAAATGCTGGTTAACAGTTAGCATGTGGGGTAAGTTTTCATCAGGCAACATTTTGAAGTACTTTTTTTTTATTATTTTCCTCCAAAAATACAGGTTTAGACATTCCTGTCCTCCGAAGGAGACAGTTTCCATGTAATGACATATCCTTTTTTTTTTTTTTTTTGTTTTTTTTTTCTTTTTTTTTGGGGGGGGGGGGGGGGTGAGCGAAGGGTTAGGGGGAAGTAGAAAAAAATAGTATCAAATTGTCGTCTGCTGAATTTGCAAAGACAGTGGTTAAGGTTAAAAGACCTCAGGAAGTGTTATAAAATTTGAAATCATGTCTTAATCTGATCTTCTAAATTTGCATCAAGGGTTACTGGCCGTTTGGCAAATTATTTGGGAAAGAAACTAGCCTTATGGCTTTCTGCTTGTTTTGATTAGACTGTCGATGCTTTTAGTGCGTCCTTCTTTCCATCTTGTGTCTTGGACGGAAGGTGTTAGGTAATTGTGTCGATTCCTGATCATTGCCTTCCTTTCTATTAATACAAACACATTAATGCCAATCACTGGAGTCAGCTAGCCAATGAGGTGGCACATGCCTCCTGTAAGTCGTTTCAAGGCCCACAACCCCGTTAGTAGAATTATAAGCCTATGATTAAAAGTAATAATGATTAAAGGGGACTAGAAACTCATAGCAGATTTTTAGCTATTTTACAAGATAGACAGTTTGTGACATCCTGTATGCTTTCCTGGACATCAAACCCATCATAAAAGGTGTCTACTCTTAAAAAAAAACAATTTGCTCCCATAGGGAGCGAACTCTTTATCTTAAGAGTAGACCACTTTTATGGTGGGATTCAAGCCCTTATTGGCAGGGTTGCCTAGCCTGAAAGTATATCCATTCCCCTTAGAAATAATAATTAAACTGTGAACTATTTGAACCACGTCAGAAAACATACCTCCGGACACGTGCACCCAGCAAAGATTCAGATCAGCCTGTGCATTCGCGCAGTCTGATGTGACTTCACTCGACGCATTTTGGATAGTCAAGTTTCTCTATGCAGACAACGAAAACTCTGATCAGACTGCGTGGAAGCGCAGGCTAATTTGAGTCTTCATTGGGCGCACATGTCAGAAAGTACGTTTTCTCACATTGCGGCTCTTTTCTATTCTATTCAGATCCATGTTATGGTCGTAAGGCGGACACTTATGGTCATCCATCTGATTGCCGGGGATACTGGAGATGTGAAAATGGACGCTCTATACCCGGATGTTGTCCTACCGGTTTCGCGTATGGTTCCGATGGTACGTGTGTCATGAACCCGAACTGTACGAGTCCATGTCTGGAGCAAATATGTAAGTATGGTAATTTTATCATTTATATTATTTGATGCATAGTTTATCTGTCAAATTTAATGAATTAAGGAAAATGTCCCTATATATTCAACTGCTAAGAGAAATGAATCGAAACGAAAAATCGGATCTCGGTTTTATTGTGACTCTTCATATGGTTGCAGTGTAGTTTGCAGGGATGCATACGTAACCTCTACCTCACTAGCTCCGGCTTAAGCGGTCTCGATTTTCCAAAATATCATCAGAATGGACGCAATGATCCCAAAGAGAATAAAAATAAAAGCTGCACAATGATGAAGTACGGACTCTTCGTATGGCATTGATAGCGGGTAAGACATTACGAAAACACGCCTATTCAAATATGTAGAAAATTTCACCTCCAAAAAAACTGGAAATTTTTAGATAAAAATTCTGATATTTTTCATATTTCTGCTCAAAACATAGATTGTGGATACTCGTTAGAACCGCCTCGGCGAGGCGGTTCTAACGAGTACCCACAATCTATGTTTTTGAGCAGAAATAAGAAAAATAATGTATACCCCTGGAAACCCCAGTTTTACTATATAAAAGTGGGGTTTAAGGGGGTCAAATTTATATAGGCATGTTTTCGTGATGAACTTAAACGTATGATTATTTTGTTTTATAAAATATGACAATGCCATCTCTACAAATGTTATCATATTATTTATAGCACACTCGCATTTCAAACGTCTCTACAAACTACAAAGAAGCCCGTTCGTTCTTACAAGTGAAATATCCTTTTTACCAATCAAAATGAACTTATGTTTTAAAGGCGAGCGATTTTCTTGTTTCTGGCTTTTGCATTCCGAGGTACAATCTAGTCATATAATTTTCAACAGAACGAAAGAGAAACAGTGCACCGTTAGTCTCAAAGATCAGATATGTTAAGGGGAAATGATACGTTTCAAGGGAGACAACTTTGTCAAAATAATTTTTGCTCCCTTCTGAAAAGGCAGTCTAAAAGGAACTCCTTTCCTTTTAGATAAGGTCGCGTTTCAGAAGTGGATTGGTGTATAGGAAAGCAAACAAGAAGTTACACAAGATGTAGCCGGCCTCGGTGGCTCAGTTGGATGCGCCGTCCGACTGGAGAGCAGGAGGTCGCGGGTTCAACCCCCGCCGAGGTCGGCAACATTCTTTCGTGAAGATTGATCATGAAATATTTTCTACTGTCATTCTCTCCCTTCCGCTGATTCAAGAAGGGCAGTTGTCAGTTTCTGGTGAAAGAATGTGCACAATACTGGTTAACCGCTTAGAGGACTAAGCCTGCCACAGTAAACGTGTGGTTAGGTAAACTGACCGCGCTCGACATGACCCCATTGGGTTGACTGGGCCGTAAAACCTCAACACAAACAATACACAAGATGTTCCCCTTGTCAAAAATGGAGGGCATAATATAAGGAGTATCGAGTCACTTTATTACGGGAACACTTCATTTCAAGATTGTATCGAAAGCTGACTCTTTCTTCCAGCAAACTGTCGCTTGAGAGCCTTCAAGACGAATGACAGGTTTTATTTTGAGATGTTTTCTGGTTTTGGCTGGATGATTCGCACATGTCCGAGTGGCACCCGGTTTAGGTCGGACCGATGTAAATGTGAACTTTGGGTGGAAAGCGAAACAACAGGTGAGTTGCATTTCAAACTTTAGGTTGTTATACAAATAGATTAAAAAATGGTACTGGAGGACGACGAACACACACAACTGAAAACAGCTAAATGTCAAGTTTTCTGGTCCGGACTAGCTAGTTTCGTCCAGTTAGGCTCGTCAGTGACCTTCATATAAAGTTTCGAAAATCCAGGAATGGGCTCTAGAAAAATAACGGCACTAGGGGTGGGGGGTGGGGGTGAGGAGCAGTTATTGTAAATTCGAACATCGAGATGACTGGTTTTGTGCTGTGTCAAATGTGTGCTTAGGGGGCGTATGCAGCCTCGCAAACTACAGTGTTGCATATGAAGAGACTCAATCAAACCGAGTCTCTGATTTTCATGATTTTGTGTGTTCTTTGTTTCCAAAGGCAATCCTTTTTTACTTTTATTTTACTATACCTATATACATCGTACCCACTCTTCCTAAAATATGATTTGAGCCGCAATGTGAAAAAACGGACCTTCTGTCATGTGCGCCCAACGAAGATTCATATTAGTCTGTGCATCCGCACATTGTCCACATGAAGAAACTTTGTATTCTTGCTTATCCAAAATGTGCCCGGGAAGTGAATCTTCGCTGGCATAAATGTCCGCGGGTACGTTTTCTGACATTGCGGCTGAAATAATTAGAGCCAGCGCAAGAAAAAAAACTACAATAAGACCTGTGTGACCAGCAAAGACCAAGATCAGCCTGTAAATCCCTCAGTATGGCAAAGGTCTCGTTTATCTCTCTTTGGATAGTCCGGAGGCTGTAGAAGGCGCATGCGATCAGCGAAGACTCTGATCAGACTGCGCGGATGCGCAGGCTGATCGGAGTCTTCGCTGGTCGCACAAGTCTTAATTTTGGTTTTGTCGTGCGCTGGCTCATTTTAATGTTATACTTCTAGTAGAATGCAGTCCACAAGTATCACTAGATTTTGAAGACCGCCAGTTAGATAGTACTAAATCTGTATACAACAGGAATGTGAAGGTTGAAGCCGGTGCTGGGAAGTTTGAAGGTCAATCAATGATCACACTTTGGAGATTTACCGGGTATGTCACATGTTCTGTTACGAGAAAAATAATTTAATTGTAACATTATGGACAGTTTATATACTTAGAGTGAAAGTTGAAGCTGTGCTGGGAAGTTTAGCGGTCAATCAATGATCATATTTTGGAAATTTACCAGGTATGTCCGTCCACTGTTAGAAGAAAGATTTTAATTGTACCATCCTTAGCAGTGTATATACTCAATTTTGAATGCCCACACTTTTTTTTTTTTTGACCGCATAGGTCCGAAATCGTGCGTGATATATTTTACGCTGGACAATGATGTGGTTTGATAAAGTGGCTGAACGACATGTTTGACTAGCGACACTGTACATGTCAGATTTGCATTTTTACAACGTGCACCATTTTGGACAATCCGATTTTGCAGCTATCAATATTTGAACGGTCAGTTGCTTTTCTAAACATGCTGCAACTTTTGCATTTCCACTATCATCCGATCTCACTTTCAGATAATGAAATTCGGGTGTATTAATTCATTTGCCCATTTTGCCTTATTTCATGGGCTAATGACTTTACAACTCTGGTTGCCGGTACCAGTTTCGTTTTTCGTATTACTTATTGCTTATTTTCTCTGAAAATAAAAAATCGGAATGCCGCTTGCTGCTTTTGTGATCAGTGCATCAGCACTTCAATTTTCTAATTTCAGAATATCATTCGGAAAAAGTGTTTTAATCACAATGAGATTCAAAGTACCAGAACCGGAAAAACACAACGACAAACTGATGCATCTGCTGTCAAACTGCTGTATTGGATGTCCCGGCAGGCCGGGGCCCACTATAGACATTGCCTTGCTAACAGATAGCACTGGAGGAATCATTGTTTTATCAACTTATAGCTCAGCATCAGGGGAGAAATTTATTTTTATACCTTATTTTAATACGGTAAGATGCCTAAATATTTCTCGAAAACATGGTATCAATGTAAATGACTACAATCACAAAGCACAGCCGTCCGGAGGCACCGGAAGATAAAAGTAGTCAAGCCCAGCCTACTAAAAGTGATTAAGAAAAGAACCGTATCAGCCTGTCGTGCAGTCAAAGATGAAAGCAAAGGTATCAATCATAAATGGGTTAAACACCAATTATGCAGTGTGCCGCATATACATGTTATAGTCTTTTTAGTAATGATTGAATGTCTTTCTGAATTGGTCCGAAATATCAGTACATGTATTTGAAACATTTGATGGATCCCTACCAAACTTGTTTGATGACATCACTCGTGTAGGCAAAAAAGGTGATTCTGTTTTTAGTGGCCTTAATGCCATTTTCAATGTCAGAATGGAGGAAAAAAAGTCAAATATTTGTACTAAATATCTCATCTTAAATCAATTGCCAGACATGTCGCCAACTTGCATAGTAACATCATAGAACAGACTGAAGAGTCACTCCCACTTTCAAGAAGATAAAAAAAAAACCCGAAAAGTTCAAGGAGGCCACGGTCTTTAGTCGCAGCCAATCCCTGACACCAAGAGGAAAGAGACACAAACCAACACGTGCAAAACAAATAAACGCACGAAAAGCACATAGACAAGCTCTTGCTTCTCCAAGCGAGGTGATCGCAATGCTAAAAGGACACAAAGACAAAATGCAAGGCAAAAAATGGTAAGAGAAAAGTCCAGGGAGTGCCACAATCACAAACCGCAGCCCTTCCCAGACCCCAAGAGGAAGAGGAAACCAACAAATCCAAACAAGCACAAATCGAACAAACGTACGAAAAGCACTAAGATTAGCTCTCTCTTCCCCAAGCGAGGTAATCGCAATACTAAAAGGACTGAAAAACACAAGAACAAAATGACACATGGAAAGACATACAACAAACTAGACTTAATATAAATCGCCTCGAAGAATTAACCATAAAGCTACACAGAGTAAGAGCAACACCCGGGCCACCGCCTAGTATAAACAAGCGAGGGATTTAAAGCATTTTACAGTCGACTAACTTCATCCTGGGTCCCGATGCTACTCTTATACAGAAATGCATGAAAATTCGGTTCACGTAATGGCTTCTAACTCAGTCGATGCATAGCAGCGAAAACAATAAAATCAAATTAATCACTGTGATAAAACGAGTTCTCTTAGCTAATTCTACATCCACTGCGCTGCGAGCCAAAGAAAACCAATAGTTGAACCACTGCGGGCCAAACCAAAGGCATATCATTAATCCACAACCCACTCGTTAAATCTTCACGAAGAGGCCGTTTGAGGCCCGAACCAAGATCAGAACTAGGCCCCGATTGTAAAATATTTGCAAGCAAACGAATTAATCTACATACGATCTCTTAAAGCAGCGAACGGATTGCTTGCGACAATATAGCCGTAAGGGTTTGAAGACCGTGATCTTATTTTCATGGTCATGCGTTACACTGTCAAGGATGTGCCAGAAATAGCTTAACTGCACCCTTACTCTTGAACTAATATACATATCGTTTTAGCGCGTCAAACAGGGGTTTGGGTGCCAATGTCCTTCTTTTCAAGACCATAAGGGGATTAAGATGATTGGATAATTTTTTAAGGAAGGCAAATCTGTCAAATCGATTTTGTTCCCTTCCGAATATGGATCTGCTCCAAAAAGGAATTATTTCCATTTAGGGTAGATCCCTTGTCAGAAGGGGGTTTTGTGTGCAGGAAAGCAAAAAAGAAGTTTGAAAGGTCGTCTCCCTTGTGTAAAATGTAAAAGCTGTGTAAAATATGCTAGGTGTATCAATTCCTCTGAAAGATCCTTCTTCAGAAATAACACTTCGACGTTAACTTTTGCAATAATGTTTTGTAGAATCACATGGTAAGTCACTACTGTAATATGTCGGTTGGGAAGCTCGACTTCCAACTGAACTACTCGTCCTTTGTTTGTATTTTGTTTATTCTAACTCTGTTGGTCTCGGATCATTCTTCGAATACGCGATTGAGTAATAGACACTTTGCCAGCTGTAAACACTAGCGCTTTGTTGAATATAAATAAAACATCAAAAGTGTGCCAGTAAAATGTTATTGGCTTTAAGTTACATGTTATGTGGCAAACTGCATGCATGGTTGTTAACCCAAATATGGTTGATACCTACTTCTTTTTTTAATTGTATGACGCCGAGTTGGGTTACAGACGGAATTATGGCTCCTACCTCAATCGTTTTTAAAAAATTGTGCCTGATGTTTGTTGACTGTAGTCGGTACCATCGTGGGTCAACTTGTGGTTTCTTTTTGCTTTGGCTTCAGATTACCATTGGATCCCCTACTTTATTTCATTGCAGGCTTCTGATATTTTGCGTTCTACTATACTGTTTCACTGATTGGGTAGAGGCTCCCACATGGACCGAACGCATACAGTCAAACCTCAATAGTTCAAAAATCAATGGCTCGTTTACCATGGCTAATTCGAACTCGTTTTTGAGTCCCTATGGAATTCTTCCGATAGCTAAAAAACAAATATTTAGGGAAATTTTCTTATTTCATTCAGAATTTGTATGTTGTGTGTACTCATTAGAATCGCCTCACTGAGGTGAAGTGAGGCGATTCTAATGAGAACACGCAACATACCATTATTGTATAGGAGATTGAAACGATTTCCCTAAATTATCACCAATTTTTTCCTGATCTGGCACCATGATTAACCCTCAGTAGCTCGAACTACCCATATCTCAACTAAAGTTCCATGGTCCCAAAGATGCTCGAGCCATTTGAGGTCGACTGTATTTGTAACTTTGAACTGCATCTGAATTGAAGGCGAGGTTTTAATAAAAAATCAAACACCAGACTCCAGTAGTTGTATCTGCAACCCGTTCCAAGGCGGTTCCTAGTTATTTTTTGTTTTTGTTTCTATGTCAGCTATTGCAGTTGTGTCTTGACATTGTTTCTCAACTCGTCTCCTTTCGGTGCCTCGGGAAAGCTGTGATTCGAGATTATGGCATTTCCCGGGTAACCTCATCTATATTTTACACGAATCTAGAGTTTAAGAATTCTAACTTGCCATAGTCATGCCTCTGTCTATTAAATTCCATATATAAATTAAGACCACAAACGGGGAGTAATTAAATGTAACAGTCAGAGCTAACGTTTATTCACATCAAACAGCTGATAAGGTGTATATTGTGTTATTCGTGTAAAGTTAAGTACAACTGCAAAAAAGAATGCTAGTTCTAGTATTAAAGGAAGTGTTAAATAAAAACGCACAAGGGAATATTAATATTTGTCTGGATGTTATATTTAGTTACTCTCATGTAATAAGCAGACTAAATCTCAGACTCCCCGTTTACATCAGCGTTTGCAGAACTCCCGTAGAGTGTCTGAAATCTGTATGGACATTTGTTGAAGCCAAAACGGTAAGGGAATCTGTATTTTAGAGGTAATAGATCAAACTATTTTAACAATGGAATTATTATTGGTATTTAATATCATGTTACAAATAAATGGATTTTATACTTATAGCAAATAAAAGGTGATTCAGTATTTAAGCAGGATACAGGTATAGAAGAAACAGGGAATTTATCTCTACATATACTGGGTCAGTCAGTAAAGATACCCTTATCGATATATGGAGTTTTAATGAAATGTCTTACATTATTGATTTCTGTTTCAAATCATTGTGCAGGGTTTTCAACCGGCTCTTAAATGGGCCACACCAGGCATAAAGATGTCTTAAAGCATATCAATAAAACTCAGGTGCAAATCATTCTGTGCATCTGCATTACACATTAGGGCTTAATTGCCTCATTATTGCGTTTTACAGTAGTCAATGATTCTGTTATATTAAGACAGCGAAGGCCCAGATCAGACTGTCTGGATGCGTGAACTGATCCTGGGCCTTCGCTGTGCGCATATGCCTAGAAGACATAGCTCGCATAGCTCATATATCTGCTTCATTGTAGAAATCTGGTTGGAATTCGCTAACATATAGTTATGATGGTGAATGGCTGGTGGGAAGTGTAAACAATGTAACAGCTAGACAACAAATGAAAGGTATACACAACATTCTTGAGAGGATAGTTTGTGGAAAGGTGGTTGTTATTGAGAAGTAAAATGTGGCTTGTTAGAAATAACCATGAGCAGACTGTGCGGATGCCAAGGTTAATTCGCACACCCCTTGAAACACCTTGAAACACAGTATTGTCTAAAAAACTGATTTATTATTAAAATGGAATTTGGGAAGAAGATGAAACAAGGTTTTTACCTTTATTATATTGACATACCGTTTATATCCTAAGTAATGAGTTTAAACATAGTATGTGAAAACAGGGTTACAGCTAGTTAGTATAGGACGTCAAAGATGCTGCTGTCAGTAATAAAAAGTGGAATAGAAGTTACGGCTATCATGAGCCATCGACAGAAGATACAAACAAAAAATAAGTCAAACAGGATCACAATAGGCCCGACCACAGACATTGATAGTCAGGCACAAACTATCTAAAACAGATTGTGAAGGGAGCATCATAATACATTTCACTAATAATCGGAAGGACCACTAGACAATAAATGTGAAAATTGTAAAGAAGAGCCGCCTTTAAATCCAGTCTTAGGACTGCTAGGTGGAGACGATGGGTCTGATGGGGCTTAAATACTCTAAGACTACGCAGTCCTATCAAAATTTGTATTTTAAATTTGAATTTAGAATGTTATCATTTAAAGCTTAGCGCTCTGGGCCCAGTTATTCAAAGCGTCGTTAGCTTAACGAGCTCGTTAAGTGTCATTTCGTTAGCTGTTTTAGCGGATTCAATATACAATATGCTGATATTTTTTGCTGAAAAAATTTCAGCAGCTTTTGCACTGCCATCACGAAAACATACCTATATAATTTTGACCCCCTTCAACCCCACTTCAATATAGTAAAACTGGGGTTTACAGGGGGTATACATTATTTTTCTTATTTCTGCTCAAAAACATATATTAGGCGAGGCGGTTCTAACGAGTACCCACAATCTATGTTTTGTGCAGAAATATGAAAAAAATATCAGAATTTTTATCTGAAAACTTTCAGTTTTTGGTGGTAAAATTTACAATATATTTGAATAGGCGTGTTTTCGTAATGAAAAGCTACTCACATTTTTTCTGCAAAAAATTTCAGCATATTTGCGTATCAATCGTTGTAAATTTTAACGAATCGTTAACTAACGACAGCGTTAGTTTTGAACAACTGGGCCCTGAAGGCTAAATCTTCAGATAAAACTAGTAAATTATAAATATATATCTTATATATCTTAAATTTTCTAGACTATTTCTGAGGTTTTGAAATCAACCCTGAGAAGAAATACTTCATTTATTCTAACTTGCGGGCAAATCCTCCATTTCACCACTTTATATTGTAAATCAAAGCACTGACAGCACTGGTGGGTCGATTGTCTCTAAGTATAGGCTGAGAAAATGGCCCTGAACTACTTTTGGTGTTTGTATACAATGGCTCGATTGTTAACAACAGACCAAAAATAAGGGCAAACCAAGAGTAGCAGGGGTAGGTGCGGGGACGTCAGAAATTACGGAGAAGTTCACATGATGGATATCGTGTTCGAATGCAAGATTTTAATGCCTAAAGTATTTTGATAAGGAGTAGAAGAAGGTGATATTTAAGAAACAGAAAACTTATACATGAGTATCTTTAAATCCAGTAAACATAGTTTAATCTTTAAAAACAAAATAGCAAAATGGAAAATTTGCCATGAATAGCACAAACAACTGGAATCATAATGTATTCGACATTAGCCTCTTTCTCATGCTAATATATTGTTTCTTTCTTAATACCATTAGGTACAATAGAATCACGCCCTTATCCACTATTGCTTGGTTCTTGTGGGACGGTGCCATCATTCCAAGGATACATAGATGATGTAAGTATTTCAATATACTATATTGTACTGCTCATAAAACTCTCATTGGCTCAAGGATCTAATATATTTATTACAGTTCTTTCTTTATAGGCGTTTAACAGCATAGGAATAACAGAGCATTCTTAATGCTAGAAACAGTGATGAAAGAATATCAGACAACAGATGCCTAGCTTTTTTTCTTAGTTTTACCAGAAAATAGGAACTGACATTTCCTTGATGATTTGCATGAAATGTTAATTCCTATTTTCTGAACAAAAAACATGTATACATGTATTCTGCTCATAACCTTTTACAGGGTTAAAAGTGGAGAAAATGTTTCACTTCAAAGGTTGGACCATAACCGTTCAGTAGGATACCATTTAAATAACCGCAATACCATTTTTTCAACACCCCTTATATAAATAAACCATTTCATGTCAAAGTGGGTGTCCATAAGGCCCTTTTATCTGCCCCGTAACAAAAGTCTTCATTTTTATACCCCGCCACACAATAGTGGCGGGATATTATGGCTTCACGTTGGTCGTCCGTGTGTCCGTCCGTCTGTTTTTCGTTTCCGGATGATAACTTGAGTATACATCAATGGATTTTCACCAAATTGGTATGTGCATTGATATTGTGGAGATCTGGTTTGGGATTGCTAATGGGAAAATTTCGTCAATTTTTGACAGAGTTATCTGCCCGAGACACGCCCATATTTTCATTTCCGGACTATAACTTGAGTAAATAACAAGGGATTTTCACCAAACTTGCTATATGCATTGACACTAAAGAGATCTGGTTTGGGACTGCTAATGGGCAAATTTCGTCAAATTTTTACGGAGTTATCTGCCAGAGACACGCCCATATTTTCGTTTCTGGATGATAACTTGAGTAAATAACAAGGGATTTTCATCAAACTTGCTATTTGCATTGACATTAAGGACATCTGGTTTGGGATTGCTAATGGTCAAATTTCGTCAAATTTTTACGGAGTTATCTGCCCGAGACACGCCCATATTTTCGTTTCTGTACGATAACTTTAGTACATAACAAGGGATTTTAACCAAACTTGCTATATGTATTGACATTAAAGAGATCTGGTTTGGAATTGCTAATGGGCAAATTTCGTCAAATTTTTACGGAGTTATCTGCCAGAGACACGCCCATATTTTCATTTCTGGATGATAACTTGAGTAAATAACAAGGCCTTTTAACCGAACTTGCTGTATGCATTGATATTATCAAGATCTGGTTTCTAAAGGATTGTTATCTGTCCATTGATATTATCAAGATCTGGTTTGTCGATACACTACCTATATATATAGTGTCCCATTTACTAAAACAGTATTTTGCTACGTAAACCCTAGTTTTGTAGTAACATTATCATGAAAGCGGGTGGAGTAATTGAGTATGAAGCACCATATTTTAAGCACTGTTTGTCTTTTAAAATCACTTACCTCTATTTGAAGAAAAAATATTACATCTACAGCAACTTTTTTTTATGAAAATCTTCAATATCTGTTAATTTCGCATCTTGGAATTCAATAAAACCTAACCTTTCTCCGAACTGAATGGTGAATTATTTTGAAACTTACCTGAATACAACATTGGAACAGTGCTAAGAGATGACTAAGTTTTGGTGACCTTGATCTTATTTTCAAGGTCACATGGGCTGTGGGCTTTGCCTATAAGGCTATCTTTTATGCTACTTAACAAATGTTTTCATTTTCACCTAAAACATTGCCTATAATATTTTTTAGACCACCTGTACACGAAGTGCTCATTGTGAGCTATTGTGATTGCCTGTTGTGCGTTGTCCATCATGCGGATCAACAATATGCCATAAATGACAACTCCTCCTACACCCCTAGGGCAATTCCAATCAAACCCCACAGGAATATTGCCTGGGTGACTCTCTGTAATAAAAAAAACAACAACAAAAAAAAAAAAACTTAAATTGTTCCGCACCAATGAACCAAACGGCCACAAGAGTGAAAAATAGAAAAGTCTTCAAATGACAACTCTTCCTACACCACTAGGCCAATTTCAGTCGAACTCTACAGAAATGTTGCCTTTGTGACTCTCTATCAAAATGGCTAAAATGGTTTTGCTCTAATTAACAAAATGACTGCCAGAGCTTAAAAACAGAAAAACCTTTAAATGACAACTATGTCGTTGAACCTATTTCAGTTACACTTCACAGGCATGTTGCCTAGCTGTCTACCGAAATAGTGGAAACGGATTTGCTCCAATGAACAAGATGGCCGCCAGAGCTAAAAATTGAAACAAATCTCAAATGACAACTCCTCTAAATTCATTTGGCCAAATCAATCAATCAAACTTTAAATTACAACTCCTCCTAAACCTTTTGGTCCATTTCAGTCAAACTTCACAGGAAAGTTGCTAGGTGACTCTCTACTAAAACAGCTAAAATGGTTCAATGAACAAGATGACCATCAGAGCTAAAAAATAGAAAAATCTTAAAATGACAGCTCCTCCTACACCCTTTGGCCAGTTTCTATCAAACGTCATAAGAATGTTTGTGTTGATGATATCTTGATACAGTTTTAATAAGGGTCATGTGGAATCTCCCAAACATTGTATTCATGTAAGTTTTAAACGGATTCAGCAATTGGCTCCAGATATAGACTAGGATTTTGTGTATATCAAGATACAAAACTTGTAGGTTTTCATGGAAGAATTGCTGCAGGCTTAAACTTGAAAGAGGAAAACGTGAAATAGGATAGTAAGTAGTTGCGGTCATGGTACCAAAGCCGTAATCCAAACTCATAAATCCATAAACGAATGACGAATCAGAATGTTCAGACCAACAGACATGGACCCCAGAACAAAGGGTGTAATCAGGCGTCCGCGGATAGTAAGCATTACTTGGTAAGCAAGCTTCGCCAACCATGCCCATAGGCCTGAACGAAGAAAATATCGGTAGAAGCGTATGTCCGGGATTTGGGAAGTCTACTTATGGCGCGTCACTGGCAAAAACATCAGAAACAATAGTAACTGAGGTATTAGTCCAACAAATGGAAGAATGAGACACACAGGCAATATGCCTGTGATAGAAATTGGCCCAACAATATAGGAGGAGTTGTCATTTAAAGAGTTTTCTAATTTTAGTTCTATGGCCATCTTCTTCATTGGCGCAGAACCATTTTACATATTTCTGTAGGCAACATTCTTGTGAAGTTTGATTGAAATTGGCCAAAGGAGGAGTTGTCATTTAAAGATTTTTTCTATTTCAAGCTCTGGTGACCGTCTTGTTCATTAGAGCTAAACCATTTAGCTATTTTGGTAGAGCAACATACCTGTGAAGTTTGATAGAAATATTTTCAATGATATAGGAGGGATAGTCATTTAAAGATTTTCAAGTTTTAGCTCTGGCTGCCGTCTTATTCATTGATGCAGAACAATTTTAGCAATTTTGGTAGAGAGACATCTAAACATTCTTATGAAGTTTGATTGTAATTAGCCCAGGAGTCTAGAAGTTGTCAATTATGGCAAACTGTTGAAGCAGCAGGACGCTTTACAGACGACGCACGACGGACATTTACCGATCACAATAACTCACCATGAGCACTACGTGCTCAGGTGAGCTAAAAAGATATAGGCCATTCTTTAGGAGAAAATGAAGACTTTTGTTAAGAAGCATAAAAGCCTAATAGGCACCTTCCGTTTTGACAAATCCCACAGCCCATGTGACCTTGAAAATAGAATCAAGGTCACCCAAACTTAGTCATCTCTTTGCACTGTCCCAATGTTGTATTCAGATAAGCTTCAAAATAATTCACCATTCAGTTCCGGAGAAAGGTTAGGTTTTATTGCATTCCAAGATGCGAAATTAACAACTATTGAAGATTTTCATAAAAACAGTTGCTGAAGATGTAATATTTTTCATTAAAGTGAGTAAGTGAAATAGGATATTTCACTAAGGCATTTTTTAATATTTAAAAAAAAAGGAAACGTGTTTAAAACATGGTACCTCAGGTTCATACTGAATTACCCCACCCACTTTCATGATCATGTTACTCCAAAACTAGGGCTTATGTTCCAAAATCAATATGTTTTAGTAAATGGGACACTGTTGGTAAAATATCAGCAAAAATGAAGACTTGTTATGGGGCAGACAAAAGAGCCTTATGGACAACTCACTCAATTTTAGATCAGAATTTAAATTTCGGTGCCTGCGTGTTTAGAAGTACTTACCTGAATAGTCAAACATGCAGCAAATGCATTTATAGTTCTTGCTGATATGGCCAGGTTCCAGCATGCTTACAATACTTGAATTTTCCTGAATGATGTGGCACCGTCTTTACTCTTGAGTATTTGATACCTGAATTCCTTACCATACTTCTCCTAAAGTTTAAACATTATGAAAATGCTTTTCTTCTTTCCTTTTCAGTTTAAGATATATCTCTGCAAATCCAAACCATGAGTATGTACTTATCATCATGGTGTGGGCCAAGGAAGATTCCAACTACTCTACAGAACATGATTTTACTGGATTTAGATTTTAACCTTTACCCTCAGGGCAGATTCAGCAGACGACAAAGTTTTTATATGGTTATTACTTTTCCCCAGAAAACAGACTGCCTTTTCATACAAATTGTCTCCTAAGGTCTACCCTCAGGACAGATTCAGCAGACGACAAATCTGAGATATTTTGTCTTATTTTGTTTCCTGGAAAAAAAAAACAAACTTTGACTTGATGCAGATTTTCTCCTTAGGAGACAGTTTGCATGGAATGCCAAAATCTGTTTTCCGAGGAAAATAAGAGAAAATATTTCAAAATGATGTCTGTTGACTTTTTTACCCAGTATTCTAAGCAATAAAAACTGCAGGATTTAGCATGCCTGGAAAAGACCTTATGGTGCCTGATTAAGGCTACTCAGTGAGCCAAACATACACATGGTCGGACATCACAGCTCAAGAAAATGTGTCAATAATCGAAAAAAAAAACAACGGAAAACTGTTTTTTACTATTGTACCACGCAAAAGATTGATTCCATGTATTCTAATGACTTACAATGTATACAAAAGAAAGAAAATCCTAAATATAATTTTAATTATCACCTTGTGCTATAGCCAGATAGCTGACTACCCACGTCAGGAAGTAATAATACCTTATTTACCCAAAATATTCGGACACATTAACACATAATCATACTTGTCCTGTTCATTGAACAGGTCCAATTTACCTTCTGCTTATGTATCAAAAATGCTGGAAGGAAAGTAAACTGTGTAGGCCCCAGATCAGACGCCACATCATCACGAAAACATGCCTTTGTAATCCTGACTCCCTTAAACCCCACTTTTAAAACTGGGGTTTACAGGGGTATACATTATTTTTCTTATTTTGCTAAAAAAAACCATAGATTGTGGGTACTCGTTAGAACCGCCTCGTCGAGGCGGTTCTAACGAGTACCACAATCTATGTTTTGAGCAGGAATATGAAAATATCAGAATTTTTTATCTAAAAATTTCCTGTTTTTGGTTGTAAAATTTTATATATATTTGAATAGGCGTGTTTTCGTAATGTTTTGTGGCATTTAATCTTCGGCTACACTATTTGCACAGGCCTGTATGTCCGATAATATTGAGGGTAAATACGGTGTTTATACTTCACCTACTCTGAATTTAAATTAAACGTAAAAGGGAAAGAAAGAAAATGAACTATGACCATTATTGTATGTTTAATTTATTCTTTTAAACAGTATCTTATAAGAATGCTACTTGATAATACTGGTCCAATTATTCACAGGCACTTGAAGTTCTGACCATCAACTCTTAAACAGTCTTGATATAGGTGGTATTCAGAAGCCAGGGGCAGATACAGGATGCTTTCTGAGGGGTTTGATTTGATAAAATTACCTTACTTACTCTATGTATTCGGACAGACCTTAGCAAACAGTGTAGACCCAGATCAGATGCCGCAGATCTGGGTCTACACTGTTTGCCATTCATTCAGTAATTTTACACACACTCACAGGTAGCAACATAGATTTGTTGAAGAGAAGTATAAGGTAAAGAGTGAGGGTGTGAATATTTAGGGTAAATACGATATTCTCGTAAATTTATCAAATTTATCACAAACAGCCTATGAAACGAAATTTTGAATTTATCCAAAATATACCATGAAATGAAAGTTTGAGTCAAAAGAGTGGGGGTGGGGGTTGGGGTTTCACTTGAGTCCCGCAAACCCGCTCTGAATCCGCCCCTTGGAGCATTAGCTGTTAACGTTCCATTATGAAAACCTGCCCATTCAAATATACTGAAAAGTTAATCACCGAAAAATTGAAAATTTTCAGACAAAAAAAAATCAAATATTTTTCATATTTCTGCTCAAAACATAGATTGTGGGTACTCGTTAGAACTGCCTCACAGAAGCGGTTCTAATGAATACCCACAATCTATGTTTTAGAAGAAATAAGAAAAATAATGTTTACCCTTGTAAACCCGAGTTTTACTATATAAAAGTGGGGTTTAAGGGGGTCAAAATTATATAGGCGTGTTTTCGTGATGTCTGTCTTACAAAACCGTTATAAACCAAACCTGATAAAAAGTGTTATTTGCCTGTTAAATTTGCTGAAACCGAAACGTAGGATGCGTGGTTTCTTTTTTTTTTTTTTTTTTTTTTTTTTTTTTTTTTTTTTTAAGTTTTTGAAATGTTTTTAGGTATGTTCTGCGGACAAATCTGGAAAAGTTATCTATGCCTAGAGGACGTTTTTATACAAATGCACCGCAATGTCAGAAAAATGTACTTCCTTACATGAGCGCCCAGTGAAGACTAAGATCAGGCTGTTGTATTCATGCAGTCTGATCTGAATGTTCACTAGATGCATTTTGGATAAGGACGACTGCAAAGTTTCTTCCTGCTCACAACGCAGACTCCGATCAGACTACGCAGATGCCAATGCTGATTTGAGTCTTCAAATTGTGTGTTTCTTTACGTTAAGGACTTAGTCTGTTATATACTATGAGAAGTTGAGTTCTAAAAGAGATTGCTGAGCCAGAACTTCTAGTCTGTGAATTATATGTTGACTGTAAAACAAAAAAATATCTTCGCGTTGATTTTCACAAGTTAAAAATGTATATAATCAAACACAATGGATGAGCAAAGCATGAAACAGGACCTTATGCTTGCACACCCTTGAAGTCTGAACATGGCCTCTTTGTTCATTTACAGACTGAATTATTTGATACTGTAGAACATAGTGGTAAGAAGGCCTCGATCAGATCTGCACATATGCACAGGCCTTCCCTGTCTGCATATTGCTTAAATGTTCTTTTCTTGCACTGATAATCATTTGAGCAACAACGTCAGAATATGTGCGCTGAATGGGAACTCTAATCAGTATGCACATCTGTGCAGTCTGATCAGTCATCAGTGGCTTCATGAAAAAACAAACTTTACATCCCCGGCTATCCAAACCTCAGACTGCGCAAGTGCGTAGGCTGATCTGAATCTACACTTCGATGGTACCTTTTCTCACGTTGCAGCTCATGTCTTAATTTGAGCCGCTCCGAAAAAAAGACCTTATGAGACTGATCAGGTGCCACTAGTTTGCTCAATAAAACACCGACACTTCAGGAATTTTCAATTCTATGTATGTGTTCACAGCTCTTCAGGATTATTCCTTTTAGCATCTATTTATCTGCATCCTAGTTATCTGATCAAAGTTTACCCTTAATGCTTATGTAATATATAGGCTTTAATGTTTCTATTAGCGAAAAGCGTGGACACTGATCTAGATGATGTTTGTTGCATATTTTGAAAGTTACATCACGAAAACACGCCTATATAATTTTGACCCCCTGAAACCCCACTTTTATATAGTAAAACTGGGGTTTACAGGGTATACTTGTCGAGGCGGTTCTAACGAGTACCCATAATCTATGTTTTGAGCAGAAATATGAAAAATATTAGAGTTTTTATCTGAAATTTTTCAGGTTTTTTTCGAGGTGAAATTTTCTATATATTTGAATAGGCGTGTTTTCGTAATGTTTTTCTATTTGGAAAGACTCATAGATAACAAGATCTAACAGCAAAGCAGATC
Source organism: Anodontia alba (assembly GCA_964016985.1). Taxonomy (NCBI): domain Eukaryota; kingdom Metazoa; phylum Mollusca; class Bivalvia; order Lucinida; family Lucinidae; genus Anodontia; species Anodontia alba. Next base: position 38,515,377 of record OZ024830.1, read on the forward strand.
TAGCAGAAAGACTTTAACCAGAAACTTCACTTGAAAACGTAAATGATAACACAGAGAGGCTGCCTCCTATTGTCAATGGATATAATTATTTGCCACTTTGCGACGTTGCCGTTCAAATCAATGTATTTCTACACTTTCTAAAAGAATTCTACACATTACCTCATAGAAGTAAAGTTCATCAATTATACATGAGATTACGGCAATAAGACAAATACAATAAACAAACAGAATGGATGATTTTTCACATCAGTTTTCATTAGTTGTGGAACTGTCACTCTTTAAGAAGAGCGTAAATTCTAAAAATCCAAGATTTCATTAACGTCATTAGTGACACTGCCGAAAAACAGACAAGAAATTTTACTTTGAATTTAAAACAATGCTACATCACAAGTAAACTATTTATATTAAAAAAATATGTTTATTGTTTTTATCAATTTGCATACTTTTAACTACTATAGAGCCTTAATAATTTTAGTGTAGGATTTTTCACAAAAAAATATGGAAATACATTGATTTAAACGGACGTCACAAAGTGGAGAATGATTAACCCGACCAACTGTATATTTTTTCGCAGAGATGATTTTAACACTGAAACACATAGTGCTTTACGTCAAAACCCGTTTTTGTAAAAGGAATAAACTACAAAAAATGGCAATCTAAGATAAAAAAAAATAAATAAAGCAATGCATGCATATTTGTTATTTTTTTTTTCTAAAACACACTAACACTAAACCTCTTGTGAATAAAAACATGTTGACATCTGCGACAAGTGTAGACAGCCAGCTGCACATTGAGACATTCTGAGTGCCTGCACTATATGCTAAAATATTCAGTCCATATATTACTACAGCAAGCAAAGCAGACTCTGATTAGCTGTACAGATGATCAGGCTTACCTAGTTCTATGCACATCGCATATGCCGTAAGGTCTATAAACATTTTTACAGAACATATTTCAGTTTATCATATAGCTATAAATACTGAATGATTAAAAATGCGCGAAAATATCCAACGAGCAGGCGTCCAGATATCACTCGATATCGGCAGGTTTACTTAATATTGCTCGCTTAGGCATGCCTTCAAATGTGATCGTTACATGGCACTGCTTTTAGTGACATCTTAGGGCAATGCTGTCACGTCAAAGTTTGTCATGCATTTGTGCATGTTCTGAATTTCAGACAATCAAAATGCCTATTACGAGGCCACAAACAATTAGAAATGATGCAAACTATTTATAGTTATATGATAAATGGTTTATTGAACTGATATTGGTGAATATTAATCTGCACTGGGACATCAAAGGACCCTCGCCATCGAGCGTCCTTTCATATCCCTAGATAATATTCACCAATATCAGTGCAATAACCTGATAATATAACAAAGAAAAACATTTCTGAAAATGCATATGGTACTGCTAAAAGGCACTTTAGTTTTAATACAATATAAAAATGTAAAACAAGAAAACATTGATGCAAAGCATCAATACGCATCAATACGCCGGGAAACTAATCTGTCATGCATTACTTAGCTCCCTATAGATCGTAGTATAGTGAAACAATGTTATAATTTATGAAAGGTTGTAATTGTATGAATTATCGCAATACTCAACCATAAAAACATTATAGACGTTATCATAGCTATGTAAAAAAAATCAACTATGATCGTCTGTTTTCTAGCCCGCATACATAATTACATGTCGCCATCCATAGCCTAGGCCAAACATACTAGATCTATATCCGAAATCATCTATGTAGCAGTGTTTCGTTCTTTTCTCCACTCATAACATTTTCTTTCGGCCCAGATCTTTATATGCTTGAATATCAAATTAAACTGTATTATTAAACCAGCATATAATCCGTTCGATTTGAGAATGCATATTTCCAATCGTAAACAAAGAAAAATATCAACAAACTCATTTCAGGTCGAATGGTCAAATTTGGGCTCCTACGGGAAAACTGCTAATTTCTCTTTTAAATGAGCAAAACCCACATTGCTACATTCATTCTACACAGTACTTCCCATTTTTTTATTTCACTATGTTACCAGAGCACAGTTCTCTGCTGCAAAGGTGTGACTTTGAATAATAAAAAAAAAGTGGGGGGTGAATCGTTATATATAACCCCACTAAGAACCCATAAAACTGGAAGAAAACCGACGTTCTCCAAATGCATACACATTTTACAAAAACAACCTCAAACAGATATGCCGGGCTCTAGCCCGGCGTAAATAAGCAAATAATAACTCTACGAAATAGCCATATGCATAACAAAACAACAAACCCAAACACAGTTTAAATATATATCACTAGGATAACAATAAATAATACATTTACCATCAATAAATGAGCAGATTAAATGAGTTTACAATGCAGAATGAAAAGGTGAGGTTTAGCGCGAGTAAAACTATTAAAGCTCCCACAGTAAATTTCCTGCTGATCGTTCCAAGGCGGTTCCTCTGTTGCAGCTCTTCTTTGTGCATCTGTACTTTCATACGTGAAGTGTGTTTGTCATTATTTGTTCCTCATCTCTTCTTCTTTTGGAGCCTTGTGAATATTGTGCTATGTAACTGTTGAGCTTCCTGGGAAGAAAGAAAGAATCTTCACTTATATTTTTAATAGTTTTAATGAAATCTCAACAATTTAAGACATTAGAGTCTAGTGTGTTCACATGGCTCTACGTGAATGGGTATACAGATAAATATTTCTCCATGAAAATATACGTTGAGTGCACTGACTGGTATCACCTAAGTGTGATGATTCTAATGTTGAAGCATAACGTGTTTTCATTGAGAAATGAGACAAAAATCATGTCAAAATTTTTATCATACATTTAGCTACAACCAATTTAACGAAAACCAATTTAACGAAAATACAAATGTATGAAAATTGAGACTAAGGGAACATAAAGATTATATTGCTTAGCTGGCGAACAGATCACACCATATAATATGCTATATCCCTCGTTACAACAGCATTTGTTCCCAACGATGTTGCCATTAAAATGAATTTGTTGTTGTAAAGAATCCTTAATGAACATAATTACATGAACGAAAGGCATTGTTTTATTCCTCAAAGAACATATGTTTTGGATATTTGTTCAAATCCACTCAGTGAGCCAATTCTAACAAATATTCAAAACAAATGTTTCTTGGAGTACTAAATACAATATTCTTGCAAAATATTTGACTCATTGTCGTCTTTTGAGTGAAGGTTTCATGCCATTCAAATTATCATTATTATAAACTTTGCCATTGCATTAAGTGTCAGTTTAAAGAGAGTTGACTATAAACAAAAACGTAACTTGCTGCGTTGCTGAAATGTGCGCTCAGATCAGCCTGAATATTCCTTTTTTTTTTCTGAACAGGATGAATTCATTATGCAAACAATAAAATGCTTGCTGATACTGAACTTCAATATCAGCAAGAAGCTTTTCACTGTTTGCAGATGTACCCAAAAAATTTATAATTCAGAAAATATACCAATAACGGTCATTTTTCTGTATAATCTATAAATTTTTGTGCAGATATAACATGTTTACTTAACTTTTGGACCCCAGCAATAGTGATATTTACATGTTGCGGTATATGGAGTTTGTTGTATATGTATAGAAAGTGAAGTAACCTGCCTAGATTCAGTTCAGAATTTGGATGTTTTTTTCGCCATGCAGAGCTGAAACCCTTTCAAAGTGACAAACTGCTAAAGAAGACAACTTTCACATGTCAAAAATTCTCCCTCATGGAGACCCCAATCTCCCTCTTCTGAAAGGCAAATCTCCCTCTTGGTCACCATCAAGTTATCACTATTTAACCAAGACAGGAAGGCCCTTGAATGCTGTGAAACCCTGCAAAGTATCAATTTTCATCAAGATACAGAGAAATAAGAAATAATATTTTCGCGGATACCCTCTGCTGAAACGTAACAAGAAACCACAATATTTTCAAGTTAATGGAATGGGCTTCAAGGAATGGTGGCAGTGTTCAGGAGAAAATATTGCAGTGCATTGAATACTGCACATTTGTTCACAATAAAATCCATATTAATTTACAGTTGGGCTGCGCCATGCAAAAATGTGTCTTCGAGCATATGCAAACAGTGAATGCCTAGAGCAGCCTGCACATCCTCACAGTCTGATCAGAGCCTTCCCTATCTGCAAACAGAATTATGGGATATTACAGAACGTTTCAATGGAGAGCAAATGCCCGGATGAGAATTTGTGCATGTGCAGGATAAACTGAATCTGCGCATTATGCGCATGCTCAAAGGCAGTTTTTCGCTTGATACGGCCCCAACAGAATACAGCTGGAATCATAAACCAAACATCTTTTTCCAAGTTTCCAACTGTGCCAGAGTGACAGAACTGCCACCACAGACTATGACAAGAGCTGATTTTACTGGACCCAATTTGCCTTCACTCTGGAGATCATGTATAACGTTTCCATAAACTGCTGCAAGACTAGCTCCACAAGCTGGTTCAACCAAAATACGGTGATCATCTGTAATAGAAGAAACGAATTGTGTGAAGCAGTGATACATGAACCGAAAGGTTAGAAAATGTAGGTTTGGAAATGTACACCAGTCTGATCAGAATCTTCACCAGGTGCATTTTGTATAGCCAAGGATGCAAAGTTTCTTCGTGTGACCAAAAAAGACTGTGATCAGACTGTGCAGATGTGCAGGCTGATTTGAGGCTTTGTTAGGCAAACATGTCAGAAGCTCTGTTTTCTCACGTTTTGGCTCATATCTGCATCCAATGTATCTTCAGCCTGTGAGAGTTTAAAGATTTGAAAGTAAATTTTACAGTTACCTACTGTCTGCAAAAGATGTTAGTTACTGATCCTATTGTTGAAGTAAGCATAGTCAAAATAAATACCATTGTCATTCTGAAACCTAACGATACATTTAGCCAAGCATGTTGAGTTTATTTTTTAAACTAGAGGTGTATCAAAGGACCCCCACCCTTTGGACCCAGGGCATGGCCAAGGAACAATTCTAGTGCAGAGTTAATGGTTCAGGTCTTGATAAGAAGCAGATCAAACTTAAACTTCCTAGCATAAGAGGTACCCAAGTTATGACCTCCAAGGGAAACGCGCACGTAAATCACAATAACACAGCGAAATGCTATATGCCCAACTGCTGCCTTTGACAGGAGAGGGTATAAAAACGTCTCACAACACTGAACCGTTATTACTTGGGTTAACGGTAAACACCGTTTTCAAGTGTTATTGTGCGCACTGTTTCACAAATATAAAAAAAATACCAACAACTGATATGGTTTTGCATTTTTACTGTTAGAAATAGACATTTCCACTTTTTTACGAGAAGTCTTTTTTAAGATTTCATGATTTTATACCTGTATAAAGCCAAGGGGCTGAAGTATCCCTATGGGAAAATTTTTTATCGTAACTGAAGGGTGTTGCAACTTCGGTCATATATCATAAGTTTCCATCATTACTTCCATTAACAGAGGATTTGTTGAGGAGTATTTGGTGATATAATAATTATGACTTACTTTCTCCAGTTCACCATAAAAACATATGTTTGGGGTACTCATCTGAAATGCCTCAGCGAGGCGCTTCTAACGAGTACCCACAACATTTGTTTATATGCAGAAATAAAAATAATATCCCAGAACTATCATCAAATACTACTCCTTAACTATTCCTCTGATTTGGTTTTCATACGTATTCAGAAAATGAAAATAACTTTTCAATGTTAGAGGTTTCATTATTTTATTTATACATGTATATTGGCCAGTGGTGGGGGGCAGGAACAGGAGCAGATAACCGCTGTGGATAAAAATGTGATTGTAACTGAGGTTTTGCTACTTTGATCATATATTTTATGATTCAAACAATAGTATTTAATACATTTTGAACAAAAAAAGTTTTCAACAGTTTCACCATATAAATATATAGGGCTATTCAATCTTGCTGAAATTAAGGCCTAAACCCTTATGGATAATAAGAAACTGATCGAAGTCTGTGATCCGTGCAATACAGGTCTATGTCAAGTAGTGATGATATGCTTCAGTTGCAGTTCGTCAGATGCAGGTCGTCCAATGCACATGTGGTCCAATGATCAAACCTTAACCATTATGGCTGAGATAAAACTGATCGATTGATTGTGTTAGTGTTTAACGACATGTCAACTCTTGTGAGTCATTTTGTGTCGTCTCCCAGAGAAAAGGAAGAAGAGAGATAGAAGAGATAGAAGATGAGACGAAAGAGAGGGGCAGGGAAGAAAGAGGAACAGGAATGAAAGTGAAGAAACAGAAGAAATAAAAACATTCCCTCTCTAGCCTTAGCTGCTACAAGGATAGCAGGCCTTGCCCAACTGTAAGCCAATATCAAAGTCAGTGAGAACAATGATTTGGTGTTTTATGTCCTTTTCAACATTATTTAAGTCATATCGAGACGATGGAAGGGTGATAATGAAAGGCTCTGTGCAATCAAGCCACATACTGCCATGAGTTGAACTCAGCCACCAGCGTGATTTGAACCCAGGACTTTGCAATGCAAAGTAGGGTGTGATAAAACTCGACTACCCAGATGCATCTCAAAGTCAGTGACTCATAAAAGGTAGGCCAAGGTCAAGGCCAAATAATGATGGTGGCTACAGCAACTCTTCCCTAAACACACCAACAGTCTAATCAACCAGGGATCAACATGTTTATTTGAAGTATCAAATATTTAGCCCTTATACTTACTTACTGAGACTTTGACGTAAATACAAACACACATAGCATGAACATGAACTGAACAAAGTCAGTGAAGCGTGGAAAAAGGTCATATATTGAGGTGAGCAGCCGCTCTTTTCCCCTAGACGCAGTTCTAAGTATAAAAATCCTCATTGTTACACAGAGAAACAGACATAATAACATACATTATAAAAATAAAATAAACGTAAATGAAGCATGACAAGTAGTGTTATATACCGATAGCAGGTTTGAGCTACTCTTCCCCAAATGCAACTGCAGTCCAAGTGAAATGACCTTATGTCTTATGGCTGCTAAGAAACTGACCTAACTGCACATAATAAACATTCTGTTTATGCATTCCTCACAACCCATTTGGGGCTCCTTTGCTTCTCAAAGGGATGTAAAACAAGAAGAAAAAAGATACCTGCAAATTTCAAGCAGGCATCAACGGCAAATTTATCTTCAACCACTATAGACTGGAAATTCTTGTGTTTCTTAATGTAGTCAAGTGTTGTCTGGCACACTGTTAATGCCCCTAGACATTTTGCAACACTGAAAAAGCATCACCACATTAATTAGACATTGAATGCAACATGCTTACTTATATCTACTGCAGCCTGTTACATACACAGCTTTTTAAAGGTTACAATGTCAAAAATCTGCTATGTTGGAAGTTTTACAGCAGTAAGCAGGATGTAACCAAATTCACTTAAAATACATGGTGGGGTAAGCTACTTTTATATATATTATCCAAAGATATAAAAATATTTGTTTCTACTCCGACATAATATTTTACTGTATTTCTAGATGAAAGTATTCATATATGTTGCAAAACGAGTTAATCTGTATATATAGCTAGTTCAGGTTGATGATGTCGGGCTGTCCCTACTCATGTGTGGTCTGGCTCACCGAGGTTCCACTAGCTGTTTTCATTTGCTCTGGCTTTCAGTTTTGAAGCTGAGCCCGCACCCTTTGTTTCATCATAGTGCTGAGAAGATAATTTATGGGTTTTTTTCTGTGTTGATCCACTGATGAATTCAGAAAACCCTAAAAGTACCCATCAGTTATACATAACTGGAACTACGTCAGGTTTAATGGCCAGGTTGGACATCCGTAAAACCAAGTTTCCTTCCCCCCTGCGCCTCCACCCCGGAACCTTTTTAACATTGACCATTACAAGGCAGTACTTATTTTGCAGTTTCTTTTCGTTTTATCTAAATTTTTTTCATTCTGCTGTCTTGTTCCTGACGCAGTTCCAGCTACCCAAAATTGTTCAAAAAGTGTAAAATAGTGGGTGTCCTTATCTGCTATTTTCCCACGGTTACGCAATACCAGGTGTCAGGTGCGGAGCTTGGCATTTAAGATTAATGTGATCTGTTATCTTTGATATTTGTATAAAGACATGTTTATTTTGTTTAGTTGTAGTTTGTATTTATTCAGGTGTAGGTTGTGCAATAATGATTGGCATAAGCTATTAATTATCTGAAAATGATTGACGTAAACCGTTAGTCATTTTGGCATCTTGTTGACAGATGTTACTTTATGTTGGATTATTGCACAAGCGATATGAATAGATAGGGGTTATCTTGACAAAGATTAATAGGTTTTGACAAGCTTCCAAATATTTGGTGCCTGGGAAATTGCGTTGTTCACATGATTATGAGTCATTCCGGTCTGTTCTCATTGGTAGTTATTTTTAGTAACTCACGCATTAGGTGGCGCTGTAGGGTTATTGGAGGACTCTGATTGGATAGGGATCATGTGATCAGAGGGCGCTGGCGTGAGTTGCTATCACATGACTCTTTGTGTATATAAAGAGAGGATGTGTGTGAGAGAGTTAAGTTTTGGAAGAGTTTTGGTTTTTGGTTTTAGTTAGAGTTTTGAACCGGGTTGAAAAAATTAAAATATATTATTGAAATTACTTGTTGAATTTATTGAAAATTCTAAATTGGGACTTTGAAAGTAAAGCAGAGAAAACACAACGCGTATTTGAGAAGAGACAACACTGAACTAACTTCGCTACGTTACAAAAGGGTCAATTCTGAATTTCACTGGCAATCCAAAATTGAACCTTTTCGAATAATTATCCCCGCGCTTTTCGAAGAAAAAGCAAGGATATTGTTATACCCCACGCCCGTCCGTCTGTAATGTCACACCATTGCTCCTAGAACATTTAAGCTAGATTCTCGAAACCTTCATAGATGATAGCCCTATGGATGAGGACTGGTGGAACACATTCGGAATTTTGATGTGACCTCTGGGGGCAGGGCCAGGGGGTGTGCCCCAAAGGGTCCAAAATTCATTTTGTACAAACACAGTCATGCTGCATATGAAGTCGAAGCTTATGAAGAGTAGAATACAGTGATGTAAAACATTTTGCCCCGGGCATGTCTGGGGGTCACTAGAGGTCAAAAGGTAGGATTTTGGGTCCTTTTTTTTTAATTGTCACTCAACTCGTCTTAGACCTTTTTAGCTAGAACCTTGAAACTCACTAGGTGATAGCCCTATGGATGAGGACTGAAGGAACCCATTCAGAATTGTGATATGACCCCTGGGGCCAGGGCCAGGAGGTATGTGGCCCCTAATGGTCAAAATCCATTTTGTTCAAATATAATCATGTTGCATATCAAATCGAAGGTTATGAAGAGTAGAATACAGTGGTGCAAAATTTGCCCCGGGATATGTCTAGGGGTCACCAGAGGTCAAAAGGTAGGATTTTGGGTCCTATTTTTTTATTGTCACCCAATTCCTCTAAGGTTTTTTTTAGCTAGAACCTTTACACTGTCACATGTAAAAGCCCTATGAATGAGGACTGGAGGAATGCCTTTGGAATTTTGATGTGCAGGGAGATATGTGATGGCGCTGGCGCGGGGATATGCGATGGTGTGCCATCGACTTGCTCTAGTTTTGACATGTAGTTAATTCATGCATCCTGAAACAACAACTTACCTTGTAATATCAGGAAGAGTCACCTGATTACCTTCCCTGATTGCCGCATTTAAGCAATTAGCACCGTGTGTTTCCATGGCAACACATGGAACATCATGCCATCCTACTTCCCACATACCCTCCAGCAAACCGTTAAGCAGCCCTCCACCACCTACTGACACAATTACAACATCTGGTCGGCATGGTAACTGTTCCGCAGCTTCTTTTATCATGCTTGCATGACCTGCCCTGGAATGAAAAACAAGATGACAAAGTTGGTCTGAATTGCTGAGCTGTGTTTTGCTGCTCACGTCGAATGAGATGTCTGTTCTGTTCTGACATCCAGCCGTTTAATGTTCTGTAAAGTGTAACTTAATATATTGTTTTCAGAGTAAGTTTAATTCAAGGAAGTCATTTGGTTGTCTTGGAAGTAGTATTTATGTGGATTCTGTAGTTTATATGAATTTTAAGCATTATGATTTAGCATGTCAGTATCAAAAATACATGAAACTATCTTCCATTGCATTCACTTTCAAAAAGATTTTTGAAGAGTCATCATTTATAGTTAACACTTTAAACCCCGAGTTTCTGAAGTGGACACTTCCATCCTTAAATTGGGACATGTCCACGGATGCAAATTGGGGTTACAGTCTAAAATCAAAACCAGAACGGGAAACAGTGTAGATCCTATTGAGACAGCTTGTTATGAACCATCTCATTTGAATCTACACTGTTTGCACAGTTATCTGTTTTGGTTTGCCGGGTTGAAAAGGGCATCTGATCTGGGTCTGCACTGTTTGCAAGTTACCCTTTTGGGGGTCTCCAGATTACAATGGGTTAAAATCTGTAGACGTGTCTCTTACTACATTATGCAATCATGGTCAATTTAGTATAATGAAAATACCTACCAAATGTCTGGATGGTCGAATGGATGAATGTATTCTATTTCTGGAAATAAACAAAACAAAATAACCCTAATATTTGTGTATTTCTTATTTACTTTTCACCATTCTAGCAGTAAAGTGGAAATTTTGTGAACAATCACCTTACAACAACAGCCATCTCCCTATAACAGTCACTGTTTTTAATCCCAAGAGTGTCATTTTACTAAAACAGCCCTTATTTTTTCAGTCACAAGGGTGGCTGTTGTAGGAAAACTGTACTGCATCTGTCACAATACACAATAAATTGGTCAGTTAGATTCTTAACCCTTGTCCTGCTGAATAAATTAATATGCCACGCCCACTTCTAATTTCCCAATCAAATTTCTTGACCCGAGTTTTTGATAGAAATTCACATACTTAATGACAAACAGTGCAGATCCAGATCAGTAGCCAACATCTGGATCTACACTGTTTGTTAAGACATGGCATGACATGGTTAGCAAGAGAAGGGTTAAGATTTCAGTTTCCTTAAAACGTAGCAACCCTGAATCATTCATTTGCAAAAGTAACAATAGATTTTATAAGCAATGACCATTGCGAGCAATTAACACACTAAAAAGTCTTACAAAATCAAAAACAGCTTAAATGTCAATTTTTCTTGGCCAGACTAGCTAGTTTTGGCCAATAAGCCCTCATTAGTGACTCCACCATATAAGTTTTTAAAATCCTACAATGGGCTCAACGGACACAAAAGACATTATATAAACTACACTGATATGTAACAGAGTGAGTGCTGCATTTGTATCAGATCGAATGTTACTTTTATTCCATATTATACTATTCAATATGAATGGTGGACTTCCCGCCATTCTTTCATAGTTTAGACAACTTTTGTGACTTCTTGTTAGCACCCCTGTATACCAAAATATAAGTGACGCTACAACTTCCCGCCATTCTTTTATAGCTTATACAACTTTTGTGACTTCTTTTTAGCACCCTTGTATACCAAAATATAAGTGAAGCTACCCAGGATAAGTGACAATCATGAAGTAAAGCCTTCCTGAGACACCAAAAGAAGAAAAGAAGAAGAACAATTGTGTGTTGGCGCCAAGGGGAACAAATTCTTTCCTTTTAGCTTAGACTCCTTCTCAGAAGGGAGACAAAACAATTTTGATACACCTGAATGCCTTAAGGGTGTATGAAGTCCCCTTAAGCCAAGAATTTTATCAATATAAACATGTACGTACCTGGGTCTTTTGCTATTTCCAGAGCACGAATATTGCTTTCATCCCAGACGTTACCAGAAATTTGCACTGTGGCCTCCTAGAAAACAACAACTGCAAATGAAAGGATGATTCAACATGTATCTGTAAACTACGTCATTTAAATGGAATGGATACATTTTATTTTTAGGGAAGCCTGAGTCTATCCATGACTGGTGTAACATGCTATACTGCTCACACCTCCTAGCCCATGGTTGAGTGAAGCTCTATTTACAAATAATTCCAAAAGATCAATGATCTGAAAGACCAGAAAATATAAACAATACTAAACTGCAGTACGGAGAGACCTTTACGGCTGCCACACAGCATAATATTTCAATTAAGAGTGTACCACTTTTCTGAAGGGACTTGGTTTTAGCTGTAAAGCAAACATGAATTCACAAAAGTTGTTTCTTTTCTAAAATGATGAGAATATCTACCAAAATAAATGGCCCTCTACATAGTATACCTTTTCTCGATTTTAGATATAAGCCAGGGCACAGCAATTCATTTAAGGTCGCATGGTCGCTAAGCAATGACTCAAGATCAGCCAATGTAAACATGCAGGCTGATCAGAGTCATTTGTTCATGCTCTATGGCTAGCCAAAATTCAATGGTTTCTTCAGACAGATGACACAAGTTCTGTTTAGAATGTGTGGATGCCCAGGCTGATTTGAGTCTTTAATGGGCTCGTATGTAATCTTACATATCACAGAAACATGCCGTAATAATTTTGACCCCCTTGAACCCCATTTTTATATAGTAAAACTTGGAGTTTAGAGGGGTATATATTACTTTTCTTATTTCTGCTCAGAAATATAGGTTGGGGGAACTCGTTAGAACAGACTCGTCGAGGTGGTCCGCCTCATCGAGGCAGTTCTAACGAGTACCCACAATCTATGTTTTGAGCAGAAATAGGAAACATATCAGATTTTTTTATTTGAACAATTTCATTTTTGGTTATAAAATTTTCAGTAGATTTAAATAGGCATGTATTCGTAAAGAGGAAATTTTGTGCCCCGGTTCACAAAGTTTTCTTACCTCATCTCTGAGTTTGTCTGCGACAAAATCTGGTGTACTTTTTGGTAATACTATAATTGCTGGAATTTTCAACTGTTTAGCTGCATATGCTGCTGCCAGACCTGCATTACCACCAGAGGCACAAACTATCTTCTTACAACCCCGTTCAACAGCCTTAAAAAAGGACCTAAAGCATTTAACTAACAATTTATTACGAAGCTATCAGATGGCTGACATCAAGTCAATCATAACCCTGAACATCTGTACATCAAGTACAGGAACATTGACAATTTGTACCTGACAAACATGTATGAAAAATATCAGAGTTTTTTATCTGAAAATTTTTATATTTTGGAGGTAAAATTTTCAGTATATTTGAACAGGCATGTTTTCGAAATAAATGGCCTTTTGTTGCTCACTTACATGATCATTAGATAAAGCAGAATAAATCAACAGAGAAGACCCTGGTCAGACTGTGTGAATACACAGTCTGATCTGTAAAACGGTTGTATGCCTACAGCATAACAGCCTTTTTCCATGCTGTGCATCAAAATCTTAGCCCTTAAAGTGCCAATCACAACTCAGAACTGCAGAAAACATCAATCTGAAATATAAGCAGATGCTTCACATGAAATGTCCAGCCTTACCTTCCCTAAAAAATAAGGACTGACATGCCATGTGAAATGTCAAGTCTTATATTCTTTGAAATATAAAAACAAAATATTTCAATGTCATCTGTTCAGTTGTGATTGTCACTTTAAGGGCTAAAGGAGTGTTACATAAAAAGGTCTTTTAATAGCTTCTGTATATTGCTAAAGAAAATAAAGCAAATGCTGTGTTTGTTATATGTTTTCATGGATAAGTAAGAAAAATATTTAATCTTACTACCGCTCTTATCTGATTTCCTTCAAACTTCTGCTGACTTCACCTAAGCCAGGGTGAATAAACTGGAGTGACTGATATACATTGTATGTTTTCATGCAGAAAAGATAAACAAAAATCTGTATACCATTCTTACATAGAGTTGCGATTTCCATCAAAATTCCATTGACTTTATATAAACAAGGCATAAATAAACTGGAGACCTTAACTATCAAACAAACCCATCTTTATTCTTGGCATTACAGTGCAACCTCCCTGCAGCCATGCTTCAGAAGACATTAAATTGGCTGTTGTAGAGAGGTATATGGTCAAATTCAATGGCTTCAACATCTTCGGGACCATGGAAACTGTTCTGGAACTGAAGGGTTAATCATAGTACCAGATCAGGAGGCAAATGGGAACAATTTAGGGAGTCTATCTATGAAATACAATGTAATGGTATGTAGTGTGTACTCATTTTATTTAAAAGGCAATTCTATTCTAATGAATACACACAACATACATTAAGAAAGTGTTCATAAAATATCCCTAAATATTTGTTTTCTTGAGCAATCAGCAATCAGAATTCCTAGGGACTCGATCAAAAATGAGTTCAAATCAGCCACAGTAAATGAACCATTCATGCTCAAGTCATTGATGTTTACTGAAGTAAAACAACACAGTTCAGGGAATCATAAAAGTACTGGCTGTTGTAAAGAACTACATGTAGCTAATTAGTAGGACCTCACGATACAATTCGTATTGCGATACTTGCCTCACGATACTATTTTCATTCATAAGTCACAGCTTGAAAGTTTTAATATAATACTCTTGGAAAACAGGTTCAAAACCATCTCAGATGTTCTTTCTTGTGTAACAATGCCTGTGTAGGACGCCCCTGTTTGTCATTTAAGTGATCAATATATTTCAGTAACACTTAAGATCTTTGTAATTTGTTATAAAAATGGTCTTGAAATATGTTACCCCTTGTCATGCTGAATAAATTACGATGCCATGCCCACTTCCAATTTTCAGCCAATCAGATTACTTGATCCAGGTTTTGATACAAATTCACATACTTAATTTGATCCAGGTTTTGATACAAATTCACATACTTAATGACAAACAGTACAGATCCAGATCAGTTGGTTTCTGAAGAAGCCAACTGATCTGGATCTACACTGTTTGCAAAGGCAGGGTATGCACGGTCTCAGTATGACTAGGGTTAAAGTTGTCATTTTCTTTGGAACTTGTACTTTTGGGCGTATCGTCAGGTATCGCGATACTAGTCCCATGATAGGATATGCGTATCATCAAATAAAGTACATGTATTGTGATACAATATGATTTCAATGAATCGTTTCACCTCTACTAATTAGTGGCGGTTCCACTGAATTACCTTGGTGACGAGATTCCCTATTCCTCTGATCTTGAAAGAGCCAGGAACCTGGAGATTCTCTAACTTCAGGTACACGTCAAATCCTGCCTTCTTACTGATAGGGGTGCTTCTGATACTTGGGGTCACCATATGAAGTGGTCCCTTATGATCTCCAGAAGACATCCTAAGTGTCTCAAATATCTGTTTCTACTGTAATTTCCCTAAATATTCATAATTACTCTAAATATTCAAACACCATAACTTCTTTACCATACTTTCCCTAACACTGAACAAGTCCATTTTTGTTTTTGTTAATGTAGTTACTGGATAAGTGGCAAACAGTATAGACCCTTATCAGATGCTGCAATCTGCAGCATCTGATCAGGGTCTATAATGTTTGCTCATATTTTTGTCTGACTACTTAGAATAAATATGGTAAGTAGCTTGAATTAATGCTGTTTGCTTCTAAAAGTTGAAAAGGAGTTTAGCAGACAACAAATGAACACATTTAAAAAAAGAAATCCAGAAAATAAGGCTTGATATTTCAATTTCACTCAGATCTTGAGCTAAAGCACTTCCATCTAAAGAAAAATGTTTTTTTTTTTCTTTTTTTTTATTTCTCCAGAAAACCACACATAAGTGGGTACTCATAAGAAGAGCTTGTCTGAGGTAGGCTCTTCTAATTGGAACCCACAACATACGTTTTGTGGGGAAATTAGAATACATCTGGGTACTATTTATCTCTAGAGCTCTGAAACTGCCATCTTAGAAATTAGGGTGTTTATGCAGCTCATTATAGACTTGATTTATTCAAATCATCTACTGTTCTTTCAACATCACTCAGAAAGAAGTCGTTGTTGTTTTTTTTTGTGTGTGTTTTTTT
Source organism: Anodontia alba (assembly GCA_964016985.1). Taxonomy (NCBI): domain Eukaryota; kingdom Metazoa; phylum Mollusca; class Bivalvia; order Lucinida; family Lucinidae; genus Anodontia; species Anodontia alba. The sequence continues at coordinate 38,531,287 of OZ024830.1, forward strand.
TTTTTTTTTTTTGCCTACTGTTCTAATCTAGATGATTTTATTTTGTTCTGACAGACCATACCTTTTAACAAACCATTTATCTTTTCTGTTTTTGAGCTAAAATAATCTCAAATATTTACCCTAAAATTAAAATTATGGGGAAAAAAAGGTCTGGACTGTACAATTTCTATAACAAAGTGATTCTGGGGGATTTTTAGCTTAAGAATTTTTTTATGTGGCTTTTTTGCAGTGATCTTTAATTAACTTCAGAAAATTTGAACAAGTGGAGCTTGTTGAAAACCTACTTCCAATCTTAGTCACAGCCTACCTATCAATTTTTGCATAATCTGCCACCATTTTTTTCACTATAGGAAGAAAAGAAGAAACCATTTTAGTTTTTTAAACTGATGCGCTGAATATATCTTTTTAACGCATGGATAGTTACCTACAACAAAAGGCTTTACATCAAATCATGACAAGATTTGCAAATTTGCTTCTTCTGAGTAAATGATTCATATTAACCCTTTAAGTGCCAATCACAACTGCAGCAGACGACATTTTTTTCTTTCTTTTTTTCGAGAAAACAAGTCTTGACATTTCATGTGAATCGTCTGACTTGTTTTCTCTCAAAAAAAAATTTTTAGAATGTTGTCTGCTACAAATTTTGCTTCGTGCTTTAAGGGTTAAAATGTAAAGCCTATTTCCTCAAATAAATAAATAAATAAAATAAAGAATATCAAGCATTATTTTCTCAGACAATATGAAAAATATTTTTAAATTCTGCCTGTTGCACTTTAATTTAGCATGTGAAAAGTTAAAATCCAAACCAGACAAGGTACATGCTGATTGAAAGTTGTTGTGATTTTTTATCTATTTATTTTTTATTCTGTATTAAAACATTTTCTCATTAAAAAAAAAATCTCTTAGCATTAGCCAGCTAGTTAGAACTTTCAACAGATGACATTTTGAAATGTTTTCCTTATTTTTCCAGAAAACAGATTTTTAACATATCATGCAAACCCTTTCCTGAGGAGTTGCAGGCTCGGTAAATGTCCTAAAATTTTGAACACTTTATTCCATACTATTCTCGCCTAAATTTTGCTTTTTATGTACTGCAGGCTTAAAATACCTAGTGGGATGGCAAACAGTGTAGACCTTGATCTGGGTCCGCAATGTTTGCAATTGGCATTTTGTCAGAAATTTTGGTGTTCGAAATTTTAAGACATTTACCATACTCATTAGAAGTGCCTCACTGAAAACATATTGTGAGATTCTTTTAATGAGTACCTGCCACATGTTTTTGCAGAGAAACAAGAACAAAATCAGCACTTTTTGGTCGACAGAAGCAACTTATCTGGAGCTATGGTAATATTTACATGGTGTTACATCAAAATGATGTAAATAAGACACTTGATCGTGACAACTGAAATTTTAACAAGTTTGTTTTCTACAAAAAAAACAACAACAATCATGCAACAATGTCACAGTTGCATGCAGCATACAAATCTATGCAGATAACATTTTGATGTTTTTCCCTCAATTTTTCCTAGAAACTAGACATTGACATTTGATGCAAAGTCTTTTTTAGAAAAATTTACAAGAAATATAGACCCTTTTTTCAGTGAAGCATGCCTATTTTCTGTAAAAAGTAATATTAAAACATCAACCTGTCATCTGCTGAACTTGCCAAGACAGTACCAAAAAGGTTAAGAGCAAAATCAAGTACTGCAATGTTTACCCTAAGAAATAACCCTTGTCACGCTGAATATATTAAGATGCCACACCCACTTCTAATTGTCAGACAGTCAGATTCCTTGATCCAGATTGTTGATATAAATTCACATAGTGAATGGCAAACAGTGCAGATCCAGATCAGAAATGTCTCCTGAGGAGACAAACTGCATAAAATATCAAATCCTATTTTTGAGGAAAAATAAGAAAAATATTTCAAAATGCTGTCTGCTGAAATTTTTATACAGCATAAAAATGTTGATATTGAAGTCCTCTGATATGCTCTCATATATATTGTTGCAAACTCAAAAATTATATGAAGATCTGAATGTACACCTACTGCAGAACTTTAGTAAGCACATTTTCTTGGATAATGGAATCAAAGAATGATGGAAGAATATATGAGATTTACATATTCCTAGAGAAAAATGGCTTAACTTTTTGCAAATAGTGGAGACCCAATCAGACACCGCATTCTGCAGCGTCTGATCTGGGTCAGCACTATGTGGCAATTACCCTTTTATGGGTTTCCCTACTACAATGGGTTAAACTACAGGTTAAAAACTTATTATTTCATTTTTACACCTCTCTAATGTGCTTACACAAAGTTAGTTTCTGTTGGGTTAATCAATAAAAAGGTTTTGTAAATTACTTAAGAGCTTTTAAATACAAATGCTCCATTTATTCTTAATTTAGACATTAACCAAATAACTGCTTTATAATAGTAAAAGGGTGGCATGAGTCCATATGTGTGTGTGTGTGTGTGTGTGTGTGTGTGTGTGTATGTGTGTGTGTGCATGTATGTGTGTGTGTGTGAAAGGGTAGGATAAGAAATTTTAGGATGGGCATATGATGAAAGATTCTGATGATGCTGATGAGCCTGTGGATGGGGCAAGATAACCCAAGCCTGTATATTTCATATCAAAAACCTGATAAAAGAAATTGTTTTGCCCAGTCTGGCCCATACAATGCATGACAAAAAGATGACAAAGTATTCACAAAATCCAACTATTCTGTATGTGGACAGAGAAGGCCCTGATCAGACTGTGCGTATGACATAGCTCTTGATAAGGTGCTTTTTCAATTCAAAAGTACCAATATTTTTCTTATTTCTCAACGAAAACTTATGTTGTGGGTACTCATTAGTATCTGAATGAGTACCCACAACACGTTTTTGTCGAGAAATAAGAAAACTATTTACTTGAGACCCACTCTTATCTAGACCTATGTATGCTCAGTGACTGGGCCTGCACTGCATGTAATGCCCCAAAAACTCTTTTTCCTGTGCTTGGGCCCATTTGTACGGCTGACAGATATGACTAGAGTACAAATAAATATATTAATTTCCATGGCATTCAAACTTTCAATAATCAATTTACAAACAATGCCTCTTGAACAGATGTTGCAAATATAGATATCTTCCTGTACAGAAATGTCACAGATGGGAACATTATAAGCTATAGCAAAAGAGAGACAAAAATACAATATAAGTACGAGCACCCATTATACAATGTAAGTCTTATATATCTCAGCAAACAAGTGCCAACATTAACCCTTGTCCTGCTGAATAAATTAAGATGCCAAACCCTTTTCAAATTTTCAGCCAATCAGATTTCTTGATCCAGATTGTTGACATAAATTCACATTCTGAATGGCAAACAGTGCAGATCCAGATTAGTTGGCTTCTTCAGAAGCCAACTGATCTGGATCTACACTGTTTGTAAAGGCAGGACATATCTGGGTTCAGCAGGACTAGGGTTAAAGATAAAAGCTATTCAAATTAATCAATGCAAGTACATGTAGTTGCTTAGGGACTAACATCCTGATCAGAATGTATATCTGTGTTTTCACTGTTGGTCTATGTACATTGATGATGATGATTTGGTGTTTTACGTCCCTTTCAACATTATTAAAGTCATATCAAAAAACAGAACTGTGATAATAAAGGCTCTGTGCAATGAAGTGCACTAAATACAGTGAATGTCCTAAAATTTGGAACACCAAAATGTCTGACAAAATGACATATGCAGACAGTGCCAAACCAGATCTGACTGCTCCTAGGAGCTGTCGAGCAGTCTGTTCAGGTCTACACTGTTTGCCATTCCACTTCTATCTTAAGAAACAGCTCATCGCGAAAACACGCCTATATAATTTTGACCCCCTTAAACCCCACTTTTATATAGTAAAACTGTGGTTTACAGGGGTATGCATTATTTTTCTTATTTTGTCAAAAAAAAAAACATAGATTGTGGGTACTCATTAGAACCGCCTCACCAAGGCAGTTTTTCGTAATGTGCATAAAAAAAGTTCAATTTAGGCCAAAATAGTATGGAATAAAGTGTTAAAAATTTTAGGACATTTACTGTAATGAGCTGAATTCCACCCCCAGCAGGATTTGCAACCAGGATCTCCTCATCTGAAGTAAGGAGCACTAACCACTAGGCCATCTGCATTACGAAAACACGCCCATTCAAATATACTGAACATTTCACCACCAAAAACTGAAAGTTTTTAAAAAATAGTTCCGATATTTTTCATATTTCTGCTCAAAACATAAATTGTGGGTACTCATTAGAACTGCATCGAGGCAGTTCTAATGAGTCCCCAAAATCTATGTTTTTTGAAGAAATAAGAAAAATAATGTATACCCCTGTAAACCCCAGTTTTACTATATAAAAGTGGGGTTTAAAATTATATATGCATGTTTTCGTGATGGTATGATTCTGGTCTATACATTCGTGTTCTGTTTATCCTTAAGGGGAATGGATACATCTGGTAGATGTTTCACCATTTTTTGCCAAGTAAGACAACTTTTGTGCCTTTCTGTTTGCTTTAGTGCCTGCAAAGTCCCTTCTGAAAAGGGGTTCACTCTATCAGTAAAGAATTAGCTCCTTCTAGGGGAAAATTCTGTCTTTATACATAGACCCTCTTCAGAAGGGAACAAAAACCATTTCAAAGAGTCATCTGAAAGTGTATCAATTCCTCTTAAGTATGTTAATTAATTGGATGTAGGGGCTGTGACAGAAGATAACATATATGAAGAGCAATAAGAAAGATTGCCTGTGCATAGTCTGAACAGTCTGCTCGTATATGCGATCCTAGTTGCCAAATGGTCTGAAAAATGATATTTTTTTTTAAGATCATTAGTAAGTTTTAACGTATGCTAAAAATTTGTAAACCCAAATTCTCTTTCTCCTTCATAACACAGTTTGCACTATCCATTGATGTAAGCAAACACTGACAGTCCAGATCACGCTGTCTCAATCAGTGGGCTGAGCTTGGCCATGTGAAAAGGTTCTCCTGATTTTATGCAGACAACTAAGGAACAGATTGGTATGTGTAACTACAGTAAAACCTGTCTTAAAGGTCAGCTGTACTTAGCAATCACCTGTATACAAAGGCCTTCTGGCTTTCCCTTAGTTGTTTGCTTAAGAAAGTTTGACTGTATGTCTCATCTTTGCTATCAACATCAAAGATTATTGAAAACTGCAGAAAGTATCAATGAAGGGCAAAAGTTCAGATCAGATTGTACACATATTTATCTTTATCAATCTATATCTCAATATAGAGTTGACCATAACATTATGTATAACATCTCATGTTAAGGTTTAGTACCCTGTGGCCTAAATCATCAAATGAAAATCAGTGGTATTTTTTTCTCATTTTTCAAAGAAAATAAGACTTGACAGATCATTCAAACATTTCATTCAAACTCTGTTGCCTAAATCACATCACAAAAACATACCTATATAATTTTGACCCCCTTAAACCCCATATTATATAGTAAAACTGGGGTTTACAAAGGTATACATTATTTTCTTATTTCTGCTCAAACAAATAGATTGTGGGTACTCGTTAAAACTGCCTCTGATTTTATAGCCTACAGTTAAGCATTAACACTTAGCATGCAGTGTAAAGGTTCCATCAGATAACATTTTACAATAATTTTCTTACTTTCTCCAGAAAACATGGAAAATGGGATTTGACATTTCATGCACATTGTCTCCTTAGAAGATTATTTGTATGAAACATCAAATCCCATTTTCTCCAGGGGAAATAAAAAACAATTTCTCAACTTGTACACAGCCAGTTAACAAGTATTAACACTTTCCATGCTATGGGCAGAATTGTTTTGGAAAAAAAAGAAAGAAAGAAAAATATTTCAAAATGTCATCTGCTAAAATTTTTACCCAGCATGCAAAGTGTTGAATAGATCTAGACAGATCTGGAGTTATCATAATTTTTTTTATCATGTTTCCACACAGACATATTGCAGCTTAGTAAACTTAATTAATGGGATGTGGTTGACAAATGCAGATAATAATAATAAAAACAAATAGATCTACAGCTATAATCTGTAAACAACACACAATAATGTCAATAATCGTGTCATGCTAAATGAGTTTAAGCTCACATCCGACAGGGGTGATCGGAAGTGGGGAAGGTGTTGTGTATCTTATGTCACCAGGGCATCATAATGATATCGGCTTACAGTTGGGCAAGGCCTGCTATAGCACGTAAAGCTAGAGGGGGCATGTTTTTATTTCTTGGTTCTTCACATTCATTCCAGTTCCTCTTTCTATCCTGTCCCTCTTTTTCATCTGCTCTACTGTCTCTTCTGTCTCTTTTCTCCCTTTCTCTGGTAGACGACACAAAATGATCCATAAGGACTGACGTGTCGTAAATCTTAAAACAATCTATCTCACGTCCGACAAACGGTTACGTTCGAAATCACATTCTAGACCACAAGGGTCTACAAAGTAAATGAGTAAAATGTACCTGTTCAGCGTTATCTTTATGATGAAATTCGTCTGCAGTATGTTTCAGCTAAATGTTTTCTTTACATAACTCCTTCTGCCTGACGATGTCAACACTTCTACGATAATTTTACAAACGTTAACTCGTAAGCTGTCAAACACAACGTGAACCGGATGTGACCATAGATCAAAATGACCTAAATAAATTGGAGCCAATCAAATTCTACACATCTGGAGGTGTGACCTGATCTAATACTGTATAGTGAAAATAGTTTTATGACTTTTTCACGAAATCTATGATTATAAACTTCATATGAAACGGCTGTCCTTGCAACGAACTTATAAAATTAAATAGATGGTTGTCGGAGATTTGCTACGAACTCTAGTGACCGAAGATGTAAACTTAAAGTAAAAAAGAATTAGAAACCTTCACTTACCTACAATCAAATATCCTGTGTACGGGGCTGCTCCTGTCAAAAGGAGGTTTATACAGATCAAAAGCTAATCCATTAAGGATGTCCAATATATAATAATTAAACAACTGTCAGTAATAAAAGGCATAAATGGGTTAATGACTTTTATCCATGGAGAAAGGGAGGCTCTATGTTTTTAGTTGTTCAACTCTGTAATTTGCCTGACTTTTATTTTTATTTCTTTAAAGTATTTAGAAATTACATTTTAATAATAATAATAATAAAAATGATGATAACGATAATGAAAATAGGCTACTGGATTCCACAAACGAAAAGCATAAATGGATTAATGATTTTCATCCATGGAGAGAGGAAGGTTCTATTTATTATTTAGTTGCTCAAATCTTTGTCTGATTTCTGTTTTTATTTATTTATTTATTTTTTGAAATATTAACAGACTACAAAAAAAATATCAATGATAATGATAATGAAAATACTAAACCCCACAAATGAAGTTGTATGAAGTCACAGCTGCAGATAAGACGGGATATCCATTTGAAAGTTCCCTTATATCTCCATTCAAACAAATGTTGTCGCTTCTTATTAGAAGGGCCTCAGCGAGACATTTCTAATGAATACCCACAACATATGGTTTCGTGGAGAAATAAGAAACATGCGGGTAAAAAAATCAGTGGGCAACCTTTTAAAACATTATATTTTTCCAGAAAATGACAATTCATGCAAATTGTCGTTCTTATTTTTTTTCCAGAAAATAAGTTTGATAATTCTCGCTAGTTGAGCGGGAGGATGGGGGTGTAACTTCCTATATATGACATAGTACGGATGTGAGCGCCGAATAGCCCCCTTTTTCAGCACTGCCAGGTATATGATTGCCCCCCCCCCCCTTTTTTTCAACAAAAAGTATATGAATGGTCCGATTTTTCTGGATTCCTGTCTGAAAGGCCCCATTTTTCTGACATCCTGGTATATGCACATATTTTTCGCTCAGAGATGTTTCGAGGCTGCTTATCCTCTTGGTATTACATGAATTGACTGTGAAATCAGTGTAATAACCAGCAAAAAATGTGTACAAAAAGTCAAAGGGCAGTATATGAATAGGTCAACATTTTGGATGATCAAGTATATGAATGGGTCCGTTTTTTCGAAGGCCAGGTATATGACTGGGGTAGGTTTTGAAATACTGGCTCGCACACCCGTACTAAAATTACCCCTAAGTTACCCCACCAAATATGAGCATGGTAGCCATCCTAGTCAATTAAAATTGACCATTTGAACAAACTCTCAATCCCCTTTAGACAGAACTGAAAATACTCTGCATGAACTTGGGTGAAGATTTCTCAAGCAGATTCATAGAAGGTCAGAAGTGTCCAAGTGGCAGACTGAGAAGGCTCTGCATGAACTTGAATGAAGATTTGTCAAGCAGTTTCATAAAAGGTCAGCTGTGTCCAGGTGGCAGTTGTTAGCAGTTTTATAGAAGGTCAGAAGTGTCGAGGTGGCAGAGTGGCTAGCAGTTTCATAGAAGGTCAGAAGTGTCCAGGTGGCAGAGTGGCTAGCAGTTTCATAGAAGGTCAGAAGTGTCCAGGTGGCAAAGTGGCTAGCAGTTTCATAGAAGGTCAGAAGTGTTCAGATGACAGAGTGGCTAGCAGTTTCATTGAAGGTCAGAAGTGTTCAGGTGGCAAAGTGATTAGCAGTTTCATAGAAGGTAAGAATTAAGTGTCCAGGTGGCAGTTAACAGTTTCACAGAAGTTTGATCAGAAGTGCCCAGGTGGCAGAAGTGTTAGCAGTTTCATAGAAGGTTAGAAATGTCCAGGTGGCAGAGTGGTTAACAGTTTCATAGAAGGTCAGAAGTGTCCAGGTGGCAGAATGACTAGCAGTTTCATAGAAGGTCAGAAGTGTCCAGATGGCACAGTGGTTAACAGTTGCATAGAAGGTCAGAAGTGTCCAGGTGGCACAGTGGTTAACAGTTTCATAGAAGGTCAGAAGTGTCCAGGTGAAAGAGTGGTTAACAGTTTCATAGAATGTCAGAGGAGTAGTTAGTGCTCCTGTGGAAATTAGCTCATGTCTGTACGGCACTTCATTGCACAGATCTTTCATTATCATCTTTCAGTCGTCTAAACACGCATTAAATAAAGTTAAAAGGAACATAAAACACCATATCGTCATCATTTATAGCAGGTCATTCAACGCTATAAAGATTTCATCTTTTTATAGCCAGGTGCAGGGGCATATAATCCCCAGGGATGTGCCCCATGTAAATATTTGTTTTCTTCTGATTTTGACAATTTTAATGTGATGTTTTATATCTCGCCACACGATGGTGGAGTAACATGTTTTGCCATTTGAGTGTCCGTCTATCCGTCAGCGCTTGGTTTCCGCTCTCTAACTTGAATAGTTTTTGATTGATTTTATTCAAATTATGTGTACACATGTATATCGGAGGTGAGTGATTTGGGATTGTTAATGGGTAAATTTCAATAATCAATTTACAAACAATGCCTCTTGAACAGATGTTGCAAATATAGATATCTTCATGTACAGAAATGTCACAGATGGGAACATTATGCGATAGCATAAGAGAGACAAAAATACAATGTAAGTACGAGCACCTACATTATACAATGTAAGTCTTACATATCTCAGCAAACGGGTGCCTACATTAACCCTTGTCCTGCTGAATAAATTAAAATGCCACACCCTTTTCAAATTTTCAGCCAATCAGTTTTCTTGATCCAGATTGTTGACATAAATTCACATTCTGAATGGCAACTGATCTGGATCTACACTGTTTGCAAAGGCAGGACATATCTGGGTTCAGCAGGACTAGGGTTAAAGATAAAAGCTATTCAAATTAATCAATGCAAGTACATGTAGTTGCTAAGGGACTAACATCCTGATCAGAGTGTATATCTAAGTTTTCACTGTTGGTCTATGTACATTGATGATGATGATTTGGTGTCAGAAGTGTCCAGGTGGCAGAGTGGTTAACAATTTCATAGAAGGTCAGAAGTGTCCAGGTGGCAGAATGACCAGCAGTTTCATAGAAGGTCAGAAGTGTCCAGATGGCACAATGCTTAACAGTTGCATAGAAGGTCAGAAGTGTCCAAGTGGCACAGTGGTTAACAGTTTCATGGAAGGTCAGAAGTGTCAAGGTGTCAGAGTGGTTAACAGTTTCATAGAAGGTCAAAAGTGTCCAGGTGGCAGAATGACTAGCAGTTTCATAGAAGGTCAGAAGTGTCCAGATGGCACAGTGGTTAACAGTTGCATAGAAGGACAGAAGTGTCCAGGTGGCACAGTGGTTAACAGTTTCATAGAAGGTCAGAAGTGTTCAGGTGTCAGAGTGGTTAACAGTTTCACAGAAGGTCAAAAGTGTCCAGGTGGAAGAGTGGCTAACAGTTTCATAGAAGGTCAGAAGTGTCCAGGTGAAAGAGTGGTTAACAGTTTCATAGAACGTCAGAGGAGCAGTTAGCGCTCCTGTGGAAATTAGCTCATGTCTGTACGGCACTTCATTGCATAGACCTTTCATTATCATCTTTCAGTCGTCTAAACACGCATTAAATGAAGTTAAAAGGAACATAAAACACCATGTCGTCATCATTTATAGCTGGTCATTCAACGCTATAAAGATTTCATCTGTTTATAGCCAGGTGCAGGGGCATATAATCCCCAGGGATGTGCCCCATGTAAATATTTGTTTTCTTCTGATTTTGACAATTTTAATGTGATGTTTTATATCTCGCCACACGATAGTGGTGGAGTAACATCTTTTGCTATTTGAGTGTCCGTCTATCCGTCAGCGCTTGGTTTCCGCTCTCTAACTAGAATAGTTTTTGATTGATTTTATTCAAATTATGTGTACACATGTATATCGGGGATGAGTGGTTTGGGATTGTTAATGGGCAAATTTCGTCAGTCTGCCCGCCATACATCCGTGCTTTCGTTTCTGGATGATAACGAGTAAATATCGATGGATTTTCAGCCGTACTGTGTGAAATGTTCCCTTCATGGTATAATTATGCGAAATGCAAATGTCCAGATCAACATATACATTTACTCTGTCTGGTCGGGCGCTTTGGTGCTTGTCAATATAATCATCACACAGAGCTTGTTACAGAGGAGTATTTGATGATACTGTAATTCTGGAATAAGTTTTCCTATTTCTCCATAAAAATATATGTTTGAGTACTCATTAGAAGCGCCTCGCCGAGACACTCCTAATACGTACCTACAACATATGCATTTATGGAGAATGAAACAATTCTCCCAGACTCCTCCTTAATGCTTAGCACACCGGTTTAAAAAAAGCAGCAGACGCCATTTTGAAATATTTTTCTTATTTTTGCCAGAAAACAGGACTTGACATTGAAAACAATGACCATACTTATGGCTGATTTAGGCTTTTACCCCTTGTCCTGCTGTATAAATTAAGAAGCCACGCCCACTTCTAATTTTCAGCCAATCAGATTGCTTGATCTGGATTATTGCTATAAATTCACATACTTAATGGCAAACAGTGCAGATTCAGATCAGTTGGCAACTTCAGAAGCCAACTGATCTGGATCTACACTGTTTGCAAAACAGGGTATATCCGGGTTCAGCAGGACAAGGGTTAATATCAGAAAATCCCCCGAAGCCAAACTTTGAACTGGTGTGGCTCTGACAATAATTTTGTTTAAATCTTCAAGTCCTTTGTGGCAACATATACAGCTTGTATATGGTGTATCATGTACAATGTACAATTTCAGGATAGGGTCCCTATACCACAGTCCATTGCGGGAAAAAAAAAAAAAAACATATGTGGGATATATGAATGAACAGTGACTTTAAACATGAGAACAGATAAGTCACAAAGCAATAAATATATCATCAGATCAAAACTGCAGTTTAATCTGGGTCTAAACTGTTTACCATTCAGTCAGTACTTTTAAGACACATCACTACCCAGCTAGCATTCTTTATAAATCTATAGCGGGCCGTTATCGGCCCGTCAACTACCCTGACGAGCCGATAACGGCCCACTATAGATTTATAAAGAATGCATACTGGGTAGGCAGCCTAATGGATGCACAGGCAGATCTGGGTCTTAGCTGTCTACATATACCTGAAGACACGTTTGTGCATAGTATGGCCGTATAAGTCCATCAAAATCGTATTTACCATATTTATTCTGAATATTGGAACACCTTAACTCTTTAAAATTATTTTCTTAACCTTTGAGCAAGTTCATTTTTTACGAACACTTGATGTGCCTAAAATATGTTTGATTATTGGCAAACAGTGTAGACCCTGATCAGATGTTGCATGCTGCAGCAACTGATCTGGACCTGCACCGTTTGATAAGGTCAATCTATGTCAATACATAGCATAAATATAGTGGAATATGCAACCAGCACAGATCAAGATCAGCCTGAGCATCCTCCGTCTGATCTGTGTATATGTCTGTTGGTGGCTTACATTATGTACAGACAATACGATACGATACGATACCATACAGTACAATTCAATTCAATACAGAGCATCCCTGATCCAGTGCTCCAGCTTTCCGATTAAAGATGTTCGTGTTTACAACTAAAATCGATTAAGATGTAGTGGTCACTAATTGTCATGCTAATTTCAATTACACCAAAGTCAGGTATTTTTTTTTTTTTTTTCTGAACCAGGAACAATTATCAGGTCAAGGAAAATAGCTGATGTCGTTGTAACCCTAGTCGATACCTCGATAGTATGAATATGGTTATTATTAGTTTAATATATCTTTAACATAACATAGTAATTCTGAACATTTAATTGATTTTCATTTAAAACTATACGTTTAGAGGCATCAAGAGCTCTCTCGATTGCTGCATTCAGACGATGCCATATGTTACAGTAAAATAGATTCGCCATCTGTTTTATTTCTATCAAGAGAGATTCATCTAAATGTGCTTTCAAGTCGAATTGCTGAATTGCTGTTAGACCTTCTCCAATGTCAGTAAGTAATCCAGAAGAATAGGGCGATATGTCTTTTCTAAAAGGGTACATTTTGAAATCCTTCTATAAAAAGATCTTCATTAGGGATGCGTTTCAGAAAAAAAAATCAAAAAACAAAAAAAAAAAAAAAAAAAAAGCAGAGTATATAGAAATCACTTAACCATTGTCATGCTGAATAAATTAAGATGCCAGGCCCACTTCCAATTTACAGCCAATCAGATTTCTTGATCTGGATTGTTGCTATAAATTCACATATTTAATATGAAACAGTGCAGATCCAGATCAGTTGGCTTCTTCAGAAGCCAACTGATCTGGATCTACACTGTTTGCAAAGGCAGGGTATATCCGGGTTCAGCAGGACCAGGGTTAATGTTTCTTTGATAAATTCAAACTTTTTACGTTTGCTACTGACATTTAAACGACTTATATTATTTGTACTCTTTGTGATGAGGGTCCTGGGGTTTCTGAAACATAACCAGACATGAGAGTAATTAATAGTTTAACTAGTGAAACGTGTAGATTAAGAATGCTGGACATGGTGCTGCCTCTATGTGCCTCGGGTGCCTGGTAGAGTTAAAAATCCGCACAACAACAACAGCTGGACATGGCAAAGGTAACTACGGTATTAGTTATAAAGCGAACCAAGCTAAAAAATCTTATACAATAGATTAAAAGGCATTTCATATTTAATGTCCTTCAGGAACGTTGCCTGTATTTTAATATTAAAATTTCTGACAGCTGACCTGTAGGTTTATAGATAAACCCCATTACGAAAACACGCCTATTCCATTATATAGAAAATTTCACCTCCAAAAACTGAAAATTTCAGATAAAAAATCTGATATTTTTTCATATTTCTGCTCAAAACATAGATTGTGGGTATCCGTTAGTACCCGCAATCTATGTTTTAGAGCAGAAATAAGAAAAACAATGTATACCCCTGTAAGCCCCACTTTTACTATATAAAAGCGGGGTTTAAGGGGGTCGGCATGTTTTCGTGATGCATCACCTGTTACATGGGTCTGCAGATATTGCAGCCACAAACACTGCCTAGCTGCACACTTGTCCCATAGTGAAGACCCGGGCATTTGGTAACACTCATCACGAAAAATACCTATATAATTTTGACCCCCCCTTAAACCCCACTTTTATATAGTAAAACTGGGGTTTACAGGGGTGTACATTATTTTTCTTATTTCTGCTCAAAAACATAGATTGCGCAGAAACGGTTCTATCGAGTACCCACAATCTATGTTTTGAGTAGAAATATGAAAAATATCAGAATTTTTTATCTGAAAATTTTCATTTTTTGGACGTGAAATTTTCTATGTATTTGGATAGGCGTGTTTTCGTAATGTAAACTCACTTTATTAATAGGGAACAATAAAGACAGAAAGGAGCTGGAGTATACGAAAAAGAGACTAACAGCATGTCAAAAATTGTACAAATATAGTTTGATAAATGTGACTGTACTGAGACAAACACACACATACAGCATACGAAACCCTTGAGGAAAAAAAAAGCCTGACATTTAAGAAATTATATTTGAAGCTTGAAACATGTATATCTCAAAGTCGATAACATCATGAGGTTATTAAACTACCGGCGAAAACGGACGAGAAATAGAAAGAGGAAGGGGAAAGAAAGAACTGGACTAAACGCAAAAGCTTGAAACTTTACACTCGAACCGGCATGCAAAACTACAGTTTAAAAAAAAATTACAAACATCATCCCTTCTTCTTCGAAGACAAGGCCTGGCGCCTCATATGAATCGTCTGCCAGCCGGACGATTAACATGAATTGCCTAGCTGTACACCCTCCGAAAAACAACATACAGTGCTACGATCGGCGCCCACATCAGTACTGTGAGAGTTGCTTCTCTTAGACCAGTTCTTAGTTTTCATGCTAACAAGACTTACCTCCCTTGCACGCCTACACAACGAACCGAAGAATCTGCTGTTTTCACCAGCCGTTGTTGGGATGCGACAGAGTGTGTCTACCCCGCTCAGACGCAGCAAGCCATTGCGCCTTATCAGGGTTTACACCATCGTCAAGAAAGTGACAATTCTCAGCAAAATAACCATGTAAATTTATCTCTATGTTAAGACGCAGCAAATAGTGCATACCCAGGTAAAACGCACAAACAGGGCCGCGCCATCCACGAGAAACCAACAAGTCTCAGCAAAATAACCATCTAAATTTATTCCACTGTTGGGACGCAGTGAATAATGTCTACCCAGATCAGACGCCGCAACTTGCTGTGCCTAATCGGGGTCTACACCTCTCGCGGGAAACCAACAATTCTCAGCAAAACAGCTACGTATCCAGTTTTATCTCCATGTTGGAACGCAGCGAAAAATGTCTGCCCAGATTAGACGCCGCAACTTGCTGCGCCTAATCGGTGTCTACATTGTACACCATTTGCCAGGAAACCAACAATTTTCAGAAGAAAAAAAAAAACATCCAAATTTATCATGTCGGGACCCAGGCAAATAGTGCATACCCAGATCAGACGCCGCAGCTTGCTACGCCTAATCGGGGCCTATACCATCCTCCAGGAAACCAACAATTTTCAGCAAAATAACCATCCAAATTTATCTCCATGTTGGGATCCAGCAAATACTGCATACCCAGATCAGACGCCGCAACTTGTTGAGCCTAATCGGGGTCTACACCATACGAAGGAAGCCAACAATTCTCAGCAAAATAACCATCCGAATTTATCTCCGTGTTCGGACCCATCAAATAGTACATACCCATATCAGACGCTGCAACTTGCAGGACGGTTCGGAACATCCAAGTAACTGAATTTTCCCAGAAGAATGATCTGGTACTGGCTGAGCTGCTATAAGCAATGCTTGACATTACGAAAACACGCCTATTCAAATATATAGAAAATTTCACCTTCAAAAACTGAAAAAATGTCAGATAAAAAATCAGATATTTTTCCTATTTCTGCTAAAAACATAGATTGTGGGTACTCGTAAGAACCGCCTCGTCGAGGCGGTTCTAACGAGTACCCACAATCTATGATTTGAGCAAAAATAAGAAAAATAATGTATACCCCTGTAAACCCCAGTTTTACTATATAGAAGTGGGGTTTAAGGGGGTCAAAATTATATAGGCATGTTTTCGTGATGATTTGAATCGACACATCAGCTCACATGGAAAAGGCGCAGACTCTGACCAGCAAGCGAATCAGCAGAAACTGATGAGGATGTTCGGTTTTCGCTGACCAAGCAGCGACGATCTAGGCCGCACTGCGCATGTGTACAGGGCGCCAGGTCACTTACTGATCTCTCAACATGAGAATCGATTTGAATTTCGTCTGAGCAAAACATACAGTCGAAATTCAATTCATGGAAATTTGTTCTAGACATGGGTAGTTCGAGCCACAGAGGGTTGATCACAGCGCCAGTTCAGAAGGCAAAAGGGAATAATTTAGGCACGACTTTTCGATCTTCTATATTATAACGATATGTTCAGTTTACTCATTTGAATCGCCCCGTTGATGCGATTCTAATGAGTACATACAACATACACTTTCATGATAATATAAGCACATTTCTCTACATTATCATTAAATGTTTGTTTTCTTGAGATATGGAGAGAATTTCCTAAGGGCTCAAAAGCCATGGCAAATGGACCATCGTTGTTCGAGTCATTGAAGTTTAACTGTTTGTGTGGCCCAAGTGTGAATTAGCTCATTCAAAATTTAATAATAATGGGCATATATTGCTTTAAATTTTGTATTGATGTGCTATTTGAGATAACATTTCTTCTCTTATATACGGAACAACCTGCGTACTTAGACAGCTCATCAGGAAAACATGCCTGTATAATTTTGACCCCCTTAAATCCCACTTTTATATGGTAAAACTGGGGTTTACAGGGTTATACATCATTTTTCTTATTTCTGCTAAAAACATATATTGTGGGTACTCGTGCGAGGCGGTTCTAACGAGTACCCGCAATCTATGTTTTGAACAGAAATATAAAAAAATATCAGAGTTTTTTTTATCTGAAAATTTTCTGTTTTTGGAGATGAAATTTTCTATATACTTGAATAGGCGTGTTTTCGTAATGTTCAGTTATAAACACTGCCTGTCAAGCACCCCCAGCCACTCACACATACACAAACGCCTCGTCTTCTGCTTCACGTCCAAAATGTCTAAAATATTTGTTAGTATACAAAAAAAATGAACCTTGAAACATGTATATCTCCTACTAAGCATGGGCTATCAGTATAATGACCATAATTGAGTCTTTGCCTCCGCGCAGTATTAACGTTTTAGTCATGTGCGTTGATATGAAAACGGAGCTTCTAATAGTAATCCCAGCATCCCAGTTTACATCTCTGGGTATAAATTTTGCTGCTTGGATGTTTCTTATTCTGGCCCTTGTAAGTAAATTAGTGAATGACGGGTTCCTCTTGAGCGGCTGATGTCAACTGCTAGAATCATTATACTGCCTGGTAATATTGAACTGTAGGTTAGGCGTACTTCGCTATACCGCAGCCTGGCCTGGGGTCAATGTTATAAACGCGCATCTCTCTCTCTCTCTCTCTCAGAGAATCTCCCCTCTCTCTCTCTCTCTCTCTCTGAGAGAGAGAGAGAGAGAGAGAGAGAGAGAGAGAGAGAGAGTCTCTTTACTTTATACTTACCATAAATTTGAGTAAGCACGTTTGACCACCTGGTTACATGTATATGTCTAGATAGTGTCGTGTTAAATGAAGCATATAATGCAGACTTGGAGCAGTTTGATCCGGTCTACAGTTTTGCTAACGTCCTTCCAGACATTTGGGTTAATATACATTACTTTTTGGTCAGCCTGTAATGCAGCAAACTTTTTGATCAGCCCATTAATTTCTTGTGATTTTGCGCTTTACTCTAGATAAGATACCTTTACAACAACAACAACAACAGCAATAAAAAAGAGTTTTGTATAAAATGACTTATATTTAGATGCCTTCCACCGCGGTGCCTCTACTCAGTTTACACATTGTCAAATGGTATGTTTTTGCGGAGTAATATTGTAAATATTTATCTCTTATCTATGCTCGCAGTGGCTACCTGACAAAGCTACAAGCACGTGCATTTCGTGAGCTGTTTTTATACAGGTATAAATCCCATTGTTCTTTCAGCTTCATGGCTTGGGTCAGACAGAATAACGACGACATTTTGAATTTTCGTTATTTTGGACACACGTAAGTTTATATTTATGTAAATATTAGTATTACTAGTACATAATTACGATTTTCAGGTACATGGAATACGCTTTTTTTTTTGTTGCTCGGCTTTGTAAATGATATATATATATATATATATATAATAAAAAGTAACTTATAAAACAATGGTGCGCCCCCGGGTCGAATATGCTTCCACACTGACCACAGTTTGGTCTCCGTATATACGAAGCAGAATAAAAGTAAACTAGAAATGATAAAGAGGAGAGCGGTAGTATGGGTGAAAAATAGCTACTCCCCCTTATGAAAGTGTCACCAGAATGCTTGATGGCCTGGGTTGGCGGTCGTTAGAAAACAGACGTACAGACGCATGCCTTGTTTCATAGGATTTTTTTTTTATATATATATATATAACTGTAGCAATAAATGAAGTCAGTACCCAGGAAAGGCCCCAGTTTCCCTCACAGGTGTTAGTAGCATACCTTGGACCTTTTTTTTTTCCGCACACTGTATGCCTTTTTTTTTTTTTTGAAATCTGCAAATCTGATATGCTAGATGTAGATCGAACAAACATAAAAATATGAAGAAAAACAGTCCTCAGATGTCCAGAAAAATGAAAAAAAAAATAAATGGAGAGAAACAATGGAGAGAGAGAAAAAAAAAAAAAAAAAAAGAAAGAAAAAGAAAAAAAAGAAGAAAAAGTCAGAAGTCGATTTTTTTTTCTGATTAGAGAAATCAGACCCACCATCCACATCCAGACCCTCCTACTGTACTTGACTCCAGATACTGTACATTTTATGTTGTCAAAACAAAAATTAGAAAATAAATTCTCTTTCTATTGTTATAGCTGACGTATTTGGACAGACTGGCCTGGCCAACCAGTGTATACCCAGATGAGACCCTGCAGAATGTTGCATCTAATCAGGGTTTATACTGTTTGCTGCACATTCAGAAGTTTTTAGACACTGCAGTTGTGGTCAAACAGACACGTTTCAATTTTAGGACAAGTATTATCGATAAGGAGTTTGAAGGTGTCCAAATACTTGGATAAATACAGTATTTCTCCATGATAAATGCTACTGTATATCTAGAATTCTGGTTGACTTGTCACAACACACACACACACACACACACACACACAAACACACACACACACAAATAGAAATTCATATCAGTATAACATAGATCCAGATCAACTAACCTTACAACCAAAAAAAAAAGGGTATTTCTATTTTTAGCTCATCTGAACAGAAGGCTCAGGATCAGCTATTATAATATCTCCCCATCCGTCATCCGTCCATCCATCTGCCTGTTCGTCATCTGTCCACACCTTTGAACAACAACTGGGCAAGTTTCCTTCAAAATTCAGGTCTAGCATTCTGTCAAAGGGGGATTGAAAATTTGTACAAATGCATATGTGGTAACAGTCCAAAAAGCAAGATGGCCACCATGCCCATGACCTTAGGTTGTCATTTGACCTATTTACGGCAAGGTCAAATTGTATCTCTGTGCAGTTGTATAGGGAAATTATTGAAGAATCATTTTCTCACGGTGAATTAAAGGTAAATGGCTGAAACTTACAATGTATGATCAAAGTAGCAAACCCTTTTAGTTACAATCAGAATTATGTTTCACGGAAAGCTTTGAGGCTGAATCTTGGTGTATAGCATTGGAGACTCAAGGTCTACCAAGTTTATTTAAATGATGATCCAAGGATGACCTTTGATCTTTTTATGGCAAGGTCAAATTTGCATACCCACACTTTTGTATAGTGAAAATATTCAAAAGTTGTTTTGGGGGTGGTCGGGTGGTGCGAAGGTGCTGTGTATCTTACATCACTGGGGCGTCCAACTGATATTGGCTTACAGTTGGGCAAGACCTGCTATCCTTATAGTGGGTAAGGGTAGAGGGGGAATGTTTTTATTTCTTCTGTTTCTTCACTTTCTTTCCTGTTCCTCTTTCTTCCCTGTCCCTCTTTCATCTCCTCTACTCTCTCTTCTATCTCTCATCTCCCTTTCTCTGGGAGACGACACAAAATGATCCTCAAGGGTTGACGTGTTGTTAAACCCCAACACAATCAATCAATCAAAAGTTGTTTTCGAATCATATCAAGGACTAATGGCCTATAAATTTACAATGTATGATTAAAGTAGTAAAACTTTTTAGTAATACATGTAGTCAAAATTTTGTCCCCTGATAATTATCAGCTCTTGCCACTGGGCTATATACATGTATAAAATCATATAATCTTCAAACATCTTCTCTGAAAATGCTTGACTGATTTTCACCAGATTTCACATGGGGCCTCCTGTTGAAGGGATATTGACAATTAGTCTGATGGTTCGACGCCATTAAACAAGATGGCCACCATGCCCGTGTATAGTAAAAGACCCTTAAAAAGTCATATTTTCCAGAACCAAGAAGCTTTGAGGTTGAATCTTTGTGTATAGCATCTGGGACCCAAGATTAACCAGATTTGTTCAGATGATGATCCTAGGACGACTTTTGACCTCTTTATGGCAAGCTCAAATTTGCTGAATTTTTTTTCTTCTCAAAATGTATTAAAGAATAAAGGCTGAAATTTACAACGTATGATTAAAGTAGTTAATCTTTGCAGGGACAATGCAAAAGTGAAATCCCACGTACTTTTCCCCTACACTCCACCACCCTACCTCAATGGTGGGTGTGCAGTGGTAATGTTACAAATGTTGTAATCAAAATTTTATTCCCTTGAAGTTATCTGCCCTTGCTCTTGCGCTGTATTCATGTATAAATTTGTGTAATCTATTAATGTCTTCTCTTAAATCACTTTTTCAAACCGGCGCAGTGGCTCAGTGGTAGAGCATCCGCTTTGTGACCGGGAGGTTATGGGTTTGATCCCCGGCCGGGTCATATCAAAGACTTTAAAAATGGGACTAGCTGCTCTTTCGCTTGACGCTCAGCATTAAGAAAGTAGAGCTAGAACTGTCAGCTCAGTGTCAGTATAATGTGACAGGGTGGAATATCATGTCAAAGTGTCTGGGGTGTGATATTTCAGTGAGGCAGCACTCTAAAATTAAAAGTGAGCATTGAGCTCCCTGCCACATCCAGACAACATCGCCATATGACTGAAAGAGGTTGAAAGTGACGTTAAGCCCAAATCAAGCAAACTTAAATCACTTTACCAACTTTCACCAGATTCAAATAGGGTCTTCTGTCACAGGGATTTTGTCAGTTTGTTCAGTAGTTCTGTACCATCGAACAAGGTGGTTGCCATGCCCAAATATAGTAAAAAAAAAACACTTAAAAATCTTTTTCTCCAAAGCCAAGAAAGCTTTGAGGCTGAATCTTGGTATATTGCATCCGAGACATTATAAGGTGTACCAAGTTTGTTGAAATGATGAGCTTTGACCTTTTTTACGGCACTGCCAAATTTCTGTCCTAGTTGCTGTGGTAATACTGGAAGTATGTTGCATGGCATCTGCAGATATGCAATGTCATTTTTACTCAGGCAAATTGTGGCCCATAGACCTCCTGTTATTATTTCTCTATAATCCTCACTACTTTTGGCACTGTCGATCATAGCCTTGGTATTGCAGGGACAATGCAGAAGTGAAATCCCTTACCTTTCCCCTACACTCCACCACCCGACCCCAATCATCATGAAAGTACACCTATATAATTTTGACCTCTTAAACCACACTTTTATATACCCGGTAGTAAAACTGGGGTTTACAGGGGTATACATTATTTTTCTTATTTCTGCTCAAAAACATAGATTGTGGGTACTCATTAGAACTGTCTCATTGAGACAGTTCTAATGAGTGCCCACAATGTATGTTTTGAGCAGAAATATGAAATCTGAAAATTTTCATTTTTTTGGTGGTAAAATTTTCAGTATATTTGAATAGGCTTGTTTTTGTAATGGATGGGTGTGCAGTGGTAACGTTAAAATAACTGTTACATTAATAAGTAATTTCAAGTTTATTTAAAACTCTCACATAGCTCTTAGTATTGATATTTTTCTTATTTCTACATGAAAACACGTTGTAGGTACTCATTAGCAGAGTTCGTTGAGGCACTTCTAATAAGTACCAACAACATATGTTTTCTTGCAGAAAAATATCCACACTTTTTGGCTGGAAAAAAGGCCTTACCTGGAACTATGATAAATATAACATGAGGTGCAAATACAATAGCAACTATTTTACATTAACCCTTCTCTTGCTGAACATGACATACTCTGTCTTAGCAAACAGTGTAGGTCCAGATCAGTTGTCTTCTGAAGAAGCCAACTGATCTGGATCTGCACTGTTTGTCAGTAAATATGTGAATGTCTATCAAAAACTCAGATCAAGTAATCTGATTGGCTGGAAATTAGAAGTGGGTGTGGCATCAATTTATTCAGCAAGGCAAGGGTTAAACATGCAACTACCCTACATCCAGATCCTCACACTTCCACAATTTTGAAAAATCTAAGTCAGTGTTGGGATGCATATGCTAACTCATCATAGGTCTAGATAAGAGTGGGTATCAGGTTTATATTTTTCTTATTTCTCCACGAAAACGTATGTTGCAGGTACTCATTAGAAGCGCCTCGGCGAGGCGCTTCTAATGAGTACCCACGTTTTCATGGAGAAACTAGAAAAATATCAATACTTTTGGATTGAAAAAAAAAAAGCACCTTAACTAGAGCTATGCTACATTGCTTTTGGGGCAGGCCTCTATGGCTCATGTCGGATGCGCATCCAACTGGTGATCAGGAGGTCACAAGTTCAATCCCCTCGGGGTCTGGCAACTTTCTTTTGTTGAGATTGATCATGAAATATTTCTATGGTCATTCTCTCCCTTCCGCTGATTCAAGAAGGCCAGTTGTCAGTTTATGGTGAAAGAATGTGCACAAGCACTGGTTAACTGCTGAAAGGACTAAACCTGTCCAGGATAACATGTGGTTAGGTGAATTTACCATGCTCGACATGACCCTAATGGGTGACTGGGCTATAAATCCTAAACTCAGAAAACTAATTTGCTTTCATATGAAGAGACTGAATAAAAGCTAGACTTCAATCTTCATTCTTTTAAATGTTCTTTGTTCACCAGGACAACTTTCATAGATTTTCTTTGTCATTTTCAGATTCCAGTTTTGAACTGAAGCCTAATAACAAAAAAAATTATAATTTCAGATATGTTTTGAAATTGCTTGAAGATTGACGATCACAGGACCAGGGAGGGCCATAGTAGCAGTTCCTGATTCTCAAGAAAAAATAGTCCTGTGGATTTGGTAGGTTTGTTTTTGTCCTTATATACTGACCCAAAAAAAGAAATGCAACAATTTTTAGACTACAAAGACAAGTAAAATGAATACATTTTCTGCTGCAATAAAAACTTACCTGTACATGTTGCTCCACAGTTTCTTACATTTATACTTTTATTGAGGAATAAACAATTCAAATATATATTCAGGTTGATTAACCCTTGTCCTGCTGAATAAATTAAGATGCCACACCCACTTCTAACTTTCAGCCAATCAGATTACTAGATCCAGATTGTTGATACAAATTCACATACTTTTAATGGCAAACAGTGCAGATCCAGATCAGTTGGCTTCCAAGCCAACTGATCTGGATCTACACTGTTTGCAAAGACAGGACATATCCAGGTTCAGCAGGACAAGGGTTAACATGCAGTTAATTGATACAGTTAATCAGCTTTACAAACATAAGGTATTAGTTTTCATTTCTTCTGCCATTTAGCAGTGTTGTTTATCTTTTTTGGGCCTGTATGCTTCAGGCATGATACATAATATGGACCATGTCAAGTGAAAAGGTGCTGGCCTCGGTGGCTCAGTTGGATGCGCCGTCCGACTGGAGACCAGGTCGCGGGTGAAACTTCCACCGAGGTTGGCAACATTCTTTTGTGGAGATTGATCATGAAATATTTTCTAAGGTCATTCTCTTCCTTCCGCTGATTCAAGAAGGGCAGTTGTCAGTTTCTGGCGAAAGAATGTGCACAATACTGGTTAACTGCTTAGAGGATTAAGCCTGCCCAGTAAACGTGTGGTTAGGTAAACTGACCGCTCTCGACATGACCCCATTGGGTTGACTGGGCCGTAAAACCTCAACACAAACAAACAAGTGAAAAGATGCCTATGAACATGCACCAAATGCACAGGTTCAGATCAATCTGTGCATGGGCAAAGTATCCTCCTGGGCCCAGTTGTTCGACATAACGATATCGTTAGTTATAGTATCAATAAAATTTTGATCATTAAATATGGCATATACACTGATATTTTTGCTGAAAAAATGTGAGTAGCTTTTGCATTTGCAGTAGCTATTCACATTTTTTCAGCAAAAATAATTGAATTAGATACTGTATTTACTTGAACAGTTAACATTTTGACCACTAACAAGCTTGTTAAGCTAACGATGCTTTGAACAACTGGGTCCTGGCCTTTGCTCTCTGTTCATACATTCTATAGTATCCAATGATTCTGTGAGCAGACAGAGATAGCCCTGATCAGACTGCATAGATATTATAGATTATAGCATATGGCGCGATATAGTTATCCTGTTTTCCATCCATTTGTTTGTTTGTTTTCTGTTTGTCGGTCAGTTGATCAGCAGTTGCGTCAACCCTAACTTTGACCCTAATGTTCAAGTTCATTTCCCAAGAACCATTACCAAAACATGCCTATTCAAATATATGGAAAATTTCACCTCCAAAAAACTGGAAATTTTTCCGATAAAAAACTCTGATAGTTTTCATATTTCTGCTCAAAACATAGATTGTGGGTACTCGTTAGAACCACCTCGGTGAGGCAGTTCTAACGAGTACCCACAATCTATATATATGCAGTAATAAGAAAAATAATGTATACCCCTGTAAACCCCAGTTTTACTATGTAAAAGTGGGGTTTAAGGGGGTCAAAATTATATAGGCATGTTTTCGTGATGTATAAAGGATTCAGTGATGATACTTTGTATAAGCATGCACTTAGGGATGACAATGCAGACAGTTGTACAAAGAAGTAGCTTTCATAAAAGCTGACATGCAATATTGTGAGTTAATGGGATGAGATCTTACTTTGACCTCTGGAATACACTTTTTGATGATTTAGCCAAGATATGGATTTAAAGAACTCAAGACTATGCTGTATTAACCCTGGTCATGCTGAATAAATTTAGATGTCACACCCATTTCTAATTGTAAGCCAATCAGATTACTGGATCCAGGTTGTTGATTATACGTATTTGCATACTGAATGACAATGCAGATCCAGATCAGTTGGCTTCTGATCTGGATCTATGCTGTTTGTGAAGGCAAGATATATCCATGTTCAGCAGGACAAGAGTTAAAATCAGCTATAACATTTATTGTGTGCGAAGCGTAGACCAAGCTTTTTGTGAAAGCTTATACTTGTATCTTATTAGACTTGTTCTTATTACGAAAACACGCCTATTCAAATATACTGAAAATTTTCCCACCAAAAACCCCGATATTTTTTTCATATTTCTGCTCAAAATATAGATTGTGGGTACTCGTTAGAACCGCCTCGTTGAGGCGGTTCTAATGAGTACCCACAATCTATGTTTCTGAGCAGAAATAAGAAAAATAATGTATAGTCAAACCTGTGTTAAGCAAGCACCTATGGGAAAGCCAAAAATTGGTTGCTTAAAACAGGTGCTTGCTTAATACAGGTAGATTTCCACTTATTTGCCTTTAATGGGATCTGAAATAGTGGCCTTTAAAGACAGGTGATTGCTTAATACAGGTGGCCTTTAGGACAGGTTTGACTGTATACCCTTGTAAACCCCAGTTTTACTACATAAAAGTGGGGTTTAAGGGGGTCAAAACTATATAGGCGTGTTTTCGTGATGTTAATGTTGTATTACAGCAAACAGACAGATGGACAAGTTAATGTTAACAGTATTTCCCGTCATTTTCAAGTGACAGGTAGTGTTTTTCCCACTTTACTCCCATATGATCTACTGTAACCTTTGATGAGGTCGGCAACATTCTTTCGTAGAGATTGATCATGAAATATTTTCTATGGTCATTCTCTCCCTTCCGCGGATTCAAGAAGGGCAGTTGTCAGTTTCTGGCGAAAGAATGTGCACAATGCTGGTTAACCGCTTAGAGGACTAAGCCTGCCCAGTAAACGTGTGGTTAGGTAAACTGACCGCGCTCGACATGACCCCATTGGGTTGACTGGGCCGTAAAACCTCAACACAAAACAAAAACTGTAACCTTTGATCCATTGTCCAATTTAGTCTACTGTCACATTTAAGCTTAGGGTAGAGTAGGGCCCACTTGACAGGGGATTATAATGCTGATACCACAACACAATGAAGTGCAGTAAACACTGTATTTACCATAAGAATTTGGACACCAAATGTAAAAAAAAAATAATAAAGTAATAAGTCATAGCAAACAGTGTATACCCAGATCAGACTCCTGATGGAGCTGTAAGATCTTGTCTTCACTGTCATTTAGAAAAAGTATGTCTTTCCTGTCAAAATGCCTCATTATAGTTCTGTGAAAAAATAAGGCTCATCCAAAAGTTCTAAGAATAAATAATTGGTAGCTTTGTACAATGAATTAGGTACAGATACTGTAATTATCCATATTTTAGTAGACTGGCCAAAATTGCCAGACATTTCCATGATATAAATTCAAAGTTCCTTGACAATATGGGAGCTGGAAATTTATTAACTTAGCAAGAAAGATACATCAGGACCAAAATATCCTGGCTTTATACAGCTGAGGTGTGAAATTCCCTGACATTTTTGCAAAATTTCATTTTTTTCCTGACGTATCACAGAATACCCTGACCTTGAAAAAACATTTTGCTGATATTTCCGAGATGTATGTGAACCCTGCAAATAATTGTGATTCAGGATTTGCAATTCTGGACAAACTCAGGGTTATTTGTATATTTTTTTCATTTATTCATAAATTTTTACTGTCAAAGTATTATTTTTGATTGTACAGAAATTGTGCATTTAGGAACACAAATCTCTCAAATTTGATGGTAACCCCAAAAATTTGTACAATTACAGTATATTTTTTCATGCCCCTGCCTGCCGAAGGCAGCAGTGGGGCATATCACGAAAACAAGCCTATATAAATTTGACCCCCTTCAACCCCACTTTTATACAGTAAAACTGGGGTTTACAGGGGTATACATTATTTTTCTTATTTTGCTAAATAACATAGATTGTGGGTACTCATTAGAACCGCCTCGGTGAGGCGGTTCTAACGAGTACCCACAATCTATGTTTTGAGCAGAAATATGAAAAATATCGGGGGTTTTTATCTGAACTTTTTTTTAGAGATTTTGGAGGTGAAATCTTCTATATGTTTGAATAGGCATGTTTTCGTAATGTATAGCATTTCACCTTGATGTTATTTGCATACGTGCAAATGCCACATTTTTAACCAGTGTCCAACAAATGTTTATGTTTACATTCAAATTTACACTGAGATTTACATCTGCATTTCTCTTGAAGGTTGTGACTTCAATACCTTTTACGCTAGGAAGTTGAAGTTCGGGATGCTACTTACCCAGACCTAAACTTTCAAATCTGTATTAGAGTTGCTTCTGTGTCATACCTGGGGTGGGGATATGGGTCAAAATACTTAACAGATCTTAAGTTTACATTGAAATTTACATTGATATTTACATCAGCATTTCTCTTGGAGGTCATTAGTTGGGTACTTTTGTATGCCACCGGCCTTGGTGGCTTATTTGGATATGCATCCAACTGGTTGGATACGCATCCAACTGGTGATCAGGAGATTTGACCCCAGCAGAGTTGGCAACATGCTTTCATGTAGATTGATCATGAAATATTTTCTACGGTCATTCTCTTTCTTCTTCTACTTCAAGAAGGGCAGTGATCACTTTCTGGCGAAAGAATGTGCACAATACTGGTTAACTGCTTAGAGGACTAAACCTGCCCAGTAAAAGTATGATTAGGTAAACTGAGCATGCTTGACATGATCCCATCAGATTGACTGGGCTATAAAACCTCAACACAAACAAACAAATATGTGACACAGTGTTAGCAAAGTTTCATTTAAATATCTGTGTTGATTCAGAGAATGGCAAAGTTAACATATGCATTAAACAAATGTGGGCTGGGTGGCCTAGTGGTTAGTGATCTCAACCTGTAAGACAGGTGTCAGTGGTTTGAAACTCATTTGGGTTGGGTATGTTTCCCATCATTAGAACACCCAGCTCATACTCAACATGCCCTGGATTGAGTATAAATTGGACAGGGAAATGCTTCATCATAGACAGCAGGAAATGCATGCATAGACAAGACTGTACAAATGCAAGCATTAAACACATCATGACCCAATATAACTGAAATACCACACAAAGGAATACAAAGCTCCAGAACACCACCACAAACATTTGAATTGTTGTGTTCTGGTCATATATGTATAGGACAACTAGATGCAAGTCACACATAGGTTGTGTTTCACAGAACAGCCTATTTCAGGACAGATAACTCTTTCTTCATCCTTTTTGTATTATCTACCATCTTGGTTTTTAAATTAAAATTCATGTCTGCAATATTAATGCCATCTTCCTCACTTGCTTCTTGTAAATTAATTGCTTGCACATTTGTCTGTTACTGGATACATATTGTTTACTTTGACAGATAGATGGTAATCTTCAGATCCCCTTACATGACATGTAGGGAACCTTAAATAAGATTCACAGTTCTCCAGCAACTACATGTACTTATTTGCTATAGGTATAAGTAAGTCCACAATGCAGTTCTATATTTTATTTACACAAATTAATTTACTAATTGTTATCAGCCCAGGTTGGAATAGATATATATTTTTCCTTCTCTCTCTCTCTCGTTCATTCTAGGCATTAACTTTTATTCTCAGCTCTAACTCACAGCTCTAACCCAACTGCCTCATGCGTCGTGCCCAGACAGTATTTATACCCCATCACCTCGACACCCCATCTAACCATTGGATTGCACACTTTTTATCATGCAGTGCTCACACTCTACCTTCATGATTTTTAAGGTTGTGACCATATAAGGACATGTAGGTTAGCCTAGAACCTTGATTTTTCAGTAATTATTATTACTCGTCGATTTGTAAACTTCTTCAAATGCCTTGCCTTAACTGAATTCCATATACCAAATTACCCCTTATAGCTGCACCCTCCCTATATACTGTTATACTTACTAGTTGATAGAACACAAACAGAATGAATAATCAACAGCCAGAGTGGTTAACTTGATTGAGAATCCTTGTTTCTGTCTTGTGGACCTTCTTAAGAAGTCTTTATTACCCATTTCAGAGCATCTTATCTCTGTTTGAAAATGTGAGTGCAAAATAGCAATTCTAGAATATGTATGTATATGTATAGATGTTAGAATTTCTTGTGCATGTACATAACCACCAGAACATAAAAGGAAAATCTGATGAGGTTTTGCCAATCCCAACCTCATTTTTAAATACAATAAAATGCCTTGAAAATTCTTCATTCTAACAGATGTCATAAGGGATATTGTCAACACAGTCAAGCGAGTAGTCTTTTGGTGGTCAGTAAAGAATGCTTTTGATCTCCATCCAGCTGCCTGCCCAGATGTATGCATCTGAAGAGGTCTTGTTTTCAGCAAACTAAGTTAAAGTTTGTTGTTTTTGTTTTTTTTCAAAAAGTTTGATAAAATAAGCTTTTAAATGAGACAGCTTTATTCCATAGATGAAGCATTTAATTGTGAAAACTGAGAAAAATAGAAAGGTACCAAATTAGAGGGATTTAACTGCCATTTAAGTATGTGACATACCGTTATTACAGTGTTAGCGAAGTTTCATTTAAATACCTGTGTTGATTCAGAGAATGGCAAAGTTTGATTCAGAGAATGGCAAAGTTAACATATGCATTAAACAGCTTGGGCTGGGTGTACTAGTGTTTATTGATCTCAACCTGTAAGACAGGTGTCATGGAATTGAACCTCGTTTAGGTTGGGAATGTTTCCCATCATTAGTACACTTAGCTCATACTCAATATTCCCTGGACTGAGTATAAATTGTACAGGGAAATGCTTGGTCATAGACAGCAGAAAAAGCATGCATGGACAAGACTGTACAAATGCAAGCATTAACACACATCCTGGCCCAATATAACTGTAATACTACACGAAGGAGTATAAAGCTCCAGAACACCACCACAAACATTTGAATTGTTGTGTTCTGGTCATATATGTATAGGGTAAATAGATGCAATTTACAACACATAGGTTGTGTTTCACAAAACAACCTATTTTAATGCAGATAACTCTCTCTTGGTCCTTTTTGTATTATCTCATATCTTGGTTTTAACATAAGAAATTCATCTCTGCAATGAAGATGCCATCTCCTTGACTTGTCTTGTTTCTGCTAGTGAATTTTATTAATTGTTAACATATATATCTGTTACTAAGGAGTGCTGATACAAGTAGTATCCAGACAGGTAGATACATATTGTTCAGCTGGACAGACAGATGTAATCCTAAGATCCCCTTACATGACCCAAATGAGATACACTATTCTCCCTAACTACTTTCTTAAAAGTTGATGGAACCTAAACAGAATGAATAATCAAAAGCTAGAGTGGTTAACTTGATTGAGAATCCTTCTTTTTGTCTCCTTAACCTTCTAAGATGGCTTAATAACCAACTTCAGAGCACCCTATCTCGATTTGAAAATGTGACTGCAGAATAGCAATTCTAGAATATTTATGTATATGTAGAGATGCTAGAATTTCTTGTACATAGCCACCAAAATATAAAAGGAAAATCTAATGAAGTTTTGCCAATCCCAACCTCATTTTTACTTACAATAAAATGCCTCATAAATCCTTCGTTGTAACTGATGTCATAAGGGGAATAGTAAAACAGTTAAGTGAGTAAAGTGTCTTTTGGTGATCAGTAAAGAGAGCTTTTGATCTTCATCCAGCCTATTGCCCAGAACTATGCATCTGAAGAGGTCTTGTTTCCAGCAAACTGAGTGAAAGTTTTTTTTTTTTTTTTTTTTTCTTTTTTTTTTTTGTTTTTTTTGTTTTTTAATAGTTTGGTAAAAAAAGCTTTTAAATGAGACAGCATTATTCCATAGATGAAACATTTAAGTGTGAAAACAGAAAAATAGAAAGGTACCATATAAGAGGGAGTTAACTGCCACTTTAATATGTGACATACTATTACAGAGTTAGCAAAGTTTCATTTAAATACCTGTGTGGATTCAGAGAATGGCAAAGTTAACATATGCATTAAACATTTTGGGCTGGGTGTCCTAGTGGTTAGTGGTCTCTGCCTATAAGACAGGTGTCATGGGTTTGAACCTTGTTTGGGTTGGGAATATTTCCCATCATTAGTACACCTAGCTCATACTCAGTATGCCCTGGATTAAGTATAAATTGTACAGGGAAATGCTTGGTCATAGACAGCAGAAAAAGCATGCATGAACGAGACTGTACAAATGCAAGCATTAACACACATTATGGCCCAATATAACTGTAATACTACACAAAGGAGTATAAAGCTCCAGAACACCATCACAAACATTTGAAATGTTGTGTTCTGGTCATATATATATAGGACAAATAGATGCAGTTCACACATAGATTGTGTTTGGCAAACAGCCTATTTCAGGCAGATACCTCTCTTTCTTGGTTCTTTTTGTATTATCTAACATCTTGATTTTAAAATTAAAAATTCATCTCTGCAATTATGCCATCTCCTTTACTAGTCTTGTTTTGTCTAGTGAATTTAATTGTTTATATATTTATCTGTTACTAAAGAGTGCTGATACAAGTAGTGTCCAGATACATATTGTTCAGCTGGACAGACAGATGTAATCCTAAGATCCCCTTACATCAACCAAATAAGATGCACAATTCTCCTTTTCTTCTTTCTTACTGGTTGATGGAACCTAATGAATAATCAACAGATAGAGTAGTTAACTGGATTGAGAATCCTTGTTTCTGTCTCCTCAACCTTCTTAAGAAGTCTTGATAACCAATTTCAGAGCACCCTATCTCTGTTTGAAAATGGGAGTGCAGAGTAGCAATTCTAGAATATTTGTCTAGTGAATTTAATTGTTTATATATTTATCTGTTACTAAGGAGTGCTGATACAAGTAGTGTCCAGATACATATTGTTCAGCTGGACAGACAGATGTAATCCTAAGATCCCCTTACATCACCCAAATAAGATACACAATTCTCCCTTTCTTCTTTCTTACTGGTTGATGGAACCTAATGAATAATCAACAGAAAGAGTAGTTTACTGGATTGAGAATCCTTGTTTCTGTCTCCTCAACCTTCTTAAGAAGTCTTGATAACCAATTTCAGAGCACCCTATCTCGGTTTGAAAATTGGAGTGCAGAGTAGCAATTCTAGAATATTTATGTATATGTAGAGATGCTAGAATTTCTTGTACATAGCCACCAAACCATAAAAGGGAAACTGGATGAAGTTTTGCCTATCCAAACCCCATTTTTAGTTACAATCAAATGCCTTGAAAATTCTTCATTCTACCTGATGTCATAAGGGGAATAGTAAAGCAGTTAAGTGAGTAAGTTGTTGTTTG
This sequence comes from Anodontia alba, assembly GCA_964016985.1. Classification (NCBI taxonomy): domain Eukaryota; kingdom Metazoa; phylum Mollusca; class Bivalvia; order Lucinida; family Lucinidae; genus Anodontia; species Anodontia alba. Next base: position 38,563,925 of record OZ024830.1, read on the forward strand.
GTGGTCAGTAAAGAAGGCTTTTGATCTCTCCAGCTGTGTGCCCAGAACTTTGGATCTGAAAATGTCTTGTTTCCAGCAAACCAAGTTAAATTTTGTTGTTGTTGTTTTAAATAGTTTGGTAAAATAAGCTTTTAAATGAGACAGCATTATTCCATAGATGAAGCATTTAATTGTGAAAACAAAAAAATTAAAAAGTACCAAATAAGAGGGAGTTCACTGCCACTTAAATATGTGACATACTGTTACAGTGTTAGCAAAGTTTCATTTAAATACCTGTGTTGATTCAGAGAATGGCAAAGTTAACACATGCATTAAACATTTTGGGCTGGGTGTCCTAGTGGTTAGTGATCTCAACCTATAAGACAGGTGTCATGGAACTGAACCTCGTTTGAGTTGGGAATGTTTCCCATCATTAGTGTACCTAGCTCATACTCAGTATGCCCTGGACTGAGTATAAATTGGACAGGGAAATGCTTGGTCATAGACAGCAAGAAAAGCATGCATGGATGAGACTGTACAAATGCAAGCATTAACACACATTATGGCCCCATATAACTGTAATACTACATAAAGGAGTATAAAGCTCCAGAACACCACCACAAACATTTGAATTGTTGTGTTCTGGTCATATATGTATAGGGTAAATAGATGCAATTCACACATAGGTTGTGTTTCACAAAACAGCCTATTTCAGGGCAGATAACTCTCTCTTGGTCCTTTTTGTATTATCTAACATCTTGGTTTTAACATTAAAAATTCATCTCTGCAATGATGATGCCATCTCCTGGACTAATCTTGTTTCGTCAAGTGAACTTAATTGTTTACATATTTATCTGTTACTAAGGAGTGCTGAAACAAGCAGTATCCAGATACATTTTGTTCAGTTGGACAGACAGATGTAATCCTAAGATCCCCTTACATGACTCAAATAAGATACACAATTCTCCCTTTCTTCTTTCTTACTGGTTGATGATGGCACCTAAACAGATTGAATTATTAACAGCTAGAGTGGTTAACTTGATTGAGAATCCTTGATTCTGTCTCCTCAACTTTCTTAAGTCTTTATAACCAATTTCAGAGCACCCTATCTCTGTTTGAAAATATGAGTGCAGAGTAGCAATTCTAGAATATTTCTGTATATGTAGAGATGCTAGAATTTCTTGTACATAGCCACCGAAACATAAAAGGAAAATCAGATGAAGTTTTGCCTATTCCAATCTTATTTTAGTTACAATAAAATGCTTTAAAAATTCTTCATTCTAACTGATGTCATAAGGGGGATAGTAAAACAATTAAGTGAGTAAGTTGTCTTTTAGTGGTCAGTAAAGAAGGCTTTTGATCTCTGTCCAGCAGTCAGCCCAGAACTATGCATCTAAAGATGTCTTGTTTCCAGCAAACCAAGTTAAATTTTGTTGTTTTTGTTTTAAATAGTATGGTAAAATAAGCTTTTAAATGAGACAGCATTATTCCATAGATGAAGCATTTAATTGTGAAAACCAAAAAATTAAAAAGTACCAAATAGGAGGGAGTTCACTGCCTATTAAATATGTGACATACTGTTACAGTGTTAGCAAAGTTTCATTTAAATACCTGTGTTGATTCAGAGAATGGCAAAGTTAACACATGCATTAAACATTTTGGGCTGGGTGTCCTAGTGGTTTGTGATCTCAACCTATAAGACAGGTGTCATGGAACTGAACCTCGTTTGAGTTGGGAATGTTTCCCATCATTAGTATACCTAGCTCATACTCAGTATGCCCTGGACTGAGTATAAATTGGACAGGGAAATGCTTGGTCATAGACAGCAAGAAAAGCATGCATGGACGAGACTGTACAAATGCAAGCATTAACACACATTATGGCCCCATATAACTGTAATACTACATAAAGGAGTATAAAGCTCCAGAACACCACCACAAACATTTGAATTGTTGTGTTCTGGTCATATATGTATAGGGTAAATAGATGCAATTCACACATAGGTTGTGTTTCATAAAACAGCCTATTTCAGGGCAGATAACTCTCTCTTGGTCCTTTTTGTATTATCTAACATCTTGGTTTTAACATTAAAAATTCATCTCTGCATTGATGATGCCATCACCTTGACTAATCTTGTTTCGTCAAGTGAACGTAATTGTTTACATATTTATCTGTTACTAATGAATGCTGAAACAAGCAGTATCTAGATACATTTTGTTCAGTTGGACAGACAGATGTAATCCTAAGATCCCCTTACATGACTCAAATAAGATATACAATTCTCCCTTTCTTCTTTCTTACTGGTTGATGGAACCTAAACAGAATGAATTATCAACAGCTAGAGTGGTTAACTTGATTGAGAATCCTTGATTCTGTCTCCTCAACTTTCTTAAGTCTTTATAACCAAATTCAGAGCACCCTATCTGTTTGAAAATATGAGTGCAGAGTAGCAATTCTAGAATATTTCTGTATATGTAGAGATGCTAGAATTTCTTGTACATAGCTACCAAAACATAAAAGGAAAATCAGATGAAGTTTTGCCCATTCCAATCTTATTTTAGTTACAATAAAATGCCTTGAAAATTCTTCATTCTAACTGATGTCATAAGGGGGATAGTAAAACAATTAAGTGAGTAAGTTGTCTTTTAGTGGTCAGTAAAGACGGCGTTTGATTTCTGTCCAGCAGTCAGCCCAGAACTATGCATCTAAAGATGTCTTGTTTCCAGCAAACCAAGTTAAATTTTGTTGTTTTTGTTTTAAATAGTTTGGTAAAATAAGCTTTTAAATGAGACAGCATTATTCCATAGATGAAGCATTTAATTGTGAAAACAGAATAATAAAAAAGTACCAAATAAGAAGGACTTAACTGCCACTTTAATATGTGACATACTGTTACAGTGTTAGCGAAGTTTCATTTAAATACCTGTGTTGATTCAGAGAATGGCAAAGTTAACATATGCATTAAACATTTTGAGCTGGGTGCCCTAGTGGTTAGTGATCTCAACCTATAAGACAGGTGTCATGGAACTGAACCTCGTTTGAGTTGGGAATGTTACCCATCATTAGTATACCTAGCTCATACTCGGTATGCCCTGGATTGAGTATAAATTGGACAGGGAAATGCTTGGTCATAAACAGCAAGAAAAGCATGCATGGACGAGACTGTACAAATGCAAGCATTAACACACATTATGGCCCCATATAACTGTAATACTACACAAAGGAGTATAAAGCTCCAGAACACCACCACAAACATTTGAATTGTTGTGTTCTGGTCATATATGTATAGGGTAAATAGATGCAATTCACACATAGGTTGTGTTTCACAAAACAGCCTATTTCAGGGCAAATAACTCTTTCTTGGTCCTTTTTGTATTATCTAACATCTTGGTTTTAACATCAGAAATTCATCTCTGCTATGATGATGCCATCTCCTTGACTAATCTTGTTCCGTCAAGTGAACTTAACTGTTTACATATTTATCTGCTACTAAGGAGTGCTGAAACAAGCAGTATCCAGATACATTTTGTTCAGTTGGACAGACAGATGTAATCCTAAGATCCCCTTACATGACTCAAATAAGATACACATTCTCCCTTTCTTCTTTCTTACTGGTTGATGGAATCTAAACAGAATGAATTATCAACAGCTAGAGTGGTTAACTTGATTGAGAATCCTTGATTCTGTCTCCTCAACTTTCTTAAGTCTTTATAACCAATTTCAGAGCACCTTATCTCTGTTTGAAAATATGAGTGCAGAGTAGCAATTCTAGAATATTTCTGTATATGTAGAGATGCTAGAATTTCTTGTACATAGCCACCGAAACATAAAAGGAAAATCAGATGAAGTTTTGCCTATTCCAATCTTATTTTAGTTACAATAAAATGCCTTGAAAATTCTTCATTCTAACTGGTGTCATAAGGGGGATAGTAAAACAATTAAGTGAGTAAGTTGTCTTTTAGTGGTCAGTAAAGAAGGCTTTTGATCTCTGTCCAGCAGTCAGCCCAGAACTATGCATCTAAAGATGTCTTGTTTCCAGCAAACCAAGTTAAATTTTGTTGTTTTTGTTTTAAATAGTTTGGTAAAATAAGCTTTTAAATGAGACAGCATTATTCCATAGATGAAGCATTTAATTGTGAAAACAGAAAAATAAAAAAGTACCAATAAGAAGGACTTAACTGCCACTTTAATATGTGACATACTGTTACAGTGTTAGCAAAGTTTCATTTGAATACCTGTGTTGATTCAGAGAATGGCAAAGTTAACATATGCATTAAACATTTTGAGCTGGGTGTCCTAGTGGTTAGTGATCTCAACCTATAAGACAGGTGTCATGGAACTGAACCTCGTTTGAGTTGGGAATGTTTCCCATCATTAGTATACCTAGCTCATACTCAGTATGCCCTGGATTGAGTATAAATTGGACAGGGAAATGCTTGGTCATAGACAGCAAGAAAAGCATGCATGGACGAGACTGTACAAATGCAAGCATTAACACACATTATGGCCCCATATAACTGTAATACTACACAAAGGAGTATAAAGCTCCAGAACACCACCACAAACAATTTGAATTGTTGTGTTCTGGTCATATATGTATAGGGTAAATAGATGCAATTCACACATAGGTTGTGTTTCACAAAACAGCCTATTTCAGGGCAGATAACTCTTTCTTGGTCCTTTTTGTATTATCTAACACTTCGGTTTTAACATTTAAAATTCATCTCTGCTGTGATGATGCCATCACCTTGACCAATCTTGTTTTGTCAAGTGAACTTAATTGTTTACATATTTATCTGTTACTAAGGAGTGCTGAAACAAGCAGTATCCAGATACATTTTGTTCGGTTGGACAGACAGATGTAATCCTAAGATCCCCTTACATGACTCAAATAAGATACACAATTCTCCCTTTCTTCTTTCTTACTGGTTGATGGAACCTAAACAGAATGAATTATTAACAGCTAGAGTGGTTAATTTGATTGAGAATCCTTGATTCTGTCTCTTCAACTTTCTTAAGTCTTTATAACCAATTTCAGAGCACCCTATCTCTGTTTGAAAATATGAGTGCAGAGTAGCAATTCTAGAATATTTCTGTATATGTAGAGATGCTAGAATTTCTTGTACATAGCTACCAAAACATAAAAGGAAAATCAGATGAAGTTTTGCCCATTCCAATCTTATTTTAGTTACAATAAAATGCTTTGAAAATTCTTCATTCTAACTGATGTCATAAGGGGGACAGTAAAACAATTAAGTGAGTAAGTTGTCTTTTAGTGGTCAGTAAAGAAGGCTTTTGATCTCTGTCCAGCAGTCAGCCCAGAACTATGCATCTAAAGATGTCTTGTTTCCAGCAAACCAAGTTAAATTTTGTTGTTTTTGTTTTAAATAGTTTGGTAAAATAAGCTTTTAAATGAGACAGCATTATTCCTTAGATGAAGCATTTAATTGTGAAAACAGAAAAATAAAAAAGTACCAAATAAGAAGGACTTAACTGCCACTTTAATATGTGACATACTGTTACAGTGTTAGCGAAGTTTCATTTAAATACCTGTGTTGATTCAGAGAATGGCAAAGTTAACATATGCATTAAACATTTTGAGCTGGGTGCCCTAGTGGTTAGTGATCTCAGCCTGTAAGACGGGTGTCATTGTATTGAACCTCGTTTGGGTTGGGAATTTTTCCCATCATTAGTTCACTTAGCTCATACTCAATATGCCCTGGATTGAGTATAAATTGGACAGGGAAATGCTTGGTCATAGACAGCAGAAAAAGCATGCATGAACGAGACTGTACAAATGCAAGCATTAACACACATTATGGCCCAATATAACTAATACTACACAAAGGAGTATAAAGCTCCAGAACACCACCACAAACATTTGAATTGTTGTGTTCTGGTCATATATGTATAGGATATAAATAGATGCAATTCACAGATAGGTTGTGTTTCACAAAACAGCCTATTTCAGGGCAGATAACTCTTTCTTGGAACTTTTTTGTATTATCTAACATCTTGGTTTGTAATTAAAAGTTCATCTCTGCAAATATGCCATCTCTTTGACTTGTTTCATCTAGTGAATTTTATTGTTTACATATTTATCTGTTACTTAGGAGTGCTGATACAAGTAGTATCCAGATATGTATTGTTCAGTTGGACAGACAGATGTAATCCTAAGATCCCCTTACATGACCTAAATAAGATACACAATTCTCTCTTTCTTCTTTCTTACTGGTTGATGGAATTTATATAGAATGAATAAGCAATAGCTAGAGTGGTTAACTTGATTGAGAATCCTTGTTTCTGTCTCCTCATCCTTCTTAAGAAATCTTGATAACCAATTTTAGAGCACCCTATCTCTATTTGAAAATGTGAGTGCAGAATAGCAATTTTAGAATATTTTCGTATATGTAGAGATGCTAGAATTTCTTGTACATAGCCAACAAGACATAAAAGGAAAATTGGATGAAGTTTTGCCTATACCAACCTCATTTTTAGTTACAATAAATTGCCTTGAAAATTCTTCATTCTAACTTATGTCATAAGGGGAGTAGTAAAACAGTAAAATGAGTAAGTTGTCTTTTGATGGTCAGTAAAGAAGGCTTTTCATCTCTGTCCAGCAGTCAGCCCAGAACTTTGCATCTAAAGATGTCTTGTTTCCAGTAAACCAAGTTAAAATTTTAATAGTGAAAACAGAAAAATAAAGAAGTACAAATAAGAGGGAGTTAACTGCCACTTTAATATGTGACATACTGTTACAGTGTTAGTTAAGTTTCATTTAAATACCCCTGTTGATTCAGAGAATGGCAAAGTTAACATATGCATTAACGTTTTGGGCTGGATGTCCTAGTGGTTAGTGATCTCAACCTATAAGACAGGTGTCATGAAATTGAACCTTGTTGAGTTGGGAATGTTTCCCATCATTAGTACACCTAGCTCATACTCAGTATGCACTGGATTGAGTATAAATTGGACAGGGAAATGCTTGGTCATAGACAGCATGAAAAGCATGCATGGACGATGTTGTACAAATACATGTACAAGCATTAACACACATCATGGCCCAATATAACTGTAATACTACACAAAGGAGTATAAAGCTCCAGAACACCACCACAAACATTTGAATTGTTGTGTTCTGGTCATATATGTATAGGATAAATAGATGCATTTCATGCATGGGTTGTGTTTAACAAAACAACCTATTTCAGGGCAGATACCTCTTTCTTGGTCCTGTTTGTATTTTATAACATCTTGGTTTTAAAATTAAAAATTCATCTCTGCAATGTTGCCATCTCCTTGACTAGTCTTTTTGTCTTCTAGTGAATTTAATGTTTACATATTTATCTGTCACTTAGGAGTGCTGATACAAGTAGTATCCAGATACATTTTGTTCAGTTGGCCAGACAGATGTTATCCTCAGATCCCCTTACATGACTCAGATATGATACACAATTCTCCCTTTCTTCTTTCTTACTGGTTAATGGAACCTGAACAGAATGAATAATCGACATCTAGAGTGGTTAACTTGATTGAGAATCCTTGTTTCTTTGTCTCCTCATCCCTCTTAAGAAGTCTAGATAACCAATTTCATAGCAGCTCGTCTCTGTTTGAAAATGTGAGTGCACAAAAGCAATTCTAGAATATTTATGTATATGTAGAGATGCTAGAATTTCTTGTACATAGTCACCCAAACATTAAAGGAAAGTCTGATGAGGTTTTGCCAATTCCAACTTCATTTTTATTATTGCACCTGCTTGTAGCAGGGTGCGATATAGGCGTCCGATTTTCCGTCCGTCCGTCCGTCCGTCCGTCTGTCAACATTTATGTCGACGTTCGACATTTATGTCAAAGTTAGTATTCTTATCAACTACAAGACTAAACAACCATCAAACCTTGCATGAAACATCTCCCTGACCTCCTGACTTTGCAACATAGGCGTCCGCTTTTCCGTATGTCTGTCCATCGTCCGTCTGTCTGTCAACATTTATGTCGAAGTTCGACATTTACATGTATGTCAAAGTTAGTATTTTAATCAACTACAAGACTGAACAACCATCAGACCTTGCATGAAACATCTCCCTGACCTCCCGACTTTGCGACATAGGTGCCCACTTTTCCATTCGTCTGTCTGTTCGTCTGTCTGTCTGTCCGTCTCTTAACAGTTCTGTTATGTCGAAGGTCGACATTTATGTCAAAGTTAGTATTCTAATCAACTACAAGACTAAACAACCATCAAACCTTGTATGAAATATCTCGCTGACCTCCTGACTTTGTGACATAGGTGCCGGCTTTTCCATTCGTCCATCCGTTCGTCCGTCCGTCCGTCTCTTAACAGTTCTGTTATGTCGAAGTTCGACATTTACGTCAAAGTTAGTATTCTAATCAACTACAATTCTACAACAACCATCATACCTTGCATGACACATCTCCCTGACCTACTGACTTGGCAGATATGTTGACCCAGTGACCTTGACCTATATTTTGCGCTCCATTGACTTTGACACAATTTACGTTGACATTCCAGATCTTCTCAACTATAAGGTGTACAACTACCAAACCTTGCATAGTGCTTCTCCTAGAGGTACAGACTTGGCAGGTACCTTGACCCGGTGACCTTGACCTATATTTTGCACTCCAGTGACTTTGACATATTTTGCGTCGACGTTCGATATCTCCTCAACTATAAGGCCTACAACCATCAAACCTTGCAAAGTGTTTCTCCTCAATGTACTGATTTAGCAGATACCTTGACCTGGTGACCTTGACCTATATTTTGGCTGCAGTGACTTTGACATAATTTACGTCAACGTTCCAGATCTCCTCAAGTGTAAGACCTCTAGCCACCAAACCTTGCATAGTGCTTCTCCTATATGTACTGACTTGGCAGGTATCTTGACCTGGTGACCTTGACCTATATTTTGCGCTCCAGTGCCTTTTTACACATTTTACGTCAACGTTCAATATCTCCTCAACTATAAGGCCTACAACCATCAAACCTTGCATAGTGCTTCTCCTCAATGTACGGACTCTGCAGGTACCTTGACTGGGTGACCTTGACCTATATTTCACGCTCCATTGACTTTTACACCTTTTACATCACCCTTCCATATGTCCTCAACTATAAGGCCTTCAACCACCAAACCTTATATAGCACTTCTTCTCGATGTACTGACTCGACAGGTACCTTGACCTGGTGACCTTGACCTATATTGTGCACACCAGTGACTTTGACACATTTTATATTGATGTTCGGTATCTCCTCAAATATAAGACCTACAGCCACTAAACCTTGCATAGTACTTCACCTCATTGCACTGGCTTGGCAGGTACCTTGACCCAGTGACCTTGACCTATATTTGACACATTTTATGTTGATGTTTGATAACTCCTCAACTATGAGGCCTACAACCACCATACCTTGCATTGTGCTTCTCCTTGATGTACTGAATTAGCAGGTACCTTGACCCGTGACCTTGACCTATATTTCATGCTCCAGTGACTTTTACACATTTTACGTCAACGTTCCATTATCATTGGGCTGTATGATACGAAAAGTCAGTGCTGAAGATATAGCCATCAGAGGGAATGGGACTGGCCTGGAATATATGTGCCCCACTAGGCACTTTGTCTACATTTTTTTCAACCCAGTTTTCCAAGTAAGCACAGCTAAGAATGAAATAAACTTATTTAATAACCACATTCTGATTGTGGCTCCTGTGACTTTTGCGCCAGCAGGTGCGATGACGCCTTCCGCGGAATTCTTGTTTACAATATATGCCTTGAAAATTCTTCCTTCTAACTGATGTCATAAGGGGAATAGTAAAACAGTTAATGAGGTAGTTATCGTTTGGTGGTCAGTAAAGAAGGCTTTTGATTTCCAACCAGCTGTCTGCCCAGAAACATGCATCTGAAGATGTGTAGTATTCATCAAACCAAGTTAAAGATTGTTTGTTCTTTGTTTTAAATAGTTAGGTAAAATAACTTTTAAATGAGACAGCATTATTCCATAGATGAAGCATTTAATTGTGAAAACTGAGATAAATTGAAGGGTACCAAATAAGAGGGAGTTAACTGCCACTCTAATATGTGGCATACTATTACAGTATTAGCAAAGTTTCGTAAATACCCGTGTTGATTCAGAGAATAGCAAAGTTAACATATGCATTAAACATTTTGGGCTGGGTGTCCTAGTGGTTAGTGATCTCAACCTGTAAGACAGGTGTCATGGAATTGAACCTTTTTGGATTGGGAATATTTCCCATCATTAGTACACCTAGCTCATACTCAATATGCCCTGGATTGAGTATAAATTGGACAGGGAAATGCTTGGTCATAGACAGCAAGAAAAGCATGCATGGACGAGACTGTACAAATGCAAGCATTAACACACATCATGGCCCAATATAACTGTAATACTACACAAAGGAGTATAAAGCTCCAGAACACCACCACAAACATTTGAATTATTGTGTTCTGGTCATATATGTATAGGGTAAATAGATGCAATTCACACATAGGTTGTGTTTCACAAAACAGCCTATTTCAGGTAAGATAACTCTTCTTGGTCCTTTTTGTATTATCTGACATCTTGGTTTTAAAATTAAAAATTCATCTCTGCAGTGATGTCATCTCCTTGACTCATCTTGTTTCTTCTAATGAATTTATTTGTTTACATATTTATCTGTTACTAAGGAATGTTTATACTAGTAGTATCCAGATACATATTGTTCAATTGGACAGACAGATGTACTCCTAAGATCCCCTCACATGACCCAAATAAGATTCACAATTCTCCATTAACTACTTTCTTACTAGTAGATGGAACCTTAACAGAATGAATAATCAACAGCTAGAGTTGTTAACTTGATTAACAATTCAAGTTTCTTTCTCCTGGCCTTCTTCAGAAGTCTTTTATACGAATGTCGGCATCCCATCCCTGCTTGAAACTGTGAGTGCAGAATAGGATTTTTTTTTGTCTGGAATATTTGTGTATATGTATAAATGCTGTCATACAGGGGACTGTCCAGTTTCTGTCCTTTCATACGTCAATGGAATATTTCTTGTTATTGCCAAGTCCACTAGTCTGATTTTTCAAAACTTGTCTGGGATGTTCCCCTACCCAAATGAATAAAGCAATGGAGAAATGTGCTTTAACAAACTATAAATGTTGCAAATGTACATACATATCATTTATGTGCAACTAAGCATATATTTTCATATGCAGTGAGCTAACCATATCCTTTAACAAACTATATCCAATACACTGAAATGATAAGCAAACCTTATGCTCTAACAAACTGTATCTGATACACTACATCTATATGCTAATGCTAGGTTTCAAAAAACTAAATTAAATGCACTGAATAGATATGCGAACACTACAGTATGTTTTTTTTTTTTTTAAAAAACTTTGACCATTACCACTCTCTGGGCTAATTCAGCAGACAACAAATTGATGACATTTTTCCCAGAGTACGGGATTTGGCATTTCATGCAAATTGTCTCCACTGTATATGTACAGAACAGCACTTCCCTATACCGTTACATAATAAACATTATAAAATGAGCCATACTTTATAGAAACTGGGCGTATCTTTTTCAAAAGTTAAGGGCCTTTTATCACACAACCCCAATTACTCGATTCAAGAAGGGCATTTGTCAGTTTCTGCAAAAGAATGTGCACAATACTAGTTAACAGCTTAGAGGACTAAGTCTGCCCAATAAAAGTGTGATTAGGTAAACTGACCATGCTCAACATGACCCCATTGGGTTGAGTAGGCAATAAAACCTCAATACAAGTAAACTCCTGTTCAGAATTTTTCCCTTATTTGTTTTGGAATACGCATGAATATGAAGGTCTGAAAGATTCAATCTTAAAGGTTCCATTTCTAGTAGACCTATAGAATTTTGTATTTCCTAATGCACATTTTTTTTTAAATATATCCTTAAAATGGATAATAAACATCAAAAAGATTGCTAAATACCTGCTTTTATCCATATCAACCATATCTATACCTAGTTCCTCAGCTGAATTTTCAGCTGCATTTCTAAAAAGCCATCTGAAGAGATGGTTTCCTCATAGTCCACAACATGGTGAGCCAGCCACTGTTTCTTTCGTATCAACCTCGATCTGCAGAAATCTTTTCTCATCCAGCCTTTTAGGCCTTCTGACCATCCTAGTACCTGATCTTGCCTTTTCCTTGCCTGGCATTCTTCAGATGACAGAGAATTTATTAGATAGAAACATTGCTAAACTTTCTTTTGCTTTGCATAAGTATGACCTCAGGAAGATGGAGGTAGTGAATAGAGTATTACCCCTTGAGTGTTATCACTGATGACATCTCTGTTTATATTAAATAAACTAAGTTTTGACTTTCTAAAAATTAGGACATTTTGAGCATGAGCTTTAATTATCCTAAACCTTTAAAACATATTGATTGTATCCGCAGAAGGCTAATCATGGACAGAATGGCAAATAGTATAGACACTAATCAGGCTGGTCATACCTGGGTCTGCACTTTTATCCCATGCACTTTATTGTTATTATTTTAATGGTATAACCAAATAAAAATAAAGTAAAAGAAAAACTTACATTTGGAGCATAGTATTATTTTTTACATCAACAGCTCTACATGTAAATGAAATTAAACATGTTTCCAAAGTACACAAATACCCCCTCTCTTTGTTCTTTGCCAATCTGGATGCATAAATTGCAACAACTGTTTTCCAAATGCTCAACCTGATCTGTTATATATTTTGACCTCTTAAGCCCCACCCCAGGGCATGACTAAGGGGCAATTATAGCACAGAACTAAAGGTTTAGATCTGGGTAAGAAGCATACCCAATTTCAACAGCCTAGCATAAAAGTTACCCAACTAATGACCTTCAAGAGAAATGCTGATGTAAATGTCAGTGTAAATTTTAATGTTAACTAAAGATCTGTTATATATTCTGACCCATACCCCCATCCCAGGGCATGATTCAGAGGCAACTTTAACACAGAGTTGAAAGTTTAGGTCTGGATAAGTAGCATACCAAATTTCAACTTCCTAGGATAGAAGGTACTGAAGTTAAAACCTCCAATAGAAACACAGACATAAATCTCACTGTTGATTTGAATGGAAACATAAACTTTTTTGGACTCTGGTTACAAATGTGACATACGCACATATGCATGTAACATCAAGAATGCTATTTCCCTCACTGCTGCCTTCATCTAGCCAGGACATGAAAACATATACTGTAATTGTGCAAATCCTCAGGGTTACTAACAAGATTGTGAGATTTGTGGTCATAAATGCACAAATTACTGTATGACCGGAAATAATGATTTGACAGCAAAAGTTTACAAAACATTGAAAAAAAAAAATATACATGTACAAATAACCCTGAGTTTGCCCAGAATCGCAAATCCAGTATCACAATCTTTTGCAGGGTTCATACAGGTCAGGGAAATGTCAGGGAAATTTATTTACAGTCAAACCTGTGTTAGTGGTCACCTCTATTAAGCAGCCAACCTGTATTAAGCAGCCAGAGGAAAGTTGCCCGGAAATTCATACTTATATATTTGAACTGTATTAAGCAGCCACCTGCCTTCAGCAGCCACATTTTAAGCTTCCCATGGGCGGCTGCTTAAGACAGGTTTGACTGTATTTTTTTCAAGGTCAAGGAATTGTCAGGAAATTCTGTGATATGTCAGGGAAACGAAATTCTGCAAAAAATTTCAGGGAATTTCACATTTCAGCTGTATAAAGCTAGGATGTTTGGTGCTGATGTATCTTTCTTGCTAAATTTGTAAATTTCCAGCTCTGGGGTATTGTCAGGAAACTTTAAATTTATGTTGTGGCAACTTTGGTCAGTCCACTAACATATGGATAATTACAGTATATGTGACTTATTCATTGTACAAAGCTACCAATTACATTGTATTTACTCTTAGAACTTTTAAATGAGCCTTATTTTTTCACAGAATGGTTATGAGGCATTTTGACAGGAAAAACATGCTTTTTATAGGTGGCAAACAGAGAAGATGTGATCATACAGATCCATTAGAGTCTGATCTGGGTCTACACTGTTTGCACAGGCTTATTTTGTTATTATTTTTTTGAGATTTAGTGTCCAAATTCTTATGGTAAATACAATGTATAGCTGCACTTCATTATGTTGTGGCATCAGCATTATAATCCCCCGTCAAGTGGCTCCTACTCTGCCCTAAGCTTATATGTGACAGTAGACAAAACTGGGCAGTAGACAAAAGGGAACAGTAGACAACATGGGAGTAAAGTAGGAATAACACTACCTGTCACTTGAAAATGATAGAAATACTGTTTAACATTAACTCATCCATCTATCTGTTTGCAATAATGCAACATGAAGAACAAGTCCAATAAGATACCAATGGTATGTAATGAATTTTATTTCAAATGTTTGTAAGTCAAATAAATCATGAATAAATAAATCTGAAGAAGCCAACATCTGGATCTGCACTGTTTACCATTAAGTATGTGAATTTATAACAGCAGTCTTGATCAAGTAATCTGATTGGCTGAAAATTAAACATGGGTGTGGCATTTTAATTTATTCAGCAGGACAAGGGTTAATACTTTTGATTGAAAAAAGCATCTAATCAAGAGCTATGCAGGCCCCCCCCCCCTCCCGTAGCCTAGTGGATAATGATGATTGAACAAGTGGGTAAGAGAGCTGACTCTTAATCCATTAGGTTTCTCACCGCTGTGGTTCGATATAAATGAAATATTCTTTGAAGGGCCATAAAACCCAAATAAAAAAAAAGAGCTATGATTCAGTTTGGATATTGATGGTACTTTTTTTCATCCAAAAGGTACTGATATTTTTTTTTGATTTCTCTGTGAAAAACATATGCTGTGAGAACACATTAGAAGCACCTCCTCACTGAGTAATCATATCATGTTTTTCAAGGAGAAATAAGAAAAACTATTAGCCTGATACTGGCGGTGGCTCAGTTGGATGCGCCGTCCAACTGGAGACCAGGAGGTCACGGGTTCAACCCCCACCGAGGTCGGCAAATTACTTTCTCGGAGATTGATCATGAAATATTTTCTACGGTCACTCTTTCCCTTCCGCTGATTCAAGAAGGGCAGTTGTCAGTTTCTGGCGAAAGAATGTGCACAATACTGGTTAACCGCTTAGAGGACTAAGCCTGCCCAGTAAAGGTGTGGTTAGGTAAACTGACCGTGCTCGACATGACCCCATTGGGTTGACTGGGCCGTAAAACCTCAACACAAACAAACAAAAACCATCTTTCAATTAGAGCTATGGAAGCTATTAGTTTTGAAAAGTGCGAAAATTTGAGAAAGTCAGAGCATTGTCAGGAAAATGTCTAACATGTCAGCAAGTTTGCAGGCATGTTTAGAAGGCTAAGGCAGTTTTCCTCATTTTTTGCAGCACTAAAGGTTCATATCATTTCACTAACTTTTTTTCATTAGAAGGTATATTTTTTGCATAGTACTTTAATTTTTTAATTTGCATAAACCATAATTTCAGTTTTAATATTCTTGCAGAAAGTGAAATTTCTAAAGATGTGTCTAGAAGAAGCTGAAAGGGATTTGCGCCCCTTGCCTCCTGAGCAGTTGTTCTGATGGTGTTTGTGTCTAATGATTAATATCTTTCTTAACCCTAGTCCTGCTGAACCCGTATAGATCCTGCCTTTGCAAACAGTGTAGATCCAGATCAGTTGGCTTCTGGATCTGCACTGTTTGCCATTAAGTATGTGAATTTATATCAATAACCTACATCAAGTAATCTGATTGGCTGAAAATTAGAAATGGGAGTGGTATCTTGACAAGGGTTAACTATGTACTTGTTGATCATAGCATAGCCATTACTTGGTAATGAAACCCCAACACCACAAAAAATAAAGGCAAACTTTAAAACTTACCATGCAATGGGAAAATTCCACAGGCAACAAACTGATGATATTCTTCTTATTTTTCCTAGAAAATAGGGTCTGATGCTTCATGCAGATTAGGAAACAATTAACATGAAATGTCAAATCCTAATTTCTTGAAAAAAAAAATAAGGAAAATTACAAGATGTCCTCTGTAATTTTTATCCAGCATGAAAAGTTAATTTTTGTAAAGGTTTATAGTTCTAGCAAGAAGCTGCAGCTGGATTCTGGAGACATTTTGTGATACTGGGGCCTGATGTACTGTTCTTTCATCAGCTCTGCTGATGATTGAACAAGTACAACGTATATATATGCACCTAGTGTAAAGTGTGGTTAGGGTTGTCAATAATGAACATGTAGTTAGGTGGTCCAATTCAAATTTAAGGACAAGTTTTGGTCACAATTTTGCACTTTACCTTCACTCGAAGTATGGCCAACAGAAATTTAGTGTTCGTTAACATTATGCAAAGTGTGTTTCATTGGTTAAATCACAAAAATCACAGATGTCATGATAGTCTTCTGTAATAAGTAATGCATATAAAAGCTTTGCAAAGCAAAGCCCTAGCATAGCTTGGCAAAATGGGTACATAAAACATAGCAACAGATAAGGCACTTTTTTCATCTGAAAAATGCTGATATCTTTCTTATTTCTCAACAAAAACATATGTTGTGGGTACTCATTAGAAGCGCCTCGCCGAGGCACTTCTAATAAGTACCCACAACATATGTTTTCATTGAGAAATAAGAAAAATATTATGTGGATACCCCCTCTTATCTGTAGCTATGCATAAAAGCAACAACAGCAAAAATGAGTGAACCGGTGTGAGATGAATATTACAAGCAAGTTGTAGGCATGATAGTGGAAGGCTTGTATAGACCCAGATAAGAAGGGGAATCCACATATTTTTCTTATTTCTCTATAAAGATGTATGCTCAAGGTACTCATTAGAAGCATCTCTGTAAGGCCTTCTAATGAGTGTACCACAACATATGTTTTCATGGATAATTTAGAAAAAAATATCAGGACTTTTCAATTGAAAAAGCACCTTATCTAGAGCTGTGACTGGCTTGTCTAGTGGGAGATAGCATGGCACTTCATATAACAGTGCCGAAATGCTACAGGCTGTATAGATGATAGTTTCTTGCCAGGGAATAACATATTTCAGCATGCCTACATTACAGTATGAGATGTCCGGTAGACATACCCCAAGAATAAGCAGTCTGATCAAGCAGATGACATCTGTGTGAATTGGGGCTGACTGCAAGATACCCATACCAGGGCAATATGTCATTGTAATGGTGGTAGATGGTGCCAACATCTCCAGTGGATGCAAACTTAGTAGAGGGCAGTCATGTTCACCAATGAGTCTTGATTTCACTTAAACAGGGTGGCTGGGCCATATAGCTTATTTAGTAGCATATTTGACTGCAGATCCAGGGATCACAAATTCAAATCCCAGGTCAGCCAAATAAGTTTTGTAGAGATTGATCATGAAATTATTTCTACAATCATTCTCCACCTTCCACTGATTCAAGAAGCACAGTTGTCAGTTGCTGGTGAAATTGTGTGCACAAAATTTGAAAAAAAAAAAAAAAAAAAAATAAGATGGATGGATACAAGCGAGTATCCCAGCTAGCATTCTACATAAATCTACATCGGGCTGTCATCGGCCCGTCAGGGTAGCTGACGAGCCGATGACGGCCCGATGTAGATTTACGTAGAATGCTGACTGGGATGGCATCTAGATGATGGGGGAATCCTATGCAGTATGTATTGTCTGTCATCACGAAAACATGCCTATATAATTTAGACCCCCCTTAAACCCCACTTTTATATAGTAAAACTGGGGTTTACAGGGGTATGCATTATTTTTCTTATTTCTGCTCAAAAACATAGATTGTGGGTACTTGTTAGAACCGCCTCGCCGAGGTGGTTCTAACGAGTACCCACAATCTATGTTTTGAGCAGAAATATGAAAAATATCAGAATTTTTTATCTGAAAAATTGCCATTTTTGGGTGGTAAAATTTTCAGTGTATTTGAATTCGTAATGTCAAGTAGATTGTTGGGGCAGAAGTGGTGTTATGATATCTCCTGACTAAATGTATGTAGTTTATACTTGGATTACAATTACTGTGCTTTCGATATCTTTCAGAAAGTCATTTTTTGCTTGGTGCTTTACACAGAAGAAGTAAATTTGCAAACTTTTGTCATGATACAATGCAAAACCATTTGTCGTAACTACCTATCCACAAAAAGTTTTATTCTAGTCAATGGTTTTTAAAAAATCAAATATTTTCTCTTTTCCCCATAGTAAAAATGAATGCAAATTATGCAGAAATTTGTAGGGTAGGTAACTTGGGGGCAGATTTTCAACAAGTTCTGCTTGTTCATTTTTTCTGAAATTTTCACAATATTGTTGTGAAATATCAATAATTTAATTTCAGCAAAGAAAAGTAAAAAATATTTTCTTAGACAAAAATTAAAAAAAATCCTCTTATTATAGAAATTGCATAGGTCAGACCAATTTTTGGCGATAAATTTAATTTTAGGGTACATATTTGAGAACAAAACACAGAAACAGAAAAGACAAATGGTTTCTGATAAGATATGGTCTATCAGAGCAAAATATTTTCATTTAAGAGAAAACGCCAAGCAAAAAACGTCTTTCCGAGAGATGTCAAAAGGACAGTAGAAACTTGGCAGATGATTCACATGAAATATGTCAAGACTTGTTTTCTCTGAAAAATATAAAGAAAATTTTAGAGTGTCGTCTGCTACAAATTTTGCTTGGCGCTTTAAGGGTTAACATCATGCTGACAAGTACTATCAGTAGTTTACTCTTGTGTGGTGGAAGACCTGAGTAACTAAGATCTCATCGCGCTTGTCAGTGGCCATTAACATGTGCATCTAACAAAATGGTAGTGGATTAACAAGATCTAATCATAGTTGCATCTTCACAACCTACATTAATATCATTCCCTCTGACAAGAATTATCAATAGTTTATTTACTCTTGTGTGGTCGAAGACTTGAGTAACTAAGATCTGATGGCGCTTGTCAGGGTTCATTAACATGTGCATCTAACAAAATGGTGGTGGATTAACAAGATCTAATCATAGTTGCATCTTCACAACCTACATTAACATCATTCCCTCTGACAAGAATTATCAATAGTTTATTTACTCTTGTGTGGTGGAAGACTTGAGTAACTAAGATCTGATGGCGCTTGTCTGGGTTCATTAGCATGTGCATCTAACAAAATGGGGGTGGATTAACAAGATCTAATCATAGTTGCATCTTCACAACCTACATTAAGATCATTTCCTCTGACAAGAATTATCAGTAGTTTATTTACTCTTGTGTGGTGGAAGACTTGAGTAACTAAGATCTGATGGCTCTTGTCAGGGTTCATTAACATGTGCATCTAACAAAATGGGGGTGGATTAACAAGATCTAATCATAGTTGCATCTTCACAACCTACATTAACATCATTTCCTCTGACAAGAATTATCAGTAGTTTATATACTCTTGTGTGGTGGAAGACTTGAGTAACTAAGACCTGATGGTGCTTGTCAGGGTTCATTAGCATGTGCATCTAACAAAATGGTGGTGGATTAACAAGGTCTAATCATAGTTGCATCTTCACAACTTACACTAACAACCTTCTCTCTGACAAAGAATTATCAGTAGTTTACTCTTGTGTGGTGGAAGACTGGAGTAAACAAGACCTGATAATGCTTGTCAGGGTTCATTAACATGTGCATCTAACAAAATGGTGGTGGTGGTTGATTAACAAGATCTAATCATAGTTGCATCTTCACAGCTTACATTAGCATCTTTCTCTCTGTCAAAGAATTATCAGTAGTTTACTCTTGTTTGGTGGAAGACTCAAGTAAAGAAGACTGATGGTGCCTATTAGTTCATTTACATGTGCAACTAACATGGTGGTGGTCCTTTTAACAATATCTAATCATAGTTGCATCTTCACAACTTACATTAAAGGCTCCATATTCCCCAAAAATAGTCATTTTATTATCCAAGAAAGGGTTAATGGTTTGGTATATGGTATTAATACTGTCATAAAATGTGGCATCTGACAGCCTGTAAAATTTCAGTTAGTCGCTCATTCTTGAATTGAATCAAAAATGAAATGATTTTTTTTATCGTATCTCTGAAGCCAACTTTAATTCAGAGATACGATAAAAAAATCATTTCATTTTCTGATCCAGTTAAAAAATGTGAGACTAACTGAAATTTTACTGGCTGTCAGATGCCACATTTCATAATAGTATTAATACCATATATTAATTTATTAAACAGTTCTTGGATAAAAAATGCCTCTGTTTGAGGAATATGGAGCCTTTAACATCTTTGTATCTGTCAAAGAATTATCAGTAGTTTACTCTTGTTTGGTGGAAGACTTGAGTAAAGATGACTGATGGTGCTTGTCAGTTCATTTACATGTGCAACTAACATGGTGGTGGTCCTTTTAACAATATCTAAGCATGTTTGCATAGTCACAACTTACATTAATATTATTCTCTCTGCAATAACTGTTAACATTTTTCTCTCTGACAATAACCATCAGCAGTTTACTCTTGTGTGGTGGAAGATTTGAGTAAACAAGATCTGATGGTGCTTGTCAGTGGCCATTAATGCACGCATCTAACATAATGGTGATGGGTTTAACAAGATCTAATCATGGTTGAATCTTCACAACTTACATAAACATCATTTCCTATGACAAAAATTATCAGTAGTTTACTTTTGTTTGGTGGAAAACTTCTAAAGGCACCATATTCCTCAAAATTAGACATTTTTTTTTTATCATTAATTGTATACTCTAAAGAGGCCACATTTTGGATTAAAACCGTCTATTTGATTATGTTCATTATTTGATGCACGACTACTATGCCAACAGTCTTGGAAGTTACTTCAGCTTAAGCTGGATTCGGTATAATTCCCGTGGAGTTATTCCCTTTTTTCGACTTAAAGCATTTGTTGACAGATGGCGAGTACCTTGTGTGTGCAACTCCTCGTACAGTTCGATACTGACCAATTTGAAACTTTGCAGGCCCTTTTGTCATGGTTCATAAATGTGCAATAGGTTTTGGCATTATTGTCAGTATAATTTATATCACTTTTCTCGACTTTTGAACTTAGCCAGTACCCACAATCTATGTTTTGAACAGAAATAAGAAAAATAATGTTTACCCCTGTAAACCCCAGTTTTACTATATAAATGTGGGGTTTAAGGGGGTCAAAATTATATAGGCATGTTTTCATGATGGTTTTACTCACATTTTCTAGTTGCTAATTACTTTGTACTTACCTTCTAATTAAAATAAGATGAAAAGTTCTGAAATGCTTAGCACTCCGGTGTTCAGCAGACGCATTTTGAAATAGTTTTCTTATTTTTCCGAGGCAGCGGGATTTGACATTTAATGCAAATTATCTCCAGTGGAGACATGATTTGCATGAAATATCAAATCCTGTTTTTCCGGGTAAAATCAGAATAATATTATCAATGTTATCTGCTGAATTTGCCCAGAGAGTGGGAAAGTATAATAAAAAAGAAAGACTGATGAACAGTGTTTAATTGTTTGATACAAAGAAATAATCTGTCAATCAGGAGCATGGATACTTTTGTTAAAAAAAAAAACAACAAAAAAAAACAAACTATTTTAGAAATCATTTTTACTGAATTATTAATTCCTTCATGACAGATGTTTTTTTTCAGGTTAGCACTGGTTTATTTTCTGTATATTTTTGTAGGTTTTCTTCTGTGGGCCATGACTATGTACAGATGATTGAGAAATCTGACCTAAGAAGGTATGACATGGAAAAATTGCTTTTATTTGACCATTTTCATAACTCCAGACAGGAGGTATCTTGTAAATATTTTTCTTGTTTTCCCCAAAAAATTTACAATGTGGATACTCATAGAAGCACCTCAGCAAAGAGGTCTGGGCCCAGCTGTTCAAAGCGTAATTAGCTTAACGATCTTGTTAAGGGTCATTTCGTTAACTGTTTTAGCAGATTTAATACACAATATTCTGATATTTTTTGCTGAAAAAATGTGAGTAGCTACTTAACATTTTTTCAGCAAAAAAATTCAGCATATTTGCGTATCACTCCATCTGCATTTTAACAAATCAATAACATACGATGTCATTAGCTTTGAACAACACTCTATTATACTTCTTTGTAAATATAGCGGAACCCCTATACTCAAACATCTTTGTGACCATAGACATTTGTTCCAGATATGGGTAGTTTGAGCCACTGAGGGTTTATCATGAGGCCAGGTCAGGAAGCAAATGGTGATAATTTAGGGATTATTTTTTTATCTTCTATACAATAATGGTATGTTGAGTGTACTCATTAGAATTGCCTCAATGAGGCAATTCTAATGAGTACACACAAAATACAATTTCATGATAAATAACAACATTTCCCTAAATATTTGTGCACATAATACAGGTTTGTTGAGCCCTTTCTGTCAAAAAAGACTATCAAAGGGGTCTTTTGAAAACAGAAGGGGTCAAAATAAGAAATAATGATGTTAATTTACTTTTGGAAGGTCACTGTACCTTACATACAGGTTTATTTCAGACGAAAATTGCTTAATTTAAATTTAATAGATATGTATCGAAAATTGTTCTTTGACAAAAAGTCTGCATCATCAGATGATGCAATTTCAGAATGCGTTGATTTTGATTGAGAAGGTCGTGAGATCAAACTCAACTATGTTTGTAATGGAAATCCTACAGGAAATTGTCGTCCATTTTTCTTTTGACATGATCAGAACTTTTGTGTCTTTTTCTGGTCATACACATCTGTAGTGGTCTTAAGACATTGCCTTTTAAAACTTCCAAAAAATATCAGAGATATGGGATTTACCAAGCGACAAAAGTTGCTATTGTGTTTTATTGCAAGGGAGATAATTTCAACGTGAACAGCTTTGAGTAATTGCCATTAATGGGAGTAAGCTGTCAGTTAACTCCCTTGAGTACTCTGTAAACAACCAGGTCCAATTAATTGGATTCTTCTGCTTTTATTATTAGCATTTCCATTTAGTATCACTTCTGTTTCTTTGATAAATCTAATTTTAACAAAGTCATATGCCAATATGGCTTCCAGAATATCAAAAAGAAACATTTTCTGTGCAATGAAATATATATTGTTAATAAATCTTTCGTGTGGATATGGCGAAATGTAAAGTTAAATATCTGTTAAATTCCACTGATGACCTTTGATAAAAGCAGAGGATTCCAATTAGAAGGACCTGGTTAACATTTGATCTACCTTGGATTTTACCTGTCAGGGGAGATAATGGAAATACTGCTGCTATCTCTCATTAACCAGGTGGACAGAAAAAAAGTTCTGCAGGGAACTTTATCGACAAACAATGAACTTTCAGATTTTGTGTTGAAAAGCATGTTCTGCTTTTGAAGTTGTGAGAAAATATGAAAATACTGTTTTTGATAAAAGTGCAGGTAACTTGAGACTGGAATCACTAACACAAATGATTTCTCTTGAATCCCACTGAGACTAACCATAGAAAAAAATGGAACTAATTTATTACAACATTACTAGATCCAAGTAGAAACAAAATTACTTTTTAGTAAAAATTAAGTGACAAGTTACTTTTGGTTTTGAGTATATAAATAGTCCTGGTCACATGACTGAGATGGCCACCATGCCCATATATGGTAAAAACCCTTTAATTTTTTTTTTCTCCAGAACCATAAGTCAGATGACCCTGAAACTTGGCACACAGAAAAAGGGACTTGAACCCTACAAAAGCTATATAAATGATGATCCTGAGAATTAGCCTTGACCTATTGTACAACAAGGTCAGTTTTGTTTATGCTTTTACACACCTGGTAATCTTGTAAGAGGTAGCCGGTAGTTATGCACTCAAAATCTTTATGCAAACTTCTGGCCATGACTTACGAGACCTCCAAATGTCAACAAACAGGTAAGTTCTCCTGATTTATTGAATTCTAGTCTGTTTCATAGACATATTCTGAAAAATGGGACAAAGCTATTCCCAACAACTTTCATTTCTGCGTCGGAAAAGATAGTTGTGGGCTTGAAAAAACAAGCTGCTAATTTTTTATTTAATTTCATCTGGAGATAATAGTCCAATATTCCTGTTTTGACCTTTTTTCCTGTACAAAACGAAGTTATTTTCAGCCATTTGGACTGTGAAATATTTGTTTAAAATATTAAACAAGACATATTGCAACCTACGTGCTAAATTTCCCAAGCATTTGTTCTGGGGACTAAAATACTTGTGCCGATTATGACTTACGAGGCCAGTGACTCCTTACAGGGGCATTAACCCTTATGGGGACAAGAAAGCCAGCTGTCAGGTGTCTGATCACAAGGCCTAATTATCCCTTATTATAAGGCCTGATTATCCCTAATGGGAACATAAACCATTGTCAGAATGTCCCACATTTAACAACATGCAGATTTTAGACCTAACCCATTTCAAAATATTCCATTTTATGATTTACATGTAAACAATCAAACACCATAAAAGGTTTTGCAAATGAGACAGCCTGTGTCAGTAGGGTTCTGATATATGGCATGTTTGCATATATATTTGAAGCTCTCAATTGAAAAAAAAATGTACAGAAGTTTCATTTTACTGCTGTAAAAATCGCTTTGTGATGTTTAGGCTCTCTTGTCCCAGTAAGGGTTAATGCGCCATATTCGGCACAAATATTTCAGTCCCCGTAACAAATGCTTGGGAAATTTAGCATCTTGTGTATTTCAAGGTTGACGTAGGTTGCAGTACATCTTATTTGATATGTTTAATAAGTATTTCATAGCCCAGATGGCTATCAGTGAAAATATCTTCATTTTGCAAAACAAGAATATCAGACTACCCTTTTCCAGGTGAAACTAAATTAAAAATCAGCAGCTTGTTTTTTCAGGCCTACATCCCATCTTTTCCGACGCAGAAATGACAGTTGTTGGGAATAAAAGCATTGTCCGATTTTTCAGGCCAACATCCCATCTTTGCAGACATAGAAATGACAGTTGTTGGGAATAATAATAGCATTGGCTGATTTTTCAAAATATGTCTATGAAATTGACTAAAAATCAGTACATCAGGAGAACTTACCCGTTTGTTGACATTTGGAGGTCATGTAAGCGGAAACAAAAGTTTGTATAATAAGTCCTGGTCACATGACTGAGATGGCCACCATGCCCATATATGCTAAAAATCTTTTAAATATTTTCTTTTTCAGAACCATAAATCAGATGACCATGAGAGGAGTAGGTACGACATCAACTTCACTGAAGTTTGATCTAGTTTTTGAAATATCTATGCCTAGCGGAAACAAAAGTTTGTACAATAGGTCCTGGTCACATGACTAAGATGGCCACCATGCCAATATACGCTAAAATCCTTTAAATATTTTCTTCTTCAGAACCATAAATCAGATGACCATGAAACTTGACACACAACAAAAGGGACTTGAGCCCTACAAAAGCTGTAGATGGTTTTACGTAGGATGCTAAGGAAAAGTGATCCCATAATGCAGTGTTCTCGCGTGTGTGCAAAGTATGTAGGGCAATAAGTACTATGCCATTGTTAAAAACCAGTGACCCATGAGGCTATTCGTGTCATAATTTGTTTACAAACACTGCAATCGGTCATAATTTTATCAAATTGTGTTTAATTAATTGCAATTGACATAAAATGCCATCATCATATTGTGCCCCAGGCTGTACAAACTGCCTAAATCAAAAAGGAAACTTAGTGAAAATATTTCAGTTTTTGTCGTCCACTTCAAACAAGGACAAATACGATAGATGGGTAAAGAGATCAATCGTGTGCCAATGTCCGGACATAGAAGTTCTAGATCAGAGGGATTATGGGAGCCTAAAGACCACGACAGAGTGTGCAGTGCACGTTATAATTTGCTTAGGTTTAGAAATACCCTACCCACTCCGCCTGCCTTATCAATCTTAATAACCAACCATCCCAGAACCTCGTATGTAATGTTGGAGTATTGAATTTCGTTCTGAGATTGTCACCTATCATAGCACCCAATCTTGTTCTACATTTCTAACATTTTTCTTGCCTACCAGACAGAGGCATGTGGTGCTAAGAGATCCAGTGTGAGATAATTCTATCTGTCGCATCAATCTCGCATGGGTACTTCTTTATGCAGAAGTAAATCCTTTTAAGGTGAGGCGAGATACTTGCAAAGAACTTCTTTGTAGGTTTCTTTCCCTTTGAGAAGGATTTCCCTGTACACAACCCATGGTCAATATGGATTCACTTTATCCCAAATTGTGACTAATTATGCCCAGGTTATGACAATCGTCTCTAAACATTACATGGTGATTAACAAAAACAAAAAAAAATTACTGCCTACATGTACATATATTGGCACTATGCTTTTGAACTGGTTAAACAGGAGAGGACAGACAAAAATTAACATTAAATATGTCCGTCTATCTGCTAAATCTTCAGCTTGTGTATGATTAAGATTAGATGGATTTTTTTTGAGGTTCACTGCAAATAAGAACCCTAACATTGAGTAAACACCCTGATTCATTCTCAATAGGACCATTGAATAATTATAACGTCTTACAGGACAAAACCTTTTTATCGTCCAGTTTGCCTGAATTTGTTCATGTTGGGGTTTTACAGCCCAGTTAACCCAGTGCAGTCATGTTGAGCACTGTCAGTTTTCCAAACCACACGTTTACTGGTCGAGCTATGTACAGATGATTGAGAAATCTGACCTAAGAAGGTATGACTGGAAAAATTGCTTTTATTTGACCATTTTCATAGGTCTTTTATGCTGGTTACCAGTATTGTGCGCATTCTTTCACCAGGAACTGATGACTGTCATGTATCAGCAGAAGGGGTAGAATGACCATAGAAAGTACAGTTGACTCTCGTTATCTCGACCTCGCTTATCTCGAATAACCGCTTATCTCGAAGCGAAAATCTGGTCCCTGCCTATATATGAAAACCTAACAACAGATGGAAAATATTGTAGAAAAGAGGAGAAATTGCTCCTAAGGAGCAATTTCTCCTCTTTTCCACAATATTTTCAATATATCTCTAACTTCAAAAGTCCAATTACCTATCAGTTTGTTAAATGTGGTTAATCAAATTATTTTTTCCTCAATTCTGCAAACCTGATATGTCGAACTACGGATATCTCGAAGTATTTCAGAGAGTCCCTTGGAGTTCAAGATAACGAGAGTCGACTGTATTTAACCTTTAAAGCACCAAGAAAAACTGCATCTGAAAATGTCGTCTGTTTATGTCGTCTGCTGAATATTCTTGCAAACTTTTAAAACCCATTTTTGCATACCTGCATACATTCTTTCGTGGAGATTGATCATGAAATATTTTCTACGGTCATTCTCTCCCTTCCGCTGATTCAAGAAGGGCAGTTGTCAGTTTCTGGCGAAAGAATGTGCACAATACTGGTTAACTGCTTAGAGGACTAAGCCTGCCCAATAAACGTGTGGTTAGGTAAACTGACCGGGCTCGACATGACCCTATTGGGTTGACTGGGCCGTAAAACCTCAACACAAACAAGCATACCTGCAAACAGTGTGGACCCAGATCAGATTGCTCGTCTGATCTGGGTCCATACTGTTTGCAAAAATGACTTTTAAAATCACAAGCAGATGATAAAGCAGATGACAGTTGTTGTGATTGGCGCTTTAAGGGTTAATCATGTTCATGATCAATCTCTAGAAAGAATGTTTCTGACTTGACTCCATAGCAACAGATAAGGCACTTTTTTCATGCGAAAAATGCTGATATCTTTCTTATTTCTTGACAAAAACATATGTTGTGGTACTCATAAGAAGCACCTCAGCGAGGCGCTTCTGATGAGTACCTACAACGTATGTTTTCATTGAGAAATAAGAAAAATATTATGTGGATACCCCATCTTATCTGTAGCTATGTTGACTCGCTTGCGATATGTTGACTTTTCCCCTGATGATACAGTAGCCAGTCTCTGACTTCTGCATGAAACAAGTGTGCACCCAGCCATTGAAGAAATATCCATAAGCATCCAGAGATTTATAATTCCTCATATTTTCATGCCTAAATGGTCCGGGTGTGTCAATTAGATAGAACCCAACTCAGCACTTGGCCATTTTGTGTTATCATCTGACCTTGACAAAGATGCTTCAGATTTGCTCGATTTTGACAAAACATCTGGTGAATATGGGTCCTCTTCTTCCACAATAGTAAATCTCGAGCACTTTAATTTGTCTTAGACAGGCCTCGGTGGCTCAGTTGGATGTGCCGTCCGACTGGAGACCAGGAGGTCGCGGGTTCAGCCCCCGCCGAGGTCGGCAACATTCTTTCGTGGAGATTGATCATGAAATATTTTCTTGAGCCCTACAAAAGCTATATAAATGATGATCCTGGGTTGGCCTTGACCTATTATACAGCAAGGTCAGCTTTGTTCATTTATGCTTTTACATTGGAAAAGTCTGTCCACACTTTCAAACTTCTTCTCCTCAGAAACCACTGGACTGATTAAAGTAAGATTTTATGTGGAATATCTGTGCCTAGCGGAAATTTAGTTTACAAATGTATTTGGCATAACACAACTTATTGCTTCCAACATTTAGGCCCCTTGGCCTTTTTCACTATGGCAGTTCCTTGAAAAAGGCCTAGTGGCTGAAATGTTGGCAGTGATGTTATGTGATATGAATTATTATTATTATTATAGTTATATATTATTATAATTGGTGAGGAGGGACATTGATCAATGACCAAATATCTGTTGATGTCTGGACACATTCTACATCTCCAGATCACTGTGAAATCATTATTTTTTTCGGCAGTTTCAGCTTTATTATTTTTATGGTTTAACTTTTACCACCCTCTGGGCAAAATCAGTTAATGACAAATTGGTAGTATTTATTATTATTTTTCCAAGAAAATAAGGTTTGACACTTTATGCAAACTCTGAAGAGTGTTCATAAAATGTCAAGCTTTATTTTCTCAGAACAATTTTTACAGAGTTGCCTCCCCTGAAAGTATATTTCTTCCCCATTATATTGAATTATGATCCCAGGAAGCTGATGTTTGTTAACTTTTGATAGCATCACATTTCTGAAGCACAGCTGTAAATGGCAGTACTGTATTTACCACAAGCATCTGGGCACCTTAACTTCTTGCTCTGTACTCATAAAAAAAAACAAAAAAAAAACAAAAAACAGCTTCCACCAAACGAAAAATGTGAAAGTATTCTGGTCCCACCATACAAAAAATGTGAGATAATTCTGATTCCACAAACCAAACAGTGTGAGATTAATTTGTTCTGCTTCCACAAAAAAGGTGAAATTAGTCTACTTCCACCAATAAAATAAATATGATTTTTTTTCTGCTTCCACCAAACAAAAAAGTGAAATAAGTCTACTTCCACCAAACAAGAAATATGAATATTTTTTTCTGCTTCCACCAAACAAAAAAGTGAAATAAGTCTACTTCCACCAAACAAGAATATATGATTTTTTTTTCTGCTTCCACCAAACAAAAAATGTGGAATTAGTCTAATTCCACCAAATAAAAAAAGTATGATTTTTTTTTCTGCTTCCACCAAACAAAATGTGGAATTAGTCTACTTCCACCAAACAAGAAAATATAATTTTTTTTTCTGCTTCCACTAACCAAAAAATGTGGAATTAGTCTACTTCCACCAATAAAAAGAAGTATGAATTTTTTCTGCTTCCACCAAACAAAAAATGTGGAATTGTCTACTTCCACCAATAAAAAGAAGTATGATTTTTTTCTGCTTCCACCAAACAAAAAATGTGGAATTAGTCTACTTCCACCAAACAAGAAAATATGATTTTTTTTCTGCTTCGACCAAACAAAAAATATGGAATTAGTCTACTTCCACCAATAAAAAAAATGATTTTTTTGTTTACTTCCACCTTACAAAAAATGTGGAATTAGTCTACTTCACCAAACAAGAAAATATGATTTTTTTTTCTGCTTCCACCAAACAAAAAATGTGAAATTAGTCCATTGTTAGAATTGCCTTGGCAAGGCAGTTCTAACAAGTACTCACAATCTATGTTTTGAGCAGAAATAATAAAAATATCAGAATTTTTATCTAAATATGAGTTTTTGGTGGTGAAATTTTCAATATATTTGAATAGGTTTTGTAGGTGCTTTCGTAATATGTAAGCTTGTTTTGTGTATTTTGGATTTATCAGTTATTCACAATTGACAGGCATGTTTTTGGTTTTCTTTTGTTTCGAAGAAGTTATTTTTGTACATGAGTTTTTAAAAAGAAAATACAATTTATGGGTATATCAGAATTTCTTAGACTGATATTGTCATTAATAATCATCAGCTTCCTGATAACCATAATTCAGTTTCACCCTTAAAGCACCAAGCAAAATTTGAAGCAGTCAACATACTTTTTTTTTTTTTTTTTTTCAGAGAGAATAAGTCTTGAAGTTTCACATGAATCATCTACTTGGTGCTTGATTCACAGGAATATCGAGACTTATTTGCTTTGAAAGTGAAAAAAAAAGTGTTTCAAGATGTTGTCTGCTACAGTTGTGATTAGTGCTTTAAGAATTGGCAATGCACCATTCAATATTTTTTTTTGATATTTGATGTGGATCATTTAGCAAACCATTCACATGAAATATTAAGTATTATTTTCTCTGAACAATAAAAATACTTCAGAATGGTGACTGCTGCTGTTATCACTCATGCTTTAAGGGGCAGTTGTGGGCTCTATATTGGTAATAACATTTCCATGTAGCTTACTGAGGTGGGAGAATTTAATGTAAACATCAACGCAAATATACCTATATAATTTTGACCCCCTTAAACCCACTTTTATATAGTAAAACTGAGGTTTACAGGGGTATACATTATTTTTCTTTTTTCTTGTTTCTGCCTAAAAACATAGATTGTGGGTACTTGTTAGAACTGCCTCAGTGAGGCAGTTCTAATGAATACCCACAATCTATGTTTTGAACAGAAATATGAAAATATCAGAATTTTTATCTGAAAACTTCCAGTTTTTGGTGGTGGAATTTTCAATATATTTGGATAGGCATATTTTCATAATGCCTTTACCACTCTCTGAGCAGATTCAGCAGATTTAAATTGATTATGTTTTTCTTATTTTTCCAAGAAAATAGACTTTGACATTCATGCAAATTAAAATTGATAATGTTTTTCATATTTTTTCCAGAAAATAGACTTGACATTTCATGCCAATTGTCACTTAAAGGTGACAATTTGCATGAAATGTTGGTCTAATTTTCAGTGGAAAGTAAGAAAAATATTTAAAAATGTCTGCTGAAATTTTCACCCAGCAGGCTATAAGCATTAAAATAAAAAATGATTACTTCTATACCTGTCTTCTGGCCTTCGATCTACACTTGGTTGCATTAGTTGGACAGTGTTTTGTTACTCTCTCCAGCAGACTTTTTAACTTTTGTCCTGCTGAATAAATTAAGATGCCACATCCACTTCCAATTTTTAGCCAATCAGATTACTTGATCTGGATTGTTGTTACAAATTCACATACTAAACGGCAAACAGTTCAGATCCAGATCAGTTGGCTTCTTCTACACTGTTTGCAAAGTCAGGGTATATCCGAGTTCAGCAGGACAGGAGTTAAAGAGGGGTATTTGCTGATAAATATTTGATAATGTTCTTCATTTATCAATAAAAACATGTTGTGGATACTCATTAGAAGCACATCATATAAGTACCTACATGTTTTCTTCCACAACATGTTTTCTCCGCCTCAATGAGGCACTTCCAATGAGTACCCACAACATGTTTTATAGAGAATTAAAAAAAAAAATCCCAAGAATTATCATCAAATCCTTAACAAGACTATACTTTCTGAATTATAGGCAGTTCCAATAGTTCTTAGGTTTGCAGCAGAATGATTAACCCTTAAACCACCAGTCACAACAATTGTTGTTTGCTTTGTCATCTGCTTGTGATTTTAAAAGTCATTTTTGGCAAACAGTGTAGACCCAGATCAGACTCTAGAGCAGTCTGATCTGGGTCAACCCTGTTTGCCTGTATGAAAAAATAGGTTTAAAAAAGTTGCAAAAAATATTCAGCAGACAACATAAACAGATGACATTTTCAGGTGCAGGTTTTCTTGGCATTTTAAGGGTTAAACAAAACATATATGACTTTTCATGCTTTAACCTACAGCATGACAAATTATCGATACTTTCCTGATTTTTTTTTTCATATAAAATATCCAGAAGAGACAGTTTAAATGAATGTCAAACTTTATTTTGTATGAAAAGTGTGAAACTAATCTGTAATTTGTGTCTGCTGATTTACTCATATAGTAAAGATTAATTTTGAAAGCAAAATATACATTGAGATAATGATTTTAAAAACATGAAAAATTATTAACTTGAGCAAACAAGAAAATTATTAATTCATTTTGTCATAAATGGTTACACCTGAAGGAAGGAAAGTTCATCCCCTTGAAAACATATGATTTCACAGTATATCCTTGTAGAGGTGGAAAGGGAATGGTCTGAGATCAGTGTCCAAGTGAAGTCTGAGCACCTTCTACCACTCCAGCTCATCATTTGTTTGTAGAAGTCCAGTAGAATGTTTAGTAGTTTATGATTGCTTCTTTGTGTGTGAATCATACACTGCAAGTCACCAACCAGTAATTTACAATACCTACCACATTTTCCCTTATTACAGACAGCTTAACCTTAGTCCTGCTGAACCCGGATATGTCCTGTCTTTACAAACAGTGTAGTTCCAGATCAGTTGGCTTCTGAAGAAGCCAACTGATCTGAATTTGCACTGTTTGTCATTCAGTTTGTGAATTTGTATCAACAACCTGAATGAAGTAGTCTGATTGGCTGAAAATTAGAAGTAGGCATGGCTTCTTAATTTTCAGCACGACAAGGGTTAACACTTTTGGTAAATATTTCACAAGATGACATTTCCAAATATTTTTCTTATTTTTCCTAGAAAGTAGGATTTGACACTTTATGCAAATTGTCTCCTAAGGTGTCAATTTGCATGAAGTGTCTGATCCTATCTTCTAGGAAAAATAAGAAAAATGTCATCAGTTTGTCATCTGCTGAATTTTTCCCATAGCATGGTAAGTGTTAACTCCTTAGCATAATTATTCCAAAATTTGACTTCCAGGTGATCACACTTAGAAATTTTGTGATATAATGGCAAATAGTGTAGACCCTGAGCAAACTGCTCCTTTAGAAACAGTTTGATTGGTCCACACTGCTTGCTGGAGCCTGTCTGTCTAAATATCTAGAGTTAATAGGGTACTCATTCAAAATACACATTGCTACTGGCCTTTCTTACTTTCTGATTAGCTTTACAAGGGTTAAATTATTTTTTTTTTCAATGATCATCATAAATTAAAAAGAGTGGGGCCCAGCTGTTCAAAACTAACGACATTGTTAATTAACGATTCGTTAAAATTTACACTGTGAAACGCAAATATGCTGAAATTTTTTGCTGAAAAAATGTGAGTAGCTTTTAAAAAGCTACTCACATTTTTTCAGCAAAAAAAAAAATCGGAATATTGTATATTGAATCTACTAAAACAGTTAACAAAATGACCTTAAGGAGCTTGTTAAGCTAACAATGCTTTGAACAACTGGGCCCTGGACACTAAGCATCCGGTCTGGGCGAGATGTCTTGGTCATGAATTATGACTAAGCATAGTTTCAAGCCATGGAATCCAGCAAAACTTGCATTTGTCAAAACCTGTTGTGAGTTCTTATTAAAATTGCCTTTAAATAGTGAGGCATTTCTAGCAATACACATTTCTGTACTGACATAAGGTTGTTTTCTGTTTTGAGTTGCTAGACTTAATCAGACAAGGTATTATGCCCCCGCCCATCGGGGCCCACGAAATTGATGGGCTGCCTTATGCCTCTGTGGCAGAGCTGCTAGTAACTTATTGCAGGACTTGAGTTTGTCATTGGACCAGGTCGGGTAAAAGTCCCACAGATTCAGAGGCAATATCTTGATATGACGACATGACTGAAAAACATATACTGTTCACTGGTACTTTATAACTTGACTAAGTACCATGCCCCTGCCCATCGGGGCACCAAAATAGATGGGCTGCCTTGTGCCTCTGTGGCAGAGCTGCAAGTAATTTAATGCAGGACTTAAGTTTGTCATTTGACCAGGTTGGGTAAGAGTCCCACAGATTCAGAGGCAATATCTTGACATGACGACATCACTGAAATACTGTTTACTGGTACTTTATAACTTGACTTATTCCATGCCCCTGCCCAGCGGTGCCAGCAAAAAAAAATGAGCTACTTTGTGCCTCTGTGGCAGAGCTGCCAGTAACTTAATGCAGGACTTGAGTTTGTCATTTGACCAGGTCGGTTAAAAGTCCCACAGATTCTCAGACAGTATCTTGACATGACAACATGACTGAAATACTGTTGACTGGATTAGGTATGAAATTAGATAGGTTAGATTATATTAGATTGATACTGTGTTAGATTAGATAGGAATAGATATTTATTAGTAGATCAGAATATAAAGATGGGCTACATCAAGTGAAAAATGGGGTTTTCAAGCGTGTGCAAAATGCACATATTTAGAGTCTTATTTGGGCCTTTGCTTTCCATTGATACAGTAAATGTCCTAAAATTTCCAACACTTTATTCCATACTGTTTGGCTTAAGTTTTGCCTTTTGTACAGTTGTGTCTTAGAATACTTAGTGGAATGGCAAACAGTGTAGACCCTGATCAGACTGCTCAGTCTGATCTGGGTCTGCACTGTTTGCATATTCAAATTTGTCTGACACTTAGGTGTATGAAATTTTAGAGCATTTACCATTCATTCTATAGTATCCAGTGATTCTGACAGTGGACAGTGAATGCCCAGATTAGACTGCATTCTGAATTGTGCACATTTTGTCCTGAAGGCACATTTTCACTTGACATGGCTCAGTTCAGCGTGTATGCATGAAATTTTGCTGATTGATTGGTGTTAAAGTGACTGTATATGAAGATGTGTGTTCTTGTGTGCCGTTTGCGGTTTAAACTCCGAACAGCGAGTCTTCGCGACACTTCCTATACGTTTGCGATTCATGTACGTGATTCATGTTGGCGATTGCGATGCATATTTGCAATTCGTGTTGGTGATTCACATTTGTGATTCAGGTTTATTATTATTATTTTTATTATCCTAATTATCACTATGGGCAAATTCAGCAGATAACAAATTGATATTTTTCTTAATGTTCCCAGAAAATAGGCATCAACATTTCATTTGCATTGTGGAGGGGGATGGGGGTGGTGTGGGGGACACTTTGCCTGAAATAAACCTATTTATTGGAAAAATAAGAAAACTATTTCAAAATGTCATCTGCTGAATTTTTTTCCCAGAGTGCTAAGCATTAATTTTTTTGCTGTTATTTAATTCATTGCTTTAAAGGCTCCAATTATTCCTCAAAAATAGGTATTTTTGTATCCAAGAAAGGTTTAATAAATTGATATGTAGTATTAATATGATCATAAAATGTGGCATCTGACAGCCTGTAAAAATTCAGGTAGTCTCGCGTTTTTGAACTTGGTCAAAAATGAGATGACTTTTTATCATATTTCTGAATTAATGTTGGCAACATCAATTCAAAGATATGATAAAAAAAATCATTTCATTTTTATCCAGTTAAAGAATGCGAGACTAACTGAAATGTTAAAGGCTGTCAGGTGCCACATTTATGATTGTATTAAAATTTTTAAACCTTTTTTAGACCTTTCTTGGAAAATAAAATGTTTATTTTTGAGGAATATGTAGTCTTTAATCATGCTTCATCTCTGTAATTGTATGAATTCTGTTTGTAATTTGTTTGTCTGAATTGTATTTATTCACATATCGAGGGTTGAGCGCAAGACTGGCGTAAGTCAGATGGTTGTTTTTCCCCAAACCTAATCTCCTCACCATGAAGGCGTTATGAAGATTACAACATTTCTTTCTGTAAACAATGAAAATTTAGGTGCCATTGCTCGTATGAGCAATGGCACCTAAATTTGCATTGTTTACAAAGAGGTCCAAGTTGCCCCTAAACAAGGGTTTCAAAAATATGTTTGAGTTACCATAGTCTTGCGCTCAACCCTCGATATGTCCTTGTAATTTATAAGCCTAAATTGTACTTCTTTTGCAGCATTTGGTATGTATATGACTTAATTGTGCTTCTTTTCCAGCAGTTGTTATTTATATGCCTAATTATGCTTCTTTACCAACAGCTTACCTTACAGCTAGCATTGGTTTTCTCAACTCTACCATTCATGACGAGGGTCCGGAGACTTAATGCCCGCAAGGATTGTTTGGTGTGTATCGTAGGGGTTATAGTCGGTGGCCACTATGATCAGGGAAGAGATCTGAATGCAAAGCTACATGATCACTGCTTTATATTTAACAGTTTTGTCAGCAAAGACTGTTTTTCATCTGCCTGACTGCACATTAAAGTGGATGTTGATGGTGATAATCATTGATGATGATGATTGCATACAATGTATTTGCCGATGATGATGGCTCTTTTATTGATGATGATGATGATGATGATGTGTAGAATTACAAAAGATGAGATTGTTTATGGTTTGACAGAAGTGTATCATTTAATTGTTGATTATATATGTTCTGAATGTATTTGAAAGTGATTTTGTATCAGTCCTTTAATTGCAAGGATTATGATCATGATTCAGTGCTAACCTTATGTAGACAAAGTTCAATGGGATTGGTTGTGTTTATTGTTTGACACTACTGTTGATGAATCATATACTTCTTGATTATAATTATATACCAAATGTAGAGCTGGCCTCGGTGGCTCAGTTGGATGCGTGTCTGACTGGTGATTAGGAGGTTGCGGGTTCGACCCCTGCAGTCGGCAACATTCTTTCATGGAGATTGATTATGAAATATTTTCTACGGTAATTCCCACCCTTCTGCTGATTCAAGAGAAGCAGTTGTCAGTTTCTGGCGAAAGAATGTGCACAATACCAGTTAACCGCTTAGAGGACTAGGCCTGCCCAGTAAATGTGTGGTTAGGTAAACTGACCAGGCTTGACATGGCCCCAGTGGGTTGACTGGGCTGTAAAACTTCAACACACATACCAAATGTAAAAGTGGTTATAATTATTGTATGGTTACTGATGATGATGATGAATCATGAAATTACTAGACATGATTACAATCGTATGTTGGTGCAGATTATGATATAGAAGATGATTAGAATGATGATGATGATGATGATGATGCTTTAATTATGCTTCGTTGCCATCTTTTGTTTACTTATATACACCTTGTTATTTACTGTCTTTTGCAGCATTTCTTTCAGCTATCATTGGTTTCCTCAACTCTACAGTTGTGATGAGGCTCTGCCAACCTAATGGTGAGATTGCTTATATTTATGATTTGACAGCATAGGTATAAAGATAACCTTGTTCAGTGATCTGTGACTTCTGGTTTCAGTTTTCTATTTGACATAATGCAGCAAGGAACCAGACGCCTCAGGTAACCAGACAAGGTTATATTTTTTCCTAAAGTGTTACAAGTACTTGATTATTATAATAATAGCACTAAGTGATGATGATGATCTAGAAGTGGTGATGATGGTGTTGATGTTTTAAAGCATCAGTTTTTTTGATTAATTAAAATGTTACTGAGACTGATCGATGATGACGATATATTAATGATGATGATGGTATCTTTCCTACGCTTCTTTTTTTTTTACATTTTATATGCCTTAATTTTGCTTATTGTTTTACAGCCTACCTTTCTGCTTAGCACTTCCTGTCTCAACTCTACCATTCATGACGAGGGTCCGGAGATCTAATGCCCGCAAGGATTGTTTGGTGTGTATCGTAGGGGTTATAGCCGGTTGCCACTATGATCAGGGAAGAGAT
Organism: Anodontia alba; assembly: GCA_964016985.1. Lineage (NCBI taxonomy): Eukaryota > Metazoa > Mollusca > Bivalvia > Lucinida > Lucinidae > Anodontia > Anodontia alba. The sequence continues at coordinate 38,601,779 of OZ024830.1, forward strand.
TCTGAATGCAAAGCTTATTATTACTTTTATATTCATCAGTTTTGCCTGTGCCTTTGATCTGCCTGACTGCACATTTACACTGATGTTGATGACTGCCATTATAACTGAGATTTGTTGAGGATGGTGATGCTACTACTGCTGCTGCTGAGCTTGTTAAGTGTCTTCAGTACTTTGCTAGGATTATGATGATGATAGCAGAGCTAACCTAATGTAGATAACAATCAGTGAGATTGGTAATGTTTATGGTTTGACCATACTGTTGATGAATCACATACTTTTTGATTATGTATACTAAATGTAGAAATAGTTATAATTATTGAATGGTTAATGATGATGATGAAGATGATGATGATGATGTTATGGTGAATAATGGAATTACTTTACCTTGTAACAATAGTAATGTTGATGAAGATGATGATGTAGATTATGATGAGAACAGGTATGATGATGATGATATGTCTTAATTGTGCTTCTTTGCAATGTTTGTACCTTATCTGCCTTAGTTATTTGCCTTCTTTTATAGCATTTGAGGCAACTATCATTGGCTTCCACAATGTTAACAGTCCTGATGAGGCTCTGCAAAGTTAATGGTGAGATTGCTTATATTTATGACTTAACATTATAGGTATAAATATAACATTGCTGAGTGACCTGTAACTTCTTATTCGGCATAATATGGCTGGGAACCAGAAGCCTTGGGCAGGGCTTGAGAAACTGAAAATTGCCAATCAGTCCAGTTATTTTTGGCTGCATTTACTGAGTTTGCCAAGTGGTGATGTTGATATTTTCCTTAACTATTGTTAAAGAATTTCCATATTGCAATTTTCAAATGCAGATGCTGCTTTATTATTAACATAATTTCTAACATACGAGCATCGTACCAACATTACTTACACTTGCTGAACTTAAATGCACATAAATATCACGATTATAAACAGCAATATGGCTCAGTTTTATCAGACATGCACAATTTAATGTACTTTCACTTCACAACAACTGAGCACTCAGTCTGTGAAGAGCGCAAAAGGGAAACAACTGGAATCTCTTCACCTTGTGGCAAGTTGTGCTGCAGCTGGCCACCTCATTTTTATATGCCTGTTTGAAAAATGGGTCATATTATGTTACAGGGTCTGGTGTCCGTCCGTCTGTCTGTAAACTTTTTCATTTCTGGCTAATCCTACAGTTTACATCCGATCAAGCTGAAATTTTAGTGTTTCATCCTGGTGCTGCATTGAGGCCTGGCCAAGCACATTTGACTTTGGCAGGTTGAGCACATTAAAATTACAATGACACACATTAAACAGATCTTTTAAAATCAAATAAATTAATAACAGCAAGAAAACTTTTTTTGTTGTTATAATGCATGACCAAGCAGGTAATAAGTGCTGTCCCTTTTATAGTTACTATTATAACCCACAATGTTGGGACAGACAGGCCTGAGCAAACACTGTAGACCCAGATCAGATGCCCAAAAATATGTGGCTTCTAATCCAGGGCCCAGTTGTTCAAAGCTAACATTGTTGTTAGTTAACGACTCGTTAAAATTTACATTGAGTGATATGCAAATAACCTGAAATTTTTTGCTGAAAAAATGTGACTAGCTTCATTTCGTTAACTATTTTAGCGGATTCAAGTTTACAATATTTTGATATTTTTTGCTGAAAAAATGTGAGTAGCTTTTGCAGACCCTTAACAAGCTCGTTAAGCTAATGATGCTTTGAACAACTGGGCCCAGATCTACACTGGCTACCACTCATCCAGCAATATTATAGATGCATCAAGATGTAGTATATCACTTATCATTATAGCCATTTCATTACAAAACCAGGTTAGTACACCATTTTGATGCATATGACCCTCATGGGTTGTTATGTTAAACCTGAACTAATCATCATCATCATCAAGATGTAATGTAATAGACCTTTTCCAATTTATAGGACCAGTATGGTAAGACTTTAAGGTGTCCCAATATTTAGGGTAAATACGGTAACAACCGGTATTGAGTTTTCACACATCAATCAAATGGGCAGTTATTTATTTTTGACAGGTGAATCAAGAATCATCATGATAATGAGCAGATCGCTGAAGACAATTTCCGGTACACAGTTAGTGGTAAGTTGACAAAAGATTGGTTTTTATTGCTCCAGACTGGCACAGTGGCTCAGTGATAGAGCATCCGCTTTGTGACCGGGAGATTGCGGGTTTGATTCCCTGTCGGGTCATACCAAAGACTTTTAAGATGGTACTAGCTGCTCTTTCGCTTGGCACTCAGCATTAAGAAAGTAGAGCTAGGAATTAGAACTGGTCAGCTCAATGTCAGTATAATGTGACCGGGTGGAATATCATGTCCAAGTGTCTAGGGCATGATATTTCAGTGAGGCAGCACTCTGAAAGTGAGCATTGAGCTCCCTGCCACATGCAGACACCATCGCGATATGACTGAAAGGTTGTTGAAAGTGATGTTAAGCCAAAATGAAACAAACAAACAATTATTGCTCCAAATAAGGTGTCAAATATTAGAAAACATGAATTATTATGGACAAATTTTTGAAGTACTTCTGAAGTGAAAATCAGTTCAGCTCTTCAAAACTCAGTGCAAGGCTGAAGAACCGCATTTTCTTGAGCCATGGCCTCCGGTTGCCGGACGAGGTTATAAGTTTTCCTGAAGTATTATGTGTATTTGTTACTTATTCTCATTATATATATCATAAAAACCTTCACTGCAAATTCTAGTGACAAAATGTACACAAATACTGATTAATTGCTTAGAAGACTAAGCTTGCTCAGGAAAAGTGTGGTGAGGTAAACTGACCAGCTCTACGTGACAATAATGGGTTGACTGGGCTATAAAACCTCAACTCAATCAAAAACCTTCATTGGACAAGGTTAATTTTTTTTCCTAACGTGTTACATGTACTTGTTATGTTCAGTAATTATGATATATTCTAAAACGTTAACATTTTCCCGTTGACAGTTGAGGCAAATGGAAATATCACCATGATCAAACTATACATCTTGCCAAAAGTTTAGCATAGTTTCAGTATTCTGGTTGTGTTTTTGAAAAAAACGCAAATTGAAAATTTAAAGCAAACCGGTAATTTTTGCTTATAAACTGTGAAAGTATCTTGAAGCTTCTAATGTTGACTGTTCTGCTTACAAAAAAGGTAAGAGAAAAGTTCAGGGAGTGCCACAATCACAGGCCGCAGCCCAACCCAGACACAAAGAGGAAGAGAAAACAGACAAAACCAAACAAGTGCAAATCAAACAACCCTATGAGAAGCACTAAGATTAAGCCCCCTTTTCCCCAAGCTATGTAATTGCAATGCTAAATAATGAAAAATACAAGACAAAATAACACAAGGCAAGACTTAAAACAAATCGCCTCGTAGAATACAAGCTATAATTCTCAGGAATTTTTCAGCCTGTATACGAGGGATGTTCGAAATGAATTGCTTATTGTCCTCTAGCTCGATATCCACGTGGGGCACGATAAAAACCAATACATACCTGTATAGGGTTATTCAATATCTACACAATGGTGTATAAATGTACATGTTAGACTAAGTGTAAGACATAAAATTTGCCATTTGAATACACGCAGTCATTGACCACTGCAGTAAAAATGGTTGGTAGAAGCGTCGACAAAAAAGATGAAATATGGGCTTACATCAAAGCTCGCTCAAAACTTGGTTGTTCTTTGAAGAAGCTGATGACTGAAATTTCTACTGCTTTTGGACCTTCTTGTGTGTCTTATGACACAGTTCGGCGGTGGAAAAAGAAATTTGAGTCTGGTGTAGAGTCCATCAAAAATGCACCGAAATCAGGTAGGCCAAAATCTGCATCTCGTAAAGAAATCGTTTCCAAAATAAAAGAAATCATTGAAGGAGATGCCAGATTTACAGTTCGTGATATTGCACGAAAGGTAGGCATATCACTATCAACGGTTCACCTTATTTTGAAGAAGCATTTGAAAGTCAGAAAGATGTCTGCTAGATGGGTGCCACATCTGTTGACTGACGAGCAAAAGAGGCAACGGGTTAAAGTGGCCAAAAAGCTGCTTCAAATATTTCCAAAATATGACAAAAAGCAGTTTGCCAGTGTGGTCACAGGTGATGAAACCTGGGTCTATTAATTTGAGCCAGTCAGAATGGTTAGCAATAAGATCTGGGCCACTAAACACAGCAAACGCCCAATAATTGCCAAACGTTCTTTGAGTACAAAGAAGGTTTTGTATGCAATCTTTTTCTCTGGTGAAGGAGTCGCAATAAAAGTGCCAGTGAAAAAGGGCAAAAGCATCACCGGAAAGTACTACAAAGACGTAGTACTGAAGAAACTGAAAAAGTATTATCAGAAACGACACCCTGCCACTGGTTTTAAACATGTCCGTCTTCTACATGACAATGCCCCAGCTCACACCTCCGCAATAGTTACGGCGTTTTTGAAGAAAGAAAAAGTTACTGTTTTGCCTCAACCCCCGTATTCCCCAGACCTTGCCCCATGTAATTCCTTTTTGTTTCCGAAACTGAAAGCATTCCTTGCTGGGCGGAAATACCAATCCCGACAGGCACTTGGATCTGCCATTCATCAGTACCTTATTACTGTGCCCAAATCAGCGTACCGTGACGCCTTCAAGAAGTGGATACATCGGCTGAAACTTTGCATTTCTAGCCACGGTGAGTATATCCAGGGCATGAAATGAGTACTTTTGGGCTAACTTGAAATTTGAAGTCTCCATTTAGAAATAAGCAATTCATTTCGAACATCCCTCGTAAGTGTTACAAAATTCTGATTTTGATGACAATTTTCAACATTTAAAATTCTGTAAAAAGAATGTCATGAGTCAGAAATTCATATGAAAGCAGACTTAGTCCCAGGCCATGATACACATTTAATTTGAAGGCCCAGAGTCTAACAAAACATTCATACTGAAGAACAAAAGTGATAAGATTACTTAGGAAAATTGCAATGTCCATTTGTCAAGTAATGTTTGTGTTTGATATGGCCTGTATCTTTGTTAGCAAGAATTAATTGGAACCCGCTACTGGCAAAATTTCAAGAACTAATGTATCTCCTATAGACTACTCATTATAAAAACAAGCCTATTCAAATATACTGAAACTTTTACCATGAAAAAATGAAAATTTTCAGATAAAAATTCTGAAATTTTTCATATTTCTGCTCAAAACCTAGATTCTGGGCACTCATTAAAGGCAATTCTAATGAGTACCCACAATCTATGTTTTTGAGCAGAAATGAGAAAAATAATGTATACCTCTTAAACCCCAGTTTTACTGTATAAAAGTGAGATTTAAGGGGGTTAACATTATCTAGGCATATTTTCATGATGTGCATGTTAGATACAAAGAACATCCTTAGGAAGTGGTCTGGGAATAAAACTTAAAAGTGCTGTTAAATATGGTAATTTTCCAGCCTGCACATTATGAAAACACACCTATTCAAATATATTGAAAATTTCACCACCAAAAACTGAAAGTTTTCAGATGAAAAATTCTTGTAGTTTTCATACTTCTGCTCAAAACATAGATTGTGGGTACCCATTAGAACCACCTCAGCAAGATGGTTCTAATAAGTACCCACAATCTGTGTTTTTGAGCAGAAATAAGAAAATGTATACCCCTGTAAACCCCAGTTTCACTATATAAAAGTGGGGTTTAAGGGGGTCAGAATTATATAGGCATGTTTTCATGATGAAAATGGTAATTTTCCAGCACCACAAAAGGATGCATTTGATGATATCGCATGTAAACATTTACTTCTTGCGACGTCCATGGCAAAAAAGGTCATTGGAAAATATTGCAACAGTGTTGATTTTCCTTTTCCAGTAAGAAACAAAATAATTTTCTCTACTTTGAAATATTGCGACTAACGCATGTTGTTGTCTGGCAGATGTGAATATTATATCACCCTGGAATTAATACTCATTCACAATCTGTCCTCCAACACTTAGCGCTATTCACAATGATTCACAGGAGAGAAAAATAATTTCTTAAAATAATAGTACTGTAAGTGATGATGGTGATGATGATGATCTCCTCAGTAATGATGATGATGGCATTGCTGACAAAGAATTGAGAATAATAGAATGTTTGGTAATGTTAACGATTTAACAAAGTGATAATGCATTGCTTTTTACTTACACTCTATTGATCATGTTAAAATGGCATTATTATAAATGATGATGTTGATGGCCAGTGATAACAGTTATGATTATCACACCTGTACCAGTAACCAGTCAAGATGATGATGATGAAATACTGACTGTGGAGAGTGATAATTCTGTAAAAAATAATTCTAAGGGACAATTCCGGGCGAAAGTATGTGCACAATACTGGTTAACTGCTTAGAGGACTAAGCCTGCCCAGTAAAAATGTGGTTAGGTAAACTTAGCTTGACGTGACTCCATTGGGTTGACTGGGCCGTAAAACCTCATCACTAACAAAAACCAAGGGATAAATGGTTAAACAATTACATGTATAGTATTTTGATATTAGGATATCTGTTGAGTAGTAATTGGTAGTTTTGTGCAATTTTGCAGTTAAATACAGATGTCAGTATCTTAGCAGATGATGATGATGGTGATGATGACTGTCATGAAGACCTCAGTATTGACAATGTTGGCAGCACTCTTGACATATGAAAATTTTCCTATTAATGGTAAAATGAACTTGTTTTTTCATGCCCCCAGAATGGTGGAAAGGGCATATAGTATTACCCATGTCCACCCGTCCACCTGTCTCCATCCGTGTTCAGTTTTTCAGGCGTTAACAATTTGTGTTTAAGTTTTTCAGGCAGGGGCATCTACGAGTATGTCTTTTGGATGCATTTCTAGTGTTCTTTATGTTTAACAATATTGTTGATTGTACTATACTGGGCCCAGTTGTTCAAAGCTAACGATGTCGTTAGTTAACGATTCGTTAAAATTTACATCGAGTGATACGCAAAAATGCTGCAATTTTTTGCTGAAAAAATGTGAGAAGCTTTTACAGTGCAAAAGCTACTCACATTTTTTCAGCAAAAAATATCAGAATATTGTATATTGAATCCACTAAAACAGTTAACGAAATGACCCTTAACGAGCTTGTTAAGCTAACGACGCTTTGAACAACTGGGCCCAGATTGGTAATAATTATGAAGAAGATATCTTTGTTGTACTTCATGATTACTTGTAGTGGTATGGTAGCACTGTTTAAATCTGTGGTAACTCATTTCTGGTTATAATGCATGCAGTAGATCATTATATCACTCTAAATGGCCAAATTCAAGTGCCTCAGTTGGTAGTCTCTTAAAGATTAAAAGGTTGTGTGTTTGATCCCCAGCTGAGTCATACCTGACTTTCTAAAATTCGTAATAGCAAATGCACTGAGCATTAGAAAGAAGAGCTAAGATTAGTCACTCCACTTTCAGTATAATATGAGGGGGGGGGGGGGGGGGGGTGGGGTAGTATCATTTCAATATGTCTGGGTTATGATATAACATTCTAATGCACTCGCGTATGTAACGCAACGTCTGATTGGATGATGTCAAATATTTGCGATGGTATATTCTGTGATATACTGTCGGAAATCCGACTTCATCAAGTAACGTCCTTCTCATTGGCTGGCATTTGGTTTTACGCAGCTCACAGCACTTGTCGCTTTGTGTAAATAGTACATTTTTTTGACAGAAAAAATGAATAAATGCATTAGAATGGGGATAACTGCATTCAAATTTGTCATTAGGGGAGGTAAATCGGCAGTTTTATGGTTGCTGACGAGTCGCCATAAAACGAAATTTCCCACCATAAAATCGCCGATTTACCATCATTGTCCTTTGGACAAATTTCTGTTTTTGCTTATGGAAATGTTGGGATCCATGGCAGATTAGCAATACACTGGACATTGCAAAATAATAGGCTGCAATATATTAGCTCCTCAGTGTATTATATATGTAGAAAATTAATAAGAAGAAATAATACAAACAAAAATTAGAAAAGAGTTATTCCAGGACTTCTGCTATTACTGATGTATAAATGATAGTAAAGTATTACTGTTGCCTACCATATTTGAGTTATTCCCTGTGAAAACAAAAGTCAGTCAGAAAGGAAAAAAGATTGTATAAAAAACATTATTACATTTAATGCAAATTGTCTCCCTTTTGGAGAAAAAACAACAACAAAAAAAATAACAACAATTTGTCATCTGTTGAATTTGCCTAGAGAGTGGTAAATGTTAAAAGCCTTGTCCTGCTGGATAAATTAAGATGCCACGCCCACTTCCAATTTACAGCCAATCTGATTACTTGATCCAGGTTGTTGATATAAAATCACATTCTAAATTACAAACAGTGCAGATCCAGACTAGTTGGCTTCTTCAACTGATATGGATCTGCACTGTTTGCAAAGGCAGTGTATATCTGGGTTCAGCAGGACATTGGTTAAGAATCATTGTGATAATTGCTCCTAGCCTTGTTTTGCAGATGGTGTTGCTGCATACAATTACAGATGGTGTTACAACCTGTGATGAGGAGGAAGAGGAGCAGGAGGAGAAAGATGGTAATTTAAGACAGCAAAGAACATTGGTCCTGATTGAATTGATGATGCTGGTAATTGCAATACTTCTGTTAATGCTTAGCATGCTTTGTTTGTGTTGAGGTTTTATGGCCCAGTCAACCCAGTGGGGTCATATCTAGTGTGGTCAGTTTACCTAACCACACTTTTACTGGACAGGCTTAGTCCTATAAGTGGTTAACCAGTATTATGCCATTTTTTTGCCAGAAATTGACAACTGCCCTTGAATTAGCAGAAGGGAGAGAATGACTGAAGAAATTATTTCATGATCAATATCCAAGAAAGAATGTTGCCGACCAAACGGGTCGAACCGGCAATCTCCTGATTACCAGTCGGATGCATATCCAACTGAGCACTGAGGCCGGCACTTGCTAAGCAGAAGTTTCAGCTGATGACATTTTGCAGTATTTTTCTTGTTGTTCCCAGAAAATAGAATTTGACAGTTTATGCAAATTTCTCCTTAAGAGACAATTTGCATGAAAATTCTAATATTGTTTTGGGGGGAAAAAAAAAGATAAATGTCATGAATCTATTGCCTGTTATGTACACTGATAGTGTGCTAAGTGTTAATGATGACATAGCAGTTTCCATATTTACCCAAAGTATTAGGACACACAGAATGTGGTGTCTGATAAAACTCTACACTGTTTGCCATTCAACTTAAACTCTTTTAACTTTTACCACCACTCTCTGGTTTCTGGCAAAATAATGTGCTAAATTACTAGTGAACCATTTAGATGACTAAGCCTGCCTACTGGCAGGGAAAATTGTGGTTAGGAAAACTGACTATGCTCAACATGATGATGGGTTGTGAAACCTCAACACAAATACAAACAAAATTATTCACTGGGCTAGTTCAGCGGATGACAAACTGATGATATTTTTTTACTTTAACCAATTAACAGGATACGACATTTTATATAAATTGTCTCAATATTGGAAAGTAATTGCATGAAATGTCAAAGCCTATTTTTTAATTTTTTGGGAAAATAAGAAAAATGTTTAAAAAAAAATTTGTCTGCTCAATTTTTTATTTGGCTACTAAGTGTTGAATACATCTCATATTACAGAAATAGAGAAATGTGGTAAAAAGTCCTGTTGTTGTGTGTACAAGCTACTGAGTGACATACAAGGTAGACCCTGATCAGATGCACCATTCTGCAACATATGATCTGGGTCTACAGGGATGTCTGACTTAATACTTAGGATAAACTCTGTGATGCATTTTAATCCTCTTATTTTATAGATACAATTGTTTGGGTCAATTTCCTTAGTGTGTCTCTCAAAGCATCCAGGTGGCCAAATGGTTAGCACTCCTGACTTTGGATGATGAGATTCTGGGTTCAAATCCCTCTAGTGGCAGAATTCAGCTCATGACTGTATGGTGCTTCACGGCACAGAGCCTTTCATTATCACCCATCCATTATCTTGATTTACCTTTACAACTCAATGGGCAAATGAAGCAGACAATAAAATAACATTTTTATTTTCCCCTGAAAACATAATTTGACATTTCTTGCAAATTGTCTCCTATGGGGACAATTTGCATGAAATGTCAAACCCTGTTTTCAGGTTAGCTGACAATTTGCATGAAATGTCAAACCCTGTTTTTCAGGTTAGGCGACAATTTGCATGAAATGTCAAATACTGTTTTCTGGTAAAAGTATGAAAAATATTTCAAATGTTGTCTGCTGAAATTTTTCCCAGCATGCTAAATATTATTCAAAAAATATATAACAGTTTTGTATTTGTATTGTTTGTGTCATTTTTATACCCAGACACACAATTGTAGTTAGGTACTAAAGTTTGAAGTTGATTTTTCATGTCCATACTACTGTCATATGTCCATCAGATTTGCCATATTTTTGTTTCCAGACAATAACTTGAGTAAATATCAACAGATTTTTACATAACTTGGTACATGTATGTGCATGGATATTGCTAAGATCTGGCTTTGGATTGCTAGTGGACAAATTTTATCAAGTTTTGACAGAGTTATATGCCCTGCACTTCACGATAGAGGCATGATATTATAGTTTTATGTTTTTATTCTAGTAGATCTTCCAAGTACATCTGCTGAAAGAAGATGATGACGGTTGGCTATTCTCCCTGTGAAAGTGTTCAAAGGACCTGACCTGTTCCGCTGTGATTTCTTCATTATCTTCCTGGTCTCCACTTTGTTTGATGGACAGCACTTCAAAATACAAGTGAAGGACTGCTATCTTCCAAAATTGAGTCCTTGTAAGTTAAATTGATTGTTAATGGATCTAACCAGTAGAGGAAGAAATTTGTGATATTTTTCTTGCTCCAATTTTGCATGGGAAAGTTTCCTTATCACATAAGCATAGAAAGTGTATCCCACACGTTGCAGTTATAAAAATCATCCTAAAATTTGTCAAAGATGCATTGAAACCTCCAAAAAGGGGTATCCACATAATATTTTTCTTATTTCTGCATAAAAATCTTATGGGTATACAAAAGCACTTGTTTCAAATGAGTATTTCCCACAGTGGATGTTTTCAAGGAGAAATAAGAAAAATATCAGTACTTTTTCGTTGAAAAAGCACCTTATCCAGAACTATGAGCATTTTCATATTTTCTTCCACAAATATCATTTCACTGATATGTAAGTGCCTCAGTTGTATATATAAGTGACTGAGTGGCTCAGTTGTAGAGCTTCTGCCTTTGGTGATTCTCTCTTCAAGCAGGACATAACTAAGACTTAGAACTAAAAGTGGTATTAGCTGCATTTATCTTGGTGCTCAGGATTTGGAAGAAGAGCTAGGACTGGTTGTACTGGTATCAATATACGGTGAGTGGTCGTAGTATCAGGTAAAAGTGACATTAAGGCAACACTATGAAAGGGCAAAAATTTGCACCATCATATCCTATCACAACATGACAGAAAATGTTTTGTTGACACTTAGCATGCTAGGGAAACATTTCTGCTAAGAGGACTAAGCCTGTCCAGTAAAAGTGTGGTTAAGCCGCCCTCGGTTGGCTCATTTGAATGCGCCATCCGACTGGAGACCAGGAAGTCGTGGGTTCAACCCCCGCAGAGGTCAGCAACATTCTTTCATGGAGATTGATCATGAAATATTTTCTACAGTCATTCTCTCCCTTCCGCTGATTCAAGAAGGGCAGTTGTCAGTTTCTGGTGAAAGAATGTGCACAATACTGGTTAACCGCTTAGAGGACTAAGCCTGCCCAGTAAACATGTGGTTAGGTAAACTGACCGCACTCGACATGACCCCATTGGGTTGACTGGGCCATAAAACCTCAACACAAACAAACAAAAGTGTGGTTAGGTAAACTGACTGCACTTGACATGACCCCATTGGCTTGATTGGGCAGTAAAACCTCAACATAGACTCGTAAGTTTCTAAATAAGTACCCACCGCAAATGTTAACGTGAAGAAATAAGAAAAATATCCATACTGTTTGGTTGAAAATGTACGTTATCTAGAGCGATTATTTCAGCTGAATTGAATGATATTATTGATGAGAGGAAACAGCATTTATAAGGTTAATATAAAGAGCCACTTTTAGAAACGATCAACAATGACTTTTCAGAGCTTATCTAGGACTCATCTGAGACAGTTATATGAGATACAAAGTAAAGCACAGTGCAGGGAATGATTTAACTAAAAAAAATTAGCATAAAAAAAAATTGGTCATTCGGTGACCAGGAATTGAACATCGGACCTTCTGCTTACTGGGCAGACATGTTAACCACTACACAATTATGACTGTAAGCTAAGCAAACAATGTGGCTAAGTCTTGCTTAAAGATACAACACTGGTAGTAGGGAGATTCAAACTTGATACCTTCCAATCTTGAATCCGAAATGCAACAGATAGAGAGGTCAGCATGGTTTAGCCCTCCTTTCTTTGGACCAGGTTCGAATCATAATAGAGGCAGAATTCATCTTATGACTGTACAGTCCTTCTCTGCACAAAGCCTTTCATTATCACTTTTTCACCATCTTGATATGATTTACATACTGTTGACAGAGATGTAAAATGCAAATTATTATCTATGCTGAGAGCTCCATATCTACATTCTCTATTGTGTAATTGTGATGTAATCGTTAATTTTATTGATGGAATACTTGTCTATTCCGGTTGAAGTTTTGCCTTTTTCTTTGGGCTTTGATCAGCAGCTAAGCATGTGTACCCTTTTAACTATTTGTGTTTGTTTTTGATAGATACATTCTTTGCCATTATCAGTGACACATATTCTGAGGTGAAGAGTGACATTGCAAACCAGAACAAGTTTGAGATGGATGGTTACTTCAAGAGGGTAAGTGGAAAGGAGAAAAGCAAAAAAGTATTTCATTAATATAGGTTATTGGATTTGTATGAAGATATATTTTGTAGGGACAAATTTTTGTGGTGGAGCCAATGAGCTTGCAAGTCATTTCAGCCAAAACAGTCCCCCCAAAATATATCCATACAAATCCACTAACCTTTTTTGTTGTGCCTGCTTTCAACATGGCACGGTATAGGGATCCAGTTTTCCACCTGTTTGTACATCCATTCATTTATCCTTCAACATTTGCGTTAGCCCTAATTATCCCCGCACTTTTTGTCGCACCTGCTTTAGCACGCAGGTGCGATATAAGCGTGCCGTGCCGTGACCCGTTTTTTACCTAAAACCCTTATAGTCAGTGGGTGTCTTGTGAGCGCAACTCCTCCTACAGTTTTTGGCCAATCATTTTGAAACTTCACAGATGTTTTGACCATGGTGTGTAGATGCGCATATTATTTGCTCATAATTTTTTTTTTCAACTTTTTTCACTTTGTTAACTTAGTCAGTTTTTACCTAAAACCCTTATAGTCAGTGGGTGTCTCGTGAGCGCAACTCCTCCTGCAGTTTTAGGCCAATAGCTTTGAAACTTCACAGATAATTAGGTCATGGTCTGAAGATGTGCATATTGTTTGCACATAAATCTCAGATTCATTTCAGCAGAGTTAGGGGCTCCTTGATTTATGCCCAAAATTGGTTTCCGTTCAGTATCTTGTGAAAGAATTGATGGATTAGGATCATATTTTGCATACATATTGTTGTTAACAATACCTAGCTTTGGATTGTCACATGACATTTTTCATCAATTTTCAGCCGAGTTACTGGCTTTGATTAATGGGCAAAAATGATATCCGCTCAGTATCAATATCTTGTGAAATAATGGACAAGTTTAGATAAAATTTTGCAAGCCAATATTCCAAATTTTCTACTTTGTCCATTTTTCTAACCCATCAATTTCTTGAATACTGCAAAATAGATTTTTTTCAAAACAAATAGGAACTTGTATGATTTAATCCCTGCAGGTGCAACATCGCTTTCCGTGGATTTCTTGTCTTTGAAAAGCGTGATAGCCCCTGTCCATTCATCTTTTTATTCCATCTGTAATGTCACACAATTGCTCTTAGACCATTTAAGCTAGAATCTCGCAACTTTTTTCTAACCCATCAATTTCTTGAATACTGCAAAATAGATTTTTTTCAATACAAATAGGAACTTGTATGACTTAATCCCTGCAGGTGTGACATCGCTTTCCGTGGATTTCTTGTCTTTGAAAAGCGTGATAGCCCCTGTCCATTCATCTTTTTATTCCATCTGTAATGTCACACAATTGCTCTTAGACCATTTAAGCTAGAATCTCGAAACTTACACTCACAGGCAATAGCCCTATGGATGAGAACTGGAGGAACATTCCGAATTTTGATGTAACCCCTGGGAGCAGGGCCAGGGGGTGTGGCCTTGGAGGGTCCAAAACCCATTTTATTCAAACATAATCAGGTTGCATATCAAACCAAAGATAATGAAGAGTAGAATATAGTGGTGCAAAAGTTTGCCCCAGGGGCATGTCTGGGGATCACTAGAGGTCAAAAAGTAGGATTTTGGGTTCTTTTTTTTTTTGATTGTCACACAACTCCTCTTAGGCTTTTTGAGCTATAACCTTGAAACTGTCACAGGTAATAGCCCTATGGATGAGGACTGGAATTTGGAATTTTGATGTGCACAAAGATATGCGATGGCGCTGGCTCAGGGATATGCGATGATGCACCAACTTGCTCTAGTGTTCAAGTTTATTTCCCAAGGACTATAAAGGCTACAGTGATGATACTTGGTATATGCTTGCACTTAGGGATGACACCTCAGACAACAGAATCCATATTTGACCTCGACCTACATTTCACAGTTCATTGACTTTGTATATTTGCATCATCCTTAGCTTTGACCCCAATGTTCAAGTTCATTTCTCAAGAACTACAAAGGCTAATGATACTTGGTGTAGGCTTGCACTCAGGCATGAAAACTCAGATAGCAGTATCGATATTTGATCTCTACCATTATTTTGTGGTTGACTGACTCTGTAAATTTGCATAGACTTAACCTTTAAGATTTTTCTCTCTCACAGGCCCAACATTGCCTTTGATGGAATTCTTGTTATTATATATACTTGAGCATTTATTTTCTTGTTTTCGCCACAGTCAGAGCTACTGTCTTCAAAAAAGACAAAAAAAAGAAAAAAAAAGAGCACAATTATACTTGCAGTGTTTTACTTTGTGCATTGTGTTTCAAAGTTGTGTGGTTCAGTAATATTTAACGAACCTTGTCACATGTAGCGATGATAAATATACATGGCCGACAAACTTATGTTATAGTCCAGTTTAAATCTGATTTCTGAAATTTTAAAGAATTCTCAATAAAGAAAGTTTTACAAGATGATATGGAAGGACAAGAACAAGGGGCTCATCTTAAACATCAAACTTATGTGCTATCCTATTTTGACTGCCTTGGAGAACACACCAATTGGAATGAAGCTATGGGGACTGAACACGCTACATTTTCAGCCATTTCTACCAAGGGCAACAACTTTTGTGACTTTGTTTGCTTTGACACAGCTGGCTGGCTAAGTAGTTGATGCTAGTGAGTTTGAATCTCCTATAGGCAGAGTGCAGCTCATGATTGTATAGTACTTCATTGCACAGAGCCTTTCATTATCACCCTTTCATCATCAAGATATGACTTAAATGATGTTGGCAAAGATGTAAAACACCAAATCATCAACAGCAGCCTCTTTACTACACATCAAGCCTCTTCTGAATAGGTGTCTGGTCTAAAGGGAAAGAATTTGCTCCCGCTGTTTGTTTGTAGACTGTTGAGGTAAATGGATACCCCTGAAAGCTTTTGCTATCATTTTACCATTGCTACAATTTTAAAAAGAGAGAACTGTGCAGAGAAAAAGTTGCCATCCTTGTACATATATTTGAAATCTTCAGAAAAAAATAGGGGGTACTCTTAAAGAGAGTAGCATCCAGGTGGCACAAGTAGTTACTCCTCTTAGAGCCTCTGTTGGATCCACATACATTACAGACATATTGAAGATGTTCATGGGGTCTCCACTGAGGGAGGATATATGAAGACATGCAAAAGTTATCTTCTTTAGCAGTTTTAAACTTTGGAAGGATTTTAGCTCTGTATGGTGACAAAAAAAGTCCCAAATTCTGAACTGAATCTGGACTGATTACTTCACTTTTTACCAGCCTCAGTGGCTCAGTTGCATGCGCGTCCGACTGGTGATCAGGAGGTTGTGGGTTAGACCCCTACCAGGTTGGCAACATTCTTTCGTGGAGATTTGATCCTGAAGTATTTTCTAGGATCATTCTCTTCCTTCCGCTGATTCAAGAAGGGCAGTTGTAAGTTTCTGGCGAAAGAATTTGCACAATACTGGTTATAACCACTTAAGAGGACTAAGCCTGCCCAGTAAAACTATGTGGTTAGGTAAACTGACCGCGCTTGACATGACCCAATAGGGTTGACTGGGCTGTAAAACCTCAACACAAACACACAAAACTTCACTTTCTTTACATATACCACAACCTCCATATACCACAACTTCTTTAAATCACTATTGTTTGGGTCTAAAAGTTAAACAAAGGTGATATATCCAAACAAAAATTATAGATTATACAGGAAAATGACCATTTATGGATTTTTTCTAGATAATCTATAATTTATTTTGGGTTTCATCTTTAAATCATGTTATATCCCAAAGCTTGTTATAATAAACAGTGTTATAAAGAGGTTTATGGGTAGTTTTTAAAATAAATGTACAATAATTATAAACTTCCATTACAAAAACACACCTATTCAAATATATTGAAAATTTCACCACCAAAAACTGAAAGTTTTCAGATAGAAATTCTGATATTTTTCATATTTCTGCTCAAAACATAGATTATGGGTACACATTAGAACCACCTAGCTGAAGCAGTTCTAACGAGTACCCACTATCTATGTTTTTAAGCCGAAATAAGATAAATAATGTATACCCCTGTAAACCCCAGTTTTACTATATAAAAGTGGGGTTAAAGGGGGTCAAAACTATATAGGCATGTTTTCTTGATGTCTAACATTAAGGGCAGTAGAGTGGTAGTAGTTTAAGTGTCAAGCAAAATTGTAGCTGATGAAATCCTCAAGTATTTTTTTCTGTTTGGTTTCTGAGAAAATAAGCCTTGACATTTCATGTGAATTTTTGAACTAGTAACAAGAGATTCGCATGAAATGTCAAAAAATGAGTGAAGATACCCAGGAAATGCTACAATTGTGAAGCACAGCTTTCCCGAGACACCACAAGTTGGAAAGATGAGGAACAAGATGGCCTCAGTGGCTCAGTCTCATGTGCCTCTGACTGGTGATCAGAAGGTCACAGGTTTGATCCCTGCCAGGTCCTGTAACATTCTTTTCTTAGACTGAACATGAAATCATTTCTACAGTCATTCTCTCCCTTCTGCTGAGTCAAAAAGGCAGTTGTCAGTTTCTGGCAAAAGAATATGCCTATTTACTAGGGAAAGTATACATAAGACAAATATAGCAAAATGTAGTAATACTGCTGTAATTTATGACCAGTATGCTGAGCATTCAAAATGAGTACTTCAGTAGTTAACAGCCTCTTCTGTTGCAATGATTCAAGGTCAGTTGTCAGTTTCTGGCAAAAGACTGTCACAAGTACTGGTTAACAGCCTAGAAGACTAAGCTTGTTCGGAAAGTGTGGTTACGTAAACTGACCAGCTTGACATGACCTTAATAGTGTTGACTGGTCTGTTAAAACCAAACAACCCAATGCTTAGGGTAAATATGAGGGCAAGTCAATAAATAACCAGCCTATCCCATTTCCAATTGACCAAGACACCCAAGATTTTCATGCCTTGTTTCAATACATGTTTTAGGCCTGAGGGCAAAATTGCAACCTTATCGTGTCATTCACTCATAAGATATTGAATGTCAAACATGGCTAGCGATGCAAAAGTAAGCTTTTCGTCAAAAGTTGAGTACCGTGCTGTTATTCGGTACTTGTACTTGTAGGGAAAACAGGTCAGGAAATACAGTGCGAGTTGACCAATGTTTATGGGTCTTCTGCACCATCGTATGCATAAGTTAAATTCTGGGTTGGGGAATTCAAATGCAGTAGAACGTCTTTAGAAGAAGAAACCAGGTCTGGACACCCATCAGATGCCATGGATGAAGAATGGTGTACTCTGATAGGTGAATTAAGGTGGAAGAAATAGCGAATGCATTACACATTTCAAACAGTAGCGTTTCAACAACTTTACATGATCGCTTGGGTGTGCACAAGCTAACAGCCCGTTGGGTCCCAAAATCCCTTAGCAACGAGCAAATGGTAACCAGAGCATCAGTATACAGTGCATTGTTGAAGCGGTTTAGGTCAAAGGAAGATGATTTCCTTTCATGTCCTGTGACTGTAGATGAGACCTGCGTCCATTATTATGAGCCAGAGAATAAAGCTCAGTCGCCAGAGTGTAGGGCCGGGGTCTCTGAGGCCAAAGAAGTTCAAAACAAAACCCTCTGCTGGCAAGGTGATGGCAACTGTATTTTAGAATGCACAAGGCATTATTATGTTGGACTTTCTAGGAAATAAAAGTACAATAACAATTGCATATTATGCAAATTTGCTCGACCAACTGAGAACTGTGATCCGTGAAAAACGCCGAGGTAAACTCTCCAAAGGGATTCTGCTCCAACAGGACAATGCGAGAGTCCACTTTTACAAAATTGCAATGGATGCTGTTGAGCAGAATGGGTATGAGCTAATACCACCCCCCCTCCCCCCACCCACCCTCCCTATTCTCCAGACTTAGCTCCTAGTGACTATTTCCTATTCCCAAACTTGAAAAAGGATATCCGTGGACACCATTTCCGGTCCAACCAAGAAGTCATGGCAGCAGTTGAGGAGTGGGTCAGAAGCAAGAACCCTGGCTTCTTCAGTTCTGGGCTGATGGCACTGGAACACCATTGGTCCAAGTGCATCATTCTAGAAGGCAATTACATTAAAAAAGAAGAGATCAATCTCACCCAGAAATAAGTTAGGCTGGTTTTTTATTGACGCCCTAATATTCTACATAAAGTAGTCTGTCAGGAAGTAGGGTTTGTCATTGTGCCAGACACTTTGAATTTTCACTTCTATAGATTCTTTCAGGCCTGATTGGCTCTGTCTGATGCACATTTACTGCTGATCACGAGGTCACAGGTTCGATCCCTACCAGGTCTGGTAATATTCTTTTGTGAAGATTGATCATGAAATATTTTCAACAGCCATTCTGTACCTTTTGCTAATTCAAGAAGGGCATTTGTCAGTTGCCTAGGAAAGAAAGTGCTCAAGTACTGGTTAACCATTAAGAGGACTACATATATAAGCCTGCCTAGAAAAGGTGTGGTTAGGTAAACTGACTGGCTTGACATGACCTTAATAGTTCTAACTTGGTCATTAAACTCCAAATAAACTGACATTTTACCAGCACAAAGGCTCAACTGGTGGAGCATCTGTTTTGTGACCTGGTGGGTTCCATCCATGGCTTTGTCATACCAAAGACTTTAAATGGTACTAGATGCTCTTTTGCTTGGTGCTTAGCATTAAGACGGTAGAACTAGAACTGGCCAGCCTGGTGTTGGTATAATGTGACAAGTGAAATATCATGTGATGGGTCAGGGGATTGATATTTCCGTAAGGCAGCACTCTAAAAGTGAGCATCGAGCTCCCTGCCATATCCAAACACTGTTGTGATAGGACAGAAAGGTTGTTGAAATTGGGATAAAACTTGAATAAAACAAATTGACATTTTATGCAGATTGCCTCCTAATAATGAACATGAAATTTCTAGTCCTATTTTCTGTTTACAATCAGAAAAAAAATACATTATTTTAAAATGTCATTCTGCTGACATTTTTACCCAACATGCCTAATTTTTACAGCTTACTTAATCTTACCACTCTGTTGGCAGATTCAGCAGATGACAAACTGGTGAGATAATTTTCTTATTTTTCTCAGAAGGCAGGATTTGACATCTCAGTTTTACATGAAATGTCAACCCTGTTTGTCTTGGAAAAATTCCATGTCCTCTGTTGAAAATTTTACCCAGCATGTAAAGTGTAAATGTAACTCCAGATAAGACTCTTTTTTTTACAACCAGAAAGTTCTGATATTTTTCTTATTTCTCCATGAAAACATATGTTGAGGGTACTCCTAGAAGTGCCTCAGTAAGGGACTTCTAATGAGTGTCCACAACATATGTTTCTGTGGAGAAATAAGAAAAAATATGTGGATACACCCTCTTATCTGGAGCTATGTATAAAACAAAAGATGCTTGGAATAGCTGGTCCATATTGTAGAAGTAATTTAGTTTGTAACTTTTCACTGTACTGTACTGTATTATTTCAGGTCCAGTCCTACTTCTTGCTACATTGTTAAGGATGGCAGATGAAGGATATCAGCCTCTTCCCATAAATCCAATTCAGATTTAATACAAGATGGAAGTCATTGTTTATGGATGTTATTGCTTACTACTCTGGGTAAAATTCCAGCAGAGAATGTTATAAAATATTTTTCTTATTTTTCTAATTAACATGATTTGACATTTCCAAATCCTGTTTTCTGGGAAATTGTTATCAATTTGTTATCTGCTGAATTAGCCCAGAGAGAAGTAAAAGTAAATGTGTGCAATGTGACTGTGTCTCTGGATGTAAAGCTCGGTGATATAGATAAGGACTACCGAATTTATCCTGTTTTGGAACAGACAGGCCTGAATAAACAGTGTAGACCCTGATCAGTGAATGCAGAATCTGATCAAGATCTACACTGTTTACCACTTATCCAGGGCCCAGTTGTTCAAAGCTAAGGATGTCGTTAATTAACGATTCGTTAAAATTTACATTGAGTGATATGCAAATATGCTGAAATTTTTTGCTGAAAAAATGTGAGTAGCTTTTGCACTGCAAAAGCTACTCACATTTTTTCAGCAAAACATATCAGAATATTGTATATTGAATCCGCTAAAACAGTTAACGAAATGACCCTTAACGAGCTCATTAAGCTAACAACGCTTTGAACAACTGGGCCCAGCAGTTTAAGACACATCAGCAGGTAATAAATAGATTTGCTCAGTATCTTGGAAAAATATCAGCACTCAAATTTTTTCTTACTTTTCCCCCAGAAAAATATGGTTTGAGACCCTTTGTATGAAATAGAAAGCTATTTTCTTGGAAAAAAGAAAAACATCACAGTTTACCATCTGCTGAGCCTGCCCCGAGAGTGGTAATGATTAAGAACAAGTATGATAAGGAGTAATAAGGAGTCTTAATATTTAGGATAAATAGGGTACCCAGAGAGAAATGAGTGACATGATAAGAAAACGAGTCTTATGGTTATATGGCCAGTAAAGGTCCAGACCAGCTTCTGTGTGAATGCAGTCTGTTCAGGATCTTCACTAGACACCGGATTATTAAATACTAAGGATTATCAACAGTAGAGGCCATGGTCAGGCTGTGCAGATAATCAGGCTGATCAGGACCTTTTATCCTTGTTTGCCTGACCCTCAATATGTCAAAGCTGAGGCATTTTTAATATTTTGCAGAGAAAACATAACCTTATTTGCACCAAGTATTTGGACAAACAGGCCACAGCAAACAGTACAGATTTAGATTAGATGTTTTAGAATGTGACATCTGATCAGGATCTACACTATTGTAGTGAAATGGTCCTCAAATTTTAGAAATATAGCCCAGCCAGCATTCTTTATAAATCTATAGCGGGCCGTTATCGGCCCGTCAGGGTAGCTGACAGGCCGATAACAGCCCGCTATAGATTTATAAAGAATGCTTACTGGGAGTGTTCAACTATTTAGATTAAATACGATATGTTTTAGATGGAATGGATATGCCTCCAAGCAAAATAACTCTGTCATGAAAACATTTATCTCCCCTTTTTATTGGAGGTTACCCTTAAAGGAAAGAATATGCTCCCAAACTAAGCCAAGAAAACATGTGGGAACTCATTAGAAGCATCTCGACAAAGGCTTCTAATGAGTACCTATGAGTACCTAGAGTATATTTTTTGTGGAGAAATTAGAAAACTAAAGTACTTTTTTGTACAAAAAATGTTTTATCGGGAACTTTGTAATTATGCTTATAAAAACATGAAAAAAAAACAACAACACACACACACACACTCACTCACACACAAGAGCTGAAAAGTAAGGCAGAAATACTTCCACAGATTACCCAGAAACAGAGTGTTTGAACATAATTTCAGTTCTTTTTACCATAATCCAGCGTTGATCATAAGTGGTTTCTGATAAAATGGACTATTTCAGCAATTGTACAGTCATTCTCTACTTCAACCACAAAGGCTCAATAAAGGTCAAGGAGGACATGTTGTTCACAGCAGGGGAGGATATCCCTTCATATAAAGCATGGTGAAAAGGTGGGCTGCTGAGTTGAAATGTGGCAGAGAGACTCTGGAAGCTGCCTGGGAAGGTCAGTCACCATTACTACTCAGGGGTTCTTGCAGCATCATTGTAGAAAGGAAAGTACAAAGCTTTACATTGTCTCAAGGCGTCAGCTCATTGGGTCTCAAAGCGCCTTGGATCTGATCAGAAATGGATTCAGCAAACTTGTCAGGGAAGAACGACAGCTTAGCATCCTCTTGCAATTTGTGACCACAGATGAAATCTTGGTCCATCACTTCCAACCAGAGATGAAGTCAGAGCTCTGGAAAGGTTCTCTGCCTTACAAGAATGCTAAGACAGTGATGTCTGCAGGCAAGGACGTAGTGGTCTATATTTATAGGATGCAAAAAGAGTACTGCTTTTGGACTACTTAAAAAGAGTCACACTATCACCAGGGCTTCCATTGACAAGAAATGTGCTCTTCAACCAGAACACTGCATCCATAGTGTCCAAGCATGACTACTTGGTGTATTCCAGCTTGTTAAACATCTTGATGAAGCTATAAATGATGTGGATCACTTCCTGAGGACCCAAGATGGTACCTTCTACATTGAAGATATGCATCTGCTTCTTGACCGGTGGTCTAAATGTGTTCATAAAGGTGGGGACTGTGTTGTCATTTGGAAAATGATTGTTTTATTTTCTAAAATGACACAAAGTGCTCTTGGAGCATATTCCAAGAAGAGTAAATCAACTGTTTAATCACCATTATAGCAACTTATTTGGGGATACAATATTAAGTTGATTGACTTAGAAGCAGCTGGAAACAAAAATCCTAAAAATACTGTTATAACACTAATTATAGGGACATACAGGCCTATGCAAACAGTTTTGAACCATATCAGATGCTGCAGAATGGAGCATCTCATCAGGGTCTATGCTGTCTACCATTCATTCAGCAGTATTTAGACAAATGAAGAGGTAATGAAATGGACTTTTTGAAATCTAAGGACAATTATAGTAAGTGTTTAGCTGCCTTGATAATAATGCATTTTAGTCGAGAAACCCTCAAAAGGGTAATTGTCAAACAGTGCAGACCCAGACCAGATACCACAGAATGCGGTTTCTGATCAGGGTCTACACTCGTTGCATTAAAATGTGGGAATTTCTATAATACAAATTAGTAATAAAAACTAACTAGACACCCTGCTATTGGAAATAGACCAGTCCAAGGAGTTGTGGTAGGTCCACTAGATGTTTATGGGGTTAATGGACATCATGGTATTTGAATCCTTCAGGAGAAATTCTTTCTTCAAATTAGAGAACAATAAAAAAGGAAATTCAAATTTTATTCTGGTTACTTGATTTCTGATAATTGATTTTGAGTGAGCTTACTTAAGTGATTTTAGGGTTTTTGAAAACATATTGCTTAATTTGCATTCTCATTTTTTTAAATTTTTTCATCATTCAGAATTTTAGACAACATATATACTATGCATATGTGTCATTGCATGGGAATAGGCACTGCCTTTTTTGTCCTCTCCTTTTGCACTGTAAAATGCACGTAGAACAAAATAACATTTTCAACAAAATATATTGTTTCTAATATAGTAGTTTTTATGCAGATGTATTGTTTCTAATATATAAGGTTTTATGCAATTACATTTTCATGCAAATATATTGTTTCTAATGTAGTAGTTTTTTGTGCAGTTACATTTACATGCAAATGTGTTGTTTTTTCTTATATAGCAGTTTTTTCATGCAAACATATCATTCCTGGTACAGTAGTTTTTATGCAATTACATTTTCATGCAAATATATTGATCCTAATATAGTAGCTTTTTTTGCAATTATATTTCATGCAAATTTATTAAGTGTTTCTAATATATTAGTTTTTATGCATTTTTTTCATTTATTTTAATAGTATAGTCATATTAATTTCCTTGTAAAACAGGTTTGGTATGATGGTTTACCTACCATACTGATACTGGTGTGAATCTAGTTAAGTTTTTATGAGTCTTCTATGAACAGGATAGGTTTTTTAAACATAATATTTTGAAAAAGATTAGTTTCATTCTTAAAACATTTGTACATCTTAACTGAAATTCTCATTGTAAGTCATTTTCTGAGATTGCAAGTACGGCATCTGATTAACTTGTTATCCATTTAATAGAAAATTCTATAGTTAAATTAAAAGCTATGACAGATTCAATTAAAGCTATCTCCATTTTTTATAAGAGATATCTTTGATTTATTTTTTTTTTAATTTTCTATCAATTTAATAAAAATATCTTTGATTGAAATAAAGATATTTTTATTTGTGCATAAATAGATGTCTTTATTGTAAATAATTATGTCTACAGTAAAGATGTCTGTAATTAGGTTATCTTAATGGTACTATAAATTGAATTAGTAATATCTGATTCATTTATAGATATCTATTTCCGTTGCACATATCTCTAACTGTATTAGAGATAGCTCATTTTAAACTCTTATATTGAAATCTTTAATTTGGTTAGAGATATTGAATTAAAGACATTTCTATTAAATGGGCAAAAACCAAAATGGGATGCCAAATGTTGCTCTTTAGTCTCCTGAAATAGATAATGATTAGGCTTCATCCAGAATCTGCTTTCTGCATAATAATCACTGGATTAACAGCATGACACTTAATAACATAATTCGTAATTCTATAATCATAACATTTATTCACTTTAGGCAGTTGCTGGATGAAAAGACAGTCAAATGCAATCTATAAGTGCTTCTTTGTCAGTTTGCTTTAAATGCTTCTACAAAGACTTAGCTAGATTCACAATAGGATGGTTTACAATTCTATTAATCTGAAATTGCCTGTTATTTTATTTTGGTTTTTATTTTTATTTTTACATTTAGTCACTTATTTTATTTTTTTAAATTTTATTAAGGACATCAGTATGGCTTATGTACAGCTGAATTAAAAATTGCATCCATAAAGCATTACTAAATAGTAAAGTGTAGTCCAGGATAAATGAAAATTTGCGCTTTAAATAAAATATCACTCACTCAGTCTAAATCAAATATTTTTTAGTTACTTGCAAATTAAGCAAAATGTTTTTGAAAACCCTGAAATCACCTGCGTAGTCGGTCACTCAAAATCACATATCAGAAAACAAGTATTTAGAGTAAAATTAGAACTTCCCTATTTTTTTGTTTTTTTTCTAATGAGAAGAAAGAATTTCCCCTGAAGGGTTCAAATACCATATTGACCATTAACCTTTAAACGTCAAGTGGACTCTTCTACCACAGCTCTTTGGACTGTTCTATTTCCAGTAGCAGGGTGCCTAGTTAGTTTTTATTGTATTATAGAAATTCCTGCATTTAAATGCAAAGAGTTTAGACTCTGACCAGATGCCGCATTCTGTGGCATCTGATCTGGGTCTGCACTGTTTGATAATTATCCATTTGGGGGTTTCTCGACTAAAATGGGTTAATATCTGGACAGCTTAACACTTACTATAATTGTCCTAAAATTAAAAAAGTCCATTTTATTACCTCTTCATGTGTCTGAATACTGCTGGATGAATGGCAGACAGCACAGACCCTGATGAGATCCTACATTCTGCAGCATCTGATTTGAGTCAAACTGTTTGCACAGACCTGTATGTCCCAATAATTAGTGTTATAACAGTATATTTAGGATTTTTGTTTTGAGTTTCTAATTTAATCAACTTAATATTGTATCCCAAATAGGTTGCTATAATGGTGATTAAACAGTTGACTTACACTCCTTGGAACATGCTCCAAGAGCACTTGGTGTCCGATTCAGAAAATAAAACAATCATTTTCCAAATGACAACACAGTCTCTGCCTTCATGAATACATTTACACCACTGGGCAAGAAGCAGATGCATACCTTCAATGTAGAAGGTACCATCTTGGGTCCTCAGGAAGCGGTCCACATCATTTATAGCTTCATCAGGAATGGTGTTAACAAGCTGGAATTCACCAAGTAGCCATGTTTGGGCACTGTGTATGTGTGTGCCAGAGCACTGTTCTGGTTGAAGAGCACATTTCTTGTCAATGGAAACCCTGGTGATAGTGTGACTCTTTTAAAGTAGTCTAACAGCAGTACTCCTTTTGCATCCTATAAATATAGACCACTACGTCCTTGCCTGCAGACATCACTGTCTTAGCATTTTTGTGTGGCAGAGAACCTTTCCAGAGTTCTGACTTCATCTCTGGTTGGAAGTGATGGACCAAGGTTTCATCTGTGGTCACAAATTGCAAGAGGATGCTAAGCCGTCGTTCTTCCCTGACAAGTTTGCTGAATCCATTTCTGATCAGATCCAAGGCTCTTTGGGACCCAGTGGGCTGATTCCTTGAGACAATGTAAAGCTTTGTACTCTCCTTTCTACAATGATGCTGCAAGAACTTCGGCAATGATCTCCTGAGTAGTAATGGTGACTGATCTTCCCAGAGAGCTTCCAGAGTCTCCCTGCCACATTTCAACTCAGCAGCCCACCTTTTCACCATGCTTTGTATGAAGAGATATCCTCCCCTGCTGTGAACATCATGTCCTCCTTGACCTTGAGTATTTCACCTTTGTGATTGAGGTAGAGAATGACTGATAAATTGCTGAAATTGTCCATTTTATCAGAAACCACTTATGATTAATGCTTGATTACATGAAAATAAAAGAACTGAAATTTTCAAATACCCTATTTCTGGGTAATCTGTGAAAGTAGTTCTGCCTTACTATTCAGCTTCTGTGTGTGTGTGTGTGTGTGTGTGTGTGTGTGTGTGTGTGTGTGTGTTTGTTTTATGTGAGGGGGGTGTTCCCATGCTTATCAGCTTAAGCACAAAGTTCAAGATAAGCATTTGTAACCAAAGTACTGGTATTTTTCTGATTTCTCCACAAAAATACACTCTAGGTACACATTGGAAGCTCCTCACTGAGATGCTTCGAATGAGTTCCCACAACATATGGCAGCTGAATCACAGGAAATTTCATGCATCATTTCTTCTGAAATATAATTAAAAGACACTTAGACTGTCATCTACTAGAGTGTTTTACGGATTTATCATGTAAGGATAAACAACCCGAGCTGGTGGTTTCAGACATTTGAACATTCAGCTGATCAGATCTGAAATCATGCATGGACAGCATCCTGATCTTCAATGATCTTAATCCATACTCTTGAGATTTCTCTGCTTGTTTCCTAAACATATACAAAAAAATTCTCAACAAAACAGATATCTCAAACATGTTTTTCGGATAAAATAAGGCTTGAGATTTTACATGAATTGTAGACAATTCACATTAAATGGTGTCTTATTTTCTCTGAACAGTAAAAAAAAAAAAAAAAAAAAAAGTTTTCCTAGCTCTATTGGGGTTAAGTGTTTTCTAATGGCCATGTGGATTTTTCCATATCCCAGTTCAGTACTTCCTGGCTCTCTTCACCTTTAAAGCATCAGTCACAACTACAGCAGATGGCAGTGTTTTGTTTGTTGAAAAACAGTTGCATTTTATGTGACTCGTCTGCTAGACAGATAATTTACATAAAACGTTATCTTAGTTTCTCTGAAAAATAACAAAAAAAAAAAAAGGTTCAAAATACTATCAGCTGTAGTTGTGATTGTGCTTTAGGGGTTAAAGTGTTTTACAGTTTTGGCAGTAAAACGGTTGTAATGAATTATTACACCACAACCTCTTTATAACACTATGGTTGGGGTCCATAGCATAAACCATATTAGTTAAAGAACCGTGTCATATCCAAATAAAAATGTATAGATTATATTGAAAAATGACCTTTTATGGTCATTTTTCAATATAATCTATACAATTTGTGAATCCATCTTTGAACCGTGTGATATCTAAAACCATGTTATAACGAAGGGTGTTATAAAAAGTTGTAGTGTAAATGTTATTTTTTGAATGATAATTGTGTTGAAATTAAATTCACTTCTGTGTTTCGTTTGTTCTTTTTTTGCTCACCTGAACTATGCTTATGTTGAGCTATAGTGAGCAATGTTTGTGTGTCATTCGTCCATCAGTCTGTCCACCTGTTCATTTGTTTAACACTTTAAAACGACAGCTGAAGGGATTTGTTCTTGGTTAGGTAGGAATGTTGCTTGGGTAGGGGGATTTAAAAATAGCTAAAAGTATGGTCATCTGTCTTTTTTGTTATAACAACTGAAAGGTCCCAACGACTTATAATGGGAAAAATGGTTAAATTGAATTTTCTTCCTAACGCATGTAGTGATGTGAACCATATTTGGCAGTTATGAACATTTGATGATCATCTACCCAGTTTGCATTTTATGACCAGTGATCATTTTGTTTGGTTGTCATGTCAAAATTTTAAAGTAGGAAATTTCTAAAGCACTAGCAGGGAAAGAAGACCCTTTTACACACCAGCAGGTTGAGCTTCTCTTGTCTGGCCTTGTAAAGAGATAGGACATGTAGCTTAGGTGGGAGTGGCAGCATGCAATCGCAATACCTCCTCCCATCATTGTATTACTTATTCAATGAAGTTTAGAGCTTGACAAGTCCCTGCATTTCTGGCGAAGATATATAGATTATAAAAAGAATGACCCTGGACAGCAAGAACGCGCACATAGGCAAAAGTAGCTGGAGTGTCTAAAACCATAATACATGATTGGAGTAGCAAGAGCTTTAAGTTAAATCAACATTTTATTCTTGAGGGTTATCTCCCCCTGCTCCTATGCTGTATACATGTATAGATATTGTTGAACAAATTCCCTTCAGAAAAACACCGAAGTTCGTGTCGATCCTGCTGTTGAAACGAGATTGACAGCTTGTTCAAATGGTCATGCTTCATTATCTGTCATGCCCATATATGGCAAAAAAAAATAAAAATAAACACCCTTCTTGTTTAAAACCAAAAACTGCTCAAATGATGAGCCTTTCAGTAGTTGCAATGACAGGATTGGAAAAATGTTGCAAATATAACATCTGCATATCTGCAGTGGCTATTTCACTCAGGTGAGCGAGCCATGGCCCGTGGGCCTCATATTAATATGACGTAGCCCATATTCTTAGGCAAGTTAAGGGGAGGTGTGTGTAAAATGAGTTCTGGCCAACAAACGATTTTTGACCTTCAGTGTTCTAGACTCCTTAGTTCTGCTATAAATTGTATTTTCTACCAGAATATTCAGTTTATAAAAGGGTATGTACCCTTACTGCTCTCCGCTGTCAGCCCAACAGTCAATATACATCAATACGTAATATATACAAAAACTCAAGCCATGTTAGCGGCCAATTTCACAAAACAGTGTGACAAATGTTCATTTATATTTACACTGTATGAAAGTGTTTTACAAACCATGATAAATGTGATTAATATAGTTATCCCCACGCTTTAAAAAAAAAAAAAAGCAATAGGGATATTGTGAACGCCTTTGTCTATCCGTCAGTTCCTAAACCACTGGGTTGAATTTAACCAAACTTGCTTTATCTCATGGTGTGGGTGTGCGAGAGCAACATTATTTTTCCGGCCATCCGTCTGGCGTCCGTCAGCGGAGCCATAAAACGTAATTTCCGACCGCAAAACCGCCGATTTACCTCCCCAAATGACAAATTCGAATGCAGTTATCCCCATTCTATGCATTTATTCATTTTTTTCTGTTGGAAAAAGTGTTCTATTTGGACAATGCGACAAGTGCTGTGAGCTGCGTAAAACCAAATGCCAGCCAATAAGAAGAGTCGTTACGTGATGTCGGATTTTCGATAGTATATCGCAGATTCTAATGCACTCGCGTATGTAACGCGACGTCTGATTGGAAAACGTCAAAAATTTGCGACGGTATATTCTGCGATATACTGTCGCAAATCCGACGTCATCACGTAACGTCGCTTCTCATTGGCTGGCATTTGGTTTTACGCAGCTCACAGCACTTGTCGTTTTGTGCAAACAGTACATTTTTTCAATAGAAAAAATGAATAAATGCATTAGAAAGGGGATAACTGCAACCGCCGAGTTACCTCCCCAAATGCCAAATTTGAAAGCAGTTATCCCCTAATTCTAATGCACTTGCGTATGTAACGGGACGTTTGATTTGATAACGTCAAAAATTTGCGACGGTATATTCTGCGACATACTGTCGGAAATCCAACGTCATCACGTAACGCCGCTTCTCATTGGCTGGCATTTGGTTTTACGCAGCTCACAGCACTTGTAGCTTTGTGCAAATAGTACATTTTTTTAACAGAAAAAAATGAATAAATGCATTAGAATGGGGGATAACGGCATTCAAATTTGTCATTTGGAGAGGTAAGTGGGCGGTTTTTCGGTCGCAAATTATGTTTTACGGCTCCGCTGACTCGTCACCGTAAAACGAAATTTCCGACCGTAAAACCGCCGATTTACCTCCCCAAAAGACAAATTTTGAATGCAGTTATCCCCTAAATATACCGTCGCAAAGTTTTGACGTTATCCAATCAGACGTCGCATTACATACACAAGTGCATTAGAATTAGGGGATAACTGCATTCAAATTTGTCATTTGGGGAGATAAATCGGCGGTTTTACGGTCGGAAATTTCGTTTTACTGCGACGCGTCAGCGAAAGAATGTTCACAAAACTGGTCAACCGCTTAGAGGACCAAGCCTGCCCAGTATATGTGTGGTTAGGTAAACTGACCGCGCTCGACATGACCCCAATGGGTTGACTGGGCCATGAAACCTCAACACAACACAAAACCACCCTTGAATTTGGAAATAACTTGGTACTCTTTCAAATGAATTGGGTATCAATACCCATGTTTTTGAAAATAATTGAGTATTTGCTCAAAACGTGTATTTTACTCGGATACTCCCTTTATCTCTTGCTCTGATATCCACTGCTGTAAATAGGGGTTAGAGTGTAAAATCAGAAACATAATGGTAAACAGTGAAGATCCTGGTGCGATGGCTCGTTACATTCTTGTTATGATCTACGCTGCAAAGATATGTTTCGGTCTGCCACATTACGAAAAAGACGCCTATTCAAATTTATTGAAAATTTTACCACCAAAAACTAAGTTTTCAGATAAATATGCTGATATTTTTCATATTTCTGATCAAAACAGATTGTAGGTACTCGTTAGAACTGCCTCGCCGGGGCGGTTCTAAAGAGTACCCACAATCTATGTTTTTGAGCAGAAATAAGGAAAAATAATGTATACGCCTGTAAGCCAAGTTTTACTATATAAAAATGGGGTCAAAGGTGGTCAAAATTATACAGGTATGTTTTCGTGATGGAGCTGAAAGGGTTAATTCTCCATAAAAAAAATGTGGATACTTATTAGAAGTGCCTTGCTCAGGCGCTTCTAATGAGTACTTATGTATTTTATGAAGAATTGGAGAAAATTATGCCCAGAATCATCAAATACTCCTCCATTCCAAGTCTTCTGGTATGTAACAAGTTTCAGTCCGAACTTCAATGGCTCGAACATTTTGGGACCATAGAAAATTGTTCGAGACATGGGTAGTTCGAGCCACTGATGGTTAATCATGGCACCAGTTCAGGAAGCAAATAGCGATAATTTAGGGAAATCATTTCGATTTTCTACAAAATGATTGTTGAGTGTACTCATTAGAATCGCCTCAATAAGGTGATTCTAATGAATACACACAATATACAATTCAATGATAAAATAAGAAAAAAAATCCCTAAATATTTGTTTTCTTGAGCTATTGGAAGGATTTTGTAGGACTGAAAAAAAAAAGAGTTCGAATCATCCAGGGTAAACAAGCCATCTGAGTTCGAGCCATTGAGGTTATAGTGTAGAAAAAAAAAAGTTGCAGTGGAACAGTCATCGCTCAGCAACAACTTACCTATAACAGCCACTTTGTGGACTTCCCCATAATGCTGTTTTACTTTATGTTGAACTGCTATACAACAGCTATCTCTCTATAATATCCAGGGCCCAGTTGTTCAAAGCTAACGACATCGTTAGTTAACGATTCGTTAAAATTTACATCGAGTGATAAGAAAATATGCTGGAATTTTTTGCTGAAAAAATGTGAGTAGCTTTTGCAGTGCAAACGCTATTCACATTTTTTCAGCAAAAATATCAGAATATTGTATATTGAATCCGCTAAAACGTTAACGAAATGACCCTTAACGAGCTCGTTAAGCTAACGACGCTTTGAACAACTGGGCCCAGTTTTGTATCTTCCCAATTAAGGAAGCTGTTGTAGAGAGGTTCCGATACACGTTCAAGGGAGGCAACTTTCAAAATTAATTTTTTTCCTCCTGAAAAGGAGTCTATGCTAAAGTGAAAGAATTTGGTCTCATTGGTAACAAATTATTTAAACCGATCAGGGCAAATACTATACCCGATTTGTCCAACTAGTTCCATTTCCCTGAGGACAAGTAAAACGAAATTGCTTGTCTTAACAACTGTTCGCATCAGCTTTGAGCATTCAACCTTACTTCAAATATGGTTTTACTGCGATGTTACACTGTTGCAGTAAAGGACTTCTACGCAAACCGAAAACATAATTGCAATTTGAGGCTGATTTAGAATTAACCTTAAAGTGACAACCACAATTGCAGCAGATGGCAATTTTTGATTTTCCAGACAATAAGGCTTGAGATTTCATGTGATTGTATCATCAGCAGATCTTCACATGAAATGTCAAGGCTTATTTCCTCAGAAAAAATTACCCTTTTAGCTCTATAGATCCAAATGGTTGTATATGCAAAGAGTCAGATCCAGAGACTGCTTGTAAAGAGGATCCACACTGTCATTCTGTTAAGACTTTTGACTGAAACCCCAATTTACAACAAAGAATGTGTCCGAAATTCAGATATAGAAGTGTATTTCAGAAACACGAGGGTGAAAGCATTAACCTTCAACACTCTGGCAATTTCCGCAGACGACAAATTCATTATTTTTTTATTCATTATTTTATTTCTAATTTTTCAAAAAAAAAAAAAAAACAAACAAAAAAAACCAAAACAAAACAGATTTGACATTTCATGCAAAGTGTCTCCAATGGACACCATTTGCATGAAATGTTAAAACCTGTTTTCTCAGAAAAATAAGAAAGATATTTCAAAATGTCGTCTGCTGAATATATATTACCCAGAGTGCTAAGCATTATTTACATATATATATGTTGGTTACTGCAGTCACTTCTTTCGGTACCTCGGGGGAAAGCTGTACTTCTGAATGTGGCCTCTGGGTAAATACAGTATTTTTTCTAAATATTGGGACACATTAACTCTTTATTCTATTAGAACTTGAGGGGGTGGTAGGGTGTGGCGAAGGTGTTGTGTATCTTACGTCACTGGGGCATCCAATTGATATTGGCTGCCTGCTGTTCTTGCAGCGGGTAAGGGTAGAGGTGGGGGGGATGTTTTTATTTCTTCTGTTTTTTCACTTTCATTCATTTTCCTCTTTCTCCCCTGTCCCTCTCTCTTTCATCTCCTCTATTTTCTATCTCTCTTCTCCCTTTCTCTAGGAGACGACACAAAATGGCCCAGAAGGGTTGACGTATTGTTAAACCCCAACACAATCAATCAAGCATTTCTTTTCTTCTCAGAACTTAAACAAGGCTCTCACTTTCTGTTGATTTGTCTAAAGCAATGCTGAATGTATGGCAAACAGTTTAGACCTGATCAGATGTCACGTTATGCAGCGTCTGATCTGGGTCTACACTATTCGCACAAGCCTGTCTTTCCCCAATACTTGGGCTTATTATGGTATGTTTATATTATTGACCTTTCTCATTTATAAAGATTATACCACAAGTTTGTCATCTGCTTAATTTAGCCTTCAGAGTGCTGAAAGTTAACATTTAAAGTACACTCACATCAGCAGCACACGAAATTCTGAACTTTTGTTTTCATTTTTATTTTTATTTCATTTATTTTATTTTTTTTATTTATTTTTTTTAAGAAACTAAAACGACATTGGGTGTAAATAATCTGAAATTGCAAACCGTATTTTCTCTAAACTTTAAAAAATATGATATCTGAAGTGCAGTGTACTCTAAAAGGAAAGAATTTCCTTCCCTTGTGAGCAGTCTTTCTTTATAGAGTAGAACCCTTAAAAAGAATGGGCTTAATTTGCAGAAAAGCAATCAGGAAGTCACAAAAGCAGTCTCCTTTGCGGAAACAAAATGGCAGATAATCTACCAGGGAATGCATCAGGCTAGAGTTTGTGTGTTGTGTTTTGTTTCGACTTGACCGTCTTACCCATCTGTTTTCAAGAAAACACTTTACTAAAAGCTAGGCCATTTTCTTGGTCCCTAAGATTCAATAATTATGTCTCCCTACCTAAAGGGAGGGGGACAGTGATTTTGGTGCAGATCCCATTGGAGTAAGCATTGGCATGACACTTTCTTTTCTGCACAATAACTTTTGAACCTGTGGTAAGATTCTTACCAAATTTTCACGGATATAAAATTGGGACTTAACAAAGAATTGATAGATTTTGGTCACAGCATTAGAAAAGCTGAAAATCCATGGTGGGGTGACATCTATTTTCTCTATAACTTGTTATATATTTTCTGATTTGAGTTTCTATTTACTACCATACAAACGCATTTTGTCACCTTGATGATCAAAATGTTGAGAATCAACGTTTTAACCTTTACCACTCTCTGGGCATTTTCAGCAGACGACAAAATGATGTTATTTTTCTTATTTTTCCCAGAAAACAGGATTTGACATTTCATGCAAATTGTCTCCTTAGGAGACAATTTGCATGAAATGTCAAATCCTGTTTTCTGGGAAAAATAAGAAAAATATTTCAAAATGTCGTCTGCTGAAAATTTTACCCAGAGTGCTAAGCGTTAAAGCCTACTGTCACCAGTATTGTCAACATTTTCTTGTGTCCTGCAGCTATACAATTGTCAGCTTCAAAAGCTCGTTATGTGAGCCTGCTCTAAATACACGATGTATCAGCAAGCACTTTTTGCATAACTATTTGCCACAACATTGTCTGCGCATGTCATATTCTTCGAAAAATGCCATCTAGCGGAAGATAATGTTTGCCACAACGCCCTCTGTAATGCTAGCCTTATGCTACTCCTCAGGGGAGAGTTGTCAAAGGTAGCACTTTTGTTTTAAGCTTTGTGGGGACTTGATCATATTTTGCAACAATATGTTTCAAGAAAGCGCTTTAAAAATGGCCATAACCCATCTCAGTCCGTAAGTTTCAATAACTCAAAAAATACGTTTTCCAGTCTGTCCCAGTTCTTAGGTTTATTACAGTATGTATTGAACCAATTCATTAGAAAGTCTTAAGAATACCGCATTTACCCTAAGTATTCGGACACTTCAACTCATTACCATACTTGCTGTAAGATTAAAATGAAGTACAATTTACTATCCGATGTTGTATCTAAGATTGCTAGATGAGTGGCAAACTGTCTAGATCCTGAAGGCACATCGCATTCTCATCTGGGTATATATTGTTTGCTCAGGCCTGTCTGTCCGAATCTATATGATAAATACAGTAATAGAAAGCAATAGGAGATAAACAGTAAAAAAGCAACATATATATGATTTAAAATTATTTTATCCCATCCAATTTAACAAAAGAAAAAAAAATCGTATAAGAATCTGATTTATCTTCAAAACTGAAAGCAATAATAAAGCAATACGGTATTGGCCAATTAGTACTGGGAAAGACCTGCCTTAGAAAAAAAATGGCAAACAATGGAGATACAGATCAGATGCCACAGTATGATGCATCTGATCAGGGTCTAAACTGTTGGGGCACCTTCAGAATATGTCCTTACTTAATTCATGTGAATGAATACAAATAGTATCAACAATTTTAGAACAGTTATAGTCTTAATTAAATGTTCATTATATAAAATATGCATAAAATAAATCTGGTTGCCTGTGATAAACAAAGAAATTTGAGTGAACCGAGTTATGAGATCATGCCCTAAACACCCCCTTCATATTCTGAAGAGTGTAGAATTTAAAGATATGATATTTATTTCTTTTAATCTTGGGATTCTTATAGGTATTTAGTCAAATGTATAAAATATATGCACATAAAACCATTCTTGCAATAAAAAATGATAGCAGGATTGCTCAGCCTTAGGTGAACGGAGTTATGGGTTTCCAGGCTATGTATGCTAATGTACTATCCTATCCTAACCTAAATCTAAAGCCTAGTTCTCAGTCATGGTTTCAAGAAGAACAGTTGCCAGTTTCTGGCGAAAGAATGTGCACAACTACTGATTAACCGCTTAGAGGACTAAGCCTGCTCATGAAAATGTGTGGTTAGGTAAACTGACCACTCTCGACCCTGATGGGTTGACTGGGCCGTAAAACACAGTCACGGTTTGAGACCCCGGGAGGTCCCGGTTTAGTGATCCGGAAATAGCACGGGAGTACAACTGTGGTAGTACCGTGAACGCCCTAAGTGAATCGATATGAACCATGATGATCCGCCTTACAGTTCAGGGCCCAGTTGTTCAAAGCGTCGTTAGCTTAACGAGCTCGTTAAGGGTCATTTCGTTAACTGTTTTAGCTGATCCAATACACAGTATTCTGATATTTTTTGCTGAAAAAATGTGAGTAGCTTTTGCACTGCAAAAGCTATTCACATTTTTTCAGCAAAAAATTTCAATATATTTGCGTATCACTCAATGTAAATTTTAACGAATCGTTAACTAACGATGTCGTTAGCTTTGAACAACTGGGCCCGGGTTGTTTTAAAATATTTAATACGACAGGAAGTCACCGGGAAAGATATCCAAACCGTGTAATTCCGGGGCAATGCCGGTACATTCTGGGGCAGGTCCGGAGCTTAACGCTGTGTCCACCGTGATAAACCCTAGTAATCCGGGGTTGTTAAGGAGCATGATAATTACTTTTCTTGACACTATCTTCAGCGAAAAGACGGCATAGCCCCGTTTGATACCGTTACTGTTAGGGACTGGGACGGTAATACCCGATTTATTAGCTGGTTTATCCCGGAACAACACCGGCTGAGTCCGGTATAGATCCCGGCTAGACCTCGATTACAGGTGGTTTAGTGACGTTGACAGAGAGGTCGTGTAGTAGATTGTTCGACATAGTACAAATGATTCCGGGTTCGAATCCCGGTAAGAGCAAGGTGGTGCTTTCGGAGCGGGGCTTTCGGGAATAACCCTCACTTTGGTGCGAGCACTGGTTAAGTATCGTGGAAGCAGAATCTAGAGTGATCAAAATAAGCTAATAGGTTTTTTTTAGCTCTCCTGAGCTATGCTCAGGATGAGATATAGTGATACTTTTTGTTCGTCGTCTGAGCGTCTATTCGTCCGTCCGTTAACACTTTCAAACGACAACTCCTCCAAAGCCATTCAAGCGATTTGTCCCTAATTTGATAAGAATGTTATTTGAGTTGGAGGGATTTAAAAATAGCTAAAATTATGGTGATCTGGTCCTTGGTTTGGTTGCCATGGCAACAGAAAGCTCCCTTATACTTATGATGGGAAAATGGTTAAATTGCATTTTTTCCATAACCAGTGAAGTGATGTGAACCATATTTAGCAGTTATGATCATTTGATAAGTGTCTACCCAGTTTATGTGTTTTATGACCAGTGGCCATTTTGTTTGGTTGCCATGGCAACATTAAATTAAAAAAAAAGATTTTTTAATGATAGCTCCTTGAAAACAACTGAAGCAGTATGACTGTAATTTGGTACAAATGTAGCTTGTGTAAGGGCAATTCAAAAAAGCTAAAATTGTGGTGATTTGCCTCTTGATTTGGTTGCCATGGCAACAGAAAGCTCCCATAGACATAATGGGAAAATGGTTAAATTGCATTGTTTACCACAACCAGTGAAATGATGTGAACCATGTTTGTCAGTTCTGATCATTTGATGATTGTCTACCCAGTTTATGTGTTTTATGACCAATGGCCATTTTGTTGGTTGTATTGGCAACATTAAATTAAAAAAAAATAAAGGACAGCTCTGTCAAAACCATTGTAGCAGTATGACTCTAATTTTGGTACAAATGTTGCTGATCTGCCACTTGGTTTGGTTGCCAAGGCAACAGAAAGTTCCCATAGACTTATAATGGGAAAATGGTTAAATTACATTTTCTCCATAACAAGTGAAGTGACTCGGAAAATATTTGGCAGTTCTGATCATTTAATGATTGTCTACCCAGTTTATGTGTTTGATGACCAGTGGTCGTTTTGTTTGGTTGCCATGGCACCATAAATTAAAAAAAAATTGAAGCAGTAGGACTCTAATTTGGTACAAATGTTAGGGCAATTCAAAATAGCTAAGCTAAATGTTTGCTCGTCTGCCTCTTGGTTTGGTTGCAATGGCAACAGAAAGCTCCTGTAGACTTATAATGGGAAAATGGTTAAATTGCATTTTCTCAATAACCGGTGAAGTGATGTGAGTCATATTTGGCAGCTATGTTCATTTGATAATTGTCTACCTAATTATGTGTTTTATGACAAGAGGCCATTTTGTTTGGTTGCCACGGCAACTTTTAATTTTTAGAAAAGGAATTTTTCAAATGACAACTTCAAAACCACTGAAGCAGAATGACACTAATTTGGTACAAATGTTGCTTGGGTAAGGGCATTTCAAAATAGCTAAAATTGTGGTGGTCTGCCTCTTGGCTTGATTGCTATGGCAACAGAAAGTTCCCATAGACTTATAATGGGAAAATGGTTAAATTGCACTTTCTCCATAACCAGTGAAGTGATGTGGAAAATATTTGGCAGTTATGATCATTTGATGATTGTCTATTCATAGCCAGTTTATGTGTTTGATCACCAGCGACCATTTTGTTCGGTTGCCACGGCAAAATTCTAAAGTAGGAAATTTGCTAAGCATCAGCAAGGAGAGAAGACCTTGTTAAGCATTAGTGGGGAAAGAAGACCCTGTTAAACACCGGCAGGGGAAGAAGCGTCTTGTCTGACCTTGTAAAGAGACATAGGATGTGTAGCACAGGTCGGAGTGGCAACATGCAATTGAAATACCTCTTCTCCCATCATTCTTTACTTATTCAATAAAGATGCGAGCTTGGCATGTCTTAGGGCATGTCCCTGTGTTCAGGCGAAGATAGATTATAAAAAGAATGGTCATCCTCCATCATCGACTGTCATGTCTGTATACGATAATAATAATAATAATAATAATAATAATAATAATAATAATAAACCAAGAACTGTTTAAATGATAATTCTTCCATTAGTAACAATGACAGATTTGAAAAAATGTTGCATAACAAATGCATATCTGCAGTGGCTGTTTCACTCAGGTGAGCGAGCCGTGGCCCGTGGACCTCTTGTTTTTTTTTTGTTGTTTTTTTTTTTTTTTTTTTTTTTTTGTTGTTTTTTTTTGTTGTTTTTTGCAACCAGTGTAAAATAGATAAAAAGCGAGGTTTAAACCAAAACTTACGCCGACAGCATGTCTCACTGGCATTCAAGCTATCTCCCAGCGGGCACATGACGTTTTTACAACGTCAGCTCAACGTCGATGCTACGTCATGACGTTACTTTGACGTTGATGCGACGTTGTATTAACGTCATGTGTCTGCTGGGCTGTGTCTTGAGAAACCCAAAGTTCCTGAGCAGAAACTCATCTCTGTCCGTTAGGACTCTGGAGGACGAACCACTTGGCTGCGACTTCAGTTTACCAACTTTGGTCCTCATGGAACTCTACCAAGTATTAACCCTTGTCCTGCTGAACCCGGATATACCCTTCCTTTACAAGCAGTGTAGATCCAGATCAGTTGGCTTCTGAGGAAGCCAACTGATCTGGATCTGCACTGTTTGCTATGAAGTATGTGAATTTATATCAACAATCCGGATCAAGTAATCTGACTGGCTGAAAATTAGAAGTGGGCGTGGCCTTTTAATTTATTCAGCAGGACAAGGGTTAAGGGACTTTACATGAACTCCGACTCCGCGACCTTCTTTTCTCACAGACTCTTCTTAAATGCCATATTTTGTAGCCCCGTTTACTCTTTATATACAGAAAATCGTTTACTTCAACCAGTCGGCGAGATCTTTCTCCTGCTCATCGGTCAGAAGTAGTGGTGCCGTCCTTTGGCTTTTTGTTTGTTTCTGCGTCGTTGATGCCGACGAAAACGCAGGTTATGCCCCCCCCCCCCCCCGCCCCAACCCCTTTGAGGTGGGGTCGAGCTATCTGTGTCTTGAAGTTCTTGCCCTTCTAGAGAATCATCATCAAGTAACTCCTCCAAAAGCACCACCTTTCTCTTTCTTGGTCCGTGGCATGATATTTTTTCAGAAAGTGCTTTTTCGGGGTATTAAACAGAACTGACACGTTTACCGTGGGTCTCCAATGAAGAATTTTGTCAGTATTATAAACATTTACTAGGGAATTTACATAGACTTATTAACTTAATTTAGTTAAAATCATTTATATCAATTACGAAAACGCCTATTTAAACATATTGAAAATTTTAAAACCAAACAAGCAAAATTTTCAGATAAAAAATTCTGATATTTTTCATATTCCTGCTCAAAACACAGATTGTAGGTACTTGTTAGAACAGCCTCGGCGAGGCGGCTCTAACATGGATCCACAATCTATGTTTTTGAGCAGAAATAAGAAAATTAATGTATACCCTACCCTGTAAGCCCCAATTTTACTATATAAAAGTGGTGTTTAAGGGGGTCAAAATTATATTTAGGCGTTATTCATTATGCAAAGTGGAATGGGGGAGACTGTTTACATGAATGTTACTTAAAATATGCAGATCATAACTTCGGCATGACCGTCTACTTCTGCTTGTCATATTTTATGGGTTTTCAGTTTGCTTTCATATTTTCCAGTCTTATCCTGCAACGATCATAACTTTTAATTCAAACCGACCATTGCAGCTCCCCACTACAGTCGAACTTCGATGGCTGGAACCCCTTTAGGACCATGAAAATTTGTTCGAAACAGCGGTAGTTCGAGCCACGGAAGGTTACTATTAGTGCCACACCAGGCGGCATAATGGAGATAATTGTGGGATATCTTTTCGGTGTTCTATATTTCAAATGTATGTTGTGTGTACTCATTAGAATCGCCTCATAAAAAATGTATGCGCGAAAAAAAACAACAACAAAAAAAAAAAAAAACGCATATACCGGGATGTCAGAAAAGTGGGGCCTTTCACATACGAATCAAGAAAAAAATGGGGTCAGTCATATACTTTTTGTTGAAAAAAGGGGGCTAATCATATACATGGCAGCGCTGAAAAAGGGTGCCATTTGGCATGCACATCCGTACTATGCCATATAGAGATATATAGGGAGTTACCCTCCCCCACCACCCCCTCCCTCCCACCGAATAGTGACTACTGAGCCCATTCTGGTTACTTTTAAAGAATCGAATAGTGCTTACGCCGGCGCTAGTAGGCGTATACAGCATCGCAAATTGTATACACCACAACCTCTTTATAACACTAATGTCGGGGTCCATAGCATAAACCATGTTAGTTAAACAACCGTGTTATATCCAAACAAAAATATATAGATTATATTGAAAAATGACCATTTATGGTCATTTTTCAATATAATCTATACATTTTTGGGATCCATCTTTGAATCGTGTTATATCCAAAACCGTGTTATAACGAACCGTGTTATTTAGTACATTGATGTAATAAAACAAGAGTCTCTGCTTTTTAGCTCGCCTGTACGAAGTACAAGGAGAGCTATTGTAGTCACCCCGGTCGTCCACGTTTGCGTTTGCGTTTGCGTTTGCGTTTGCGTTTGCGTTCCCGTTCCCGTCACACTGTGTTAAAGTTTTTCAAATGCTTATATCTCAACAGTCACTCCTCACAGAGGCATCAAATTTGGAACTTAGGTACCTTGGAGCGTCTTCTGAGATTCCAAGAGAATAAACCCCTGGGTTCATGCCCCTGGGTGGGGCTAGGGGTCAGAATCTAGGACACCTTTGTAATACTGTGTTAAAGTTTTTCAAATTCTTATATCTTGACTTTCACTCCTCATAGAGCATTCATATTTAGAATTTGGGTACCTGGACGAGTCTTCTGAGATTCCAAAAGAACATACCCCTGGGTTCATACCTCAGGGTGGGCCTTGGGGTGGGGCTAGGGGTCAAAATCTAGGACACATTTGTAAAATCTTATATGCCTACAGGTTATAGACACAACTGGTTATACATCAGCTAACTATGTGACATCAGTTTAAGTGTAAGAGAGTGAAGGTCATGGTGACCTATATTTTACGGTCAAGGTCACCTAGATTTCACGGTCCAGTGATTTTGCCTTATATCTTTAATACTATTTGTTGGATAAATGTCACACCTGGGATATTACTTCCATGTGACCCAATGAATGACCACTTACTATATCTAGGTCATTGTGACCTATATTTCATGGTTCAGTGATTTTGCCTTATATCTTGAATACTTTTTGTTGGTTAAATGTCACACCTGGGATATTACTTCCATGTGACCCAATGAATGACCACTTACTATATCTAGGTCATTGTGACCTATATTTCATGGTTCAGTGATTTTGCCTTATATCTTGAATACTATTTGTTGGATAAATGTCACACCTGGGATATTAGTTCCATGTGACCCAATGAATGACCACTTACTATATCTAGGTCATTGTGACCTATATTTCATGGTTCAGTGATTTTGCCTTATATCTTGAATACTATTTGTTGGATAAATGTCACACCTGGGATATTAGTTCCATGTGACCCAATGAATGACCACTTACTATATCTAGGTCATTGTGACCTATATTTCATGGTTCAGTGATTTTGCCTTATATCTTGAATACTATTTGTTGGATAAATGTCACACCTGGGATATTAGTTCCATGTGACCCAATGAATGACCACTTACTATATCTAGGTCATTGTGACCTATATTTCATGGTTCAGTGATTTTGCCTTATAGCTTGAATACTATTTGTTGGATAAATGTCACACCTGGGATATTAGTTCCTTGTGACCCGATTATTGACGTCAAAATATATCTCTGTTGGTGTGACCTATATTTCATGGTTCAGTGATTTTGCCTTATAGCTTGAATACTATTTGTAGGATAAATGTCACACCTGGGATATTAGTTCCATGTGACCCAATGAATGACCACTTACTATATCTAGGTCATTGTGACCTATATTTCATGGTTCAGTGATTTTGCCTTATATCTTGAATACTATTTGTTGGATAAATGTCACACCTGGGATATTAGTTCCTTGTGACCCGATTATTGACGTCAAAATATATCTCTGTTGGTGTGACCTATATTTCATGGTTCAGTGATTTTGCCTTGTATCTTGAATACTATTTGTTGGATAAATGTCACACCTAGGATATTAGTTCCTTGTGACCCGATTATTGACGTCAAAATATATCTCTGTTGGTGTGACCTATATTTCATGGTTCAGTGATTTTGCCTTATATCTTGAATACTATTTGTTGGATAAATGTCACACCTGGGATATTAGTTCAATGTGACCCAATGAATGACCACTTACTATATCTAGGTCATTGTGACCTATATTTCATGGTTCAGTGATTTTGCCTTATATCTTGAATACTATTTGTTGGATAAATGTCACACCTGGGATATTAGTTCCTTGTGACCCGATTATGGCGTCAAAATATATCCCTGTTGGTGTGACCTATATTTCATGGTTCAGTGATTTTGCCTTATATCTTGAATATTTGTTGGATAAATGTCACACCTGGGATATTAGTTCCATGTGACCCAATGAATGACCACTTACTATATCTAGGTCATTGTGACCTATATTTCATGCTTCAGTGATTTTGCCTTTTATTTTTATTACTATTTCATGGAGAATTGTCATACCTGGATTATTATATCTAAGTGACAAAATGATTTACATACAAATACATCTAGGTCAGTGTGACCTATATTATATGGCTTAATGATAAAAATGTTACAATATAAAATGTACCCAG
The DNA here is from genome assembly GCA_964016985.1 of Anodontia alba. Classification (NCBI taxonomy): domain Eukaryota; kingdom Metazoa; phylum Mollusca; class Bivalvia; order Lucinida; family Lucinidae; genus Anodontia; species Anodontia alba. The sequence goes on from OZ024830.1 coordinate 38,645,988, forward strand.
CAGGCGAGCTCGCTGTCCTCCGACAGCTCTTGTTGTTCTTTGATGTGATCTTTGTTTCCGAAGGCAACCTCTTAGTTCCTCTGTTGCAGTTCTTCTTTGCGACTGTGGTTTCATATATGGCGTTTGTCTTGTCTTTTTTTTTTTTCCTCATCGCTCCAGTTAAGGCTGCTAATCAGAGCTGAAAAGGTAATCGATTATCAGTACCGCCATTGTGATCGATAATCGATTAGTAATTACTGAAGATTTGGTCATAATTTTACCTGTCTGTTTGTGCATGACTTACCATATGTTATACTTTACTGTGTATATTTGGTCAGACAGGCGTGAGCAAACAGTGTAGTCCCTGATGAGACGCCGCAAAACGCGGCGTCTCATCAGGGTCTACACTGTTTTCCACACAGCCAGCTATTTTTAGATACAGCATTTGGTAGTAAATTGTACTTATTCAAATTTTAGATAAGGTATGGTAAGGAGTCGAGGTATTTGAATACTAAGGGTAAATACGGCAAAGTAACAGACACAGAAATGAAATGATCGATTATTAGCAAGTCTGTAACGATAATCGTTTTTGTGGTATTTATTGATCAATTAAGCGATTATCCTCTTATCAGTCTTCGTTGTCGCATGTAGAAAAAAAGTGGCATTAACATAAAATATTTTGCTTCTTTACCATAGGGATTGCTCTGAACGGAAAGAATTTGCTCTCTATTGTATCAAATGTTGTCCCTTTGGAAGAGGTTGGCCTGCGTTAAAATGTACAAGTTAATCGTGGGTAATCCCAACTACTATTGGTGCTCATCATTATATACAGAGATCCAGGTGTCATAATCCAAACATCTTTCTCCAAGTTTCTAACTGTGCCAGAGTGACAGAACTGCCACCACAGACTATGACCAGAGCTGATTTTATTGGTCCTAATTTGCCATCTCGCTGGAGATCATGCAAAACGTTTCCATAAACTGCTGCAAGACTAGCTCCACATGCTGGTTCAACCAAAAACCGGTGATCGTCTGGAACAAAAAAAAAAAAAAAAAAAAGAACAAAAAAAAATTTTTGTTTCCGAAATGAGAAATATCTATTTTTAACAGCCTATTAGACCTCTAATAACCTCTAACTCTCAAATTTATCTACAATGTATGGAACTTTGTGTAACCAATGGCGGCTGTTTACACGTGTGTACATGTATGTCTTAACCCGGGTTACAAGTCCCGATATTTAAAGTCAGACAAAATAGCAAATATAATAAGAGAAGTATAACACATGCAAACATGTTTTCCAAAATACAAATTAACCAATAATCGAGGATAGAGTAATGTTTTCTGAAAAAAGAAAATCTTTAAATCAGGCTAAAATGTATTTGAATATGTAGCTTTCTGTGCGTTAATGTGCGGGGTTTTAATAAATGCTTATGACTACCGCATTTGTATATATCGTTCCAGACGTTCATAAGAATAATGAAAACAAAAGTAGGAACTAACTTAAAGTGTTGAACGGTATTTAACAAAATTAATTTCGCAAAAAAAGTATTCTCTCTCTATATATATATATATGAAATCCAGCAATATAAAAATCAAAGTGTTGAACATACTAGATTCAGAATACATATGCTACCTGGTTATTTAGTTACAACAGTACGATATTTTTGTTAGAAATTATTCTATAAATGAAATTAATTACAATGACAAAGCTCTAAAATATTAGGTAGAGCCCTATTTTAATTAAAAACTTTCATTACGAAAACACGCCTATTCAAATATACTGAAAATTTCACCAGCAAAAACTGAAAGTTTTCAGATAAAAACTCTGATAAATTTTCATGTTTTTCTGCTCAAAATATAGATTGTGGGTACTCGTTAGAAATACATCAGCATGGAAGGCTTGGTTAGGTGAGAGGGCATGAACAGGTTTGCGATGAATTAATTGCTCAACCTTACAATTTTGTGTTTCTAATTTGGACTTGTCCACCCTTGAGTTTCGACACGGCCACTGTTGCAAATACGGACTGAGTCAAAAATCCAAAACAGCGTGACAAACAGTGAAGATCATGATAAGACTGTAAGGACTGATCATCTTAAGCAATTTAAGCCTAGTGTCCCATAAAAGGGACATTGGCAAACAGTGTAGACCCAGATCAGACGCCTCAGAACGCGGCGTCTGATCAGGGTCAACACTGGTTGCATCGAAATACAGGAACTTCTATAAAACATAGAAATAATAAAAACACTAACCAGACACCCCTTCTGGTAGAAATGGACCTGTCCAAAGAGTTAAGTTAGAACAGTCCATTCGGCATAAATGGGTTAAGGACTGGATACACTTGGTAGTTTTTCTACAATCTTTCACAAGGAGGACAATTTTTGTGACTTCCTGTTTGCTTTCATAAGCGTAGCGCTCATTATGCACATTATAATAAAGTGGCATTAACATAAAATATTTTGCTTCTTTATCATATGGGGCTGCTCTTAACAGAAAGAATTTGCTCTCTTTGGTAGCAAAATTTGTCCTTTAAGAGTAGCCCCTTTGGAAGCGGTTCTAGGCATAGTTTTAAGACTTTTTTCTTGGTTGTACATGAAAATAAATACGTTCTGGCTACGCCACTGGCTTTCCTTTAAATCAAACCTTTTCTGAAAAGGGATCTGTTCTAAATGGTCTCGCCATGGGGTGCAAATTCTTTCCTTTTAGACTAGACCCTTTTTCAGAAGGGTCAAAATCTATTTCGACAGTCACCTCCCCTAAAAGTGCATACATTCACTTAAGTTCGCTCCTGTTTTCCTCTACAACAACCTAGTACCTGCAAATTTCAAGCATGCGTTAATGGCCTCTTTATCTTCAATCACCACCGATTGCACGTTCTTGTGTTTCTTGATGTAGTCAAGTGTTGCCGAACAAATTGTTAGTGCTCCTAGACATTTAGCTACACTGTCAAAATAGAAATGATAATAACAATACTCTTAAAAGGCTGCCTTTGAAAAGAAAGCGCGCACAGATAAAGAAAATCGGAGACTCGGTTTTATTATCTCTCTTCATACGCAGCAATGTAGTTTGCGAGGCTGCATACGCCCGACTAGCACCAGATTAAACGGTATTCTATCTTCAAACCAACCAGAATGGGCTATATGATCCCAAATGAAATAAAACATAATCTGCACTATGGTGAAGTACGGGGAGACGTTTTACGTCCGCCATACGGAACTTAACATTAGCTGCAGTGAAGTAAAATAAATATCAAAAAGGCTTAAAATATAACGAGGCATCATATACATTTTTTAATGTGTAGTGATACAACGTTCTTACCAGTCTGAAAGTAAATTGCCAAAACAGACTGCATGAAAGATAAATTAAGAGAACGAGACCAACAAAACCTTATGTTGTCTTTTTTGTTCTCTGTAGGGCTTTGTGACTGCCCTTTGTGGCGCTTAACTAGAGTTTGGTCCTGTTTAATTTTTTGTCGTTTGGTTCTGTCTAGCACTGTGATCACCTGGACGGGAGAGGGAGTGATTGTAGCTTTGATTTGCATTGTTTTGTTACGCATCTACAGTGGACCCTCGTTACAACGACAGCATCTGTTCCCAAAGATGTTGCCATAAAAATGAATTTGCTGTTATAAAGAATCCTTAAAGGTCAAATTGACATGTAAGAAGGCTTTGTTTCAGCTTTCACTTCCTCACTGAGCATATGATTTGGATTTGTTAGAATTGTCTCAGTGAGGCGATTCGAACAAATATGCAAAGAACATATGCTTGGGATATTTGTTAGAATCGCCTAATTGAGGTGAGTCTAACAAATATGCAAAACACATGTTTCTTCCAGTATTAAATACAACGTCCTTGCATAATTTCTGATTAACTGTCACCTTCTGAGCGAAGTTCTAGTACCAGTAAAATTATCATTATAATGATTTTTTCGTTGTATCGAGTGTCAGTATAAAGAGAGTTGACTGTACTATCCGTCATAGTATGTTTATTTTCTTCTTGGTGTCATTGTCAGGCTGTGTATTGTGATTGTGGCACTTCAAGGACATCTTCTCTACCTCTTTTTCATATTTGTTATATCTTTTGTCTCACTTTACGCCTATTCTATATTTGACCCTGCACACGAAAAAAGGGGTTTTCCGGTTTGTGGTTCTTCAAGTGCGAATGTACAGTCCCCTATTTGGGCTACAGACATGTTTTTTTGCCTGAAGCTTTCTCAAGGTCCCTACTATTTATCTGCGAACAGCAAAAGCTCTGGCGTGACTGTGTTCAAGCGGAGGCTCGCCTGAACATTTGCTGGTTGCCTATGTGATAAGAACCCTTTTCTTAGGGGATGGCTCATTTATAGATTGACAGATCCCCAGGATCACAATACAAGGTACGGCTCTACTATTTACTTCGAATGCATATATAAAATTTTTTTTTTTCTGCCTAATCTCTACTGATTTCATATCATTACGAAAACATGCCTATTCAAATATACTGAAAATTTAAACACCAAAAAATGAAAATTTTCAGATAAAAAATTCTGATATTTTTCATGTTTCTGCTCATAACATAGATTGTGGGTACTCGTTAGAACCGCCTCATCGAGGCGGTTCTGACGAGTACCCACAATCTATGTTTTGAGCAGAAATAAGAAAATTAAAGTATACCCCTGTAAACCCCAGTTTTACTATATAAAAGTGGGGTTTAAGGGGGTCAAAATTATATAGGTATATGTTTTCGTGATGTCTTTAAGATCTCCTGTCGTCATAACTAAACCCTTTCACCCCTGAGTTTCTAAACTGGCCTCTTCCATCTCTGAATTCGGACACATCCATTTTTGCAATTAGGGGTCTGAGTAAAAAAATCATGACAAGCTGTGTATATCCAGATGAGACGGCTCATGATGAGCCGTCTCATCTGGATCTACACTGTTTGCAAAGTTATCTGTATTGGTCTGCAGGGATGAAGGGGTTAACCAGGTAGCTTGCTGCCAAAAACAGCAAAATCGGATTACGTATAAATATAGAGCCTGTTAGGTATATATACGCTTGGAAAATGAGTACACACATAATTATACATGCAGTAACATACAATTATTGACTACTGAGGTATTGCATCTGACGTGATATCCACCAGGGAATATCAACATTGACCGAAGCGATAGCAGAGGTCAATATTTGTATACTGTGGTGGATATCTAAGTCATATCAAATACCCCAATAATCAACAATTGTTTTATTATAAGGTTTGTCATTTCTTTTGATGATTGTGGAAAAAACAATCAAGGTCAGACACCATTAATACAAAGAGCACGTAGACGTCGGCGTCAGTATTAGCGACGTCATCAAAACTTGATATTGACTGGCTTGCACGCGAATGACGTCACTTTTCTCGTGCAAGGTAGTCAATATCACAAAATATTGACTGGGCTGGAAGCAAGTCCGAGCCAATGAAAGGTTGTTTATTATTAGATCATGTAATAAATACAGATATTACTACATCAGACGATGCTATGCAGACGATTTGTATTAAATATCAAACCTCTTGTCTCGGGAAAATAAAATATATGATATCGCCTGCTGCTGTTGTTTGATAGCCGTATCACTAACAGGTATATAATAAACTTTAATGTCCAGAAACTCACCTCGTTATATCTGGGAGAGTCACCTGTTTACCTGCCTTTAGTGCAGCATTTAAACAGTCAGCACCATTAGTTTCCATAGCAACTAAAGGCACATCATGCCATCCTACAGACCACATACCCTCCAGCGCACCGTTCAGTAGTCCTCCGCCACCTACCGATAGTATTACAACATCTGGTTGACATGGTAACTGTTCTGCGGCTTCTTTGATCACGCTTGAGTTACCCTCCCTAATAGTAAAACAAAACACATAGTATGAGTGCATCTACTGGGAGGTCGAATCCAACCTGTTTCTAAAGTGGACTCTACCATTCTTGAATTTGGACTTGTCCACTGATGCACATAGGAGTTTCAGTCTAAAATTAAGAAACAGAACGGCAAAAAGAGTAGACCCTGATGAGACGGCTCGTAACGACCGTTTCAACTGGATCTACACTGTTTGCTGAAAGGGTTAAAGAATGCATTTATTAACCTTTACACTGCTGTAGGCGACTATATACGCCCAGGAGGGGTCTGCCAACTCTAAAGCCTGCCATACTTACTATACACCACATGAAACCATTCAGAGCAAGTGTTCTCATACAGGAGTGAACCTACTTTCATACAAACACGCCACTTTTTATTAGATAGTCAGGTGCTGGATTTTACCCACACTAATAAAGACCGAGAATACCGAATTTGAAGCTGCCATTAATTTCAGCACTCACTTCAACAGATTGATCACGATTTCCTTGAGAAAAAGCCCATAACACCTAAATCATTTCCAGTGAGGAAGAAGTAGGAATAACAGTAGAACCTATGTATGTCACTCGTTTCATTCGCAATAGTACACGGTAGGCGCAGGTCTCTTATAACTTTTTTTTAAAGTGTCTTAAACGGTTCCCGGTTTACACGGTTCTAGTCACATGACCATCCTCTTGCCGGTAAAATGGCCACCTACGATCGGCAAATTATATGTGAAACTTCCAGGTAAATCGAGGCAAAATTAAGGCAGTAATGACCTCGGGTAGGGGTACCCCCTCTTGCAGGCCTGTTTCATTTTTTTCTCAACACGCTAAGGGTTAAATAGGTCTCTTTTACAGGTATCTTTAAGTACACATAAGTTTATATTACCTTTTTTTTTAACCACCCGCACAAAAATTATAGAACTTTGCCTTCAAAGACCCCCATATCTTACCGAATCCGGCACAGCCTCCGGCTGTTGTGTTCTGGTGTGCAAGACACTCTCTCTCTCTCTCTCTCTCTCTCTCTCTCTCTCTCTCTCTCTCTCTCTCAGGACATTTACCAGGGCTTTGCAAACTGAGAAGTAAAAGTCTCCTCTATTCCCCGATCCCTATGTTCTACAAATGGCTGATGCAGTATATTTGTCTTTTAACAAAACAATATATGCTACACTACAAACCGTGTAAACACAATTAAAACGCGGTGTCTGACTTGGGTTTACGTTGTTTACTACTTATCAAGCAGTTTAGCGCTAGGTTGAGTTTTCGTTAAACGAGCTCGGGTTTGGGGGCGGCGGTAACTTGCATGTTACGAATATGGCATATTACGGATGTGCATGCCGACTAGCATCTTTTCCAGCGATACCAGGTACATAATTAACTCCCATTTTTTTTCAATAAAAAGTATATGATTGACCCGATTTTTCTTGATTGGTATATGAAAGGCTCCACTTTTCTGACTATTTTTGGATAAGAGATTTTTCGAGGCTGGTTGTTCCCTTGGTATTCAATGAATATGTCTAACTACCAGCGATACATCACCCAATTAATCTAAGTGATGTATTAAAAGTGTTAACTCTGATAGCTGCAAACGAATCTGTAACATGATTTTTGGTTTACCAAAGTATATGAATCCCAGTCAGCATTCTACGTAAATCTATATCGGGCCGTCATCGGCCCGTCAGGGTAGCTGACGGGCCGATGACGGACCGATGTAGATTTACGTAGAATGCTAGCTGGGTGGGTCAACATTTCAGACGATCAAGTATATGGATAGGCCCGTTTTTCTTTTCAACGGCCAGGTATATTAATGGGGTAGGTTTTGAAATACTGGCTCACTCACCCATGCCACAATTACCACTAGGTTGCCCCCTGGGAGTCTAACCCAGTCAGCATTCTACGTAAATCTATATCGGGCCGTCATCGGCCCGTCAGGGTAGCTGACGGGCCGATGACGGACCGATGTAGATTTACGTAGAATGCTAGCTGGGAAGCTCCTTACAATTTTATTGTTGACCGTTCCAAGTTGCAGTTCCTCCTTGTTTTCGTTGGTTCTGTTTCGTTACAATGTTGTTGTGTGATGTCATTTCGTGTCATTTCAACCTTATTCGGTGTCTTGCGAGAACTAGGTTCTGTGACTGTGGCCTTTTCTGGGTATCTCCTTACCGGAATTGTTGAGACACATCATCTAGTTGTTGAATAGATTTAAGCAAATGTTAGCATAACGAAAATATGCCTATAAAATTTTGACCCCCTTAAACCCCACTTTTATATAGTAAAACTGGGGTTTACAGGGGTATATATTATTTTTTCTCATTTCTACTCAAAAACATAGATTGTGGGTACTCGTTAGAGGCGCCTCGTAGAGGCGGTTCTAACGAGTACCCATAATCTATGTTTTGAGCAGAAATATGAAAAAAAATATATCTGAATTTTTTATCTGAAAATTTTCATCTTTTGGTGTTAAAATTTTCAGTATATTTGAATAGGAATGTTTTCGTAATGGGAATAGTATGTCAGGGAAGCAATACCTACCAAATATCGGGATGGTCAAATGTGTGGATGTATTCTGTATCTGGAAATAACAGTAAATAACATTTTAATATTTATGACTAATGGAAACAGTTTTGCGCATTTTAACCCTTGCCATGCTGAATAAATTGACATGCCACGCCCACTTCTAATTTTCAGCCAGTCAGATTACCTGATCAGGTTGTTGATACAAATTCACATACTGAATGACAAACAGTGCAGAGAAGCCAACTGAAGCCATCTGATGTGGATCTACACTGTTTGCAAAGACAAAGCATATCCGGGACCAGTAGGACCAGGATTAAGGAGTACATGTACGTTCGTCGCAAAACAACTGTACATCACATTCAAAGTGTTGTATTTGTTTAAAACCTGACAAGGTTTGTGAAACATTCAATTTCAAATGTGTCATAGCCATGATAGCGTTAACAAGTCCATGTAATGTTCATCCCTTTGTTCCCTCATACTAAAACATGGGTATACAGGGTGTACAGGAGTAGATATTATAAGACAAATTTTCCGAACTGCGTAGAGTTTAATCTTTTTTTTTTCCTGCCTTTTTAAATGTTTATTATGTCTATCAGTCTTGTGTACTGCAAAGACTGTCTTAATCTGCTTATTAATGAGTTATTCCTCGTTCTCCGTATTATATACAGTTTACTCTCATCATCTCAAACACTGATAACTCGAAAACTCCTGCTTAAGTCAATTAAATTTTGGATAATGTTAATTTAATTTATGTTCTTTAATTTCAACTCCTGTTACCTCAAATTACTGATATCCCTGGGGTTTGAGATAACGGGAGCCAAGTGATGTTGCAAAAATACAACTGATATGTAATTTGCTGCTTTAAGGGGTACTGATATACTTTCGGGGGAGGCAGAGCTATCAAATTTATAATTGGGCACCCCTGAATAGAGGTCAATTCTAAAAGGAAAGAGTTTGCTCCCAAGGGGGGCAAATTCTTTCCTTTTAGAGTAGACTGTTTTCAGAAGGAGCCCTGTGTGCAGGAAAGCAATCAGGAAGTAACAAACGTGTCTCCCTTGTAGGAAAAGGTGTAAGTATAGCTAGTATAAGTACGCTTTACACCCTGGGTAAACATTACGAAAACACGCCTATTCAAATATATAGAAAATTTCACCTCCAAAAACTGAAAATTTTCAGTTAAAAAAATTCGATTTTTTCATACTTCTGCTCAAAACATAGATTGTAGGTACTCGTTAGAACCGCCTCGGCGAGGCGATTCTAACGAGTACCCACAATCTATGTTTATGAGCAAAAATTAGAAAAATAATATATACCCCAGTAAACCCCAGTTATAAAAGTGGGGTTTAATGGGGTCAAAATTATATAGGCATGTTTTCGTGATTTTTTCAGCAGGCGACATTTAGAAATATTTTTTTCTTATTTTCACAGAAAACAGGATTCATGCGAATTGGACACATGAAATGTCAAATCCTTTTTTCTAGAAAAACAGGATGTCACATTTTATGCAGAGTGGAAACATAAAATGCCAAATTCAGTCTCTTTGAAAAAATATTTCAAAATGTCATCTGCTGAATTAGCCCAGAAAATGTAAAAGGTTAATTATTGTACACTTACTTGGCTGTTTCGCTAGTTCCAGAGCATAAACATGGCTTTCATCCCAGAGGTTACCAGAAATCTTGACGGTGGCCCCCTAGAAAATAAAGTGGCAAGTGGAAGAATGATTGGACACACATTATTAGCAATACCGTCTCTCGTCCTTAAAATGAAATGATTTTATCGTATCTTTGAATTAATGTTGCCAACATTAATTCAGAGATACGATAAAAATCAGTTCATTTTTTATCCAGTTCAAAAACGAGAGACTAGCTGAAATTTTACGGGCTGTCAGATGCCACATTTTATGATCGTTTTAATACTATATATCAATTTATTAAACCTTTCTTGGATAAAAAAATGTCTATTGTTTTTAGGAATATGGATCCTTTGACCCAGGCCCCGATGTTATAAAACTTTGTTCTCAACCCGTGCTCAACTCAGCTGAGCATGAAATTTTCTCTGCGAATGAATATGGTAATACCAATAATAAGTGCCATTTTTATATTTATTAGCAGAGAAAAGTTCATTCTCAGCTTTGTTTAGTAAGAAAGAATTTGCAAATGCTACTAATTTAAGATTAATTAGCAGGAAAAATTTCACTCTCAGCTGAGTTGAGCACGAAAAAAGTGTTGTAACTTTGGGGCTAGGTCGTGCTAAACCCGGATATGCCTTGCCTTTGCAAACAGTGAAGATCCAGATTAACTGTCAGATCTGGATCTGAATAGTTGTCAGATCTGGATCTGCACTATTTGTCCTTAAGTATGTGAATTTGTATCAATAACCTGGATGAAGCTATCTGGTTGGCTGAAAATTAGAAGTGGGCGTGGCAAGGGTTAATATCATATATCTGAGTCAAGCAAACTATTAGTGTTAAGAGAATTACACACTGACAAAAGTTGACAGCTTGTCTTCATTCCTGATATGGTTTCATTTTGCTGTTTATTGTACGACTATGCATCACGAAAACACACCTATATAATTTTGACCCCCTTATACCCCACTTTTATATAGTAAAACTGGGGTTTACAGGGGTATACATTATTTTTCTTATTTCTGCTAAAAAACATAGATTGTGGGTACTCGTTAGAACCGCCTCGGCGAGGCGGTTCTAACGAGTACCCACAGTCTATGTTTTGAGCAGAAATATGAAAAAATATCAGAATTTTTATCTGAAAACTTTCAGTTTTTGGTGGTGAAATATTCATTATACTAGAATAGGCGTGTTTTCATAATGGTTTATGTCCAGTGATATCTATAATGTGCACGTTTGGATTACCTCATCTCTGAGTCTGTCAGCAACAAAATCTGGGGTTGTCTTTGGCAGAACTATTATTGCTGGTATTTTCAATTGTTTAGCCACATACGCTGCTGCCAAACCAGCATTACCTCCTGAGGCACAAACTATCTGATTACAGCCCTGTTCAACAGCCTAAAGACAATATAACAGAACAATAAAAGAATTAATCTCCAGTCAAAGCATTTTATTGCTAATGCCAGTTTTTCATTACGTGTCTGTTTCTATACCCAGCACAGAAAATATCAAAATATCAAAATATGTTCAAGGACCCAGCAGGGAAAAAATCACGAAAAGTGTATAGATAATTATTCCCGGCGGAATATACAACGTCACATCAACGTCATGACAAAAGTTAACATCGACATTGATATGACGTTGTTTCAACGTAGCGTTACCGCTGGGTTATCCCATTAACAACAATGTATTGTATTTATTAAGTTTTGTGCTGCACTACTTGTGACCTCTTTCGGTTTCACCAATTAGGACACTCAGAGGGTTAATATTTCTGTACGATCTCAATTGGCAACTATACACATGCAGTGAGAAGTTGGCTGTAAAATTCCTATTCAAAACAAATTGAATTGAATAATAAAGTGACTAACCCGTTCATCCCTGCTGACCAAGGTAGATACCTTTGCAAACAAAGCAGACCCAGATGAGACGGCTCACCGTCTCATTAGGATCTACACTATTTGCCATTCTGCTATTGATTTATTTCCAACAAAGGATTTGTCCAAATTCAAAGATGGAAGAGTCCATTATAGAAACTCAAGTGTGACAAAGAGTTAACCTTTATTCTAAAAAAAAGTATTGCTAGTCAGTGGCAAAGTACTCTCTCTCTCTCTCTCTCTCTCTCTCTCTCTCTCTCTCTCTCTCTCTCTCTCTTGTCATACGCTACTCCTTTAAAACAAAACATGCATGCTACAATGATTAAATAATCCATGCTCTGTAGAAATCATTGAACCTTATTGGCTTTTACATAAATCATTTAATTTCAAACAGCCTGTGCGCATGCGTAACGTGCATAATGAGTACTGCGCCTTTGCCCAAACTATACAGCGTCGGTAGCCTATTCTCAACCAAGATATGAGGCGATTTACGTGATAATTATTATGATTGCAAAATTCGCCATATTTTTGTTATCTTTAATGAAATACGGAACTACTTGTCCTTTCAGCATCACTTGAAAAGACGTTTTGGCTTGGCGTTTTATTTCGAATCAAAATACTTTGGTATGACGGACCTCTCTTATCAGAAACCATAGTTGTCGTTTCTGTTTCTTGCTTCGTTCGCGAATATTTATCCTAAAATAAGATTTATGGTCAAAAATTGGTCTGACTTTTGCTATTTCTATAGTAAGGTGATGTTTACTTTGGATTTTTTTTATCTTAGGAAATCGTTTTTTTTTTTTTTTACTTTTCTCTACAGATTTTGGAAACCTGCTTCAAAACAACCTACTCCGTCCATTTTTTTTGCACAATTTATTGTCATTTTTAATATGGGAAAAATGAAAAGTTTCTGTTTTTATTTAAAAACTAATGGACAGAGTAAAAGGTTACGACAAAATGTTTTGCATCATATCATGACAAGAGTTTGCAAATTTACTTCTTCTGTGTAAAACTTCAGGCAAAACAAAACTTTCTGAAATATATCGAAAGGACGATAACTGAATCTCAAAGGTAGACCTGTATATTTCTTGGCCCTACCTTAATGATGCGATTCTCAACTCCTCTGATCTTGAATGAGCCGGACACCTGAAGATTCTCTAACTTTAAGTGTACGTCAAACCCTGTCTTTTTACTGATCGGAGTACTCCTGATAGTGGGTGTCACAATATGAAATATCCCTTTCTGACCTCCACAGGACATTGAACGTTCCCCAAATACCGCATTCGACATAACTGCATGACAAAACCAGCAAATTGACATGTACCCCAGCGAAGACTCAGATCAGACTGGGCGGAGCGGTGTTGTCGTGCAAAACCGCACTGGGACTATACAATCCATTGATTAGAAACTCTTGTGCATATATAAGCTGTAGACCTGCCCTAAAATCGTGACAAAATGTGACTACACACAGTTAAGTATTTAAATCGTTGCTCTGTCCGTATTGTGTTTTCCCTTGATTTTAGACACAGTTAGCCAAACAGTACTGCCTGCTTTCCTCCTACTAGTATTGTAATTATCCAGCCATGAAGTAGTATTTATGTTTTATTTTGATTGTCAGTCAGACAGTTTCAAGTTCATAATCGACAATTTGACTTTATTCCATAAAAAATATTTGTTTTAACAGTTACTTCTGTGGAATAAAGTCAATGGCCAATTACGAACTGGAGCGTCTGACCGACAATCAGAATAGCAGCATAAATCTTGCTTCATGGCTAGCGAATTGCACTATTGGTAGGAGGAAACCAGGTCACTGTGTCTGAAATAAACACACACACACACACACACACACACACACACACACACACACACACAGAGGATAGAGCAATGATATAAGGGCTTAAGTGTGTAGTTACATTTTGTCACGATTTTAGGGCAGCTCTACATCTCGTACATTTGTACATGCGCAAGAGTAAATATATTCTGCAATCCTTATGCGGTTTTGCACAACAACATCGCTTCAAAGGCAGTTCAAATTGGTCAAGTTGAAAGCTTCAACTGAAATCCACGTCTGTATTCTTGTCTGTCTGTCTGTCTCTGTTTTTATATACTGCCAAACGACCTCGCGGACGTTCTAGGCAGGTGTACATTGTACACAACGTATTGCAGGGTCAATGTCTAGAAATAACTATTTTGAATTACCGTAGGATTCTTTAACCTGCACAGGGGGATAATTTCCCTACACAGTGGGGAGGTTGTGAATCCGAATTTGACAGACAAGATGTTGAATAATTGCAGTTTTATCGTGCCAACGAGAAAACACCAGGGCCCAGTTGTTCAAAGCGTCGTTAGCTTAACGAGCTCGTTAAGGGTCATTTAGATTAGCTACTAGTCGGATATCAATATTATTTTCATCAATCAATTATAATTATTAATTTACTTAATGAACTAAGGCCATCTGCTTACTGCTTGCCTCACCTCTTTGATAGCAGCAACTAATCTTGGAGATATCAGATGTCAGAGACCAACTATTAGAGACTGGCTATACAAGATGTCATACATAAATTTGAATCAGCTTATAGTTAGGAGTGAAAAAACATGACATCAAGGTCTAGGAGCTAGTCTAAGGGTCATTTCGTTAACTGTTTTAGCGGATTCAATACACAATATTCTGATATTTTTTGCTGCAAAAATGTGAGTAGCTTTTGCACTGCAAAAGCTACTCACATTTTTTCAGCAAAATATTTCAGCATATTAGCGTATCACTCGATGTAAATTTTAACGAATCGTTAATTAACGACATCGTTAGCTTTGAACAACTGGGCCCAGGTGTCGTTTTGCAGACGTATAACCTGACCTGAAACCAAATTTTCGTGCTATTTTCCGGAACCCTTCTCTAATAACGACCTGTTGTAGCCTTATATATGCGAAAAATTAATTGAGTCTGTTCATGTAGCATCTACAGACATTAAACAACTTCCTTATTGTTTGCAGAAGTCCATAGATTTCCTTCTAGAGTTTTAAACAAACCAACTATAATTGCCTACCCTGAATGTGACACTTTATCTACCCTCCGTCTTCTAATTAGTACTCAGTCTTCAAAGTCACCGGATGTACGGTGTGGTATTATTCGTTACAAAAATGCCGAAATGTTTCCACGCCGTCGGCTGTAACTCGTTATTTCTTCTCAAGATTTTTGAATCGTTTAAGGGGATTTTATATTCTTTGTTGATTTCCCGCCATTTTTGACAAGGGAGAACTTTTATGACTATCTGCCTTCCGGCACAGTAAACCCTTCTGAAAAAAGTCTGCTCTAAAAGGAAGTAATTTGCCCCAAGGGGATCAAATTCTTTTCTTTAAGAGCATACCCCTTTTCAACGAGACTGTAGAAACAATTTAACAGAGGTATCTTCCTTGAAGGTGATGTATCGATTCCTCTGCATTACTAAAACACGCCTATTCAAATATATTGAAAATTTTACTTCCAAAAAACTGAAAATTTTCAGATAAAAATCTCCGATATTTTCATATTTCTGCTCAAAACATAGATAGTGGGTACTCGTTAAAACCGCCTCGACGAGGCGGTTCTAACGAGTACCCACAATCTATGTTTTTTAGCAAAATAAGAAAAATAATGTATACCCCTGTTAACCCCAGTTTTACTATATAAAAGTGGAGTTAAAGGGGGTCCAAATTATATAGGCATGTTTTCGTGATGTATTGAAAATTTTACCACCAAAAAATGAAAGTTTTCAGATAACATTTCTCATATTTTTCATATTTCTGCTCAGAACATAGATTGTAGGTACCCATATTTCATATATCTGCTCAAAACATAGATTGTGAGTATTCTATGTTTTTGATCAGAAAAAAAAATAATAATGTATGCCGCTGTAAACCCAAATTTTAGTATATAAAAGTGGGGTTTAAGGGGGCCAAAATAATATAGGTATGTTTTCGTGATGTAAATGTTAATACCAAATTTACTTTGGATGTAACAAAGAACATAGACAAATTAGTTTTGTTCAAAATTGACTTTCCAGTGACTATTGTTAGCCCTGGAGTTAACCCTGGAATTTGAACTATGAAAAATATTTTGATTAATTTAAATGTGAAGTAAACAGATTTTAATCCTTTCTCGATATTTCGTGAAGAGACTTGTGAGCAAAAATGTGTTCCGGCTTAATTGAGCGTCGGTCAGAGCTCAGATTTGATGCTGGGACAACGATTGTTTATAGGAAGGTGCCATGTTGTCCGAAGTTTTTAAGTTTCTCAGGTATATAACTACATTTGAATAAACTTATTTAAATGTTACGTGTTATCTATAGATAACATTTCAGGAACATAATTTATGGTCTCAATAAAAGTCGGAAAACTCTGCACACTCACTGTGAAATAAATGTACTTGTTAATCATGTAAATACATAAAAACCAGAATATCTGTTCTCTTGAAAGTCTGAAGATTCTGTACACTCAGTGTGAAGTACATGTACTTGTTAATAAAGACAATACATACATTACGAAAACATGCCTATTCAAATATACTGAAAATTTTACCACCAAAAAATGAAAATTTTCAGATAAAAAATTTTTGATATTCTTCAAATTTCTGCTTAAACCATAGATTGTGGGTAATCGTTAGAACCGCCTCGGCGAGGCGGTTCTAACGCGTACCCACAATCCATGTTTTTGAGCAGAAATAAGAAAAATAATGTATACCCCTGTAAACCCCAGTTTAACTCTATAAAAGTGGGGTTTAAGGGGGTCAAAATTATATAGGTATGATTTTGTGATGAAGTACGAATATATCAGAAGGGTTGTAAAGCTTTTTAACGTTACAATCAATATTTAGCTGATAATATAATTACCTCTCTTGACCTAACTTGGATACGTAGCTAAGTAAGCAAACAAGCTTTTTATTAAATGTTTTCCACAGTAATCCTGTGACAGCCGGCCCTCAGTAGCATTTTACATCAAACTATGAGCAGATGCAGTTTCATTTAGATGTACCTGTAGAAAATTGATAATTGAAGTGTAAGGTTATAGCAAAGTAGCTCAGGTATGGAACATAACGTGAAAAAAGAATTTTAAGACATGTGCCCCAGCGAAGACTTAGATTAGACAAATTCACCCCGATCAGTCCTCGCCGTCCATTCGAAGATGCCTTGCATTGGCTATTCATATAGCGGACAGCGAAGACTCCATCACGAAAACATATACCTATATAATTTTGACCCTCTTAAACTCCACTTTTATATAGTAAAACTGGGGTTTACAGGTATACATTGTTTTTTCTTATTTTTGCTCGAAAACATAGATTGTGGATACTCGTTAGAACCGCCTCGCCGAGGCGGTTCTAACGAATACCTATAATCTATGTTTGAGTAGAAATATGAAAAATATCAGAGTTTTTTATCTAAAATTTTTCAGTTTTTGGAGGTGAATTTTTCTATATATTTGAACAGGCGTGTTTTCGTTATGGTCTTAGTTTCATAAAACATGTGACGGCAAGAGAGCACTGATAGTTCTGTATGTATTCTACGAGCTATTTATTTTAAACAGTGCAAATTAATAATATCGGTATCCAATCAAGAGTGAATGTTAGTGTATATCTTCAGTATGAAATAATGCTTTAAAAGTATTTAGACTATTCTTCCTATCTAGCAAAATAGGTTTTCTTTATTAGATGCTGATCAAACTGCGCAGGTTGAGCTGAGCCTTCACCGGGCGCACGTTACAAGGTATATTCCTCATAATGCGTAAAATTACGAAAGACTGTGCTACGTTTAGAAGTGCAAATTACTCGCGACTTTTTTGCCTTGGACCCCTGTTCCTGTCGGCGCTCCTCATTGGGTACAGGGATCAAGGGCAAAACATTCGTTACCTATTTGCTCTTCTGAGCACAGGCCTGGTGTGTTACTTATAAGTTTTCACTTGTATTATCTATTATTACTTGAAAAGAAGTATGCATTTAAATTCTGTTCCCGCTGTTTTTTGTTCTCATTATGTAATTTTACTTTTTACCCTAGTTCTGATGAACCCGGATTTTCCCTGCTTTTGCAAACAGATCTAGATCAGTTGGCTTCTAAGAAGCCAACTTATCTGGATCTACACTGTTTGTCGTAAAGTATATAAATTCCTATCAACAACCTGGATCAAGTGATCTGACTGGCTGAAAATTAGAACTAGGCTCGACATCTTAATTTATTCAGCATGGCGAAGGTTAAATTGAATACTCATAAACTTAAAGGGACTGGATGTTTTAAGGAGAAAAATTTTGTGTCTTCCTCACGAAGCCCCTTCTGAAAAGGGATCTCCCTCTAAAAGGAAAATAAATTGCTCTGAGTGTGAGCAAATTCACATTTTATAGAGTAGACACATTTATTTTACGCCTTGCGGCTTGACATTGCAGATCTGTCTGATCATTACCCTATCATTCCGCTGCAAACGTTGGAGGTTTGGCTTTGTCAATGGCCAAGTCTCACTGGCATGGAGTATTGCGCTCCGCACACAAGAGCTGTACACGCGGCCACGTGTCTTGAAAGATAGATGGAGGGATGAGAGAACTGGTAGCAGCTCCTTAAACTGCTTCCATGCGGTTTTCACGTGTTGTGGTTGAAAGTTCACAGCCACTGGCTGCTGAGAGCATGGTTCCTAGGTAGCAAAAGGAAGCTACCACCTCCAGCTTGTCAGGTCCGACCTGGACTTCCTTCAGTGGTCTGTCGTCCAAGGGGCATGCAGTTCCCTGGCACCATGTACATCTGCAGTCAGGGTCCTTTGTCAAGCGATATTGAGCCCACTGCATTTCTTGTGCACCCAGTGCTTGCAGCCGTTCCAGAAGATGCTGTTGTGTGTGTGTGTGTGTGTGTGTGTGTGTGTGTGTGTGTGTGTGTGTGTGTGTGTGTGTGTGTGTGTGTGTGTGTGTAGGTGGGGTTTAAACCAATTTTACTCGCGCGAAAGGTCGCCCTAAATTCTGATGCAGCTCAAATTACAAACATTTTCAGTCCACATAGAGAGGTCCTCTACCTCATCATTAAAACATCACGGTGATATAAACATAATCACAAACACGATGACGAAACGAATGGTTTTGCCAAGATTCTTTCAATTAAATCAAGATGTTTATCGTTTAGAAGCTTGTAAGGCAATATTGTCTAAAGCGTATAAAATCATATGTAGACAAACTACTGTCCTTTCGACATCTCTTGGAAAGAGGTTTTTTGCTTGGCGTTTTATTTTAAATAAAAATATTTTGTTCTGACTGACCATATCTTATCAGAAACCATTTGTCTTTTCTGTTTCTATGTTTTGTTTTCAAATATTTACACTAAAATTAAATTTACGATCAAAAGTTGGTCTGACCTATGCATTTTCTATAGTAAAGTGATTTTCTTTTGAATTTTTGTCTAAGACAATATTTTTTACTTTTCTTTGCTGAATTTGAATTATTAATGTTTCACAACAATATTGTGAAAATTTCAGAAAATTTGAACAAGGGAAACTTGTTGAAAATCTGGCTCCAAGTTACCTACCCTACAGATTTCTGCATGATTTGGCTTAATTTTTACTATGGGAAAAAAATGAAAATATTTGATTTTTTAAAAAACAATGCCTAGAATAAAACTTTTTGTACATAGATAATTACGACAAATGGTTTTGCATTAAATCATGACAAAAGTTTGCAAATTTACTTCTTTTGTGTAAAGCACCGCAAAAAACGACTTTCTGAAAGATGTCGAAAGCACAGTAGACTTAACCCATCCATTATGCCGAGTGGACTCTGCTACCTTAACTCTTTGGACAAGTCATTTTCCTATAGCAGTGGTGTCTGGTTCATTTTCATTATTACTATATTTTATTGAGATTCCTGTATTTAATGCAAAAAGTGTAGACCCTGATCAAACGCCGCGTTCTGTGCCGTCTGATCTTGGTCTGCACTGTTTGCATGAGTCCTTTTTATGGGACAGTAGGCATTAATGGATAAGTATATTTAAAACCACTCCATAATCTGTTATACATGTAGACAGAAAGAGATTTTACCGGATCTTTCATATACTGATTCACAGCATTTAACTGCATGTTTTTATAGCAGTAAGACAAGAAGTAAATAATTTTGAGAGTTCAGTCGTAGTGCATAACAGCATTTTATGGAGCATCGATAACCAATACAGTGAACCCTCGTTACAACGACAGCATTTGCTCTCAAAGATATTGCCATTAAAAGGAATTTGATGATGTAAAGAATTCTTAATGAGCAGAATGATATGCAACAAAGGTCATGTTTTATTCTTATTCCCTCATAGAACGTATGTTTTGGATATTTGTTAGAATCGCCTCAGTGAGGCGATTCTAACAAATATCAAAAACATATGTTGCTTGAAGTATTGAATAATAATGTTCCTGCATAATTTATGATTAACTGTCACCTCTTGAGAGAGGGTTTCCGTACTAGTCAAATTGTCAGTATAACGAATTTTGTCGTTGTATCGAGTGTCGGTATAGTGAGGGTTGACTGTACAAAGTAGGAAGCTTATCCCAGAACTAATATTAACTGCAAGTTTGACAGACTGAATACCGTTCTTACCCTAAGCATTCGGACACCTCAACTCCTTACCATACAAATTTGACTACAAGTACAATTTGCTACCTGTGTTGTGTCTGTGTTGCTGGATGGGTGGCAAACAGTGTAACCCTGATGAGACGCCGCATTCTGCGACGTCTCATCTGGGTCTACACTGTTTGCCCAGGCCTGTCTGTCCGAATACATACGGCAAATACGATACAATGGTTTTCAATAGCTGACTTCTCATCTTTGAATTCTTGGATAGCTTGCTTCTGCTGTCGAAATATGCTGAAAAAAAGGTTTGTGTTATTAGAGTAAATATAAAACACATTAAAACAATATATTTCCTACCATTTAAAAGATTAGCCACTTAGTTATTCTAGTGAACAAAGAAGTCTGCAGACCTCTGATTTCATAGTGCTTTTCATATGGAATATTGCTACAAATGCACTTGGGACAATATTTAGGGGGAACCCCTTGACTTCTCAGAGTACGCGAAAATTCAAAGCTGTTTTGAAACAGCACAATCGCTAGCATGCCCAGAAGGTGTCGTGCATGCATCAATGCTCGCGTAGCATTGACCGATCTGATCCCCTTTACGTATAACCATTCCTTATGCCACTGAACTTTTGCTTCTTCAAGTTCTACTCGAATTTGGGAGTTCCCTTAAATATTGTCCCTAGTGTATATAAATATCAACCACCACTTGCCCCCACACACCCCTAGTACAGTCTCTAAAAGAAAAGAACAGTCAGCTTACAGAAATGATCCTGTTTCACTCATTTATCATTATGAAGCGTTAGACTGAAACATGATGTTATTAAACCATATAATTGAGAGGCACTGAAATGAAACATGGTATAATCTAAAGATATCTGAACATGTGAGCCGCGAGGTGTGAAAACGTACCGTCGGACATATGCGCCAAGCGAAGATTCAGATCAGCCTGCGCATTTCCACGGTTTGATCAGAATCTTCACTGGGCGCATTTTGGATAGCCAAGGATGCAAAATTTCTTCATGCGGACAACGAAAACTCTGATAAAACTGCGCAAGCTGATATGCTTCGCCGGCTGGGCGCACAGGTGAGAAGGTACATTTTCTCATGTTGCCAAACAAGTTCTGCTCTGCATCACTTTGACTCTTGGTTCATTCCTTTATCTCGCCATAACATCGTTACAAAAACATGCCAATTCAAATATACTGAAAATTTTACCACCAAAAATTGAACATTTTCAGATAAAAAAAATTCTGATATTTTTCATATTTCTGTTCAAAACATAGATTATGGGTACTCGTTAGAACCGCCTCGACGAGTACACACAATCTGTTTGAGCAGAAATAAGAAAAATAATGTATACCCCTGTAAACCCCAGTTTTACTATATAAAAGTGGGATTTAAGGAGGTCAAAATTATATAGGAGTGTTTTCGTGATGTATCGTGAATCACGATTTATAAGAAACTTTTGGTAAGTTTAATATAATAAAACTAGAAATATGTATAATAAAACTAGATATAATAAAACTAGAAAAAACACTGCACCCTAAACTTTATGCTTGTCCGTAAAAAAATGCCGAAGTTGGAAAGGGGCATAACTCTGTGACAAAATTAATCCCGAGTATTATATTTTTTCCCCCAAAGTTAATCAGGTGATCTACTCACCAAGTTTCAAGGCCCTACCTCAAACAGTTTTCGAGTTAACTAACTCACAAGATTTTGTTAGGTCTCATAGGCTCACTATGCATGAGTCGAACAAGAGGCATAACTCCGAAACTACAAGTCAGTCGGAAAAAATACGGGTCCGATAATTTTCCATCCTTATTCCAATATACTATATCTAACTCTTTCTGACCGTACGCTAAGCGTGACAAACGGTCAGACGAACGGACAAACGACCCAAAAGCAATATACCCTCCAACTTCTTTGAAGTTGGGGACATAAAAACCCGAGAATAAGTGGCCCAGTGAGATGTATTTTTAGATATGACAGTTCGCCAGTCAAAATTGTTTGGCAGACAATTCACATGAAATGCCAAGACCTATTGTCCCTGAAAAAAATAAAATAAATAAAAAAAATAAATAAAAATAAATAAATAAAATAAAAAGTAATCAAAATATCGTCTGCAGCAGTTGTGATTAGCGCTATAAACCGCTCGGTGACGCAGAACTTGTTTCTCGGGTATATGTTTCACACTCGTATGAGGCGGAGTTTGTACAAAGTCTCCTCCAAGCAGGCAAGAAACACCTCGCACAACAATTCAATTTCACATACAGATATATAGATGATGTATTGTCTCTGAAAAACACAAAATTTGCAGAGTATTTAGAATTCATCTATCCACGTGAACTTGAAATAAAAGAAACAACGTAGACTGCAGAATCCTCCTCATACTTGGATTGTTATCTCTACATTGACAATGGAAAGCTTACTACTAGGCTTTACGACAAACGGGATGACTTCAATTTTCCAATTGTTAACTTTCCATTCCTGAGCAGTAATATCCCTTCTGCACCAGCATACGGCGTTTACGTTTCACAGTTAATCCGTTATGCCAGAACCTGTTCAAATTATCAGGACTTCATGGAGCGTGGGAAAGTGCTCACTACAAAGTTGTTGAGCCAGGGCTATAAAAAAAACCAAACTGGTAGCAACACTTAAGAAGTTCAATGGGAGACATCATGATCTAGTCAATCCCTACAATGTGGCAGTTTCCAGAATTGTTTCTGATGTTTTTGCCAGTGACGCGCCATAAGTAGACTTCCCAAATCCCGGACATACGCTTCTACCGATATTTCCTTCGTTCAGGCCTATGGGCATGGCGGGCGAAGCTTGCTTACCAAGTAATGCTTACTATCCTCGGACGTCTGATTACACCCTTTGTTCTGGGGTCCATGTCTGTTGGTCTGAACATTCTGATTCGTCATTTGTTTATGGCTTCATGAGTTTGGATTACGGCTTTGGTACCATGACCACAACTACTTTTCACACCCAGTAATCTCGTAAGGGGTAGCCGCTAGTTATGCACTCAGAATCCTTACGCGAACTTCCGGCCATGACTTACGAGACATCCAAATGTCAACAAACAGATAAATTCTCCTGATTTATTGATTTTTGGTAAATTTCATAAACAAATTTTGAAAAATCGGACAGTGCTATTCCCAACAACTTTCATTTCTGCGTCGGAAAAGATAGGCGTGGGCTTGAAAAAAAACCCAAAAAACAAGCGGCTATTTTTTTTATTTCAATTTCACCCGGAGAAGTGTTGTCCCATTTTCCTGTTTTGACTTTTTTACCAGTGCAAAATGAAGGGATTTTCAGCTATCTGGACTATGAAATGCTTATTTAACATATCAGATAAGACGTACTACAATCCACGTCCACTTTGAAATACATAAGCTGCTTAATTTCCCCAAGCATTTGTTCCAGGGACTGAAACATTTGTGCCGATTATGACTTACGAGGCCGACTACCCCTTACGGGAGCATTAACTCTTACGGGGACAAACAAGCCTATACATCACAAAGCGATTTTTACAGCAGTATAATGAAACTTTTATATGATTTTGCTCAATTGAGAGCTTCAAATATATGCAAACGTGGCATATCAAACCTCAAATGATACATGCTGTCTCATTTGTAAAACCTTTCAAGGTGTTTGATTGTTTATATATAAATGGAATATTTTGAAACTGGTTTGGTCTAAAATCCGCATGTTTTTTTTAAATGCGGGGCATTCTGATAATGACTTATGTTCCCATAAGGGATAATCAGGCCTTGTAATCAGACACCTGACAGTTCGCTTTCTTATCCCCGTAAGGGTTAATGCCCACGTAAGGGGTAGTCGGCCTCGTAAGTCATATTCGGCACAAATATTTCAGTCCCCCGAACAAATGCTTAGGAAATATAGCATCTTATGTATTTCAACGTAGACGTAGGTTGCAGTGCGTCTTAATTGATATGTTAAATAAGTATTTCATAGTCCAGATAGCTGAAAATATTTTCATTTTGCACTGGAAAAGAAGTCAAAACAGGAATACCGGACTACTTATCTCCGGATGAAACTGAAATAAAAAATAGCCGCTTATTTTTCCAAGCCCACATCTATTTTTTCCGACGTAGAAATGAAAGTTGCTGGGAATAGCATTGCCCGATTTTTCAAATATGTCTATGAAATTAACGAAAAATGAATAAATCAGGAGAACTTACCCGTTTGTTGACATTTGGATGTCTCGTAAGTCATGGCCGGAAGTTCGCGTAAACATTTTGAGTGCATAACCAGCGGCTACCCCTTACGAGATTACTAGGTGTGAAAAGAAGTTGTGGTCATGGTACCAAAGCCGTAATCCAAACACCCCTTACGAGATTACCAGGTGTGTTTTAAAAGTTTTATCCTGCACACTATGCAAAATGTCGCTGAATGAAATAATCGGTGTTTAAAATCATGCATTTTCGCATCTTATTATGTGCATTATAATATATAAAAACCATAATGCATGGAAGTTCATTCAACTGTTGTACAGTTCGATGGCAGTGAAAAAAACACAAAAAAACTGGTGTTCAGCTAAATATTTCATAAATGAAAACATACAACGCAAGACTGTACATTACGAAAACACGCCTATTCAAATATACTGAAAATTTTACCACCAAAAAAAAATGAAAATTTTCAGATAAAAAAATTCTATATTTTACATATTTCTGATCAATACATAGATTGTTGGTACTCGTTAGAACCGCCTCGCCGAGGCGGTTCTAACGAGTACCCACAATCTATGTTTTTGAGCAGAAATAAGAAAAATAATGTATACCCCTGTAAACCCCAGTTTTACTGTATAAAACTGGGGTTTAAGGGGGTCAGAATTGTATAGGCATGTTTTCGTGATGAAAATATGGGAGCCGTGACATCAGAAAACATACCTCCGGGCACGTGCGCCAAGCAAAGATTCAGATCAGGCTGCGCGAATCAGAATCTTCCCTTGGGAGCATTTTCGAAAATCAAAGAACACCTTCTGACATATGAGCCCAGCGAAGATTCAGATCAACCTGCGCATTCGCGCAGTCTGATCAGAATCTTCACTGGGCGCATTTTGGATAACCAAGGCAAAGTTTCTCAAGTTCATGCGGACAATGAAGATTCTTACAAGACTGTGCAGATGCGCAGGCTGATCTGGGTCTTCGTTAGGCGCACATGTCAGAAGGTACGTTGTCTCACGCTGTGGCTCATATCTTAATCGCATCTATAGTGAACCCTCGTTACAACGACAGCATTTGTTTCCAAAGATGTTGCCATTAAAATGAATTTTCTAGTTATAAAGAAGCCTTAATGGATAGAATGTTATGTAAGAAAGCCTTTTTTTATTATTAGTTTCTAACGGAACATATGTTTTGGATATTTGTTAGAATCGCCTCAATGAGGCGATTCTAACATATATCCAAAACATATGTGGCTTGAAGTTTTAATGCAATATTCTTGCACAATTTCTCATTAACCATCACCTCTTGAGCGAAGGTTTCGTGACATTCAAATTGTCATTATAACGAATTTTGTCGTTGTATCGAGTGTCAGTATAAAGAGGGGTCACTGTACAGTGCGTTCAGAATAATTTGATTCATGCTATTTGCGTGAGAATTTATCGTTCAAAGTGTTTTTCGACGTAGTCGTATAAGATCAGCGTTCTGAGCTAGCGCTGTCAGCAGCTGTATGAAATCACGACTATGCCATACAAACAAAATGAATCTGCAAAATGACTTTTTCTGCTATTACCGTAAAAGGGCAGGCCATCTTATTCATTGTAAATTATGCTTTGAAAAGTGCTTTCAAGATGACGGTAAAACTGCGGGGCTAAAACAAACCTAAACAGGAAAATAAAAACAAGATACCTTTAATTCTTTTCGAACGACAAAGACTCTTTTGTCCTTCCATACGCACATTATTGATTTTTGTTTATTTTAGCACTAGAAAAAATATAGCTGCTTAGCAATATATAATTAGTTTTCGGGCGTCGTCGAAACATCCCCTGTAGCCCAGTCGGGAGAGCGCTCGTCTCCCACGCGGAAGGTTGCGTTTTTTTTTTGTTTTTTTTTTGTTTTTTTTTTGTTTATGAATCTATCCCGTTCCTTATTTTTCATTGTTTAAAGTACCCGTTTTTACAGATATTACTTGTACATCTACTTATGCACATCTATCTCTTAGTTCGTCTTTTGTTTGTCTTATTTTTCCCTTTTACTATGCCATTGGATCTACTGTAAAAGGGTTGGTTGCGCTTAAGTGACTCCTATTTCATACGAGGGTTCTGCAAAACGTTTTGTTATTGCGGCTGGAATTATGAAGAGCAGCATTTTATTTACTAACGTTCAAAGCATTCCCCGTGTACCGAATCACATTCTGTAGCCTTTATACTTGGGTCCATCGGATTCAAAACAACGTTTCCTCTTACATGTGCGAAAATGTTAATCCTTTTCTGGCATCTGAAAACGTGCACGTTATTATCCATAGTGCAGATTACATTTCATTTCCTTTGGGATCATTGGGCCTTGTGGTATATTTGAAAATGGAGTTCTGCTCATGTATACGCTAGAGGCGTAAGCAGTGATGCAAACTTCATTACTGCTTATGAAGAGTCTCAATAAAACCGAGATTCCTATTTTCTTATCCGTAGTGTGTTCTTTGTTTTCAAAGGCAATCTTTTTGGCGTTTTTTTTTTCTTATAGAAGCTTCCAGTGACTGTATGAACAGATGGAGAAGGTACTTAAACATCGGGCCCACTAAAATTAAAGAAAATAGCGAAAAACATTTTTTCCGTACCGATGGTTCGCTTTGCAACGTATGGGCGTGCTTGATCTTTTCGTTTCAATTGTTATCAGCCCTTCTTTGTGGCTCAAACATGCCATGTGTCGTCATCTCGATTAGCAAGTTAACCGACTATTACAAGTTTTTTTGTTTTTTTTTTTCAGAAGTTCCCAGGAATATTTAAGGCATTGTTTCTTTTGCTCCTCAGTGCGCAAATGAGGCACCCACCTAGCACAACTTCTTCTCAGGCGCAAATGCTTCTTCTGAATTGCTTGCAGGCTGCCTTGTTATATGCCATTACTACTAGTTCGGGTAGTTTGAGCCACTGAGGATTAGTCCTAGGTTCAGGTCAGGAGGAAAGTAGGGATAATTTAGCGACATCTTTTCTATCTTCTATTAAATGATGTTATGTTGGGTGTATGCATTAGAATTGCCTCATCGAGGCGCTTCTAATGAGTACACAGCATACATTCCGATGACACAATAAGAAAATGTTTCCTAAGTACTTCTAAATATTTGTTTCTTGGATTAAAAGAAGAATTTCCTGGGACTCAAAAACAAGTTCGGATCAGTCGCGGTAAACGAGTCATTGGTGTTCATTACTAAAATACGCCTATTCAAATATATAGAAAGGTTCACCTCCAAAAACTGAAAATTTTCAGATAAAAAAAAACTCAGATATTTTCTGCTCATAATATAGATTGTAGGTACTCGTTAGAACCGCCTTGGCAGAAATAAGAAAAATAATGTATATCCCTGTAAACCCCTGTTTCACTATATAAAAGTGGGGGTTTAAGGGAGTCAAAATTATATAAGCATGTTTTCGTGATGTCGAGTCATTGACGTTTTACTATATATCAATCCTAAAGCAGCTTTTTAAAAAGATACGAATTACAGTTTTTGTTCATGTTATAAGGTGACGTAAAATGGTCAATGTATATGACTTCATATATTTTAATATCAAATATCTCGGTCATTTTAAAATCAACTTGCACGAAATAAATGGACATCGTTAGCTATTGAAAACAAGATTGAAGTGTAGTGAAGCGTTTCACAACCTATGTTTTGAGCAGAAATATGAAAAAATATCAGAGTTTTTATCTGAAAAATTTCAAGTTTTAGAGGTGAAATTTTCAATATATTTGGATAGGCGTGTTTTCGTAATGGACATATTATCGTAAAGGTACTGCAGCGAATTTATATCTATGCACGTTCGTTTAAGGTCACGGACTGGTAAAATTTACAGACTACCGGTTTGGTTCCATACGAATATAGTTCCATATTTAATAGCTCCAATTGTTGGCCGATTTCTAAAGAGTCATTACGAAAACAAGCCTATTCAAATATATTGAAAATTTTACAACCAAAAAAGAAAAAAAAATCAGATAAAAAATTCTGATATTTTTTCATATTTCTGCTTAAAACATAGATTGTAGGTACTCGTTAGAACCGCCTCATCGAGGCGGTTCTAACAAGTACCCACAATCTATGTTTTTAGCAAAATGAGAAAAAATAATGTATACCCCTGTAAACCCCAGTTTTACTATATAAAAGTGGGGTTTAAGGGGGTCAAAATTATATAGGCGTGTTTTCGTGATGGTATTTTTTGCCTGCTTTGTTGCCATGTTTGGTCAATGTATAATTCAAAGCAATTCTGCAGTGGAAATTTATTAGCAAGACTGTATATTTTGTGTGGTTGCTTTATATATGATAGCAGAAAATCATCGGGGTATAATTTACCTATACATCTGTCGTGACTGCTTACAAGAGCTGTGTCAGTGTCTTCGAAGAGGCGTAAGCTATAAAATGACCTACCATTCTTTTGCTTGTTTTGAAGAATTTTGGAGAATCAGTTGTCAGGTAAGAACCATGTATTGAGCATTTGAACTTTTAAACAAGAGGCCCATGTGCCACGATTCGCTCACCTGAGTAAAACAGCCATTGCATGTCTGCATATGCAATGCAACATTCGTCCAGTATTGCCACAACAACTAGGACAGAAATTTGACAGTGCCGTAAAAAGGTCAAATATCATCCTAGGATTATCATTTGAGCAAACTTGGTATACCAAGATTCAGCTTTAAAGCTTTCTTGGTTCTGGAGAAGATTTTGAAGTGGTTACCATATATGGGCATGGCAATCATCTTGTTCGATAGTGCAAAACCATTTGAACAAATTGTGTGTACCACTTCGACAGAAAGTCCCATGTGAAATCTGTTGAAAACTGGCCCGCAGGGGATACAATTTTGATTATAACTGACAAGTTTTACTACTTTAAGCTTACATTGTAAGTTTCAGGCAATAGTCTTTAATACATTTAATACATTTTTAGAAAATGAGTTTTCAAAAATTTTTATGGGGACGCAAATTTGACCTTGTCATAAAATAGTCAAAGATTATCCTAGAACCATCATCTGAATGAACTTGGTAGACCTTGAGTCCCCAATGCTATATAATAAGATTCAAAGTTTTCTTGGCTCTGGAGAAGAAGATTTTTAAGTGTTTTATCATATATGGGCATGGCGGGGCCATCTTGTTCAATGTTGTGGAACCATTTGAACCATACCCCTTTGACAGAAGGCTCCATGTCAAATCTGGTGAAAATTGGTGATTTCTTCAGAGAAGAAGACGTTTAAAGATTACTTGATTTTAAACATGCAATATAACCAAGGGGCTAGGGCATTTAACTCCAAGAGGTCATAATTGTGATTGTAACTAAAACGTTTTACTATTTTAATCATACTTTAATCATACACTGCAAATTGCAGTCTTTAGTACATTTTAAGAAAATTATTTTCAAACATTTCTGCCATACAAGAGTCCGGGGATGTCAATTTGACCTTGCCATAAATAGATCAAAGGTCATCCTAGGATTATCACTTTAACAAACTTGAGCCGCCGATGCTATATACCAAGACTATGCCTAAAAGCTTTCTTGGTTCTGAAGAAGAAGATCTTTAAGTGTTTTACCATATATGAGCATGGCGGACATCTTGTTGAATGATGCAGAACCGTTTGAACAAATTGATAATACCCTTTCGACAGACAGCCCGATGTCAAATCTGGTGAAAACTGGTCAAGCTATTCCAGGAAAGAAGACCTTTAAAGATTACAAGATTGTAAACATGTATATAGCCCAGGAGCAAGTTCAGATAACCCGCGGGTCAAAATTATGATTGTAACTAAAAGGGTTTGCTATATTGATCATACATTGTATGTTTTAGTCATTGGTCTTTAATACATTTTGAGAAACTGAATTTTCAATATTTTCCCAATACAAATGCATAGGGACGCAAATTTGACATTGCCGTAAAAAGGTCAAATGTCAACCTAGAGTCTTCATTTGAATAAGCTTGGTAGACCTTGAGTCCCCAATGCTATATAACAAGATTACGCCTTGAAGCTTTCTTGTTTTGGTGAAAAAGATTTTTAAATGTTTTACCATATATGGGCATGGCGGACATCCTATTGAATTATGCAGAATCGTTTGAACAAATTGATAATACCCCTTCGACAGAAGGCCAATGTAAAAAATCTGGTAATAATTGGTCAAGCTGATTCAGAGAAGACGTTTAAAGACTACGAGACTTTATACATGCATATAGCCCAGGGGCAAGGGCAGATAACCCGGGAGACAAAATTTTGATTGTAACTAGCTACCCTATCATACATTCTAAGTTTCAGCCATTTGTCACTAACACATTTTGAGAACCTGAATTTTCAATATTTTCCCCATAAAAATGCATAGGGACACAAACTTGACCTTCCCGTAAAAAAGGTCAAATGACAACTAGGGTCATCATATAAACAAACTTGAGTCCCCAATGCTACATACCAAGATTTAGCGTTGAAGTTTTCGTGGTTCTTGAAAGAATATTTTTCAAGTGTTTTACCATATATGGGCATGGCGGCCATCTTGATCAGCGTACAGTGACAATTTGTATAAATTTTCAATCCCCCTTTAACAGAAGGCTCCACGTGAAAATTGAATAAATGTGGCCCAGGGGTTTCAGAGAAGAAGACGTTTAAAGGTGTGGAGGGACGGGCGACTGATGACGGACGGGGAGTGATCACAATAGCTCATCCTGAGTCTTCGGCTCAGGTATGCTAATAAAAGCCATGGGCTGTAGAACATTTACAAAATTATTTATGAAAAATATATATATGGGAAAATCAATGGTAGTCTGTAGCCTTGAAGGGAAGTAAACGTCGTTTGATCGTAATCAAATACCCGTTGCAAAATGAAATTGGAAAACCAGTCTAAAAGGTAGGCAATTCGCCCCTTGTATTATTTCGTAGTTGTATTTAAGGAGAAATTCTACACTTGCAAGGGGAGGTCACTGTCAAAATTGATTGATCTCACTTCTGGAAAGGAATCTACTCTAAGAGGGACAGCATTTGCTCCCTGTCGGAGAAAATGCTTTCTTTTTAGAGTAAACCCCTTTTCAGAAATGATTGATGAGCTGGAAAACAACCAGAAAGTCATCAAAGTTATCTTCCTTGTAGAAAGTGGCCAGTAACTTACCAATGGTATCTAGTCCTCTTAAATTGGTTATCTTGTTGTTCGGACAGTTTCTACGTTTCTAACAACTAGAAAATTCAAGTTTGTTTAGTTTGTCTACAGTCATCTGCCGTATATAAGCTTTTCAATAATAATTTTATTTGTAAGACAATAATGTGACCATTAACAAAAAGACACGCATATATGTGAACGCTTAAAGCAGTAATCACAACTGCAACAGTTGACATTTTTATTTTTTGTGTATTCTCAGAACAAATGAAACTTGTTTTTCTATTAACCGTTCCATGGCGGTTCCAATGTGGAATTTCGACTTTGAGCGTATGTGGTTTCAAAGGTGGTTTATTCTACTGACCGTTCTAAGGCAGTGGTCCCGGCGTTAGTCTAATTTTCGTGATTTTGTGTGTTCTTTGTTTCCAAAGGCAATCCTTTTTTGACCTTTATTTTACCCTTTGTTGTTTTGTGGTTTATTCGACGAGGCGATTTGTTTTAAGTCTTCCCTTGTGTTATTTTGTTCTTGTGTTTTTCAGTCCTTTCCCAGTAAGCATTCTACATAAATCTCTAGCGGGCCGTTATCGGCCCGTCAGGGTAGCTGATGGGCCGATGACGGCCCGCTATAGATTTATGTAGAATCTAGCTGGGTTTAGCACTGCGATCGCCTCGCTTGGGGAAGAGAGTTAATTTGCTGGTGCTTTTCGTACGTTTGTTCGATTTGCACTTGTTTGGTTTTGTCTGTTTCCTCTTCCCCATGGTGTCTGGGTAGGCCTGCGGTTTATGATTGTGGCACTCCCTGGACTTTTCTTTTACCTTTGTTTCATACGTGGCATTTGTGTTGTCCTTATTTGTTTCTTATCTTTTCTTTTTTGTGCCTCTGGAGGCTTGTCCTTCGTGACTGTGATATTTCCTGGGTACTTTCACTTATATTTTGGCATTTCATGTGGCTCGTCTGCCTAGCAGATAGCAGACGAGTCACATAAAATGTCAAGTCATATTTTCTGTGGAAAGAAAAATAGAATGTCGTCTGCTGCAATTTTGCTTAGTTTTTTTTAAAATCTGTCCAACCAAACGATAAATCTTACAGGCACAGAATTGCACCTGGAAAACAATCTGGAATACTTTAAATTTAAGAGAACAGGACATGATTTGTAGATTAATCGATCTTTTACAAGGTAAACCAATTTAAAGTCTCCTCAAAAATAGAAATTTTATTATTCAAGAAAAGGTTCAATAAATTGATATATGGTATTAATACAATCATAAACTGTGGCACCTGACAGCCTGTAAAATTTCAGTTAGTCTCTCATTCTTGAAATGAAATGATCTTTTATCGTATCTCTAAATTAATGTTGCCAACATTAAATCAGAGATACGATAAAAACAATTATTTCATTTTTGATCCAGTTGACTAACTGAAATTTTACAGCTTTTGAATAAAAACACATCATCCGGAAATTCATTAGACTTTGACACCAATAAAATCAGCGATTTTGTTGCTAGCAAAGTGCCTACAAACACACAATTTACAATTCCATTTATTACCCCCGAACAAGTTTTATTACATATTAATACCTTAGAGGTTTCAAAATCGACCGGGCTTGACGGCATAGGGCCAAGGATCATCAAACTTGCTGCTAAATCATTATCGCCATCGATTGCGATGCTTATCAATAAAAGCATTGCGACCGGCCAGTTTCCTTCTCAAATGAAATTGGCAAAGGTACTTCCAATTTACAAAGGTGGTGAAAAGTCCGACCCCTCAAACTATAGGCCAATTTCTATCCTGTCCACTGTATCTAAAATTTTCGAAAAGCACGTGAACAAACATCTTATGGCATATTTGAACAAATATAAACTTCTACATGACAATCAATCCGGGTTCAGGCCAAAACATAGTTGCCAAACAGCTTTAGTCAAACTCATTAATGACTGGATGAAATGTATTGATAAGGGTGACATGGTTGGAGCCCTTTTTATCGATTTTCGGAAGGCTTTTGATCTAGTTGATCACTCCATCTTGCTGAATAAACTTGCATTATACAAACTTAACCCTTCTGCCATTCAGTGGTTCAAATCATATTTATGTTCTCGACAACAAGTAATCGAGAGTGATAAAGGGTTGACGGATTTCACCACCGTACAATCTGGTGTGCCTCAGGGCTCAATATTAGGCCCGACCTTATTTCTCATTTTTATCAACGATCTTCCGCTTCATATCAAAAAGTGCTCCTCTGATTTGTATGCAGATGACACGACGATTCACACGCATGGTAATGACATAGATGCTATTGAAGAAGATCTGCAAGGAGAATTCGGTAACACAAAAACATGGGGAAAGATAAACAAAATGAGTGTTCACATGACCAAAACAACTTGTATGCTAGTTGGCGCTAGAAAACGCTTGAACGACTCTCGACCTCTAAATATTATTGCTGACGATGTCAATATTCAATCCGTTAGTAAACAGAAACTCCTTGGTGTTTATATCGATGAACACCTTTCTTGGTCTGCCCATATAGACCACTTATGCTCCCTTATCTCATCTAAAATATCTCTATTACGCCAGTCAGCAACGTATGTACCGACACATATTCAAAAAGTTTACTATCAGGGGTATATTCTTCCTTATATTGATTATGGCTCTGTTACCTGGGGGTCAGCCTCTGTAACTGATATTGAACGCATATCCAAGCTGCAAAAACGCGCTGCTCGAATCATCCTGCGAGCAAATTACGATACCCCATCAGTAGATATGTTCAGTCAGCTGGGATGGCTGTCAATTCCGGACAGACTTAAATATAATAAGGCTGTCTTGACATACCGAGCAATAAATAATTTATCCCCTGAATATATAACACAACTTCTAAAACCAGTATCCGAGGTACACACTCTTAACCTCAGGTCATCAGAAAATGGCTCACTTTATGTGCCGAAAGCACGGACAGCACTTTTTGATGGCTCTTTTTCGTGTTCCGCACCAAGACTATGGAATGCTCTACCTCAAACAGTAAAAACAGCGGGGTCACTCTCTACCTTTAAGCAGTCTCTTAAAGCAACATTTTAACCCTTATAAAATGTCTTTAACTATGATTTTAAATGATATACCATGTGTAAAATTATCGCTGAAACCGTTATTGTAACTGAATTGAGAGCTTTTATGACCTAGCATAATTGTTTTAGATATTGGTTTTATGCGCTCGTCAAATCTTAAAGCACTTACAAAAACTGTGATAACATACAGATTTGTCTTTGATATAATTCAGTGCCATGTTTGGTTTTAAATCACTTGCACATACCTGTTAGCACTTTTATTTGATAAAAGCTTTATACAAGCATTCACTTCGCTACAAGCTACTTTTATCCCATGAATTTCTTAGCTGTTAGTTAAGTCTTGTTGTATATATGTATATAAATTTTAGTTAGAGGACCACAAGGTAGAATAGTTATTTATAGCTAATTGTGTCATCCTCTTTAAACATTGTTTAAATAAAATAAATAAATTGTTAGTAATTTGAGATTTATTAGCATGAAAATTTCATACTCAGCTGCGTTGAGCATGAAAAATGTTTTATAACCTCGGGACCAGGTATCCTGTTCCACCTTAGTTATAAGAGGTTTTAGGTCTTCTTCTGTTGCAGTTCATCTTTGTTTGTGCGTCTGTGGTTTCATATCTAGTGTCGTGGTGTTCCTCATGTTCCTTATCTCTTCTTCTTTTGTTGCCTCGTGATTTTTGCCACGCCCATTTCTGACTATCAGCCAATCAGATTACATCATATAATGTTTTCGTTCAAATTCACAAACTGAATGACAAACAGTGTAGATCCTGATCAGATGGCTTCTGAAGAAGCCATCTGATCTGGATCTACACTGTTTGCAAAGGTAGGGGTTATCGTGAACTGCAGGATAAGGATTAATCGCTTCAATCCATCTAAATACTGAGACTAAGGTTTATTTATATCACACAGTTAATCAATGTCTGCTTTACAATTATGTAATTTAAGTGATATTCGGTTAGTTTGGGTAACAGAGTTGCCACTTTTTTTGGAAAACGCTGCCAACTCTGCTTGCCAGCAGTTCTTTTTGTGGCTGTTTAATTGCATTTGTCTGCCTTTCCTTTTGATGTTGAGAACTTGATGTGGAGTTGACTGTAT
This sequence comes from Anodontia alba, assembly GCA_964016985.1. Classification (NCBI taxonomy): domain Eukaryota; kingdom Metazoa; phylum Mollusca; class Bivalvia; order Lucinida; family Lucinidae; genus Anodontia; species Anodontia alba. The sequence goes on from OZ024830.1 coordinate 38,681,848, forward strand.
CAGTTCCTGGCTTCACTTATTTACTTTATATCTATTTTAAGCATAGCGTGCATATTATGAAGGCACAGTTTTCCCGTCTTTTCAATAATGTTACAAGGTGGCTTGTAAAATTGCCATTTATATGACTGCATATATTTCACACATGAATATCCCTGGCATTTGAAAGTCAATTTGCACGAAGCAAACGTATATCGCTACCTATTATTATACCAGGAGTGAGTGACATCAAAGATAATATCCGGCTTGGAACCCATATAGTCGGGTTTACATGTATGCATGGTCTTTGAACAGAGGGATGTTGTTTGATTTTTCAAATATCCGTTGTCGAATGAAAAACAGATAAACCTGTCTAAACGCAAGGGAATTCAACCCTGGTAATGTTGGTGTCTGTTTCCGTGTCTAAGGGGAATTTATATGTTTTCTTGGGCGGCAACTACCTTCTCACCTTCCTGCAAAAGTGTCAAGACTACGCTCCACTTAAGGGTAAAGATTTTGTCCTCACCCAGCTCACCCCTCGTAGCAAAGTCTTTCCTATTTGACTAGACATCTTTTTCAGAAGGGAATTGGTGTACAGGAAAGCAAATAGTAGGAAGTCGCAAAAATTGTATCCCTTGTTAAAATGGCAGACAACCTACCAGGTTACCCAATCTCCTTAAATTTATTATCTTGCTGTTGCTTGGACAATGTCTACGTTTCTAACAACTAGAAAATTCAAGGCTATTTATTGCGTATACAGGTGTCTGCCGTCTATAAGCACTCGAATAATATTTTTATTTGCAAGACATTTATGTCGCCGTTATCAAAAGTCACGCATATGGCTTAATCCTTAAAGAACTAATCACAACTGCAGCAGACGACATTCTATTTTTTCACTTTTTTTCAAATAATAATGATAATAATAATAATAAGAAGAAGAAGAAGAATAATAAGACTTGCCATTTCATATAAATCATCTGCTCTGCAGACGATTCACATGGAATTCTAAGTTATTTTCTCTGAAAAATACTGAAAAAATAGAATGTCGTCTGCTGCAATTTTGCTTAGTGCCTTTAAGTTAGTTAACTAACCAAAAGCAAAGATATAGGCATATAATTGCATCTAGAACGCTATCTTGAGTACCTTAACTTTAACCCATTTAAGCCTAGCGTCCCATTAAAGGGATGTGGCAAACAGTGTAGACTCAGATCAGACACCACAGAATGCGGCGTGTGATCAGGGTCTACACTGTTTGCATTATATATTGGAATTTATATAGAACTCGGTAATATTAAAAACTAACCAGAGACTCCTTCTACTGGAAATGGACAAGTCCAAAGAGTTGAGGTAGAAGAGTCCACTCGACATGAATGGGTTAAAGGGACAGGATATACTTTGTAGGTTATCCGCACTTTTACAAGGAAGATAACTTTTAAGACTTCCTATTTGCTTTCCTGCACACCAATTCCGGTCAGAAAATGGAATAATATTCTCCCCTTGAACTGAGGTGTACTCTAAATGAAACACATATACTCCCATTTGGGAGCAAAGTCTCTCCCTTCAAAGTACACCTATTTTCAGAAGAAATTTGGTGAGAAGAAAAAATAACAGGAAGTCAAAACATTGCCATCTTTGTCAAAAATCGCGGAAAATTTACCAGGTGTATCCATTCACCGTAATACTTGGCATGCTGGGTAAAAAAAAACAGCAGACGACGATTTGCAAGAAACGCCAAAGCCTGTTTTCTAGGACGAATAAGAAAAACATGTCACCAATGCGTCGTCTGATGAATCTGCTCAGAGAGTGGTAAAGATTAATCTTATATTGAGCTTCGCTATCAGCATATGGCATAACGAATATTTTCACGTGTTATACTTCAAACAACGGTGGACAGTGGTACCCTATGTTTGCACATAGCCTGTATCTTGTAAATAGTCTACACGTCGGGTAATTCAACGATGGCAGAAAGGTTCTTTATTCTGTTTGGTATATTTATTTTATTGGGAGCTGGAGTTACTGAATGTAGGTGCTTATTACTTGTATTTGGTAAATGTCCGAACAAGTCATTTCCGTTTTGGTTTAAACACATTATTACATATAATTGGTATGAATGTAGAACAGAACAGAACAGAAAAATAGCTTTATTTTAGACTTAAGCATGCTTAATATAATTTATATATGAGCCAGCGCATGACAAAACCTACAATAATACCTGTGTGACCAGCAAAGACTCAGGTCAGCCTGCACATCCACCCAGTATGACAAGGATTATCGTAAATCCGTCTTTAGATAGCCTGGAGGCTACAGAAGGATGCTTAGGCCGACCGGAGTCTTCGCTAGTCGCACAAGCCATATTGTAGGTTTTGTAGTGAGCTGTCTCGTATACACTTTGGTAGATCTTCCGCCATGTTTTACAAGGGAGACATTTATTGTGACTTTCTGTTTGTTTTCCTCCACACTGACACCCATCTCAAAGGGATCTGCTCTAAAGTAAACATATGCTCTCAAGGGGAAACACCCTTTTCCTTTTAAGAAGACCTCTTTTTCAGAATGAAGACAACACGAATTTGAAAAAGTTAACATGTAGTAGGGACCTTGAGAAAGTTCAGGCAAAATACGCATGTTTGTAGCCCTAGCATTATGAAAACATGCCTATTCAAATATACTGAAAATTTTACCACCAAAATATGAAAATTTTCAGATAAAAATTTCTGATATTTTTCATAGTTCTGCTCAAAACATAGATGATGGTATCTATGTTTTGAGCAGAAATAAGAAAAATAATGTATACCCCTGTAAACCTCAGTTTTACTAAATAAAAGTGGGGTTTAAGGGGGTCAAATTATATAGGCATGTTTTCGTGATGGTAGGGGACTGTGCATGCGCATTTGAAGAACCACAAACCTGAAAACTATGATTCATGTTTTTTTTATGTGCCGGCTCAAGTATCTTCAAATGCTAATTTCATAAACATATGTACCGTTTTTATGTCATTTACCAATATTGTCTTAGAAATCTCACTATTTAAGCATTTTATCACACAACAGCAAATCAAAGCAAATTTAACCTTGACTTACACGGGAGAAACTGACTTCAACATTTAAGAAAAATTGGAATTCGGATGTGCTTGAATGCCCGATGTTGCATACAAATTGCAAGGAGAACGGCCATTCTGTTCTGGAAAAGAAGAATTTTAAAGACTTTCAACATACATGGGTGTTGTTGTCATGATGGTAATATGACTAAAGCCTTTTGAACAAACTTTCGTTCCGCAACCTATATAAACATAAATGCGCCAGCTCTCGACAAAACCTACAATCAGACGTGTGTGACCAGCGAAGACTCAGATCAGCCTGCGCATCCGCGCAATCTGATCAGAGTCTTCGCTGATCGCACGCACGTTTTACAGCCTCCAGGCTATCCAAAGAGGAATAAACGATAACCTCTTGCATACGATGGATAAACAGGCTGATCTGAGTCTTTGCTGATTACACAGGTCTTATTGTAGGTTTTGTCCTGCGCTGCTCTTTCGTGGAGATTGATCATGAAATATTTTTTACGGTCATTCTCTCCCTTCCGCTAATTCAAGAAGAGCAGTTGTCAGTTTCTGGCGAAAGAATGTGCACAATACTGGTTAACCGCTTAGAGGACTAAGCCTACCCAGTAAACGTGTAGTTAGGTAAACTGACCTCGCTCGACATGACTCCATTGGGTTGACTGGGCCGTAAAACCTCAACACAAACAAACAAACAAATATTGAAATACCCAGAAAAAGGTCACCAGCACGGAACACAGCCCTCCTAAGGCACTGGGTAGTGTTAAATGATATACAGTATTACATAATGGTACTCCATCGAATAGAGAACCGACAAACGAGAAGAAACTACACCAAAAGAAACACCAGGTGCGGATTCAGATGGGGTTCAGTCGAACTCCAATTTGACTCAAAATTTCATTTTCATTGGGACACTTTTCCTGATACTTGTCTTCAACGAGTCAATTTTACTACCCGTGAATGTGTGCCAAATTGCTGGGTGAGTGGCGAACAGTATAGACTCTGATCAGATGCCGCGGTATGCGGCGTCCGATCTGGGTATACACCGTTTGCTCAAGCCTGTCTGTCCGAATACACAGAGTAAGTACGGTTACATGATTTAATCGAACCCCACCCCACCCCTCCCCACCCCCACGCTCCCCTCCGAAATACACCATGATCCGCCCCTGAACACCGCCTTGGAACGATCAAAAGCACAGCTGTGTGCAGGATTAACCCATTTTTGCCGAGTGGACTATCTGGATCTACATTGTTTGCCAGTGTCCCTTTTATGGTACACTAGTGTTAAACGGTTTAAACATGCTGGAACCAAACTTCGCTTTATTCGAAATTGGTATTCAATAGACTCAGTAGGTTCAGAGAAGAAGAAGATTGAAGATGTTAATCATTTTCTCTATAGAAATGTATTATACCGATAAAGGTGCAGTATTTGATCATTTTGAAAAACGACGGTTAAAGGTTAACCTAACTTAGGAAAATAATTTGAACAAACATCGTTGGCCCCTTGTCCACGATCCGTCATTTCAAGATTTGTGATTCCCGGTTTCTCGGGTTTTATGAAGATCTTATAACGACCATCTTGATCATGTGACCAGCACCGTTTGGCCAATCTTTAGCTATTTCCTAGTGCAGAAGTTCCGTATGAAATTTAATTGCTCAAGTAGCGTCAGAGGATCTGCTTAAACGTGTTACCGAACGACGGACAGACGACGGATACAAGGAAATACTTGTCCTAAATTTGACTTATTGCTATGTCTAAAATTGCTTGATGAGTGGCAACAGTGTAGACCCAGATAGGACGCAACTTTCTGCACTGTTTGCTGAGGTCAGTCTGTCCGAATACTTAAGATTAAATACGGTGGTTTCCTTTTCAGGTAAATTTACGTTTAGTGATGTCCATGGACCTAAACTAGAGATCTCACAGAATGGCACGTACGCCAGACGTTACGAAGGTTACTGTTGGTCAATAGCTTTGAGCAGTCAGAGACTCAACGTCGGAGAAAATCTCGAATTCGCCATTGAGGAAACAGAACCCGGATGGGGAGCCAATATGAACGTCGGTATAATATACACGCCACCGGAAAATCTAAGTCCAGGCGCCCTCGTAACATGTGACGCTAATGCCTCAGCGTCACTCCCGACGTCAAGAGTGTTTATATTTGAAAAAGAGACGTATTACATACCTGTAGGTGATCCATTTACATTTACCATCAACAAAGAGGGTGAAGCGTTACTGTCTCCTAACGTCACTTATGACGACGTTGTTTTCACTGAAGTGGACGTCAAGCGACCCTTCTGGGCTCTTTTCAATGTGTTTGGTAACACAAAAGCAATAAGCCTGCGGAACTAGCAATAACTCTTGTCCTATCAACTTAATTGTATTTGCCTTAAATATTCGACCACTTTCACTCCTTACCGTTCTTCTGTGTACAGATCCATCAGACAACCTAATAAGCTGTCACAAAATTACTAATGAAATCCTTTCAGTGCTCCCAGATCCAGGTCAAAATAAAGAACAATTTTAGTGATCTGAGTCTAACCCCGAGGTTATAAACTTTTTTCATGCTTAACTCAGCTGAGCATGAAATTTGTCCTGCTAATAAATCTCAAATTACTAATAATTGCAAATTCTTTCTTGCTAAACGTAGCTGAGCATGAAAATTGGTCCGCTAGTGAATATGAAACTGCCAACTATTGTTGGCATTTTTATATTTATAAGCAGAGAAGATTTCATGTTCAGATGAGTGGAGCATGAAACAAATTTTATAATCTTGGGGCCAGGTATAATTTTAAATGCCCTAATACATAGAGCAAATAGAGTGAGGACGAAACACTACTGTGCTTTCGACATCTTCCGTTTGCTTAGCGTTTACAAAGAAGAAGTAAATTTACAAACTTTTGTCATGATTTAATGCAAAACCATTTGTCTTATCTACCTATGCACAAAAAAAAATAAAAAAAAAAAAAATATTCTAGTCATTGTTTTTTTTTTGTTTTTTTTTTTTCACTTTTCCCATAATAAAAATGAATGCAAATTATCTAGATATCTGTAGGGTAGGTAACGGAGGCAGATTTTCCACAAGTCCCGCTTGTTCAATTTGTCTGAATTTTTTCCAGTATTGTTGTGAAACACCAATAGTTCAAATTAAGAAAGAAAAGTAAAAAGTATTTTCTTAGACAAAAAATTCCAAAAAATCACTTTACTGTAGAAATCGCAAATTTTGCCGTATGTTCAATTTTAGGGTATATGTTTTATGACAAAACACAGAAACAGAAAAGACAAATGGTTTCTGATAAGATATGGTCAATCAGAACAAAATGTATTCATAAAACGCAAAGCAAAAACGTCTTTCCGGGTGATGTCGAGTGGACAGTAATGCATTTTGATTAATAAGGACTTAATGTCACAGGACGGAAAAAATGAGCCGCAGATGTGTTTCGTGTTTAACCCTTAAACTGCCAACAACAACAATTGTCGTCTGCTTTGTCATCTGCTTATGATTTTAAAAGTCATTTTTTGCAAACAGTGTGGACCCAGATCAGACTGCTCCTCTACGAGCAGTCTGATCAGGGTCCACACTGTTTGGCTGTATGCAAAAATAGGTTTAAAAATTTGCAAGAATATTCAGCAGACGACATGAACAGACGACATTTTTGGATGCAGGTTTTCTTGGCATTTAAAGGGTTAATGACTGTCTTGCATTAGAGCTAAATTATACCGACGGACAAAAAAAATTGCAAGAATATTCAGCAGATGACATGAACAGACGACATTTTCAGATGCAGGTTTTCTTGGCATTTTAAGGGTTAATGACTGTCTTGCATTAGAGCTAAATTATACCGACGGATAAAGCCAGCATAATATTGAACACGTAGCAAACGGTCTATTAGTATATCAAAACAATGTTAATAAGACGTTTGCTGTATAGTCACAGAAAGTCTGCCAAATACAACTGAAATTCAAATAGTCGTTCATTAACCTATTTATGCCTAGCGTCCAATAAAAGAGACATTAGCAAACAGTGTAGACCCAGATCAGACGCCGCAGAACGCGGCGTATGATCAGGATCTACACGGTTTGCATTAAATACGGGAAATTCTAGAAAACAGAGTAATAATAAAATTTCACCACACAATCCTTCTTTTAGAAAAGGACCCGTCCAAAGAGTTGATATAGCAGAGAAAGTTTGTCGGCCTATGTGGCTCAGCCGGAGGTCACGTGCTCGATCTCCACCGGGTCCGGCAACATTTTTAATGACAGATTCTATCTGTCATTCTTCGTTGCAACGCACGGTTTTAGAGAAAGTGACTTTGACTACTATTAAATTTCGTATTTATCCGCGCACAAAAGTAGACCAATGTTTTACTGTGTGTATATTAGTACACCATTGAAGAGCTATCCATACAAAAGTAGTGCGACGTGCTTGACCTATGGTGAGTCGCTGAGAAAACCCGCCTTAATACATGTGCGAACAACAAAGGCGCAACAAACTTAAATGGAGAACAGAATGATACCTGGAACTTATTAGTTTCTCATAGAATCTGTCATTTCAGGGCTGTTCAGCCCTTTGATTTTCTTTGGAATTGATCATGCAGTATTATCTACGGTCATTCTCCCCCTTCCGCTGATTCAAGAAGGGCAGTTGTCAGTTTTTGTCAGTTTCTGGCGAAAATAATGTGCACAAGTACTGGTTAAGCGGTTAGAGGGACTAAGCCTGCCCAATAAAAGTGTGGTTGAGTAAACAGACAAGCTCGACATGACCTTAAATAGTGTTTACTGGGTCGTAAAACTCCAACTCAGAACTCAAAGCATAAAAAGGTTAATTGCTAATGCAAGTCAGAACATTTACAGGTGGTTGAAATTCAGGGGAGACAACTGCTGCATTGATATACACTGTTGTTGGAATTGTGCTTTCTCCTGCTATAGGTACATTTTGTGAACGTTGCAACCGGAGATAGAAAATAAAGACAGATGATTACTTCCCTTGATCAGTACCGCATGGTTCCCGTAAGTGGTCCTTAAGTAGTGTAGTGGGTGCACTCCACAGTTATGACTTCCATTTCTATTTGTTCATGGCCGTCACACAAATCAAATGCAATCACAGCAAATATAACAGTACATGCCCATTAGGTACTGTATCAAATAATAAACATCCCAAATAATAATTTAATTATCATAAAAATAACTGCAATGTACAAAAACCGGCTGTTGCACTAATGTAAACAATACCCCACTCACCTCCGAATGTGGCCACTTTTATGCTAAAAGTCCAGTTTGTGATAGATTATCCTCAACTCCAGGAATATCCTGCCATGGAACAGTTGAAAAGTTCGCAGAGCACCTACAGAATATTTCTTGTATCCAGAAATGAATACCTGTATACCACGATGTTCTCACAATAAAATCAACAGAACAAAAATGCTACAATTAATTACAGGGTAAAACTGATACCATACAGAATTAAACTGTATCGTATTTTGCATACACTCTTAAATAATAAGGTCATGTGACCTCCTCAAGAAAAGATTTTTTCTTCAATGTTAACAATAACTGACAAGCACAAAATTCCAGTAGCTGCCAAAATGTGTAGCAACAAGTATTTTCAGACTAGTTTCTAGCCCTACCCCTAATTATTGACATTTTCCCAGGGTCACAAGTGCGAAACTGTAAAATGCACTCCAGTTCACAGTAGTGGAAAAGTGGCCTCCGAACTCTTGTTATATGGACAAACAGAAAAGGAGAAAGTTGTTTCTAAACTATATCCAACGTTGAATCTCACAACTACTCTGCTTTCATTATCCTCCAGAAAGTCACTCTTGCCTAACGCTTTGCACAGAAGAAGTAACATCACGAAAACATACCTATATAATTTTGACCCCCTTAAACCCCACTTTTAAACAGTAAAACGTGGTTTACAGGGGTATGCCTTATTTTTATTTTTATTTCAGCTCATTTTATGTTTTGGGCAGAAATATGAAAAATATCAGAATTTTTATTTGAAAACTTTTGGTGGTGAAATTTTCAATATATTTGAATAAGCGTGTTTTCGTAATGATTTGCAAACTTTTGTCCTGTCTCCAATTAAGATATTTTCGTAGATAAAAAAAAATCTCTTTACTATAGAAATTGCAGAGGTCAGATATATGGTTTGGTCGCAAAATCTTTGGGTAAATATTTGAGAAATAAAATGCAACAACGGAAAAGACCAATGGTTTCTGATGAGATATGATCAATCAGTACGACAATATTATTTTTTTTTCTTTTCATGTAAAATAAAATGCCAAGCAAACATGTAAAAAACGCCAATCAAATAAACAAACGTCTTTCTGTGTGATATCGAAAGGAAAATAGTCTGAGCGAAATACAAACACAAAAATAAGCTTTCAAATTTTGTAACGTTACAAGTTCCGCAGTTTTTAAGTAAATAATTGAACTCAGGACCTGATAAATCAGATCCACACCAAGTTCCCAAAATCAAAGGGAAAGACAGACAAATGCATTTAAACAGCCACAAAACGAATAGATGACAAGCAGAGTTGGCAGCCCTTTCCCAAAACCGTTACCCAAACACAACTGAATATCTCTTTCCCTGATGTGTGTGTGTGTGTGTGTGTGTGTGTGTGTGTGTGTGGAGGGGGGGGGGGGGGCGAGGAGGGTTAAGCTAGTTTTACGGGATGCCAACTCTCCATCATGAAAACATGCCTATATAATTTTAACCAATTTAAACCCTACTTTTATACAGTAAAACTGGGGTTTACAGGGGTATACATTATTTCTTACTTTTGCTCAAAAACATAGATTGTGGGTACTCGTTAGAACCGCCTCGCCGAGGCGGTTCTAACGAGTACCCACAATCTATGTTTTGAGCAGAAATATGAAAAAATACCAGGGGTTTTTTTTATCTGAAAATTTACAGTTTTTGGAGGTGAAATTTTCTATATATTTGAATAGGCATGTTTTTGTAATGCTCCCTTGTTCGGTCCTGAATCATAACGGGCAACAAATAAATCACAGATAAAGCGTATAATGAAGGAAAGTAAGTAGTTCTTATTTACTGAGTCGTTACAACCATTACGAAAACACGCCTATTCAAATATATTGAAAATTCACCTCCAAAAACTGAAAATTTTCGGATAAAAAACTCTGATATTTTTCATATTTCTGCTCAAAACATAGATTGTGGGTACTCGTTAGAACCGCCTCGTTGAGGCGGTTCTAACGAGTACCCACAATCTATGTTTTAGTAGAAATAAGAAAAATAATGTATAATGAAAAACAATGAGAACTAGCGACAGGCTGTGACGTCACAGAAGGGACCGATTGGTGCGGATTAGTACCTGTAGTACGAGAATTCCTGCATATGGACAGGGCTGTGATAGCATAGTTTGCTTACCATCTTTTACTTTCTAGATTCAGATAAAAACAAATTAACTTATTCAAAAATATTCAACCCCAGCTTTAAAAATGATATATAACATGATTATGTTACTGCTTGGAAAAACAAAAAAGCTGATAAAAGGGCACAAACTTGGCTGGGGTCATTTGAGTGAACTGTATCCTGAAGACAAACATCTGAATTCATGAAAAATAAATCGTGTATTGTCAATTTCATTTAGGAAAAGGAATTGGATAACTTTATGTTTGTTACTGGAGCTGAAAAAACCAGTACACTGTTAGCATTCTGCTTAAATCTATGCGGGGCCGTTTCCGGCCCGACAGAAATTCCTGTCGGGCCGAAAACGGCCCCATATAGATTTTAGAAGAATGTTAGCTGGTTACACGAATTTTTGCGAATTTCAAAAACATCACGAAAACAATAAACAGAAAATGACAAAATTGTATTAGCTTGAAGAAATTAGCTTCAATTTAGGTCAAACAAAAAATGTGTGTGTTTAGAGTAACCCTACCCTACCACTTTCTGGTGAAACCTATTATTATTTTCTTGTTTTCTCAAACAAAAAAGGAAGAAAGAAAAGAAAGAAAAAACAATTTGGCGTTACCGGGATAAAATATTTATGTTACCACATTTATGCTAATTACAGTCGAACTTCGTTATCTCGAATTCGCTTATCTCGTATTACCGCTGATCTCGAAGTGAAAATCTGGTCCCTTATTAAACATAAAAATCTTACAACAGGTAACAAAATATTGTGGAAAAGAGGAGAAATTGCTCCTAAGGAGCAATTTCTCCTCTTTTCCACAATATTTTCAATATGTCCCTATCTTTAGGAATCAAATTAAATATTTACAGTTGACTCTCGTTATCTCGAACTCGCTTATCTCGAACAACCGCTTATCTCGAAGTGAAAATCTGGTCCCTGCCTAAACATGAAAATCTAACAACAAGTAAAAAATATTGTGGAGAAGAGGAGAAATTGCTCCTCCTCTTTTCCACATTATTTTCGATATATCTCTAACGTTAAGAGTCCAATTACATATAAATTTGTTAAATGTGGTTGTTCGAATTATTTTTTCCTCAATTCTGAAAATCTGATATGTCGAGGTACGGATATCTCGAAGTGTTTCAGAGGGTCCCTTGAAATTCGAGATAACGAGAATCGACTGTATTTGTGAAATGTGGTTGTTCGGTTTATATCGGCCTCCGTTCTGCAAATCTGTTATGTCGAGGTACGGATATCTCGAAGTATTTCAGAGAGTCTCTTGGACTTTGAGATAACGAGAGCTGACTGTATTTTGGACAAGTAGGTCTGAGCAAACAGTCTCAGATCTGTATAAGAGGGGTTTGATCAGGGTCCACACTGTTTGCCATTCTGTCAGTATTTTTTGACACATCAAAGAGTATTCACACAGACTTGGTAAAATTTTACGTGAATATGATGCGGAGTCCAAATATGTTTGCTAATTATGGTATAATTGTGTATGAAAATGTATATCTTTTATTTAGCCTTATTATTATCTGTACCGGAAGGGGGTGAGGATCCAATGGTCTTGAAATCCCACGATACAATACCCTATGCAACCAGAGCACCTATTGCATGATTTCCCATTAATTCATTTACGTCGAATGGACACTTCTACCACAACTCTTAGGACCGGTCTGTTTCCAATTGCAGAATGTCTGGATAGCTTTTATTATTACTATGTTTTATAGATATTTCTGTAGTTTATTCAAACAATGTAGAACCACGGAAAGGGCGTCTGATATGGATCTGCACTATTATACTAATTACCCTTTTGGGAGGTCTCCAGACTAATATGGGTAAAAAAAAAAACAACAACAACAAAAAACAACAAGTGGCTGTCAAAAATATACGATGAAGAAAAGACCTATACATAGGCTTGTGGCAAGACTTTTAATTAATGATAACAAAGAAATAAAAAAATTTGTCCGTAAATTTAATTTAAGTTTAAATTAAATATTTGAAAACAAACCACAGAAAAGGTAAACACTTGGTTTGCTTATTATAAATTATTGTCAACCACAAGAATTTTTCATATGCATTTAGCACAAAATGCACAGCAATTTAAAGCAGAATATATAAGGGAATAACTCTTTATTTAGACTTTGTAGTAAGGCCTCAAGTTTTTCTATATTGGGCTTCAATAACTACTGGTTTTACTAGCCTCTGTACATAAGTCACACTTTTTGTTGGTTTCATTACGAAAACACGCCTATTCAAATATACAGATAATTTCACCTCCAAAAACTGAAAATTTTGAGATAAAAAAAACTCTGTTATTTTTCATATTTCTGCTCAAAACATAGATTGTGGGTACTCGTTAGAACCGCCTCGAGTACCCACTATCTATGTCTGAGCAGAAATAAGAAAAATAATGTATACCCCTGTAAACCCCAGTTTTACTATATAAAAGTGGGGTTTAAGGGGGTCAAAATTATATAGGCGTGTTTTCGTGATGAACACGATCCATACCAGGAATAAGAGTATTAGAATCCGTTATTTCGTGAAGGGTTTGTTGGTACTGTTCTGTCATGTATTTCCAAATTTGAGTCACATGATCTTGCCTACTCGCGCCTACAACTAAATAGTTGCACACTTTTGAAGCATTTTTATAGCAATTTAAAGCATTTCCTGGACCCAGATTAAAAGTGTTATGCTTCAGACCCGTGTATGTAATGCCTTGAACTTTACTCGGAAGAAGTCCATATAGATAAACATCATCTACCCAGAAGAAAGGAGTTATAAATGCTGATTTATAGATAGCCGGTATGGCGTCATTAGTGATCATCACGAAGAATCCACTACAATAGCGAGGATAAAATCTTTGACCCTTAAACTCGTTCTCTTTGACATACCACTTGGATTTCTTATCCCTGATGATAAGCATTGTGCCTGGCCGAATGTGATTACATAATATCGTCTTTGATTTCTTCTCTAATGCTGGTAGATATTCCAGAAACAATTTATACGTGTTGACAATGACGTCATCGTCAGCTTTAAGCACTACTTTTGCATTTCTGCACCTTTCTTGTATCCATTTGTATGCCATCACACCTTTGTGTGTTAAATTCCGATAGGCATCTATATAATCTCCTTGTAAAATGTCACCATATTTATTAAATTCTGTAATTATCTTGTCCTGTAGTGAGGCATCTTTTACTTTTCCTAGTAGAAATAGTACTCTAAGGGTTCCGAAATGGCGGAAGAAGGTAGCATTAGCGTAGGTGCTCCGTATATTCTGTCGTCGATCAAAATGGTCGGGAGCTGTATGTATAATGATAAGAACTGAAAGATTTCTCACAGAAGAACAGAGATTTGGATTTTCTAGAACATAGTTTCTCTCTAATGTAACTGGATAGATCGTTTTTGGTTTAGTCGTTGCGATGACTGTTGGTGCAACGGCTTTAGCAATCTTCGGTGTTTGTTTGGCAGAAGTTACTGTCAAGCTGGGTGAATTTGTTTTCTTTTGTGTCTGCGTATGCGTTCCGTCTATTTGTAAACTGTCTGATATTCTGACAATATTAACATTCTGAGTGGTTATGGCATCGGTCTGTCTGGAAGCATTGAATCTAAGATTAGTCCTTTTGTATTCAAATGTGTACTCAAACATGACCACAAATGCAAAGGCACACAGACAGACAGCACATATCAATATTGCCCTGTATCTCGTTTTTAAGCCACACGGTCTTTTCAGTTTTCGCGACAATAATTGCATTTTTATTTCGCTCCAGTAGTTCTGGCTACTCTAAAATATTACGACATCGCCGGATTTTCATTCAGCAGTGATGATGATAAAGGCATCCGTCCTTTGATGTACGGTGGAACTGATTTCTCTATAGCTGCATTTTGTATCTGAAAAATAATAATAAAACAGTGTTACACACACACACACACACACACACACACACACACATACACACATCTCACTTTGCCGGACGAAGTAGGAATTCTTACTTTGCGCAAGACGATTCCGGAATTGCTCCTGCGCAAAGTAGGAATCGGGACAAAGTGAGAATATCTATCGTTGTACATTTATTTGTTATTAGTGTGGCAGTGCGTGGGCATATTAAACACTACCGTATTTACCCTAAGTATTAGGACACCATAACTCCTTACCATACTTGTTCTAAAATTTAATATATATATATATATATATATAGATATATATATATATATATATATATATATATATATATAATATATATATATATATATATATATATATATATATATATATATATATAATTTACCACCTATTGATATATTTAAAATAGCGCTGAATGAGTAGCAAACAGAGTGAACCCTGATCAGACGCCACTTTCTGCGTAAAAAGTTAAATAATGTTGTGTTTACTCTTCCTATTGGTGCTACTGGAAGTCTATAATGTTTTTGTTGTTGCATCGAGCCATTCGGGGGTAGGATTCTAGTTACAAGCATACATACGAAACGTTCATCTCTGGAAAACAACCAAACAGAAATCGCCTTGGTTAAGCAAACAAATGTGACCATATCTCTTTTAGTGTTGCGGAAATACGAGTCAAATACTGGTAAATATGATTGGTTGTTTCTCAGAGGAAAATCATCACAGGGATGCTTATAAACGTATGAATATATAAAAGAATAAAACCAAATGTCATTTGCTTTTTACAACATCATAAAGCCGTATACGTTATCATATTTCACACACAAATTTAATGATAAAATAGCTGTAAAATACAACAGAATCATACTATGGCTTTGACAGATCGAAGATCAATATAATAAACACACAATAGGCAATGAACAATGACGTCGCAACGCCAGCAAACTTACCTCTGGACACGTGCGCCCAGGGTTGATTCAGATCAGACTGCGCGGTCTGATCAGAATCTTCACTGGGCGCGTTTTTTGGATAGTTAAGGATGAAAACTTTCTTCAAATGGACAACGATGACCCCAATCAGACTGCGCAGATCCACGGGCTGATTTGAGCCTCGGCGGACGCAGATGTCAGAGGGTATGTTTTTGGACGTTGCGGCTCAATAATAACTGAAAAGCAAATAAATGCACTCTGGTCTCATCCGAATCCCAATGGAATATATTTTCCGTACAATATGGCAGAGACAAAAAAATACATTTGAACCGGGGAATACTTCCTAGAACATTGCATGTGCTCTCAGCGAACATTCAGATCAGCCTGTGCATCCCCGCAGTCTGATCTGAGTAGCCGCTGTCTGTCTGAAGACGCTTTTAATCCTTGGCTACCCAAAGAGCCCAATGTGAAAATATGAATGTATGAAATATCAAACCTGTTTTCAAAGAAAAAGTAAGAGAAAAAATGTTTCAGTATGTAATCTGCTGAAAAAGTTATCAAGGGTGCTAGCACAAGTTATCTAGGTAGCCAAAAACAAAGGTGCTGATCAGATTACACGGATGCAGGTTGATCTGTGCCTTCAAGGATAATCAACACAAGCCAAGACAGAATACGATAATTACTTATACAAACATTCTCACGGTTTTAACTGCAATTCACTGCGACAAAATGTCAAATAAACAAAAGTCAAATAACTATTAATTTTTATTTGTGCTAGCAAAGAAAGAAAGAAAAAAACGTAAAAAAGTGTTGTTTTTGTTTAGTCTGTCCGAACGAACGAACGAACGGAAGCAAAAGAAAGATGGATTAATGGATGGATGGATGCCTTCAAAACCATCATAAAAAAAAAAACGTAAAATGTTCGCAGCGAAAGAAGAAAAGAAAGTTACCATCAACCGTAGTCTTTTGACGCTTAGCATGCTGAGTATAATTGCAGCAGACGACATTTTGATATTAACTTTCTTATTTTGTCAGAAAATATGGTTTGAAATGCAAATTGTCTCCTAGAAGGCCAGCGTGAACTGTCAAAACCTATTTTCTGGAAAAGATAGGAGACAATTTGCATGAATTGTCATTTTCTGGGGAAAAAAATGTTTAAAATGTCGCCTGCTGATTTTTTATACCCACATGCTACTTATTTCTCTATGAAACCATATGTTGCGGGTATTCATTGGAAATATATCTTTGAGTCGCTTCTAATGAGTAACCACACCATGTTTCAATGGAGATATAAGAAAATTAGCATGCATCACGAAAACATGCCTATATAATTTTGACCCCCTTAAACCCCACTTTTATATAGTAAAACTGGGGTTTACAGGGGTATACATTATTTTTCTTATTTCTGCTCAAAACATAGATTGTGGGTACTAGTTAGAACCGCCTCGGCGAGGCGGTTCTAACGAGTACCCACAATCTATGTTTTGAGCAGAAATATGAAAAATATCAGAATTTTTATCTGAATTTTTTTTATTTTTTTTTTGTGGTAAAATTTTCAATATATTTGAATAGGCGTGTTTTTTTAATGTCTTATCTGCAGCGGGTTAGTAGCTTTATTATCTTTATTTTTTTTATTTTTTTGTAGTTTATTGATATTTTAAAGAAATAAAAACATAAATCAGACAAATTTCAGATTTGAACATCTAAATAAACAGTATGTCTGGATAAAAGTCATAAACACATTGATGCCTTTTATCACAGACAGTCGTTTATTTATTTAACTTACAAAATTAGACATACTACCGACTGTTGTCGATAAAATAAACACTGCCGTCAGTCACTAATTAACTATTCAAGTATGATGTAGGGCAATACAACGTCAGTAAGTGAAGGGCTTTACTTCTTTAGAATTTGTTTAGCCATTGAAAATAATGAAAGATAGCGATTCGGCGGCTCAACAGGACCGAATAAAAGAAAGAAAACTACAATTAATAATAATTCAAAATCTGTTTTATTAGGTTATAAAAAAAACAAACAATAAAATTTATTTGTATTCACTCACACACCAAGACTAATGCAACGTGGAAAACAGTTGAAAACCAGCGTGTATGACTTGCAATGCTACGTGTCGAACCCGCTAATATAGTACACACGTGGCTACTTCAGGAAACACAATTTTTTTTTCGGAAATCGGATATCTGCCAAAATATAAATCCACCAAAAGGTCCACTACACAGAACTGTTTTTTTTTTTTTTTTTTTTTTTTTTTTTTAGTAAAACACGCATGTTCTTCAACAAGTTCAAAAGATGTAAATCCTCTCAGAATTGGGAACTATAGTTGAATCTCAAAAGCTCAAACACCGATGACTTGTTTACCATGGCTGAATTCAAGCTCGTTTTTAGTCCTTACAAAATTCTCCCGATAGCTCAAAAAAAAAAAGAAAAATATTTAGGGATTTGGTGAGGGAGGGAATATCTTATTTTATCATGAAATTGTATGCTGTGTGTTCTCATTAAATCGCCTCATCGAGGCGATTCTAATGAGTACACTCAACATACCATTTCTGTGTAGAAAATAAAAAAAAAAATATTTTATCAATTAACCCCATTTGCTTCCTGACCAGGCGCTATGATTAACATTCAGTGACTCAAATTACCCATGTCCCAAACAAATTTCCATGACCCCAAAGATGTTCGAGCCAACGAAATTCGACTAAATACAAGAAAAAAAAAAGAAATTATGTGAACAAGCTCAAGAAACCCTCAATGTGAATGTACATTTTCGAGCGCCGTGCTTTCGGCCCTGTCCAAGGACTTCTGGCCTATCACCGAGCCTTTTCTGTCTTAGAATGGGTCTCGCGGTAGCTCTGAAATTCTTTCGTCTGAAATTGATAGCGGCCTGCGAGGTCTTTAATACTTTTTTTGTCAGCGCAGCCAAAGATGTTTGTAATGACACTGGATTATCAAATAATTTTAAAACATATCCTAGAATTGTCAAAATAGCTGAAAACCTTCCTACTGACATCCCTTAATCTCGTTTAAAGAAACCAGCGAGGAGGATGTGGAAAGGATTGTATTCAAATTTGACACACACACAAAAAAAAAATCTACAGGTGTTGATAGTGTATCAGCTAAAGTTTTAGAATATTGTCTAAAGCTTATTTCTATGGTTTTATCAAAGTGGATCTCGCTATAAAAGCATATGCGAATATAAAGTATTTTCAAAATGAGCCCGTTAACATCAAATATGAGGAAAACGTGACACTTCTTGGAGTTAACATTAATTTTCTTTTAAATTTTGACTCTAATATTTCAGATATTTGCACACAAAAAAAAAAAAAAAAAAAAAACTCCAAGCAACTTCCTGTTTTGAAACAAATTGGCAGATTATTGACCAAACAAGGCAAATTAACAATATATAACAACTTGTTTATTGCCTCCAATTTTAATTATTGCCCTGTAGTTGGGCACTTCTGTAGTGTAGCCAGTACAAACAAGATGGTAAAAACTTCAAGAAAGGGCGTTACGGTTTATCCACAACGATTTTTAGTCATCTACAGAAACATTATTAGTCTTGTCAAAGACTATCCTTCTGCCTATTCAGAGGATGAAGCTTATGGCTAGTAAGGTCTAACAAAATTGTCAATGACCTGTCACCTCTATATATGAGAGTCCTACTTAATAATAATTAAGGTCTCTCAATATGATTTCAGGAGCGAGCTCCGGGCCAGCCTATTGATAATATGCAAGTAAATCTTTGCTTAATAAGCTGACTGAGCAAACGAGCATATGTTGTTTGTCAACAATGGGGTATATGTTCGTCCTACTTTGGAAATGGGTAGGGGTCCCGGGCTTCTGGCATCACACCCCTACCTTTTTTTATAGTAAGTGCCCTGCCTCCTCCCCTTCCCACACACACACAAACACGGGAAGGACATGTCCAAATAATACAAAGATGTAGCTCATATATGTTGGGGTGAAAGCGTTAAATGTCAGGATAAATGATAAAGTTACGTTTCCTCCCTTGTCGATATAAATTCATCACGAAAACACGCCTATATAATTTTGACCCCCTTAAACCCAACTTTTGTATTGACAGGGGTATACATTATTTTAAGGTGAGCTAATAATACAGTCATTTATGACTCCATATCTATAACTAATTTGATAGCTTTTCTCATTTATGCAGGCCATTATACTGGTATTAGATGAACATGTGTAATTGTTGAGTTTAGGCCCTTTCAATGCTCTTGCTCACCTGAGCTTTTAGGCCCTTTCAACCATTTCGGTTATTTTCGTTTAGTTTATGTCTAATTTATTTTTAGACTCTGCCCATCCACGTTATTTGGATGAAAAAGAAGAATAATGGGAAACATAAACAGTTTCTGCATGTAATAGTGATTCAAAGTAATTTTAAATATCTTTTTGAAACCTTTGTCAAATGCTCAGATTATAAAACATTGTCATTTATTCGCAAACTGGCAAACCCGGGCCTACTAGTCACCCCATGACACCCCATGGCATCACATGGCACTCCACGGCACCGCATGGCTTTAAAATATATACATACGAATGTCCTGCAAAAAGTTTTGTCACTCGGTTCGGATTACTTAAGTGCTACGTTTTATCAAACATATTTTTATTACAAACCTTCAAAGTATTCCCCCTATACTGAAATACATTTTTGTACTGCCAAGAGAACTTCTAGACATACACTTATTTCCAGAAAGCATTTTTCTTAAGCCTTGGAAATAGAAAGAAGTCACAGGGACTCAAGTCAGGTGAATAAGGTGGATGGTTTAAAACTTTCACCTTTTCAGAATCCAAAAAAGACTTAACAACCTCATACTTATGAGAGGAGGTATTGTCATGTAAAAGGTGGACTCCTGACCATCCTTTGCTTAATCGTTTCTTATTGTAAAACTCTTTCACTTTCTTCAGTACAGAATTCTTGTAGAATCGGCCAGTGACTGTATGGCCAGATGGACAAGGCACTTGAACGACTGGCCCACTTGGTGTTACACGATCAGAAGACCTGAAATGGGGCTCACAAATCACCAAAATCTCCAAAAAAGGCGAATTCTACACATATTACTAAAGAGAAACATTAAACACTTCCCACAAAACTGCAGAATGACAGCCTACCTCTTCCTGATTCGTTCAACACTTGAATACAGTTCTGTAATTTGGGATCCTCACCTTCAGAAAGACATCGACAAATTAGAAAAAAGTTTAACGTCAGGCTGCCAGATTTATATCCGGCGGCTACTCTTCAAGAGACCCTGGTTGTGTTACACAGATGCTGACATAGCTACATCTCCCACCACTCCAGGATAGAAGGCAGGCCAACCGTTTGGTGTTTCTCTTCAAGGTGGTCGAGGGGCTGGTGCCAGCACTGCAGTCTCATGACTATTTGACGCCATTCCGTGGTAAACGCCAAATCAAATCTAGACAATATCAGGACTGTATATCTAGATACATAATTGATAGACAATCTACCAACAATAGCAGATGCTTTGACTGTGCAGTGTAGCACTGATCTATTCAAGAACTCATTTTTCCTGAGAACGAATATTGACTGGAACCATCTTGAAGAGAGTGTTGTGTGCGCGCAGAGATAGTGTACGGCTTTCTAAAACCGTCTCTTCACGCGACTATCGTTAATTCACAGCTGTCTCCCCGTCGCATATAAGCTGAAAGGCCCTGCGACGTACACATCCAGATCCAGATAGTTTTGTAATACTTGTCATCATCTTAATAAACAGAGAATTTATATTGATGACTTGTGTTTGATTTTAAATATTATGTTTAAAACTCGCGTAAGTTTTTGTACCCCCCGGCAGCTAAATACATGTATATTAAAAAAATAGTTTTAGAAGGACAAGAATGTTTTGTAATACTTGTCTTCATCTTAATAAACAGAGAATTTATATTGATGAGTTGTGTTTGATTTAAAATATGTCTTAAACTCTCGTAAATTTTGGCGCCCCATGGCATCAAAAGACATGTATATTTATCATAAAATATGTGCTTTAGATGGACACTAACAGTTTTGTAATAATTGTCTCTTAATAAACAGAGAATTTATATTGATGATTTGTGTTTGATTTAAAATATTATGTTTAAAATTCTCGTAAATATTTGTGCAAATTGGGAAAAAGGCCCTTATGCCTTGAGCGTGAGAACCTGTGCAGTCTGATCTGGACATTCTCTATTTGCTGACGTAGATTACAGCATCCACTGATTCTGCAATGCCCGAATGTGCAGGTTGATTCGGGAAGCGTTGTCCGCAAATTGCACAACGGCTCTTTTCGTGCCTTGAACATCATATAGAAAACAACATTAATGTAATATATTTCATGTACATGTACATTTATTTGTTGGAGTCTTAACCGAGGCTGAAATAAGCACCTACACTAACTGGGCATTACGTGCAGTATGGACTGCGATATATACTGTCATGCATTACGAAAACACGCCTATTCAAATATATAGAAAAATTTCACCTCCAAAAACTGAAAATTTTCAGATAAAAAACCCTGATATTTTTCTTATTTCTGCTCAAAACATACATGTAGATTGTGGGTACTCGTTAGAACCGCCTCGCCGAGGCGGTTCTAATGAGTACCCACAGTCTATGGTTTTGAGCAGAAATAAGAAAAATAATGTATACCCCTGTAAACCCCAGTTTTACTATATAAAAGTGGGGTTTAAGGGGGTCAAAATAATATAGGCATGTTTTCGTGATGTATCTTTTAGATAACTTTATACTATAAGTGATAGAGAGAAAAAAGAAAAAATAAGAAAGAAAAGAATTGAAAAAGAAACATGAATTTCAAAGAAAATCAGTACGTTAACAAATCTATGAAATGTAGCGTAATAAAAGAAGAAATGAAAATACTATTTTATTACAGGCCTTCTGCTCATTAACTATAGAAAATTGTCTCCGAATTGAACTTACAAAACTAACAAAGATGCAAGGTCATTTTCAGGTAACATTGTCCGTCTTTACGCTACATTAAGCTACACTTCGCAACATTACGCATCATTAATGTTTTAGGCCTACTCCGGAAAAATGGCAATGCTAAGTAAAAACAGAAACATTAAAATGTTAAATAAATTAGATACACTTAATATATTCATGGATTTGTTAATGTACCGTGTACTTTACTTAAAAAGAAAAGAATATATATATACAAAAACAGCAACAACAAAGAGAGTGAGAGAAAAAAAGATAACTGCGATTTCGCCGGGTTCCAAGCCCCGGGTGTGATAGCAGGAATGTCTGTTTATGTTATGCATAGAATATGTGAGAATAACTTTACTTATTTTACATGCATAAACTTGAAACATATTTTAACAGACTATCAACTTATACTATTTGTCTCTTTGCTATATTTTAGCATCTTTTTTAATCTTGTTGTTTAGGCATCCCGAGATAAGCACTTGAAGTAAGGTTAATGTCTTCATCTATCACAAAAACAAATTTTGATACATAAAACTAATACCCTGGTATATTTTAGCATTTAATTAATAAATACACTGAAATGATTTGATGCCGTGGGGTACATGGGGTGATTAGTAGGACCCGGCAAAAACATATCCCTTTCGCGGCCGTGGCTCTCATACCTCTGTTGAATGGAAAATTGGATATAAAGTCATAAATAAGCAAGTAAGTATACAAATTTTAATTGTGAATACAGCATTTTACATATATGGTAATATAAAATTAAAAGAAATAAGTATCTTGAACTCGTTTGAACAAATACAAGAAAACACTATATTAGGCTCGGCTTTTATCGGCTCGGCTCGGCAGCTCAGCCGTGGCTTTCATTCCCGACCAAAATTTTTCTTATTTCTGCCCAAAAACATAGATTGTGGGTACTCGTTAGAACCGCCTCGGCGGTTCTAACGAGTATCCACAATCTATGTTTTGAGCAGAAATATGAAACATTTCAGAATTTTTATCTGAAAATTTTCAGATTTTGGTGGTGAAATTTTCAATATATTTGAATAAGCGTGTTTCTGTATTGAGGATTCTCATGTTTAACATTAAAATTTCAGTACTCCCCATGTGGCGTAATGGTCAGTAAACATAACATTCATCTCAGTACAAAAACACGCTTATTCAAATATATTGAAAATTTCACCACCAAAATCTGAAAGTTTTCAGATAAAAATTCTGATATTTTTCATATTTCTGCTCAAACATAGATTATGGGTACTCGTTACTATATAAAATTGGGATTTAAGGCAATTAAAATTATATAGGTAAGTTTTCGCGATAGTTTATGTATGATCAGCAGGTTTAAGTTTATGTTTTTAACTTCGGATCCTCTCTAATAAGCTTGCGCACATTTAGGTTCCACCACCCGTGTTTCATTGGGCGTTTAATAAGCAAAATAGTATAAAGAAATGAGTAGGGTGTCAGAAATCATAAATAAGTCCACGTTATGGATCCATTTTACTTCCTGTTGATGTTTCTAAAACCCCAGGATAAGTAGCAAAGTAAGGAAATTAAATAAGACATCACCTTCTGCAGCGTCTGATCTGGGTATAGACTTTTTTAGTCAAGCCTGTCTGTCGAGTTTGTCTGTCCGAATACTTAAGAGTAAAAACGCCAAACCCGCTCGTTGTCGCAGTCAGATCAGAGTCTTGGATGTTAGATGGACAACACATAGATCATAATAAAAATCTTGGCTCCATAATGCAGCCAGCAGCGCGTATTACTACAGATCCAGGGGTCGGAAGTTCAAATCCCACATCACGAAAACATGCCTATATAGATTTGACCCCCTTAAACCCCACTTTTATATAGTAAAACTGGGGTTTACAGGGGTATACATTATTTTTCATATTTCTGCTCAAAACATAGATTGTGGGTACTCGTTAGAACTGCCTCCGCGAGGCGGTTCTAACGAGTACCCACAATCTATGTTTTGAGCAGAAATATGAAAAATATCGGAGTTTTTTATCTGAAAATTTTCAGTTTTTGGAGATGAAATTTTCTATATATTTGAATAGGCGTGTTTTCGTAATGCAGCTCGGTCACATAACTTTCGCTCAGATTAATCAAGAATTCATTAAATTTCTCTCCCTTCCGCTGTTTAACAAGGGCATTTGTCAGTTAGTGGCGAAAGTATGACTCGTGGAGACTGATCAAGAATTCATTAAATTTCTCTCCCTTCCGCTGATTCAACAAGGGCATTTGTCAGTTAGTGGCGAAAGTATAACTCGTGGAGATTAATCAAGAATTCATTAATTTTCTCCCCCTTCCGCTGATTTAACAAGCGCATTTGTCAGTTAGTGGCGAAAGTATGACTCGTGGAGATTAATCAAGAATTCATTAATTTTCTCCCCCTTCCGCTGATTCAAGAAGGGCAGTTGTCAGTTAATGGCGAAAGTATGAATCGTGGAGATTAATCAAGAATTTTTTAAATTTCTCATTCCTCCGCTGATTCAATAAGGGCAGTTGTCAGTTAATGGCGAAAGTATGTACACCAGTACTGGTTAACCATTTAGGGAACAAAGCCTTCCAGGAAAAGTACGAGTGGATTAACTGTCCTGCCCGACATGACCTGAACAATGTTGACCGCGCCGTAAAAGTCAAACTCAAATGACCATGAAAAGATTAAGAACTAGAACTGCTGGGGGACAGACTAAAACGCTGAATTTTCCGCTGAATTCAGCAGGTTGCTGATCAGCAGAAATAGACTAAAACGCTGATCTGCTGAACTGCTGAATATTAGTTAAATAAGGTAATACTGGGTATATTACTAGTTGCACATATATCACCTTAGTTTATTTGTCTACTTAGATATATATTTGTTTTCTTTTTTTACATTTTATGGCCCAGGCGACGTATTGTGCATCAGAGTTTGCTGAAATGCTGAATATTAATTCAAGAAACTATTCTTTGTCATATTACTATTCGCGTATAATTAACCTTACTTTGTTTGACTATTTAACAATTTTGTTGATATTTTATGTCCCAGGCTGCAATATTTTAATCATATCGAGCATTCTTCAGAACAAAAATAATGGAACGGCTATTTAACTTAATTCTTGTTATTTGAACATAGGGAATTTTAGGACGTTTTATAACGCTGTGTTATGTACAACTCTTGTATTTTTTCCTTGTCTTACTTTACGACCCACTCAACAGTATTTCATTATTATCGAAATGCCTGTATTGAAATGAAGGATGCATGAATAGTACGATTCAGTCTTTTCCCTCTTTGGTAGTATTGTCTCTACGCATTATAGACAGGTTGTCAATATAGCAGTCATATAGAGCATCCTATGCGTAACGAAACACAGGATATGCTGAATCGCCGAATCATCTCATATCTATATGAACAGCATTTATATTTACCAAGATATATTCATATTATTTTCATGTTATTCGAACATGCTGCTTACACTGACTTTCCAAAGACAGCTGATGCGACAGAGAGCAATGAACGCAGTTAAGTCAGTTGACGGAAAAACCTCTCCGAGATCAACTTAGATATACTACAGATAAGATTGACCTGTGGTTAGATGTTCCTAGTCAGATGCTTACAGAAACCTACAGAGTACGGACTGTATAGAGATGCGTTCAATGTGCTATGTTGCTGTTATCCAAAGACGAAATGCAGGTTTCATTATGTTATAAGCCTATGCAATGTAGTGCGATTATTTCAGACTAAAAATGATAATTTTCAGATGAAAAATTATGATATGTTTCTTATTTCTCCTCAATACATATACTATGGCTACCCGATAGAAGCGGCTCGTGGAAGAGGTTCTAACTAGTAGTACAAAAGAAACTATGTTTCAGAGCAGACATAAGAAAAATAATGCATAGCTCTTAAAACCCAGTTTTGTCATAAACTTTGAGGTTGAGGGCGTCGTCATTGCATAGACCTGTTAACTTGATGGCTGTCAGCTTATAATTGGCAAACTGAAATGGAAAAAATTCTATTCTTAATTTTGTTTTGGCAATGCATTATATAACATCAGTAGAAATTTAAGAAATAAAAAATCCTAACAAAACAACAACACCGAAATGCAATAACAATTACACATGACAATATCATTTCAATCAAGCATTCATCAATGACAGAATTCCTTAACCTTTACCACTCTCTGGGCTAATCAGCAGACGACAAACAGGTGATATTTTTCCCGGGAAACAGGACTTGACATTCCATACAAATTGTCTTAATTGGAAAGACTTTGCATGAATTATTGGACCTTTATCACTCTCTGGGTTAATCAGCAGACGACAAACAGGTGATATTTTTCCCGGGAAACAGGACTTGACATTCCATACAAATTGTCTTAATTGGAAAGACTTTGCATGAATTATTAAATCCTGTTTTCTTGGAAAAATAAGAAAAAAACTTACAAAATGTCGTCTGCTGAAAATGTTACCCAGAATGCTAAGCGTTAATGTCTCTTCACACCTGAAAAAAAAATTAAGTGACCGACCACAGCCACAGTGTCTTTAATCCGGTGTTTGATCTGATCATGTTGTTTTCACAAGTGATAAACTGATGATTTGATTTCCGTAAGAACCTGGCGTATTTTATGTGTCAACCTCGACCTTAACACACTGCATTTTATTAATGAGATTTATATCTTCCATATTTATCCTTTTTAACGTATCTATTAAACTTCCTTTCACTGATTTTTAAACACAAATTTCACGAAACCTTTTCGAGTACATAGTTTAAGAGAATCTCAATGTCTGTCTGTCTGTCTCAGTTTAACTAGTTTTGTCTCAGAAAACAGGTTTTAACATTTCACGCCAACTTCCTCTTCTGCTGCATATTAAATCTAAATTTATTTGTAATATTTATTTATTAGTTATAATGTTTTACTTTATGTATTTGTTTGTTATTAAGTTTTAAGGCATAGCCGGTAATACTGTGGTCATGTTGAGCTATGTGCACAGAAATAGAATAGAGAAACTATATTGCTGATCATTTTTGAATAAATGTTTTCTTTGGCAAAATAATGGTCGTACATTTTAAAACATTATTTATTCGTTTATTATAAATATTTATTCTTTTCCGTGATTAACGACCTAGCCCGCAGAATCTATCTATCTATCTATCTATCTATGAAGACAATTTGCATGAAATGTCAAATATTATCAGTTTGTAGTCTATTGAATTTACCCAGAGAGTGGTTAAAGTAAAAAACCCGGTACCACATTTAACTTAAATATATACAATGCAGACAACGCAGACTAAGATGAAACATATTTCTTTTAATTTGAGTATATTTAGGTAGATTAGGTTGCGTTAATAACTATTTATTATGATAGATATTTTGTCATCTTCAACCAGGTAAACGCGTTAAAGACAGTCGATAATCTCTTGATTATCAGGGACTAGGTTATGATTATTGCTACCTACATCCGTGGCTGTTAACTGGATTATCGTCTCTACTTTGAATAGGTGATAAGGGTTTCAGTTACCGCGAGCGGCGTTAATTGGATTAAAATACCTTGTTTATTCTTAATAATATTACACAATGTAATATTCACCTTTGATCTTCAAATATAAACTAGATATTTTGGTTGTCGTTTTTTGTCAGTTTTAGGTGGAATTATCATGTTTTATAAAACATGATAATTCTACCTAACACCGTGAAAAACGTACAACACTGGTCTGGCTGCCTGTTATTAATGCCAGACCAGTGTGAACCTGGGACGTCAAATCAGGGACTATGTTATGATTATTGCTACTTACACGCGTGGCTGTTAACCTGATTGTCGTCTTTAATTTGAATTGGTGATAAGGGTGTGAGTTACCGCGCGCGGCGTCATTTTGATTAAATGTCTTGTTTATTCTTATAATATTACACAATGTAGAAGTCACCTTTAATCTTCAAATATAAACTGGGTATTTAGGTTTTACATTTTTCTCAGTTTTAAGTGGAATTATCATGTTTTATAAAACAGGATAATTACACCTAAAACTGAGAAAAGCGTACAACGAAAAACGTTGCATATCCTCACTGGTCTGGCTGCCTGTTATTAAAGGGGAACGCAATATAAGTTGTAAGTATATTCCGGAGTAAAGTGCCTAACAAGCCATTTATTTTGATGCAAGAGCTTTCAAAATTAGCCTAGAAATAAGGAAGTTATGGTGGTTTGAGTATATTTAAAATGGCTTTCCTTGATGCCATCATACTGACGTCACAAAGCCCCAAATTAAATATGCAAACCAAACTAAAAAGGATTTTTAAGAATAATTTTGCTACAGATTCTTTTTTTTTATAATCTTTGAATCCTAGTGACATGCAATCATTTCCCCCAAAATAAACCACATTTACGAGAATAACTACCTTTATGAAACGAATTTTATTTTTTATGAAACCTGACTAAATATTCAAAATGGCGGCATCCATTCCACCAATGTTAGAATATTCAATTGTCTATATCTTACTTATTTCCACCGATTTTGATCAAATTTGTGTCAAAATTCATTGTTTGTGAAGTTCGTTACTTTAAAGAACAATGCCTTTTAAGGTTGCGTTTCCCTTTAATGCTAGACCAGTGTGAATATGCGACGTCTAATCAGGGACTAGGTTATGATTATTGCTACCTACAGGCGTGGCTGCTAATTGGCTTATCGTCTTTACTTTGAATAGGTGACAATGGTGTGCACAAAGCGCATACTTAATCCAACCGTCATTAATAAAATGCAGTGTGTTAAAGTCGAGGTTGACACATAAAATACGCCAGGTTCTTACGGAAATCAAATCATCAGTTTATCACTTGTGAAAACAACATGATCAGATCAAACACCGGATTAAAGACACTGTGGCTGTTGTCGGTCACTTATTTTTTTTTTCAGCTGTGGGGAGATATTAACGCTCAGCATTCTGGGTAACATTTTAAGCAGACGACATTTTGTTATTTTTTTTTTTTCTTATTTTTCCAAGATAACAGGATTTAATAATTCATGCAAAGTCTTTCCAATTAAGACAATTTGCATGGAATGTCAAGTCCTGTTTCCCGGGGAAAATGTCACCTGTTTGTCGTCTGCTGATTAGCCCAGAGTGTGGTAAAGGTTAAGGAGTTCTGTCATTGATGAATGCTTGATTGAAATGATATTGTCATGTGTAATTGTTATTGCATTTCGGTGTTGCTGTTTTGTTAGGTTTTTTTTTATTTCTTAAATTCCTACTGATTAATGCATTTCCAAAACAAAATTAAGAATATAATTTTTCCATGATTTCAGTTTGCCATTTATAAGCTGACAGCCATCAAGTTAACAGGTCGATGCAATGACGACGCCCTCAACCTCAAAGTTTATGACAAAACTGGGTTTTTAGGGCTATGCATTATTTTTCTTATGTCTGCTCTGAAACATAGTTTCTTTTGTACTACTAGTTAGAACCTCTTCCACGAGCCGCTTCTATCGGGTAGCCATAGTATATGTATTGAGGAGAAATAAGAAACATATCATAATTTTTCATCTGAAAATTATCATTTTTAGTCTGAAATAATCGCACTACATTGCATAGGCTTATAACATAATGAAACCTGCATTTCGTCTTTGGATAAAGCAACATAGCACATTGAACGCATCTCTATACAGTCCGTACTCTGTAGGTTTCTGTAAGCATCTGACTCGGAACAACTTACCACAGGTCAATCTTATCTGTTGTAAGTTGATCTCGGAGAGGTTTTTTCCGTCAACTGACTTAACTGCGTTCATTGCTCTCTGTCGCATCAGCTGTCTTTGGAAAGTCAGTGTAAGCAGCATGTTCGAATAACATGAAAATAATATGAATATATCTTGGTAAATATAAATGCTGTTCATATAGATATGAGATGATTCGGCGATTCAGCATATCCTGTGTTTCGTTACACATAGGATGCTCTATATGACTGCTATATTGACAACCTGTCTATAATGCGTAGAGACAATACTACCAAAGAGGGAAAAGACTGAATCGTACTATTCATGCATCCTTCATTTCAATACAGGCATTTCGATAATAATGAAATACTGTTGAGTGGGTCGTAAAGTTTGACAAGGAAAAAATACAAGAGTTGTGCATAACACAGCGTTGTAAAACGTCCTAAAATTCCCTATGTTCAAATAACAAGAATAAAGTTAAATAGCCGTTCCATTATTTTTATTCTGAAGAACGCTCGATATGATTAAAATATTGCATAAAATATCAACAAAATTGTTAAATAGTCAAACAAAGTAAGGTAAATTATACGCGAATAGTATTATGACCAAGAATAGTTTCTTAAATTAATATTCAGCATTTCAGCAAATTCTGATGCACAATACATCGCCAGGGCCATAAAATATAAAAAAGAAAACAAATATATATCTAAGTAGACAAATAAACTAAGGTGATATATGTGCAACTAGTAATATACCCAGTATTGCCTTATTTAACTAATATTCAGCAGTTCAGCAGATCAGCGTTTTAGTCTATTTCTGCTGATCAGCAACCTGCTGAATTCAGCGGAAAATTCAGCGTTTTAGTCTGTCCCAACTGCTGGTTCGGAAACAAATCTGTCTTGGTTGTTCTCACATATGAGCCAGCGCACGAGAAAACCTACAATAAGACTTGAACGACCAGCGAAAGATCAGCTTGTGAGTCCGCGCAGTCTGATCAGAGTCTTCGCAAATCGCATGTGTCTTCTACTGCCGAACTATTCTAAGAGGGATGAACGAAAACCCTTGTCATACTGGATGAATGTACAGGCTGATCTGACAGATTTTATTGTAGGTTTTGTCGTGCGCTTGCTTGTCATATGGTCGCCTTTATTAATGTGCTGTTCATTTACTGACCACCCCTCGTTTATTATTGAGCCGCAACGTCAGAAAACGTACCTTTGGATATGTGCGCCCAGCGAATACTCAGATCAGTCCGCATACTATGTCCAAAGACACGTTATTGCCCATTTATTAAACAGCAAATGATACAGCATGTGTCAACAGGATTTGGACATTTCATGCCAATTGTCTCCTAAGGACGACATTTCAGAACATGTTTATTTGCTTTCCCAGAAAAATAGGCTTTAATGTTTCAGGCCAATTGTCTCCTGAGGAGAGGAGACAATTGGCCTGAAATATTAATGCCTATTTTTCTGGGGAAAATAAGCATAAAACATCTCATCAATATGTCGTCTGCCGAGTTTGCCCAGCGAGTGGTAAAGGTTAACAACAGCTAAAATACAAGAAAAAAAAATAATAAAAGTGTCTTTGCTTTTACAAGAGAAAAGAAATATGCCTACGCCGATCGTGCAAGCAATGGTAAAAATAAAACTCAAACTCCCGGAACAGTAACCGTCCTTATAATATGCGCGGCGAACAGAATGCAGACAAACTCATATCAGCCCGAGACAGAATAATCAAGCTGTACGTGGAAGCAAGCTGGGTAAACCCTGATCAGACTATATGAATGCATACGCTGCTTTGGATATCTTCTGGGCGCATAAACAAGAAGGCCGAATTTAACTTTAGCGCGAATCCAATAAAAATTATAAATGATATATGAAGTATTTTAAATCCCCTCCGGCTACTTCACTGTCTAGAAATGCTGACAAATGTGTATTCTTATCACGACACGGCAATATGTTGCCACATTAAAATAGATCGCAGCCAGTAATGAAAATGCCAATCAATTTTATCTTTTTTTTTTTTTTTTTTTTTTTTTTTTTTTTTTTTTCTACAGCTGAAACCATTACGAAAACACGCCTATTCAAATATATAGAAAATATTGCCACCAAAAACTGAAAATTTTCAGAAAAAAAAAAGAAAGAAAAATAATGCATGCCCCTGTAAACCTCAGTTTTACTATATAAAAGTGGTGTTTAGGGGGTCAAAATTATAAAGGCATGTTTTCGTGATGGTTGCCACATTATAAAGGCATGTTTTCGTTATGGTTGCCACATTAAATTAGATCGTAGCCAGTAATGCAATGCAACCAACAAAATCCCAAGCATTTTATTATTTTCTACCGTTGAAACCATTACGAAAACATACCTATTCAAATATATAGAAAATATTTTCTCCAAAAACTGAAAATTTTCAGAAAAAAAAAAACAACTCTGATAGTTTTCATATTTCTGCTCAAAACATAGATTATGGGTACTCGTTACTACTACTAACGAGTACCCACAATGTTTGTCTATGAGCAGAAATAAGAAAAATAATGTATACCCCTGTAAACTCCAGTTTTACTATATAAAAGTGGTGTTTAAGGGGGTAAAAATTATATAGGCATGTTTTCGTGATGGTTGCCACAATAAAATAGATCGTAGCCAGTAATGAAATGCAACCAACAAAATGCCAAGCATTTTATTATTTTCTAAGTTGAAACATTGTATTGCGGTTCTAAAGGGTACTTTAAATGATACCGTATTTCCTCGCCGAGGCGGTTCTAACGAGTACCCACAATCTTTGTCTTTGAGCCGAAATAAGAAATATAATGTATACCCCGGTAAACCCCAGTTTTACAATAAAAAGAGGTGTTTACGGGGGTCAAATTATATAAGCATGTTTTCGTGATGCTTGCCTCATTAAAATAGATCGTAGCCAGTGATGAAATGCAACCAACAAATTGCCAAGCATTTTATTATTTTCTGCAGTTGAAACATTATATTGCGGTTCTAAAGGGTACTTTGAATGATACCGTATTTATTCTAAGTATTCGAACAGAAAAGTCTGAGCAAATTAATTAGTGTAGACTTTGATCAGGGTCTTTACCCTTTGCTCAGGTCCTCAAAAATGGGTCTACTCTAAAAGGCCAGAATTTGCATCCAAGGGGAACTATTTCCTTTCCTTTTAGAGCAGACCTTCTCAAAGGGGTGGCAAGAGACAGTACATGCATCTTTAATGCTTCTGCAGACGACATTTTTCAATTGATTTTTAGTTTTCTCCAAATGACGTTTCATGCAAATTTTCTCTAAAGGAGACAATCTGCATATAATGTCACGTCTATATCGTTGTGGTGGGTAAGTTGGGGGGTGGGGGGGGGGGGGCGAGAGGGGCGGAGGGTGACAATGAAATAATTCATCAGTTTATCGTCTGCTGAATGTGCCCAAAAAGTGGTAAAGATTCACGCTTATAGCATTCTAAAAAGCAGTTGCAGAAGACATTTGAATTAGTTTACTTACTTTTTCAGAACAGGGGTGACCATTTCGTGCAAATGAGCCTTTATCACTCTCTTGGCTAATTCAGCAGACGACAAATTAGTGAAACGTTCGTTATTTTCACAGAAAACAGGATTTGACATTTCATGCACATTGTCAAACATGTGTCAAACGGTGAAAATTTTACCGAGAGCGCTAAACATTTTGACAATTATTAATTAGGACAGCAAACATTACATTATATTTACTAGCCTTTCTTGAAAATATGTAAATTACACAGCATTTGATTATTCCATTATATATTTTATGGCTCTAAAATATGTAGAAAGCATTCATTTCATCGTTAGACATGACATGCTCAGCGTTCATAACGTTAACGTTAATAGGACCGGTTGTAAAACATGACGTCATAGCTCTAGACAAGATGGTCTGTCAGGTAAATATTTTTCTTATTTCTCAATGAAAACGTATGTTGTGTGTACTCATTAGAAGCGCCTCGGCGAGGCGCTTCTAATGAGTACACACAACATATGTTTATGTGGAGAAATAAGAAAAAATATCAATACATTCTGATTGGAAATAGCGCCGTATCTGGATCTCTGACCGCTTTGTCAGCAATGTCAAAGAATGCACCAGTCATTTGAAACAATGCCTAATCTGTTTACTATACTTTGGTTACATACGATGAAAACACATGATGGTTATATCATAAAAGTTATAGAATTGTCATCTGTTTGGATTAACATCACGAAAACATGCCTATATAATTTTGACCCCCTTAATCCCCACATTCATACAGTAAAACTGGAGTTTACAGGGGTGTACATTAGTTTTCTTAATTTTGCTCAAAACATAGATTGTGGGTACTCGTTAGAACCGCCTTGCCAAGGTGGTTCTAACGAGTACCCACAATCTATGTTTTTGAGCAGGAATATGAAAAATATCAGAGTTTTTATCTGAAAAGTTTCAGTCTTTGGAGGTGACATTTACTATATAATTGAATAGGCATGTTTTCGTAATGCTGCAGAATAAATTATGAAACTTTCAGTCATGAATCTTTAAAACGCCCACGCATACGGGCCCAGGCAAAAGCGGGGCTTTTAACTTTTCAGTTTGCAGAGAGACCTGGTAAACGTCCTGCACTGAGGAGCATATTTACGGTAAAACCCCTGCTTAAAGACCCCCCCCCAAAACACACACACACACACACACACACCCGGGGCGGGGGTTGAAAATGATAAAGAACAATAAATGTTCAATGAACAATAAATGAACTGATCCATTTGGATAACCATCATTAACGTGTTCTTTGAGAGCGCTTCAAGGTCAGCACACAAACACACACAGAGAGAGAGAGAGAGAGAGAGAGAGAGAGAGAGAGAGAGAAAGAGAGAGAGCCTATTCTTACACAACAGCTCATATTCTGAATATTTTGAAGTATCAAAGATTATATTGTTTCAAGACAACTTTCTTGGCAAAAAAAGTATTCTCGCGTTCTTTCATCTCTCTGGTGGCCATAAAATCGGTGATGATGCCAGCCTTGGTCAAAAAGTAAAAAAGTAAAAAAAAAACAAAAAAAAAAAAAAAAAAAAAAAACAACCTTCATCGTGTGCAATCATAAAAACCAAATATTCGAACACCTATGGTTCATAATAATGCACCGTGTATTTATACACTGCAACTGGGAAATTTTCGCGAGAAGTAAATTACCGTACTATATCCTATTGACCTAGTGAAACCCGTTTTTTTCTCCCGGCCTTTTTAGCGGGACATTAAAACCCCGGCACATCTACGACGGTTAATGCCTGAGGTTAAAGCACGGCGTTTAAGCCCCGCTATGTTCTCGCAATCCCAGGCCCCGTAGGGGCGGGGATTTCAAATGACTGGTGCATAATGTACCTGAAAATCTCCAAAAGGGAATATTAACCTTTACCACTCTCTGGGCATTTTCAGCAGACGACAGATTGATGATATTTTTCTTATTTTTCCCAGAAAACAGGATTTGACATTTCATGCAAATTGTCTCCTTAGGAGACAATTTGCATGAAATGTCATATCCTGTTTTCTGAGAAAAATAAGAAAAATATTTCAAAATGTCGTCTGCTGAAAATTTTACCCAGAGTGCTAAGCGTTAAACCAATGTCTAACAGCGGCCAATTAATGTTTTGTTTTTTGTTTTTTTGTTTCGTACAGAAATGAAAGTAAATAGACATACCTTTACCATAACACATGCATACGTCCAAATTTAAGATTGAATATTTAAGCTCGAAAACGATATTTTACGTTAAACAACAATTTTTACACGTTGTGTTACGTAGATGACGTAAAATGACGGAAAGTCATGACTTACAAGCGTTATTAATCTGTGTATATGCGAATATGTAAAAACTGTCTGATGTATTGTTTTTGTACCATGACTGTGTCGCCCGTAATTTTGCCAGAGTATAGAAAGCCGTTTTGTTAGTAGTGCAGAGTCAATTACCGTATTTACCTTAACAACGGCGTCAGATTTCAGAGCCATTTCTCCCTTTTAGAGTAAACACTTCTCAGAAGGGGACAATATCAATTTGGATACTGTTGCCTCCCTCGAAAGTGTATCCATTTCTCTTAATGCCCTCCCAGCTGGAATTATACAGAAATCTATATCAGATCATTATCGGCCAGACAGGAATCCTGTCGGGCAGATAACGGTCCGATATAGAGTTAAGTAGAATGTTAGCTGGGCTCTCGGTGCGAATAATATGCTCTCAGTGAGACTGTAATATCACCGACTGTTGATTGGCGATGGCCTGAGATACTGACCAGACAAGTAAAACTGGTGAATACTGAATATACAGCAGCTACCCAACCAAATAGCATTCTAATTCAATCTATATCAGACCTTTATCAGCCCGACAGGAATCGTGGCGGACCAATAACGGTCCGATATAGATTAAAACAAAATGCTAACTTGGTAAATACTCGGACAACTAAGTCCCTAATGTTACTTATCCTAAAAGTTGAACAAGTCCATCAGGCTGCCTGTTTGGGAGTCTGAATTTTTGCGATGGAATATCGGACTGTACAGATTCTGAACACTACAAACCCAGTCAGCATTCTACGTAAATCTATATCGGGCCGTCATCGGCCCGTCAGGGTAGCTGACGGGCTACCCAGGGTAGCTGACGGGCCGATGACGGCCCGATGTCGATTTACGTAGAATGCTAGCTGGGAAGTACTTCTTTGTGATCAGTTTGATCTGGATCTATACTGTTAGCTCAGCCCTCTCTGTCTTAACAACTAGGGTAAATCGTGAACACGTACTCTGGCTGATAAAACACTGAATCAAAACACTGATAGCACTGGTAGGTCGACCGTCTCTGAGTGTAGGCTGAGAAATGGTACTGAACGGGGACTTAAGACTGTTTCATTTAACTCTTAAGGTCCTGTAATTTGAGCAAACAAAACAGACCCTGATCAGACGCCGCGTTCTGTGGATTCTGATTTGGGCCTGCACTGTTTGGTCCCATTCCAGGATTTACAGATAACCATCTTTATGCGGCACTCCGACGTCACACACACCTGGTAATCTCTTAAGGGGTTGCCGCTGACTATGCACTCAAAATCTTTACGCGAACTTCTGGCCTTGACTTACGAGACATCCAAATGTCAAACAAACGGATAAATTCTTAGTTTTTTTTATTTTCAGTCAATTTGATAGACATATTTTGAAAAATCGGACAATGCTTTTTCAAGCATCTTTCATTTCTACGTCGGAAAGATAGGTGTGGGCGTTGGAAAACAAGTGGCTATTTTTTTTATTTCAGTTTCTCCCGGAGATGGGTAGTCCGATATTCCTGTTTCAGCGCAAAATAAAGGTATTTTCAGCCGCTTGAAACTATCACATACCTATTTAACATATCAAATAAGACGCATTGCAACCTACGTCTACGTTGAAATACATAAGATGCTATATTCCCCAAGCATTTGTTCAGGGGACTGAAATATTTGTGCCGAATATAACTTACTAGGCCGACTACCCCTTACGGGGGCATTAACCCTTACGGGGACAAGAAAGTCAACTGTCAGGTGTCTGATTACAAGGCCTGATTATCCCTTATGGGAACATTAGCCATTATCAGAATGCCCCGCATTTAAAAATCAGCATATTTTAGACCAAACTAGTTCCAAAATATTCCATTTACATATAAGCAATAAAACACCATCAAAGGTTTTGCAAATGATACAGAATGTGTCAACAGGTTTCGGAAATGCCATGTTTGCATTAGCTGGTACAATTCATCGGATAATCCATTAATTGATCGATAAATTCCACAAAAATGATTATCGTTACAGATTCGCTAACAATCGATCATTTCATTTCTGTGCCTATTACTTTACCGTATTTACCCTTAGTATTCAGACACCTCAACTACTTACAATACTTTATCTAAGATTTGAACAAGTACAATTTACTATCCAATATTGTGTCTAAAAATAGCTGGACGAGTGGCAAACAGTGTAGACTCTGATGAGACGCCGCAGTTTGCGGCGTCTCATCTGGGTCTACACTGTTAACTCAGGCCTGTCTGACCAACACACAGTAAAGTATAACATATGGTAAGAGTCATGTCAGACAGACAGGTAAAATTATTACCAAATCTTCAGTAATTACAAATCGATTATCTTTTCAGCTCTGATTAGCCGGCCTTAGTTTGCATATATCGGAAGCTCTCAGTTGAGCAAAATCATATAAAGGTTTCGTTATACTGCCGTAAAAATCGCTTTGTGATGTATTGGCTTTCTTGTCCCCGTAAGGGTTAATGCTACCGTAAGGGGTAGTCGGCCTCGTAAGTCATATTCGGCACAAATATTTCAGTCCCCAGAACAAATGCTTGGGAAATATAGCATCTTATGTATTTCAACGTAGGCGTAGGTTGCAATACGTCTTATTTGATATGTTAAATAGGTATTTCATAGCCAAGATAGCTGAAAACACCTTCATTTTTTGCACCGGAAAAAATCAAAACAGGACTACCCTTCTCCGGGTGAAATTGAAATAAAAAATTAGCCGCTTGTTTTTTCAAGCCCACACCTATCTTTTTCTGACGTACAAATAAAAGTTGTTGGGAAGAGCATTGTCCGATTTTTCAAAGTATGTCTATGGAATTTAAATCAGGATCCGTTTGATGACATTTAGATGTCTCGTAAGTCATGGCCGGAAGTTCGCGTATAGAGTTTGAGTGCATAACCAGCAGCTACCCCCTACCGGGCGTAGTTACAGTTACAAATATATGTGGGTATAAAATAACCTGAATTTTGTATAGAAGCGCGGTTGGATTTTATTGGTCGATGATAATCACGTGCACAACAATCTTGAAGAATTTTTTGGCGTATGTATACTTTAGCGGATTGTAAACAATCGACTCAACAATGTCCTGATTTTAAACTGACTTTTTTTTTTTTTTTTTTTTTTTTATTCGATTCCAACATTATTCATTTTTGTCGGTAACATAGCTTAAATGTCTAATGTTTTTTTGTGTTTTTTTTTTTTTTTTATTTAGACTAAATATGTGTTTAAATGTCATAAATACATATATACTGACAAATATATATAGCACACGACTATTTTAAATACGTTATCATTTGAAATGACAAATTCAAAACCTATCTCTTTAAAAGATTAGTAAAAGAGAAAAAGTTTAGAAAGAGAGAGGGGGTTGTTGAGAAAAGTTGGTAGACACGGCTGTTGGAATATTGTTCAGATTCATGTAACATGTGAAAATACAGAAGATTGTTTTCTGCCTGTCTCAACTGGTGTGTAGTTACCACTAAGACTGATAATAGTGAAACCATTGCTGTATCGAGACCACGGTAGTCAAATTAAAAAAAAAAAAAAAATCCTTAAAGGACAGCAGAAAACAAGCTGTAATATCAATATATGTTCTAAAGTATACTGTCTTCTATAACTATAAATTCATGGTGCACCTCTTTATCCAGAGTCTGTTTCAATATACCCGTGACAGATAGTCAGCAGTAAGCAGAACCCAGACACTAACATAAAAGTCATATTGGACCCATGGGTCACTCTGTGCTTGGATAAAAGTAGTTATATATTGATGTCCACTTCTTAAAAAATTTATTTAATCTATTATTAATGAATAAAGTGTATCTCTCGCTAAGCATTTTTTTCTTTAACAGGCTGACAAAACCTTGAATGCTTAGATTTCTGGAAGCAAATTTGTTTTTGTAGATGTAATATTTTGCTAAACCATAGATATAATTGACCAGTTCTGTTTTACCACCGTATGCAAATAATATGTTTCGATCTTCTAACAATATTTCTAAATTGATATTTGTTGTCAACCATGTTTTAAGTTCAATTCAAAATGTTTTTACTCTTGGGCATCGAAGAAATAGATGATGAATTTTTTCTGGTTGCTCACCACAGTAACTACAAGCCAGATTATCAGTTTTGTTAATTTTATAAAGAAACGAATTAGTTACTAAAATTTTATTATTAATTTTGTATTGAAAGTCGCGCAGTTTTATCTCGTGAAATAACTTTAATGTTCGATGATACATTTTCCATTCCTCTTCCCCTATAGCCCCCATCTCCGTTTGCCATTTTGCTTGTGGGATGTACTCGTTTACTCCGACCAAAATGTCGTAGAAAATTCTACTTCCTTTCTTTGATTTAATTAGGTATTGAAGGCATATATTACATACTACATTTTGTTTAGTTTCAACAATAAATACACGATTCATGTTAATTTGATCTTTCCATACTTGAGAAATATTATTTAATGCATGCTGATAGTCTAGAAATGTGCCCCTTATATTATATTTCGCTTTTAACTGTTCAAAACTATAAAATATCCCTTCCTCACTAATAAGATCATTAATTACTCTTATGCCCATATCCCACCAATTTCTTAAGAACAGTTGCCCATTTCCAATGCGATCATTATACCATATAGGGCATATAAGAATTTGTTTAATGTTTTCTACGGGAACCGCTTCACAAAATTCAGACCAAACTTGCATTAAATCTTTCCAAAATGGATTTTGTAAATTGGAACTAAGTTTCGCCGCACAAACGCCACCAAACGAAAATATCTCCGAAAAATTTATCGAAGTTAATTCTTTCCACCCACCAGTATCTGATTGTTGTAGTATTCTTCGTAACCATGAAACTTTTAATGCTTTTATAAATGACCTTAATTCCACCATTCTTAAACCTACATATTCTATGTTTTTGATTATAATTCTTCTTTTAATCCTATCTGGTCCTGAATTCCACAAAAACTTGTAAAACATTTTTTCTAACTCCTTTATTAGTTCGTTTGGTGGCGCTGGTAGTGAAATAAAGAGATGTACAAACTTAGAAAGAGTGAGAGATTTAATAACTGTTATTCTACCTATCAGGGTCAATTTTCTTCTGGACCATTGATTTAGTATATTCTTAACTTTTAAAAGAACTTCTTGGCTATTTAGGTCCCATATATTAAACACTAGGGGTGAGAACACTACACCTAAGGCTTTTAAAGGTTCTTGTGACCAATCTAACGGGTACTCATCACACAGAGTTTTTTCTGAATTACTTAAACTACCTATCCATAAAGCCCTTGTTTTATCTACATTTATTTTTAATCCTGACATTATATAATATTGTTTTAATGTACGTATAGCTTCTTTAAGTGAAATTTCAGAGCCATCTAATAAAAGCTGTGTATCATCCGCATATTGTGATAATTTGAATTCTTTATTATTTATGTGTATACATTTAATATCTTGATTATTCCTTATCATTTTCCCGAGAATTTCTGCTCATAATATAAAAAATATATGGTTAAACTGACTTTACCGCGGTCCTCTTTGTTGTTTTCTTGTATTCTGAACTTAGATAATCATTGGGCCCTTTGTTTTGTTTCATCTCAGTTTTTTTTTTTTTTTTTTTTTTTTTTTTTATTATTTTATAAGATTCACTGTAATTTCTCACAGATAAGGTAAAGGACCCTTATGTGGACTGAACCTATGTTTGTAATTTGGAACTGCAGCAATCTAAAGGGTAAGGTTCTGCGAGAGTAAAACCTCTCTCTCTCTCTCTCTCTCTCTCTCTCTGTGTGTGTGTGTGTGTGTGTGTGTGTGTGTGTGTGTGTGTGTGTGTGTGTGTGTGTGTGTGTGTTCTATTGACCGTTCCAAGGTATTTTCCTCTGTTGCAGTTCTTCTTTGTTTATGCGTCGGTGGTTTCATATGTGACGGTTTTTTTTTTCTCTCTCATTATTTGCCCCGCACCTGTCCCCCTTCAGTGCATCATGAAGGCTGTGCTTGGTGATTGTTGTATTTCCTGGATATCTTTACTACTACTTTATACACACTTCAGACATTGCACAAAGAAAACTTGAGGATTCGAGTGTCTTTAGTTTTAACCCTTAACTAATTTACCAGATGCTTATTTGATAATACCTTTTCTTTTATTTATTTTTTATTTATTTATTTATTTTTTTTTTTCAGAAAGTTAGGATAACTATGACACGTCAAGCCAATTCTCCTAATCTGTCTCAGATTTTGTGTGAAATTTTCTGTGAAAATAAGAAAAATAAATCAAAATATCGTCGTTGAAATTATTATCCAGCATGCTTAGCGCTTAGCAGATGTAACGGTATTTTGCGATCAGCTGCAAATTGTGCATCTCTATTTGCTTATTGTCAAACATGCGTCCCATAGGACAATTCAGCTGTCAGTCATAGTCTAGGTTATTTGTGTTTTATCACCA
This sequence comes from Anodontia alba, assembly GCA_964016985.1. Lineage (NCBI taxonomy): Eukaryota > Metazoa > Mollusca > Bivalvia > Lucinida > Lucinidae > Anodontia > Anodontia alba. The sequence goes on from OZ024830.1 coordinate 38,723,974, forward strand.
CTGTGACAGATGATGACAGTTTAAGGCTTTGAAATATGCTAGGTTTCTTTGTTTGTGTTGAGGTTTTACGGCCCAGTCAACCCATTGGAGTCATGTCGAGCGTGGTCAGTTTACCTAACCACACGTTTACTGGGCAGGCTTAGTCCTCTAAGCGGTTAACCAGTATTGTGCACATTCTTTCGCCAGAAACTGACAACTGCCCTTCTTGAATCAGCGGAAGGAAGAGAATGACCGTAGAAAATATTTCATGATCAATCTCCACGAAAGAATGTTGCCGACGTCGGCGGGGTCGAACCCGCGACCTCCTGGTCTCCAGTCGGACGGCGCATCCAACTGAGCCACCGAGGCCGATATGCTAGGTAGAAACAGAAGTGGTAAATACACGCTACTTTCTGGCGCACGATACCCAGTTCAAGCTGGCGTTACGAAAACACGCCTATTCAAATATCTTGAAAATTTCGCCACCAACAACTGAAAGTTTTTAGATAAAATTTATTGTATTTTTCATACTTCTGCTCAAAATATAGATTGTGGGGACTCGTTAGAACCGCATCGCTAAGGCGGTTCTAACGAGTACTCACAATCTATGTTTTTGAGCAGAAATAAGAAAAATAATGTATACCCCTGTAAACCCCAGTTTTACTACATAAAAGTGGGGTTTAATGGGGTCAAAATTATATAGGTATGTTTTCGTGATGGTTAAAGTTTCATCAGACGCCATTTTGATTTTGTTTATCTTTTTCTGAAAAATGACTTTGAAAATTTCTCCTGAAGAACCTGCTTTTTACATAAAAAAAGAAGAAGAAAAAATATTACGATTTGTCGTCTGCTGAATTTGCTCAGAGGGTGATTAAGATTAAAGCATCGCTTTGGTGAAAAGGTAAATGAATATAGCTTTAAGAGACATCACACCCAACCTGAAAGGATCTGCTCCTTTTCGGCGGCAGTTTACCGCCACCAGATTTAGCATATCGCATTTCAACAATCCGTTTAGCCAACGCGACCTACCTAATAACTACCCGAAATCGCCCCCAAAATAATACCCTGCTATAGCTGATAACATGAAATTCTGCATTCAAGAAGATTCGTTTTATACACTCTGATGCTTATAGATTGAAAATAAATAAACAACATAAAGAAAACGTCAAACTTTTGAAGAAATAAGATTTTGATCATACTAAGTACAATATCAGCGGACTAAAAAAGTGTGAATACTCCAGTAAAACATAACAAATCTACAGCGTTTGATAACAAGCAGAGATGATTTTAGGAACTTGCAAAAGAGCGGGCACCATCAGTGATACACAAAGTGGGGTGCGGTGAGGAGGGTCAAAACCCTCAAGGTGTGAGGCATTAACTCACCTTACAATTAAATATTTTGCGTATCTTCTTTTCTATCGATTTCGTGCCCTAGTAAAAGCTGAGCGAGAAGTACTACTCGAATTGACCAATTTGACCTATTAGACATACAACAAACCATAACAAAATGGCCCTTAAGATACTTACTTTCTACTATTATTATCAGAATAATATAATTAAAGAATATGAATTACATTTCCTACCAACTTAATGCTATCTGGTGATTGAGTCGTTTCCCTTGTATAGCCTTGGTAACAAATAAGCTTTAAGAGTTGTTTCTCTTGTATTGCCTTTGAAACGTGAAAGCTGACACTCCATTCAATAATATGATGACTGATGTCATTGTTCTTTTATCAACAAATTTGATACCTTGCTTTCATGTCAAACAAAAATGAACGAAACAACTTCTTTATTACATTTGGGTCCGAAAAAAAAAATAATAAATAAACAACGCACAGAAAATAAAGAAAATAAAGAGAATCGTCATTTGTTGGGGCGGTATGCCGCTGCCACCAGATTTAACATACTGCATTTCGAAAACTCCGTTTAGCTGATACTATCTACCTAACAACTACCTAAAATCGCACACTCCTCCTCCCCCCCCCACCCCCCCCCGCAACCCCCCCCCCCCCCCAAATAGCTCCCTGTTAACGCTGATAACTCTTAATTCAGCATTCAGAACTCTGATGCTTATAAATAGCGAATAAATAACAACACCTCCCCCCTTCCCGCCCCCCCCCCCCCCCCACACACACACACGCACAAAATGTTGAACTTTTGCAGAAATAAGATTTTGATCGTATTGAGTACAATATCGCCGGACGAATATGAATACTCTAATAAAACACGCCAAATCTACAGTTTTGGGTAATAAGCAGAGGTGATTTTAGGAATTTGCAACACAGGGGATGCTCCCAAAATGACAAACAATGTCGGAGTGGGGAGGATCAAAACACACAAAGGGTGAGATTATATTTCACCTAACAATTAAATATTCTGCGTGTCTTCTTTTCTTTCCACTTATCTAGTGCTCTAGTAAAGCTGAGCGAGAGATGTTACACGAATTGACCGATTTGACGTATATTTCTCGGTATCTGGTGATGGTATTTGTACTGTTTCCCTTGTATAGCTTTGGTAACGTATAAGCTAAGTTATTTCCCTTGTATAACCTTAGAAACGTGCAAGCACCTGACCCATCCGCTGTTATGGTGAGTGATATTACTGGATTTTTATATAAAAAAAAATTAATACGTTGCTTTCATGTCAGAGAAAACTGAACAAAATATGGTAAGATATTATAACACATATTTAGGCATGTTTTGATATATATGTGTGTGTGTGTATGTTCATCCGTTTGCCATCGTTCTTTTGTCCGTCCAACATGGCTAAAGCAAACAAACTAAATAAACAAAAATAATCCTGTGGGATAAACCATTAGACCTTTGGTCGGCTATAGCCCAAAACGGAATTTCGTACGCTATTATTTTCTAAAACTACATTATATTAGAAACAAAATGACACACGTTAGCCCTCTATCTATTGCAGCGTTTGCGTGTAACAGCCTTGTTATGAACGTTACCTTCAACACACTAAATTTGGGTAAATACTAAAGTATCCATTTTCTTACTTCTTAGCATGCTATATGCTATCAATGCATGTTGTTTCATGCAGACAGCTATCTTTAACTCAACGTGTTGAACTGATGATGATGATGATGATGATGATGATTATATATATATATATATATATATATATATATATATATATATATATATATAACTGTTACATAAGTTACTAATAGTCCTAAACTTCACAGAAAAGTTTCACGACAAAACTGTTTGAAATACTATCAAAATTTAATCAAGTCCAGTTTTACAAAAAAAGAATGATGATTATGAGTGGTTGCTTTACGTCCCTTTCAACATTGTGTAAGTTCCTAAGCCTAAATTATCTTTTCGCTATTTGAAACAAAGTATCCAAGAATTTCATAGGAAGTATGTTTTGGCTCCAGCTGTTAAAGCTGTAATAATGTTGTTGTTGTGTGACAACTTTATTATATCAATACATACAAGTACCAAAACATATGAACGGATTTCTGCTGACGAGAGATCTGTTGTTAATACCCATTCTATCGATATTACTGCTTAATTTGCAGTGAGTATTAAAGAAAAGCAAGACAGGACTCCCTACGTTATATTGGTCACCAAAACTTTATAAACGACCTTATAACGCACGTTTAATTGCTAATTCTAGTTCATGTACGACTACTGTTTTGTCCAAACTGTTAACTTCATGCCTTACTGCTGTTAAAAACATTGGATTAGATACTATGATACTGTTTACGAAAAGGACGGAATTAACTATTTTTGGTCAATTAAAAAATCCAATGATGCTCTCGATAGATTTAAATCTAAGAACTTTCAGGCTTCAAACTTGTCTACATATGATTTTTATATACTGTATACTACGTTACCTCATCATCTTATAAAAGATAAACTTATTGATTTAATTAACCGAACGTTTTTTCGGGAGAATACCAAATATTTGGCTTGCAACAAAGAATGTGTTTTTTTTTTCACTTCTAATGTATACAATAATCACAATTTATGGTCGTGTCAAAGAGTCTGTGATCCCTTGTTTATGTTTTGGATAATATTTTTTTATTAGATTTGGAACTAAACTTTATAGGCAAACTATTGGTATTCCGATGGGAACTAATTGTGCTCCTCTTGTTGCAGATTTGTTTCTTTTTTGTTATGAGAGATATCTCATGAAGTCCCTCTCACGTGAAAATCAGGTTGACATTACTGAGGCTTTCATTTCAACTTTAAGATACCTTGATAATTTATTAAATACTGACAATATTTACTTTGACCAAATGGTGGACCGCATATACCCTACAGAACTCCAATTAAATAGAGCAAATTCTTCCGATACCGAGGCACCTTTTTTAGATTCAAAATACCGAGGCACCTTTTTTGGATTTGAATCTATGTATATCTAATCCATCAAAACTTATGATAAACGGGACGATTTTGATTTTGATATAGTCAATTTCCCTTTTCTGAATGGCGATGTCCCCCGGCGTACCTCATATGGGGTATACATATCTCAACTTATTAGATTCGCTAGAGCTTCTTCAAATCTTAGTAACTTTAACTACGGTAATAAAGCCTTTACTGCCAAACTTCTTTTTTAAGCTTCGTAAGGTGTTTTCGAAATTTTATCGCAGACACAGTGCCTTGGTAGAAAAATGTAGCGTCAGTCTGAAAACACTTCTGCAACAAGGTATATCGGAACCAGAATTTTACGGTAACTTAGTGTATAGATTTAGAAAAATTGTAGGAAAATCTAACTTTTCGGATCAATTCAGAAAACTTATTAACCGTAATAAAAGAATTGGCTATAGCCTGGATATTATGCGACAGGCTGTATGCCTAGTTGCCAACCCAATCATAGTTGATGGCTATGCTTCATTCTTTAATTGCTCGACGGCGGTTCGGGCCTCAGACTCAATGACGGCCTCTTCGTAAAACTTTAACCAGTGGGTTGGGGCTTGACGATATGTTTTTGGCTTGGCCCGCCGTAGTTCAACAATTGGTTTTCATTTACTCTGGCATACAGTAGAATTAGCCATGAGTACTCGTCTTTGTTTATTATAGTGATTAATTAGATTTTTATGTTTTCGCTTTGATGCATTAACTGAGTTAGGAGCCTTTATGCGAACCGAATTTTTTTGTATTTCTGTATTAAGAGTAGCATCGGGACCCAGGGTGAAGTCGGCTATCTGTAAAAGTGCTTTAAACCTCCCGGTGGTTTATTCTACTGACCGTTCTACGGCGGTGGTCCCGGTTGTAGTCTTACTCTTTATTGCTTTGTGGTTTATTCTACGATTCTACGAGGCGATTTGTTTTATGTCTTGCCTTGTGTCATTTTGTTCTTATGTTTTCGGTCCTTTTGGCGTTGCGGTTGCCTCGCTTGGGGAGGAGGGGGCTGGTCTTGGTGCTTTTCGTGCGTTTGTTCGGTTTGTGCTTGTTTGGATTTGTCGGTTTCCTCTTCCTCTTGGTGTCTGGGAATGGCTGCGGTTTGTGATTTTGGCACTCCCTGGACTTTTCTCTTACCTTTTTTTTACTCTACTGACCGTTCTAAGGCGGTGGTCCCGGTGTTAGTCTTACTTCTAGTTGTTTTGTGATTTTTTCTACAAGGCGATTTTTTATGTCTTACCTTGTGTCATTTTATTCTTGTGTTTTTCAGTCCTTTGAGCATTGCGATTAGCTCGCTTGGGGAAGAGAGAGCTAATCTTAGTGCTTTTTGTACGTTTGTTCGAGTTGTGCTTGTTTGGATTTGTCGGTTTCCCCTTCCTCTTGGTGTCTGGGAAGGGCTGCGGTTTGTGATTGTGGCACTCCTTGGACTTTTCTCTTACCCCTTTTTTTCTATCCAGACTGTGGACGGGTGATAATGAAAGTCTCTGTGCAATAAAGTGCCATACGGCCATGAGTTGAATCCAACCTCTAGGGTGATTCGAACCTGGGACCTCGTGATCCGAAGTCGGGAGCCCTAACTACTAGGTCACCCAGACGCTTCTGAAAAAAGATACATTGTATGTCACCATTTGTACGTCACCATTTGTACATCAAGAAATGGAAACAAAGCAGGTTGATTAAGCAAAGACACAAGGAACGATAGTTACCGTAAAACAGCTTAAACTTCTTTTCTGTGAAGTATATTGTTATTTCAAACTTCTTAACATTTTCTACGCTGTGGTTGCACTAAGTTCAATTTTTTCAACTATTATGATTGATTTATACAACAGTATGGGTTTTTAATAAAAGCTTTATGCATTTCTATATGTTACGTACGTTACATTTTCAGTGCTTCTTTGTCTACATTGCATAAATGGATTTTGATAAGTTGTACATAAATATGAAGGAAAATAAAGTTTAAAGTTCTTTAAGTAACAAAACAATAGTGAATCATTTTTCAGATATCTTTATACACTATAGTGTAGTGAGTTAAGTGACAGAAAACCCTGGTCAAACATCAGCTGGGGCACATATGTCACGTGATCGGACGAGCGTTGGGCACGGTGACGATGGACTAGACGCAACCACAAGCAATCAGGATAAACACAACACTTTGTAAAATAAAAACAAGCATGTATTTAAAAAGTTAAAAAAAACAACAAAAAAAACTATAATTAAAAGTTCAAATTTCCATATTCCAATTTCTATATTCCGAAGCTTCCATAATCCATAGGTACTGTTAAACTTCATAATCTGAAACTATTTAATTATATTTCCATAATTAAATATAATATAAATTTGAATTACATAACTTGAAACTTGTCCACGGATGTATCCTCCATGATATTTCCGGTTATCACTAACACTTGTACCCATAGAACTTTGAACAAAGCTTGCCGGAAAACATTTGATGGTCAATCATAGTGACGATAACAGTGGTGAAACAGATACATGATACGGATATGGATACGGATACAGATACGGATACGGAACCTGAAAATAAGTATCATGTCCTAGAACTCTCGATATCAAACATGACAAGATATTTCCGTATCAATTTGCACTAGATATACAGAGTGTGTACGCCAAATGTTATAAATGCGACAAGTCCGTTGCAATTGATTATTATATAGCAAAATCAGATCCTAAAACCACATGGACGCTGTTAATGACATATAATATTGTAAAAACAAAATTTAACACAGGCAGACACACAGTCAGAATATATCTGACATCTGTATTAATCGGAGGAATGGCATCTCGACGATTACACATTCTTACAGGAAGAACCCATGCGCCTTCCACTGTAAGAATCCCTTTAGAACGCTAAAGGCTCAAATAAATTATAACTGCCATTATACCACAATGATTACACGATCACACATCGTCCCCACGTAATCATTGGGTACAATATCAACATGCCATCGTCATAGCCTCAAACATGACTCCTCGCTGCTTGACCCATTTCACGGTAAAATATTCTAGTAAACAGACTTGTGATTAAAATAAAAAGGACCTCTGTATACGTATTCAAGGTGAATATAGTCTTTGTCATTTGTGTAAATCGCGCTAACTAATGAATGTGTATGCAGTCAACATAACGACTAACGGTAGCGTACTTTTACGCGTATATGTACGGTGTGTGCGGTTAACATAACAACATAAGACACAAACGCCTAACTGTGTCTTACATTTAAGCGTATATGTCTGGTATGTACATGTCAGATGAGAATATGTAATATCCATTTATCTTATTCAAATAAAAATATTAATGATTGCATTCTGATCAGGGTCTACAGAACCTATCAGACTCACCAGACTGATCAGGATTCATAGAAACGATCAAACTTAACCCCCCTATTCGGTTTATAGTTTACACACCCGACACGGCTTATTCGTCTGATCAGGGTCTACACATATAACCAAAGTATACACATCTGATCAGGGTCTATCTACTTATCATGCCGGGTTTGTAAGTACGAATGATACATAAAATCGCAACGTAGTAAAGCAATAAATTTACCTACTCGAATTTTAGCTGCGGTAAAGACGAGCAAGAATATTGCAAGAATAAAATTAAAATAAATTATTGACTTACCATGGTCAGATTCCCCAGATACAACACAACATGAAGATTAGTAAAAGGAAGACAAGGATCAGTCTTCGATGAAATGAATTTGTAGTGTGTCTCGTTCTATTCCACCAGGGAACTTTTATAGTAATGTGGCACGTTTTGAAACATTGTGTCCACAAGTAATCCGTGAAATTCAAGACCTAAAAATAATATTCACAAGAATACCGTGATAGTCAAGATTTAAAATAACCTGTTCGATTGTCCGAACGGTGCAAAGTTTCATACAGCAACTGCTAAAACTATGAAGCAAAAAACATTTTTCTCTCGGAACGCTACAAAACTGCAAAATTACGACAGAAAATTGTCTCCCCTTTCAAAAGATAGCCTTGAGACGAAAATCAATCCCAGAACAGTGAAGATATTGATCACCAAACCTAGGTTCACTCGGAATATATAGTGTTCTGGTAACCGCTCAAGTATATAGACGTGAATAATCAAATACACCCTCAGCATAACTATCTCGTGATTACCGTAATACCGTAACCTGAAAGCTGAAGTGTACCTACTTGCTTAAAAAGTAAAACTGTCATCATAATCAGCGCTCCAGTTACAAATGCATTAATCTAACCTGGTTAATAAAAATCGATACAAACTTCTTTTTATACTATGTACATGTAAAATATATTCAAGATAAAACAGGGACGTGACAACATATGATTGATAATTGCATTTTTAAAATAGTAAAATATACCCTATAACAAATACAAAAATATGAAAAAATATCAGAGTTTTTATCTGAAAATTTTCAGTTTTAGGAGGTGAAATTTTCTATATATTTGAATAGGCGTGTTTTCGTAATGATATTAACATGATATGAGCTCTTCATTGCTTAGGTTCTATCCTAAAGCTGATGTTCTAAAACCTCAATCTGTCTACACTGCCTGCAATATTGCACGCTACATACTGTTATATATATTATATTCCGATTTGAGTGCTGTGATATCAGAAAACAGTTGCCTATAGGCAGTAGTTGCAGATAAATCTCTTCAATACAGCTCCATTAATAAAAAGATACTGAATATTCACCTAATATCTACAAAAAGCATGAATAAAGTGAATACATGCAACATTCTGAGGACACAAATAAGTAAAGGGGAACTATTTAATCATTTGCGTTTTCAAAAAAAAACAAACAATAATAATAATAATAATAATAAAATAAAATAAAATAAATTGCAGTGGTAAAAGATGATAATAACATCACCTAAGCATCAACACTACATTTTTAAGTCATCTTTAACATGCAGCCAAATGGACAGCATACACACTCGAATACTTTTCTGTTGCCACAGTGTATAAAAGTAAATGTTTTACGCTCGCTAGAATATAGCAGTTTCAACAGAAACTGCTATATTATGAAATATTATGTAAAACCAACACATACGGACCAGACATACATAATAAAATTAGAGAACATACACATTAATTCAATGTTTTCTATAATATATCATAATTACAGTGATAAGAAAACCATTATAAGTATAAAATTATACAAAATGGCATGTTATTTAAGTACTATTAGTAACATCCAACACCATTAAACTTAACAGTTTCCATTTGCTTTGTTACTTTATAAGGGGCCTCTAAAATGTGTTCTTGATAGTCAAAATATGCATTAAAGCACAGTCTGAATTAGATCAAGCATATAAATATAATACTACTCTGGTATTAAGATACATGTTCTTCTTGGCATGGGTATATGTTTGTACCAACATTGCTTAATCAGAATATAATGTTTTATGTTACATACATAAAACCTGCAGCAGAAAGACTGTGGTAAACAGCATTACGAGTTATGTTTTTGTGAAATAGAATTTGAAGGTCATGAATAAAAATTACTTCAGCTAGCTATAATTTGTAGCTTCCTAATATACCAATACAATTCTTGAGTTGACGTGTATTAGTAAGCTAAATTGCAGATGAACGGATTATCTACGCAGCATACCTGATGATATAACAATACACAGACAAAAACTCTGTATAAATTCAGACATATAGGTGTTAAATATATGTTACCATGGATTAAATATTAAACAAAGACAGGCCAGGCTCTGAGATATTATTCATCTGCAAATGGTATTATATTTAGACATAAAGAAATAATAAGCATTTAATATTTTATGCAAAAGTGGTCTTGATGCAGATAGCAATTTTATAGTGATCAATATTGATATGTATAACAGACAAAGAATAAAGGCATTACATCAGCAATTTTGAAAATGCTTACCAAAGAACTTTAGATGCTACAAAATAGGGGCTCTGAATACTGATGCAGAATACTATACAGAAAACCAAAACCAACACTATATTGTTATTTTAGGTGTTACTTACGTTATTATGGTCAGAATTATACAACAGCCACAGGTTTAATGCACCTATATATCTCTAGTTACTCAGATATAATGCTAAAATAAGAATTCACTTTATTTTATTCTAGGTTGCATTCGATATGTTATTATGTGAAAATGTTTTATCTCTATTACCTTTACAGTGGGGTGACTTTGCTTAGCGCCAAATAATTGGCAAAGTATAAAATATAGGTGGATATTTTTACAGCTTTAGAAAGGAGGTCTAAATACCTTTTCATGAATTAAACAGTTCAGGTCATATAAGTAATGCACAATCTAAGAAAATTAATATTTGAGCTAAAATACTCATTTCTAAATGGTAGAGTAGATAATGTAACATGCGTAACACAATGTGCGGCCAAAAAGAACTTTTAAACATCACATTTTGTAGCTAGTGGATTGTTCTGTAACTTCATATTTCGTTTGAGCATGTAATAACTTTTGTTCCTATTTTCATAGCTTTAATAGTTTCATATGTTATCATATGTTTTGTAGGGTAAGAAATGTAACAGGTTATTACTAGTTAACGCCGCTATCGCCAAGAGGCCAACATGCTGCAATATATTTGCAAGCTAATAGGCTTTAAGAAAAAAAAACATGGTCTACGGATACGGATGGTCCATGGATAAACAATAACTGGCCAACGGCCTACATGCCCAGATCACAATAGCTAATAAGCCGACAAATAAAAGGAAACTATGCTTACATTAATGATTTTTGTTTCAATTTCTAAACCTTATGAAAGTACAAATAGCAAACAAATCACAAGAAAAGTCTTTTAAATTGTTTAAATGAATTAAAACTATGTTTAAAGCGAAATCTATGGCAATAAACCTCATATATGTCGTCTGTAAATACCGAAATAAGCCTATTTGCACTCATTTGACTTGTTACCTACTTTTTGACCCATAGGAGCAAAATTTCGCTTGGCATCCGCCCCTATCATCATTAGTAAATGCCTTCAATTTGCTTATGTGGCAGGCTAACTAATTCCATTTCATAACCCCAATGTATGAAATGACAAAACTATTGTTTTGTTAATAGGACTATAGGGCCCAATAGCCGAGTGGTCTAGCTGCACAGGTGCGTCTTCGAATCTACTCCAGCCAAATATAAAAAAAATCTAAGTTATCAAAGAGCCGTTTTAGGGCCAATATTTTAGCGACCAGACAGATCTGAAGTGTAATGTTATCCCCATGTTCTCCCATATTATATAGTAAATATTGGAGGTTTATAAATTTTGCACTATTTTAAACCAGCTTTTCAATTTGTTTATTACATCTTAAATACTTTTTGTCTGCATAAGTCAGTCTTTTGGTGCATCATAACAAAACTATTTCTTAATTCCCATTTTATGTGGTAACAACGCCCTGGTTCAAATAGTTCAAGACACGAGGAATCAGTTACTTTTTTTTATATATATAATCTCAAAAAGAATGTTTTGGGTACTTATTACAAGCACGTCACAAAAGTGCATGAAATGAATACCGACAACATGTGTTTTTCGTTGAGAAATAAAAAATGTCAATAATTTTATTTTAAAACAAATAACTTACCTTAGCTATGGCTAAAAAACATAAGAAATGTCATTTTACATAGGCCTGTCCAAAAACTTTCTATAATTTTCATAACTCACATTGTAATCTCTATTTTCAGATGTCTATATCGTTCCAAAAGAATGGGACGAATAATAACGAGTCTTTGTCAACAGATGTTATTATAGTTTTAAATGAACCTTCCACTGACAAAAAGAACCTTAGGGCATATACGAATGGTGCCCCAGACCAGTTTGCGCTGCCACGCGTTGGGTCAATCTCTTCGCTAATAGTCCTATATCTTCTACAAGGTCCCTATATATTGTGTAGGCGAACAGCGAATATCCAGACCAGATCCGCGCAGTCTGGTCCGGATTTTCGCATGTGTTTTATAGTCGTTTTCCTCAGCCGCCGACCTAAATGATATCATGAATAATAATGTGTAGTTCTTAGTTTTCATTAGTGACGATGGTGGCATCTGTTTGCATTTATTTAAAGTTCTATCAAACAAGTCAAAATAAATAAAATACAATATGTTAAATTTGCTGTATGTTCATTACACTACAACTTTTATTTCAAACTGCTGTTATTTTCAACTGAAAATTCTGGTCCCTGTGGAGTTTCATATAACGAAAGTCGACTATATTTACATAGGTCATGAGATCTTTGTAATTTGCTATCATATGAGCCGGGACACAGCATTTATCCCACCTTAGCCTATATGAGATAGGCTTTTTGCCCATGTGAGAAGCTTCTATCTCACATGACCATGCTGGTCCTAGGAACAATCCACTAAAAGGTGAGAGAAAAAGAATTCATCATGACCAGTCCATGCTGGGGGTAGGAATTTCAAACAGGGACTCGCTGATTGAAATTCCTACCGCTCGGGTGAGATTTCCCTATCCTGCATGGACTGGTCATGACGGATTCTTATATTTCTATAAGATTTCAAGTGCGCCTAGCGAAGACTCAGATCAGTCTGCGCATCCGCACCTGCTGATCAGTCCTCGCTGTCCCTCTGAAGACGCTTTGGATATTTAGAATGCCCTGCGAGAACTCTAATCAGACCGCGCGGATGTGCACGCTGGTCCGAGTGGCAGGGCGCACATGCATTTATGATGTTGTACCTCGGCTCATATTTCATCTGCAAAATGTACGCCATGTAGCTTTAGCTTATAAACTGTTAACATTTGGATGTAAGCACTATGTACCAACAGTAACAACTCTGGGTTCTGGTTTACAATCAGTCCATAGGGTTAGGGTATCTCAGTTAACGTATACCGTTCCACAGAGTTAGGGTATACTTATAGTTAAAGTATAGCGTCTCGAGGCGGTGCTCTGGTTATGGTGTTTTTCTTAAGTTGTTCTCTGGTGTTTTATAAACGGATGTTTTTTTTTTTTTTTTTTTTTTTTTTTTGTTTTTTTTTTTGTTTGTTTTTTTCACGGCTGTGTGGTTACCGGTGTGTTCGCTTAAGCACGGGTAGTAGGGTTGCCGCCTTTCTAGGAGAGGGTTGCTGGCTCTGCTTTCGTTTGTACTTTTTGTGGCTGTTTGGATGTATTTTTCTGTCTTTCCCTTTGATGTGAAGAACCTGATGTGGATTTGATTGAATCAGTTATTGAGTTCACTTCTTTTCTTTGCTTATCTTAAAGACATAGGCAAAATGTGGCCAAAAGTGGTACCCCTCACTAATAATTTCATTGCGCCTACTTAGGTAGATCAAGAGGTGATAATGAGTTACCAGCAGGGGGTAGTAAATGGGGCCTCCTGAAGCGTAATCAATATTTTACAGGGGGAAACAGATAGTTTGGAAAATTAACTTATTTGGAGAGCAGATTTGAATGGTCTGTTTATCTATTTATTTGATTCTTTCATACTAACAATATTAATATATAATTTTATTATTTTTGTTATTTATTTATTTATTTGTCTTTTATTTAAGAGGGTCATAGATATTTTGAAGGAATAAAATATTGTTTGGGAAATTGATAAATTTGGAGGAAAGATTGGATTTATTTCTTTCATTGTGAAAACGTTTATTTATATATTTATTCATTTATTATTATTATTTTTTTTTTTTCATGTATTTAAGTTGTTGTAAATATTTCGGAGGATAACAAATATTAAAAAAAAAAAAAAAAAAAAAAAAAAACTATTAACTATTTTTTAATTTGTATCCTTTTCTGTTAGAGTATCAGTTTATTTGTTTTCATTTATGTCTTTAGAGGCCTTCTTAAGGATTATAAATACCTAAAGCTTTGCAACAGAAAAAAAAAAATAAAGATAAAAAACTAAAAAAAAAAAACTTATTTATATGGACGGTAGATTGGAATTGTTAATTTAATTTCTATTAATTTGATCTGTATAATTTTTTTCTTCTTTCTTTAAAGTATCTTTGGTATTATCATTTTTTGCTTTGTGTATTAATTAAATATTGTAAACCTATTTGTTTCTATGTATTTATTTATATACGTGCTTTTTGAAGACTAAAATCAGACTGCGCAGGTTTTTAGGCTGATCTGAGTATTCGCTGGGTGCAAATGTCACTTTGTAGAAATTACTGTGCTCCAGTTTTTATGTTTTCATACTGCAAAAATGCCTCAATATATAGAACTGTAGATAATTCAATTTTGGATTTATTCCACAGAGGATTATATAAGGTAAGTGATCAATATTTTCACAACATTAGTTTTAAAAATCTAAAATGTCGACTGAACAGTTCATGTTTCGGGTTTAATAATGAAGGGTAATAATGTAGACCGCATCCTACAAAATAAAAAGTGTTCCTAGTGAAGACTGAGATCAGTCTGCACATCTACAGTCCGCTTAGTCTGATCAGATTGCAGACTGGTTTGACCTCCGCTTAGCCCACAGACAATTGCTGTGCGCTGGCTCTGATGATAAAACCTCGGTCCAAATGTATATTGGGTCCAAGGATACTATCTATGGAACAAATAAATAAGTCAGTACTAAATTCCTCAGTATTATATTCCCCCCTCCCCCCTCTCCCTATGGAGCCTCTACCTGTTTATCTTGACAGAATACCGGCCTTTACTGCATCCTGTCCCTTATCAGAGATAAGGCTAATGACCGGGACTCATCAGATTCTTGGACTCATCAGATTCTTATGTTTTTGAGGTCTGGGCCCAGTTGTTCAAAACTAACGATTTCGTTAGTTAACGTATCGTTAAAACTTTGATCATTAAATATAGCAAATACGCTAATATTTTTGCTGAAAAAAATGTGAATGCTACTCACATTTTGTCAGCAAAAATTACCTATGAATTAGATATTGTACTTTCTAGAACAGTTAACGTTTTGGCCACTAACGAGCTCGTTAAGCTAGCGATGCTTTGAACAATCGGGTCCAGAGTTTTAACATAAAAATGAGGCATTTTAAGTCAGTTTAGCTCAGTAGTTTTATGTTTGTTCAATAGACGAGATTAAACTTTATTTTTATTTCTTTCATTTTTGAAAAACAGTTTTTATGAGAAAATGCAACATTTGTTTTATAAAACTGATAGTGAAACTCAGAGAGGACTGCAGTTCTCTTCAAAGGCTTTACTTGGTTTCGCTCCATAGCTTCCTGCAAGATGTTTGGCATTCAAACTAGCAGACTATATTGGCTTCTCGCAATGAATGAATGAATGAATGAATGAATGAATGAATGAATGAACGAACAAACAAATGAATGAATTAATGAATTAGTTAAATAATTCAAAAAACATTTTTGTAAAACAAATGCAACTGGATTTTTAATAATATCAAATAAACAAAGAAAAAAGAAAGAACAAAAGATAGAAAGGAAGAAAAAAGAAAGAAAGAAAATAGAGAAAAAAGAAAGAAATTCAAACTGTGATAAAAAAAAGAAATATAATTTTGAGAAAGAAAACAAGAAACAAAATATATGTGGAATCTTATTATAGCTTCCACATAAGCTATACTTAATTTGTTATTGGATCCTTTATGTCATTTTTTATGTTTGTGTTGTACATATTATATTCAATTACTATTGTTTAAACCAACAAAAGTATAAATTATAAGAAAAAAAAATGAATGAATGCAATTACTGAAATATTGAAACAAGGAAATGAAGGAATGAAAGCAATTATCGAGAAAATGAATTAATGACAAAAGACATATTCGTGTTTCAACAGGTGTCCAATAATTACCTTTAGGCTGGTTCTCGTTTTATTGAACGTATGAGAAGCAAGTGGGGTACCATTTGTCCTAAGTATTCGGCATCACGAAAACACGCCTACATTATTTTGACCCCTCCCACTCCCTTAAACCCCACTTTTATATAGTAAAACTGGGGTTTACAGGGGTATACATTATTTTCTTTTTTTTTTTTTTTTTTTTGTTTTGTTTTGCTAAAAAAAAACATAGATTGTGGGTACTCATTAGATCCGCCTTTTGTTTTGAGCAAAAATATCAGTATTTTTCATCTAAATATTTTCCTGTTTTTCGGATTTTAAAATTTTCATATATTTGAAAGGCGTGTTTTCGTAATGGGTCAGACAGGCCTGAACTAACTGCAAAAACCGATATCAGACATAGTAGAATCCAGCATCTATACAAGGTCTACGCGGTTTATCATTCATCTAGTAGTTTGTGACAGATATGGTAAGTAGAGATAAGATATTTTACCATTTAAGGTAACTGTGGCATTTAGCAGTAATATTATCCCAAGACGCATATAAAAGGAAACGGAAAACGCTTCATATTAACTTTACAAATTTGAACAAAATAGTTGGACCAAAATAATTGATGTAGTATAAGTTGCTACAAAAGTTTAAGTTTAAACTGTGAACTGCAATATGACAAACAGTAGATTGCATAAGCTCCCTTTAGAAACGAGGAGATTGTTGGGGGAGCATTGAGCGATCCAAAATTGGTCTGATTTCTCAACGCTCTCTAAAATCCTCAAAAAAGTTTATTTTGTGTAAACGTTTGAGAGATCATTGTACGCTTATTGTGCAATCAGACACGCAATTTTCGTCGACTGTCATGGCGATCTATAAATATCTTGAAGCGATCTTGGCGCGCAAAGAAAATTTGCTGAGCGCTCGTTTTGCGAGATCTACTTAGATCTACTCTGAGAGATCAAGTGGGACCAATAGAGAGCACTGAGAGACTGAGAGAGATCGTTGAGGGATCGTTGAGATTCCTTTGGCGATCATGGTGTTGCTAAGATTTTCTTGGATGACAAGGGACCTCCGGGTATGTAAATGACAGATTTATGATGGTCTTCTATCTGGTCAAGCTGGTCCCGAGGTGCCCGAGGTTTCATTTGAACAACTTGTCACAGAAAGAAGATCAAAAATCTAAGATAGGGATTCTTTGATCTTCAAAGAATCCCTATCTTAGATTTTTGATCTTCTATCTGTCTCTGACAAGTTGTTCAACTGAAACCTCGGGCACCTCGGGACCAGCTTGACCAGCACGTTGATCTTCAAAGAATCCCTATCTTAGATTTTTGATCTTCTTTCTGTGACAAGTTGTTCAAATGAAACCTCGGGCACCTCGGGACCACCTTGACCAGCACGTTGATCTTCAAAGAATCCCTATCTTAGATTTTTGATCTTCTTTCTGTGACAAGTTGTTCAAATGAAACCTCGGGCACCTCGGGACCAGCTTGACCAGCACGTTGATCTTCAAAGAATCCCTATCTTAGATTTTTGATCTTCTTTCTGTGACAAGTTGTTCAAATGAAACCTCGGGCACCTCGGGACCAGCTTGACCAGCACGTTGATCTTCAAAGAATCCCTATCTTAGATTTTTGATCTTCTTTCTGTGACAAGTTGTTCAAATGAAACCTCGGGCACCTCGGGACCAGCTTGACCAGCACGTTGATCTTCAAAGAATCCCTATCTTAGATTTTTGATCTTCTTTCTGTGACAAGTTGTTCAAATGAAACCTCGGGCACCTCGGGACCACCTTGACCAGCACGTTGATCTTCAAAGAATCCCTATCTTAGATTTTTGATCTTCTTTCTGTGACCTTTCATCGGAGGTATTGTGTAGAGTGTTGAGATCTACTTTCACTAAACTTTAGAAAGTCTACCAATTGGACAGACAGACAAGTAGATTTTAACGCTGTCAGATACCAGAGACACATAAGGGCAGCGCCAGAAAAAAAGTCTGGATTAGTTTTGCCTGGGCCCTGGTTTGAAACGGCCTCTGCGTTCAATTCATGCGCAGAAAAACCTCGCTCGGACTGGATCCTAGGGACCTGGCCTTTAAGTTTCAGAATTTACAGCAGTCAGTCAAAATAAGTGCTTCAATACGTGTTTATTACCAGTGCACAATGTAATCTCACACTTGTTAGTGGTGCCACCAGACCGGAAGTGCTCTTAAAAGAAAACCAAAAAGAACCAACTTTGTAAATCCAGTCTAGGGCACCTCCTCTTCTTCGTCGTATACTAGCAACAAGCAAAATGTCCTCTTGGGGTCATCCAGCCATGGAAGTAGCATGGAAGCCATGAAAAAGTATAGGGTGGCACTCTTGGGACATCCCCAGAGTGCCACTCTATAATACATATGGATCGTCCGGATACTCGGTAGGTAGGTTGTTCGTTAGTTATTCACCCCGCTCTACTGGGCCGAAGCCGTTAAGTCGGGGGTCCTCAGATGTTTTGAGGCGGTCTCCTTCCACCCGACCCGTTGGACGCCAGCGAGCCCATGGCTGAGTTATCAATGCTTTTCCCCGTCGACAAAGCTGCAGCCTTGGAAAATGATCGTTGCCGCCACAAAACCGATTCGAGGTGAGCCGTCCGATAATGTGTGGGATAAACTGGGAAAGCACCTATATTTATAACCCCAATACAGCGCTTTCATCGCCACGGCAACTCTTTCGCATCTCTCAATGGACATTCAACAGTCTCTCAAGAGTAAATTGGTCCCTCAATGTTCACAGCGATCTCCGCCGCCGTCTTTCAATGAATTCTGTTGGTCTTGCATCGAACGCTCAACTCTACGCCATCGCTACGTTGTTGACGTCCATTGAAAGGTCACTCATATAGCTTTGACCTTGAGCGACCATTTAAAGATCTGGCCGGTTTTTAGCTCACCTGGGCCGAAGATTCTAAGTGGGCTTATAGGATGGTAGGCCATCCGTCGTCTGTCGTCCATCATCCGTCTTTCCGTCCGTCGTCCGTCTGCACCTTTGACCAGTTATATCTCCCTGTCTGCAGGCTGGTCCCAGTCATTTCTCATCTACAGTATGCTTCTGGTGGGATATCAGTGACATAGATTTTCATGGCAATACGATGAAAACTTTTGTTGCTATGGCAACAACAAATGTCTTATAGGCTTACAATGGGAAAGTGCTTGTCATCACTATAACTTCTTCATTTTCAATCGGTTGTTCCTGAAACTTGCATATAACGTGGATATGGATGAAATCTCGAAAGAGTTCGAAAACTGGTCAGATGGGATATTTAATCTTGGTTGAATCCCCTAGGTTTCTGAAAAAAGCCTCTGTCAGACTAGTAGTCTGTGTAACTCTTTGATTTTTTGTCAGCTCTTCTTGAATCTTGCAGATGTAGTGGACATGGATCAAGTCTCGGATGAGTTCGAAAACTGGCCAGATCGGATCATTAGTCTTACAGTTACGTCCCTTTGTTTGCTGAAAAAGTCTCTGTTTGACTATGTCATCAGCATACACATTCAGTTTTGATTGGATCTTCCTGAAACTTATAGATAAGGCGGACATGTATAAAATCTCAAATGGCTTCAAAACCTGGCCAGATCGGATCATTAATCTTGGAATTAGATCCCCTTGATTGCTGAAAAAATATGTTTTGACTTTATTATCAGCATAACAGCATTCAGTTTTTATCGGATCTTTCTGAAACTTGCAGATAAGGTGAACATTGAGGAAATCTTGGAAGACTGAAAACTGGCTAAATTGGGTCATATATCTTAGAGGTACGTTCTCTTGAAAAAGCTTCTGTTTGACTTTATCATCGGAATAACACGTTACGTTTTCATCGGATCTGCTTGCAGATTATGCGGACGTGAATAAAATCTTGAATGAGTTGGAAACCTGGCCAGATCAGATCATTAATCTTAGACTTAAATTCCTTTGTTTGCATAAACAGCCTCTGTTTGACTCTGTCATCGACATAAATCGTTGATCAAATCTGCCTGAAACTTGCAGCTAAGGTGGACATGGATAAAATCTCGAATGGGTTCAAAAACTGGCCAGGCTGGATCCTTAATCTTAGAGTTATATCCTCTTGATTGCTGAAAAAGCCTCTTGTTGAATTTCTCACCGATCTCTAAACAATTGCCATTTCTGTGTAAAGGGGGTTTTAGTGTTTACATTGGTGCTGTGCAAATAGCTTCTACACCATATTACATTAAGTTTATATACACTCAATTTGCCCTAAACAGATAATCAAAAATACTAAAATTTTCGTATATTGCTTTTTCTATTTTTCGAAAAAAATTTTACAGTTCATTTTTAGTACTACTAATTTATTTTATTTCATTATTTCAGTTATATGCACACACTGTGAGGAAGAAGGAATTATAAATTGTGAGAAAAAAAGAAACAGAAAGTAAGAAATTTAAAGCGTAAGGGAAGATGAATTAAATAATTAATTAATCAATAAGCTAATTAAAAAAAAAACCTTAGTTGTAAAAATGCGAGTGGATTTTATAATGATTCAAAGAAAGAAAGAAAGAAAGAAAACAAAACTGTGAGAAGGAAATACTAAGAAGAAAGGAATACAAATTATGAGAAAGGAAGGAAGGATGAAATGTAAATGGTAGAATGAATGAATAAATGAATGAATGGATGGATGAAATTAATGAAAAAATAAAAAAAATGAATGAATGAAAGCAGTTATAGTGAAAATAAATAAAGAGATTATAACGATACTAAGCATTGCATGTCAAACTGACAATTAAAATTAAAAAAAAAATCTTATAATTGCTAATACACTCGCTAGAGAACCATTGTACTCGAAATTCGCAGTAGTCGCGGTATGGCCGCAGTCGACGAGAGCAGAAGGTTACACATTTTGTTTGCCGGGATCTAATTAATGAATAAGTTCTTTACATTTTTTTTTATTTTCACGATGATATTTTCATTTGGAATTATCACTCAAATATTTTGTCCATTCTGGCTCAATAGGAGCCGTCAAAATCTAAAACTAGCTGAGTGCCAGCCGATTTCAGGTTGGCCGGTGGTATTTCGTGTGTCCGAAATGTGTTCATACACAAAATTTTGTTCTTCTGTTTTAAAAGTCAATAATTAATATTGTATGGCATTAAACATAGCAGAATACAAATATTAAAAAATAGACATTTGACATATTTCTGCTTATTGTTAGCGAAGTTATACGCACTTTTGTCACTGTACGCCAACTTTCAGTAGTCGCGGGCACTGTACACATGTACCAGTAGTCGGGTGTCTAAATATGCAATTTGTACCCAGTCATCAAGAAGTAACTGGGTGCAGTCGATGTGAGCACGAACGGTTTTTAAGTATTACTTCCGTTTAGAAAGCACATTCTCTCTCAATTTAAAATTTGTATGTGACTTGTTCTAAAAATAATGAAGGTGACATATACTGAAACAATATAATGCAGAAGGCTGAAGAAGCCTGTATAAATATGCTTTCATTGCAAGAGACGCATGCACATCAAACTGTTCTGATTGGTATTTAAATTTGGCTGTCGATGAATAAACTCACGGCATTTCAAAGGCTTGTTCATGTGCATATCAACAGAGTGATTGAAAATACGTTCAAAGCATCCATGGAATGGACAATAGTAACACCGATACGCAGACAGTGGAGAGGTCTTTATTTCCTCCTGCTGAAATACATAAAGAGGCCAATGAAAATTGCAAAACAACATAATTTGCCAGGCATTATATTGACATTAGCACAGGACTGTATCGTTTTTCAACAATTAGACAATTATTCAACTCTTATGTCACGTTTCATCCGAGCCTTTGCTCGAATGCCAAATGAGTTTTACGACAAAACAGTCAACAGATCATGTGATTGAAAAAAAGGAAAGAGAAAAGTCCAGGGAGTGCCACAATCACAAACCGCAGCCCTTCCCAGACCCCAAGAGGAAGAGGAAACCGACAAATCTAAACAAGCACAAACCGAACAAACGTACGAAAAGCACTAAGAGTAGCTCTCTTCCCCAAGCGAGGTAATCGCAATACTAAAAGGACTGAAAAACACAAGAACAAAATGGCACACGGAAAGACATACAACAAATCGCCTCGTAGAATAAACCACAAAGCAACAAAGAGTAAGACTAACACCGGGACCACCGCCTTAGAACGGTCGGTAGAGCAAACCACCGAGGGGTTTAAAGCACTTTTACAGCTAGCTAACTTCACCCTGGGTCCCGATGCTACTCTTACTACAGAAATACATAAAAATTCGGTTCGCATAAAGGCTCCCAACTCCGTCAATGCATCAAAGCGGAAACATAAAAATCAAATTAATCACTATAATAAACAAAGACGAGTACTCATGGCTAATTCTACTGTATGCCAAAGTAAATGAAAACTAATGGTTGAACCACGGCGGGCCAAGCCAAAGACATATCGTCAAGCCCCAACCCACTGGTTAAAGTTTTACGAACAGGCCGTCATTGAGTCTGAGGCCCGAACCGCCGTCGTGCAATTAAAGAGTAAAGCATAGCCATCAACAATGATTGGGTTGACAACTAGGCATGCAGTCTGCCGCATAATATCCAGGCTATAGCCAATTCTTTTATAACGGTTAATAAGTTTTCTGAATTGCTCCGAAAAGTTAGATTTACCTACAATTTTTCTAAATCTATACACTAAGTCACCGTAAAATTCGGGTTACCCACCAAGGAGTTTGTAAAATACCCAGTCTCAAAATTATGATTGCTCCTAAAAATTCAAGCAGCACACAGTGGCCGAAGTGACGCATATATAAACCGGGAGAACGAAACTGATTTGTTAAAATCATTTTTATTGTAGAAATGTTCATGTTACTCAATAATTGAACAGGAATCGTTTCTTTATCAGACAAATGGTATTAAAAAGTATGAATAATTCATAATTTACCAATCATGGAACTTAAGACTAAGAGGATAGCATGTTGAAATAAACTAACTTCCGTATCAGTCAGAACATATCATTCAAACTTTCGAATAACTCAAATAGTTCTGTCTCGACTCTGGTTTGAAAGCAAATGCAGTATGGAAACAGTTATGGGTACAGTTCTCTTTTGTCCAAACTCCACAAATGCGTACAGTGTCGCCTCGATCACTGAGCCAGTGCATGCGACATGTATTTCTGTGCGTACAGTATGAAAACCTCGAATAACTTACAAAATGTACTAACAACAAGTTTTGAGCCTTTGCACATTATAAGTACCGATTTTTTCATTTTTCTAAAGTAAAAATAAATTCCATAACATTTCCATAAATGAACAAAAACTTTTTTTTCACCCTTTTTTTCCATGAAAAGAAATCGTATGCTTGCATAAATCGGGTGCTGCATCGGCTATCGCTTCACTCACATGTCTATTGTTAGGCCAATATGAAGCTGGATATATAAGTAACAATTATCAGTGGAGAATAAGTGACAATATTCACTTATATAACTAATAACTTATATACTGGATATATAAGTGACAATAATCAGTGGAGAATAAATGTAAACTCTTTTAAGCCCACAGACTCTTTTTATACTGACCGTTCCAAGGCTGTTCCTCTGTTGCAGTTCTTCTTTGTTTGTGCGTCGGTGGTTTAATATGTGGCTTCTGTACTGTCCTACATCACTAAAACATGTCTATATAATTTTGACCCTCTTAAACCTTACTTTTATATAGTAAATCTGGAGTTTACAGGGGTATACATTATTTCTTTTTTATTTCTACTCAAATCATAGATTGTGGGTACTCGTTAGAACCGCCTCATCAAGGCGGTTTTACCGAGTACCCTAAATCTATGTTTTGAGCAGAAATATGAAAAAAATTATCTTAAAATCTTCAGTTTTTGGATGTGAAATTTTCTATTTATCAAATGACCGTCAAGTTATTCAGTGACATAACCCATGTCATAAAAATTGTATAACCACACGTGTACTAACACCTGCAAGGCTTCCCATTGGTTGGCCCAATTACCCTCATTAATATTCGTATTACTCCGTTTATTGATAGCAACCAAGATGGTGTCCGCGTTCGCCGATAAAACTTTCACTTTTAAAACAGATCCTACCTTCAATTTTTGAGATGATTTTGAGATGAACGATAAATGTCAGATCGATGGAAGTGGGTGGGGGCGGGGGCGGGGTGGTGGGCAGGGGACACAAGACAATCACAATGTGAATAACGCGGCTACCAAAAATATTCACGGTGGTTAAAGTTCGTTGTTTTCCGGCAACATATTTGGGGGCACTTTCAACATCAATATCGTCAAACAGTCAATGAAAAAAATTTCACCTCCTCCAAAAAAGCATTGGAGGATAACATGACCCCGACAGCCAATAAATGTGTAAAATTAAAATCCAAAGTACAGTTAAACTGTTTTATATTCTTGAAATCTGTCATTTACTTGCCAATGGGTGTATCAACCATCGTATTTAAACTGTATTGATCAATGTCAATCACCTTTAAATACGACAACTGACTTCGGGGGATTTCCCTCTGAATAACATTGAAGGGAATATTTATTTTTGAATTCATTTATTCAATTAAACTATTTATATGCTCAAATAAAAATCACCATTAATTCCTACAGTTTAATGAAGTAATAAATGACATATTTATCTTTTTTTCTAGTTATTTTCGGTAATTATCAAATAATATGCGAACTATTTGTTTTGTGTAGTACTATTGAATCGTTGGTAGTGAGTTGTTCCGTTTAGCTACGGAAAACCGTTATCTTAAAATATTTTGTGCATTTTTGTCATCGCAAGGGTCATGTGATAAACAGAATCTTACATTCGTGGTCATTTAAATGAAATTTTTTAAACTCGTTGGGTAAAATAGGTATTTTGCTCGCCTAAAGGCTCGCAAAATACCAAAATTACCCAAACTTGTTAAATAAATTTCATATTAAATGATCACTCATGAAAGATCCTCTATATATAGAGGATCTTTCATGAGTGATCATTTAATATATTTGAATAGACATGTTTTCGTAATGATTTGTTTGATTTGTTCTCTCCTTAGATGCTTAGAAAATATGGCTTACCGGTAGGTATACCATAACTATACGAACGACAAAAGTTCAGATAAACATGCACCATTACGAAAACACGCCTATTGAAATATATAGAAAATTTCACCTCAAAAAACTGAAAATTTTCAGAAAAATCTTATATTTTTCATATTTCTCCCCAAAAAAAGATTGTGGTTAGGACCGCCTCGGCGAGGTGATTCTAACGAGTACCTACAATCTATGTTCTTGAGCAGAAATAAGAAAAATAATGTATATCCCTGTAAACCCCAGTTTTGCAATATAAAAGTTGGGTTTAAGGGGGTCAAAATTATATAGGCATGTTTTCGTGATGCACACTGGTCACCACCTTTGTTATTCCCTGCTGAATACTATAATTGAGCCGCAACACAGTAATTCCTACAACTTACAAATATTCCCAGCGAAGGATCACAAAAGCTGGGTACTCGTTAGAATCGCCTCATCAAGGCAGTTGTAACAAGTTATCTTAGCATTATGAAAACAAGCCTATTTAAATATATTAAAAGAATTTACCACCAAAACTGAAAATTTGCCTATAAAAATTCTGACATTTTTCATATTTCTGTTCAAAACATAAATTGTGGTTACTCGTTAGAACCGCCTCGGTGAGGCGGTTCTAACGAGTACCCACAATCTATGTTTTGAGTAGAAATAAGGAAAATAATGTATACCTCTGTAAACCCCAATTTTACTGTATTTACGGTTTAAGGGGGTCAGCATTATATAGGTCTGTTTTCGTGATGTCTATGCTTTAGAACAGAAATAAAATAATGTATACCACTGCAACCCCCATTTTCTCCATATAAATTGGGGTTTACCGGGATCTTCATTGCTTAGGCTGGTTATCTTAATGTCTTGAAATAATGTGTAGACACCTCAGAATTACATAGAGGGAAAATGGATCAGTTAAAGAAACATTTTGGAGAAAAATCTGTAAATGAGTTATTAAAAGGATTAGTGAACAATGCTGTCCCTGGATATAATCATGATCATGTTGCAGATCCGTTAATTGAAAATGCCAACACAGAAAGTGTTCTGTCTTCGTTTAGATTTTGCATCATTCAGCAATTTCACATGTGAAACTGGGTTACTTTCACTTTTCGATGTAGCAGTCGACACAATGTCGAGTGGCATTCTTCTTGTATGCTAGGTGGAAACTTCACTGTAAACTATAAAGCAATGATGGCTTATCTCTGTTCTGGAATGAGCGCAGTGGCATATCAGAAATTCTGCAATTTCTTTGAAACTGGAATGCTGAAAGACTGTTTGCTTCAAAGTGGCTATCACGTTTGTAACGCGGCTGTAATAGATCTTTTGTCTCGACAGTCGGCTGAAAGAGCCTTGGCGGCAGAAGTGGCACAGAGTGGCGACGAGGGAATGTCAGTCACGACAGATGCTCGACATCACTGTCGAAAAAAACAGTTATCACACCAACAACATTGCCATTGGACACTTTACACATAAAATAGTAAACATACAACACATCATAAAAGACAAAGAAAGAAGTACACAAAGACATGAAACAATCGGGTGTGAGCGAATGTACTCGGACTTTGAGCGTAAAGACGTCACGTCACCGTCAGTGTCCACACACATGACAGGAATATGTCAGTGAATAAGGCAATCCGAACAAAAGAAAATGTCAAAAACTGTAATGAGAGATGGCATGCCCATCACGAAAACATGCCTATATAATTTTGATCCCCTTAAACCCCACTTTTATATAGTAAAACTGGGGTTTGCAGGGGTATAAGTTATTTTTCTTATTTCTGCTCAAAAACATAGATTGTGGGTAATCGTTAGAACCGCCTCGGCGAGGCGGTTCTAACGAGTACCCACCTGTGACACAAGGCATAAAGGCTATTAGTACAGGCGCGAAAAAAAATATGGGAAAGACTTGGCATCTACTTCTGGCTGATAAGGGAGCAAGATTGCGGAATCATGTGTACTATGCGATCGACTCATACAAAGGTGACGGAAATCAACTGAGAAAACTCGTGCATTCTGCATTTTCAGAATGACCACTCAAATTGTCTATCAGAGTCTCCCTGTAAAGACCCGAGATACATTCCAGAGTATACAGAAGACTACCTAGCAGGCACATGACGTTAATACAACGTCGCCTCAACGTCGATGCAACATCATGACGTTGCATCGACGTTGAGCCGACGTTGCATAAACGTCATGTGCCCCCTGGGTATGCTTTATCAAGAGAAACATACTACGTAGTTAGATTTAATAACGAAATGTCGATCTACCTTGACAAAAGACTGCATTATAAAAATCAGTCTTACAAAATCAGGAGAGACCTTGCCCTACACGACTTGAATGAATACGTTGATAGAGAGTTCACATCTCGAGCTCAACGTCACAATGTATATCACAGTAGAAGAAACCTGGGCCAAAAGGCTTACAAAAAGAAAGCCTACAAGTTTGTTGACGAAATATGGGCTCTTCTCATGGATATTATCTTGGCCCCAGTATTATTAGGTCCGAGATATTATGAAAGACGTCGAGCAAAACATAGATGATAGTGACATTAGTGGTAATTACGATGAATTAAGTGACAGTGGGTAAAATGAACACCAGGCCCCGAGGTTATAAAACTTTTTTCACGCACATCTCATTTGAGCATGAAATTTATTCTGCTTATAAATCTTAAATTACTGACAATCTTTTAAAACTTATTTCATGCTCAACTCAGCTGAGCATGCTCAGCTGAGCTGAGCATGAAATGAAGTTTTAGTTGTTGAGTTGTTGGTATTTTTATTTTTGTGACCAAGTGAAATTTCATGCGCAGTTGAGTTGAGCATGAAAAAAGTTTTATAACCTCGGGGCCAGAAATGTGCACAAGTAAATACACAACTACGGATTTTAATGTTTGCATCTACTTTATTTTCAACAGATACATTTGTGGGTAGGTACTTTTTGAAGGATGCAAAACTTGATAATTAAGCTGTTATAATGGGACATTATTGGAAAACACAGTACAAAGAAAAAAAAGTTCGAACACACATATTTTATTTATAGATTCGATGTTGTCATCGTGTATCTTACCGGATTTTAACACCGACCATCTGTGCAGGTTTCCACTACTTCTTGTAGTGACTGGAATGTCAGGCTATCAAGTATTGTGGTAGGTTTTATGAATTGTGTCGGGGCACTGCATTTCCTACAATTCACATGTGCGCCCAGTCAAGACCCAGATAAGCCTGTGCATCCGCACAGTCTGATAATAGTCTGCGCTGTGCACCGTATGGAAAGCTAAGGACCCTTAGTTTCTCACTGTCGCAAGTGGCAACTGATCAGACTGCCTGGATGCGCAGGCTGATTTGAGTAGTCGCTGGGCGCACATTTAAATTACAGGAATTGCTATGCCCCGGTTCAGTTATTATTTTATTTAGAAAACAGCAATTCCTGCCATTCATCACAAAAACATGCCTATATAATTTTGACCCCTCTTAAACCCCACTTTTATATAGTAAAACTGGGGTTTACAGGGGTATACATTATTTTTCTTATTTCTGCTCAAAACATAGATTGTAGGTACTCGTTAGAACCGCCTCTTTGAGGCAGTTCTAACGAGTACCCACAATCTATGTTTTAAGCAGAAATATGAAAAATATCGAAGTTTTTTATCTGAAAATTTTCAGTTTTTGGAGATGAAATGTATATATTTGAATAGGCGTGTTTTCGTAATGCTTAGAACGATGATATATTCTGGTCCAACGTTGTATGCAGTATATTCCCCACCGCCTCAGAGAATTTGGTTTCAACAATATGTTGGTTGCACATACATACATACATACATACATACATACATGCATTCACAATACATGCATGCATTCATACATGCATACATACATACATAGATAATTCTTCAATATCCTACTACTTATACTCATCGGATTCAGGGTAAAGTTTTACACATGTAAATCTGTATCCCACTTGTACCATAAACATAGAAAATTAATGTGTGAAATTGAAATAAATATACACGTATAAACATTAGCAATACTACGCTTGCTTAATTCTAACAATGGTCAAGGTCACGTACTTATAAAAAATACATCAAAATATTAAAGTTTTCTAAAGATGTATACCTCCTGAATGACTCGGCCTGTTAGCCAGATTATTCCACTGATGTTAGATGCTGGTCAAACGTTTAATCCGACACAATTCAACAACCTCCAGTATTGACCTTGAAGTCAAGGTTATTGACCTAAAACTTTAACAGAAGAAGTTCTTAGTTGTTTTTCTTTTTTTTTTTTTTTTTTTTTTTCTAAAGCTCTGGGTCTCATGAATACACATATCTTTAAGGTAGTCGTTGATTTTATACAATGTACACATGTACTTGATTAATGTCCAAAGTTTTATTAAGCGTTACCCAACAGAATAACTTTGAGGTCAAGGTCAAGGACTTAGAAATTTTACGTCAAACATTCTGGTTGATGGAAAAGCCAATGAATTCAGCTGAGAACAGTACCACGGATGAGGCCTAATTGGCCGACTCTAGCTATCTAGTCTAGAAAACTTGACAATTTGGTGTTTTCATTTTTTTTATTTTTTATTTTATTTTATTTTTTTTTTTTTTTTTTTTTTTTTGGTGAGTTCATTGATTGGTCAATGATAGTCACGTGGACAACAGCCTGAAGGAAAATGGTGTATGTATACTTTGACTCGATTGTAAACAATCAACCGAAAATATGCCTAAACATATTTAATGATAAGTAGTGATGGACACTGAGATAAAACTGCATATATGAATGCAATGCAGTCATGAGGAATATTCTAAACGGATTCGTATAAGTTTGACCGATCCAAGGTGACATATTTCATCTATAGGATCGACAGAAGCCGCGACTATATTCTTACGTGGATGATGCGTATTAAATATCACAAGCTGCTGAAAAGGGATCAAGTTTGGTAATAAGTTCAGAGTATCTTTAGTGTAAATATTGTCCATATTGTTATACATCTGCAACAGCTGTATGCAAATATCTTTTGATATAATGGTATTTCATGCAAATTATCTCTTGCCCCTTAAACTTTACCACTCTCTGGGCTAAATCAACTGACGACAAATTGATGATATTATTTTTATTATTTTCCCTAGAAAACAGGACATTTCATGCGAGACAATTTGACTGAAATGTTATAACCCTTTTTCTGGGAAAAACAAGAAAATATATTTCAATATGCAGTCTGCTGAAAATTTTACCCTGAGTGCCAAGCGTTAAAATCTTATGTTGCACGCGATGATTTATATTTTGGTGCAAGATGTGGAAGAACTACTCAGCATCTGTGGACATTTTACTTCTGATCATGTCTTAACCCTTGTCCTGCTGAATAAATTAAGATGCCACGCCCACTTCTAATTTTCAGCCAACCAGATTACTTGATCCAGGTTGTTGATACAAATTCAAATACTGAATGGCAAACAGTGCAGATCCAGATTTTTTTTTCTGCGAAGAAGTGCTGATTTTTACCATTCTTCCCGAAGAAAACTCATCCGACATACCTTCAGAACTAAACACACCGACTGGTATTGAAATTAGCTATTTGATCCAACCAACAACCTCCCCACATTACCAAGCTACACTAACACACATCCTAAACTAAACACACCGACCGGTGTTGAACTTAAAATTTTTAGCCAATCAACATTTCTCTCAAGATACCAAAATTCAATCGACAAACCTACAAAACCACACTCACAAACAGTGTTGAACTTAACGACTTTAGCCGATCAGCATCCCCCAATCCCCTACAAAGAAATCAAACTTAGCCGATTGACACACCTATCAAACTAAATGGACAAACTGTGTTGAACATGACACACCTACAAAACACACCGGTTAGTGTTGAGCTTCACAGCTTTAGTCGAATGACATCCCCTCAAGATACTAAATTCAGATACCAACAAAACACACCGACCGATGTTGAATTTAGCTGAATAACATTCCTCCCAAGATACCAAACCCATCCGACATAATTACCAAACTAAACACACCAACCGGTGTTGACCTAAAAGACTTTAAGTCATTCGGCATTCCTCTCCAGTTACCAAACTCAACCGATAAACATACGGAACTTAGCACACCGACCAGTATTAAACTTAACAACTTTAGCCGATCGACATTTCTCCTAAGATACCAAACTTAGCTCATCAGGAAAACATGCCTATATAATTTTGACCCCCTTAAACCCCACTTAAAACTGGGGTTTACAGGGGTATATATTATTTTTCTTATTTCTGCTCAAAAACACAGATTGTGGGTACTCGTTAGAACCGCCTCAGCGAGGCGGTTCTAACGAGTACCCACAATCTATGTTTTGAGCAGAAATATGAAAAATATCAGAGTTTTTTTTATCTGAAAATTTTCAGATTTTGGAGATGAAATTTTCTATATATTTGAATAGGCGTGTGATCGACATAGCTACCAAACTAACAAAACGTGAAAACAGTATACCCCTCCACCCCCCCCCCCCTCCCCCAACACACACACACACCACCACCACCACAAACAAAGTTTGCGGGGGTATAACAACTATAAAACAATTCCATTTACATAAGAAAATATTTTAGATAACAGGTTGAATGAATTTAGCAAGTAAAGGGTTTGTTTACATATATGATTCAATTACAGGTAATGCACGGCGGTCATTTGTTTTCATCGTATCTAGGGACAAAGTCAGAACGGGCCATCCAGAAGTGCGGTCCTGAGAATTAGAGACTCAGACAAGTCAAAAAAGCTGTCAGGGTCAGTCTGTCTCCACACAACACGAACTGGGACCAGAGGGAATACAACCTGAGCAACATCTACAGGCCTTTGTTTACCACGAGGAACCAATCTAGCAGTAAGCAGTCCAAGTCCCGTGACGTCACGAGGTCAAGGTCACAGTCAGACGACGGTTCTCAATGAGAACAGAAACTGTCGCAGTCATAGGATTTTTTTTTCACAGGATATGCATAAAGAATATACGGATTAATGTGATATTCTATCCCGATGAACCTATTCAGTCAAGTGAAGTGACAAAGTTTCTGGACCACACTAGCTGGCTTCGGCCAATCAGGTCTCGTCAGTGGCCGTCATAAATGGAATGGACGCAATAATCACAAAGGACCGAAAATATAAATATCACTACAGAGTATAAAAGAATGGCCTTGAGAGCACTGAACACACCTTGACGCGTGAAGTGTCAAGTTGTATGGGTCAGACTGACTGGAAAATTAAATTGTCTGTCATTCTATATAAATAGATCATCTTTTATTTATTGGCTCTTTCTTATTCATTTATAATCTTTTAACAGCTGTTTCCCTTTTCAATTTATTTGCGTCATATTGATTATTTTTAAGTTCTCAAATTATTGCAGCGACTCACGTCTTTTTCCACCCATTGTGGCGAAATAATGAACAGATAAAATAAACCTTAATGCTTTTGCCGGGGGTTGAACCGACTCCGTGCAAGCCCTGAGCGATGCAGCGTCCGTCATATTTACCAACTGCACTACCGAGACAACACACAAAAAAGCATGTTCGATTCTGTTTCCTTGTCTTATTGTGCTTGCAGGTCGGTGATAACATTACTAAGGAACCAGATCATTATAAAACGGATGAAGTAACACTTCCAGATATTGTATATATGATTCCCAGGGAGCCAACGCCCCAGGAATATGTAACATATTTATCTAAAATATCTAGGCATTCTAATTTCCTTCCGTACTTGTCCTAAAATTTGAATAAGTCAATTTTGCTACATGTTAACGTGTCTAAAAACTGCTGGATGAGTAGCAAATAGTATATATCCTGATCAGACCACGTGTTCTGTGGCGTCTGGTCTGGGTCTACACCGTTTACATAGGCCTGTTTGTCTTTACCATACTTGTCATAAATTTGAACAAGTCAATTTTACTACATGGTTAATGTATCTAAAAACTGCTGGATAAGTGGCAAGCAGTGTAGATCCTGATCAGACGCCGCAAAACTGTGGCGTCTGATCTTACCGTTGACTGTTTGCTCAAGCCGGTATGATCTTATTTATTTTCTTAGTGAGTAAGTAAGTAAGTTTGTTAGTAAGTAAGTAAGTGAGTAAGTGATATTTTATCAGCGTGTCACATGTCTTTAAACCGTTTTAAATATTTCAGTTAACCCTTAAGATGCCAAGAAAAACTACATCTGAAAATGTCATCTGTTTCTGTCGTCTGCTGCATTTTCTTGCAAACTTTTCAAACATACATTTTGCATATAGACAAACAGTATGAACCCCGATCAGACTGCTCCAAAAAGGAGCAGTCTGATCTGGGTCCACACTGTTTGCAACAATGACTTTAAAAGTAACAGACAAAAGACGAAGCAGACGACAATTGTTGTGTATGGCATCTAAAGTGTTAAAACGGCACATAATATGAAGACACTCGGCTGGGTTTGCCAGCTTATGAGACACACCAAGTTTCGACAATAACATATGTAATAATCACACCAATTCCAACATATGTGGATCGAAAAATACGGAGTTAACCAACCAAATAATCTAAAATTTCAGTAGTTTTATAGGCAGTGAATAATCACGTGATTTGTATGATAGGGGTCACACAATATCTTTATGGCGCTTCACTGAAACAATTGTTCATATGTAGCTTATTAGTGTTCGGAGTTGCAGGTAGCAATGTGCAGACACCTAACAATACAACTCCAGGGATTTTGCTATGCTAGCGTAGAACAGTGAACCCTCGTAACAACGACAACATTTGTTGCCATTATAATGAATTTGCTGTTGTAGAGAATCCTTAATGGACAGAATGATATTCATACAGATCTAATTTTATTCTTATTTCCTCATAGAACATATGTTTTGGATAGTTGTTAGAATCGCCTCAGTGAGGCGATTCTAACAAATATCCAAAACATATGTTGCGTGAAATTTTAATGCAGTGTTCTTGCATAATTTCTCGTTAACTGTCACCCCTTTGAGCAAAGGTTTAATGGCATTCAAATTGTCATTATAACGAATTTTGTTGTTGTATCGAGAGTCGGTATAAAGAGGGCTGATTGTATAAGAAGTGCTGCTCTGTCCGCAAAGTTGGTACTGTCATAGAGCTGACCTCGGGAACCAACAGCTGGTGTCAATATTCAAAAGTAATATGAGCTGGATCACAGCAGTTCCTACAAGATTGCATGTGCGCCAAGCGAAGACTAGGATCAGCATGCATATCCGCGCAGTCTGATCACAGACTTCGCAGGGCACTCGTTTGGTAGCCAAGGATCTTGAAGCGTCTTCAAGTGGACAACGAAGACAGATCAGACTGCGCGCATGTGCAGGCTAATCAAAGTGTTCGCTGGGCACACACTGCAATCTTGTTTTTAAAGAAATGCTGTCTCCCGGCACAATTGATATTATCCTATATGATCTAGTTTGCTCTTTTATATCAACAGAGTCGCTTATTATTTCTCAGATGAATTGTAAATTCTAACAAATATCAATCACTTACAGTTCCTTTTAACTCCTGAATTCTTGAGTCCTCCTTTTTGGATCGATTGTCTACAGCCGACTGTTTACAATTGACCCAAAGTATATTTTCACCAAAATTTCCTTAAGGTTGTTGACCACGTGGTTATCAGTAGCCAATGAAATCAAATCGCGCGTCAGACGGACCAACCAATTGTTCACAATATGAAACCCACAATTTGTTGTCTCCGAACTGAGCTCTATTCCCAAACTGAACGGTTTTCGGTCGATCGACCCAAAGTTACTTGTCTCTGAGAGTAGGCTGGGAAAATGGTCCTGAACGAGGACTTAAGACCGTTACATTTAACCCTTAATATCCTGTAATTTAAGAAATTTATGCAGATTTTAATCAGACGCCGCGTTTGCGGCATCTGATATGGGTATGAACTGTTTGCCAACGTCCAAATCCAGGTTTTACAGATAACCCCCTGTACACGGCACTCTGACGTCACAGTGACAAGAATAGCGCGGCTATGAATAGCCCTTAGAGGGAAAGGAGCCAAACAAGCATAATGCATTAATTTTGTTATTTGTATATGTCAAAGTGATGAAATAAAATATGTTTAAACCAAATAACCGTTACAAACGCGCGGTTCTATTTCATTATAGGGATCAAACATGGTTTTTCATGCATTAACATTCTCCAGGTCCCGTGGGAGGTGTTGAAAACCGAGGCCGAAGGCCGCGGTTTTCAATACCTCCCGAGGGACCTGGCGAATGTAAATGCATTGAAAAACCATGTTCGATCGCTATTATTGCATAAAAACTGAAAACATTTGCTACATTTCGCGTTATTTTTTGCATTATTTTGTTTCGCCTTTTCACAGATGACTCGCGAACGTAATTTCCACGGACTATGCTCGTTCTAGGGCCAGGTAGTACACATCTCGTAACGGCAGCAAATCTGTGGCCCCGGTACGATCATATTGAAAGTTGCGTAGCCGTGCATTAACAGCGCGTGAATTGCCTTGTTAATACACGGCTTTTCGCCAGTTAATGCCCGGCTGTTAATAACGTGCGACACTGCTTTTTATGCAATAATGGTCAATAATAATCACGTCGGCAACAACATTAAGGAAACTTGGTGTATGCATGCTTTGGCTCGATTGTAAACAATCGACCCAATAAAAGGCATTGAAAGCAGCTGTAAAACTGCGTGCGAAAATTAAAGATATATTTAGCAATAACAATATGGATGAAACGAGCGCCTCTCCCAGTGATTATTGTAAGTGATAGTGAGAAATATGTAAAAGGTCTTGAGATAGGGTTATACAAACAGTTTATTTTCACGAACTGTAAGGCTGTGTGAGTTAAGTTGTCCTTGAGTATGTTTAAATTGTTATGTTGTATTATATATGTTCTCATTGTTATATGGCGTTTTGCATTAACAGTCTATCTATCTATCTATCTATCTATCTATCTATCTATCTATCTATCTATCTATCTATCTATCTATCTTGAGTGCATTGGTGCATTTAGATGCATCTAGATAGATGCTTGGACTGAATTTAGTTGAAGTTTTAGTAATTTATTGCTATACCGTTGAGAGACTTTCTAATTCAGGCGAGATAAGCTATCATGCAATAGCTCTTGTTTCAAATAAAATCATCAAGTTACACCAAGACAAACTGTGTGACGCTAAGTTTATTTGCTTTTCTGAAATATATTGTCTGGAAATTCTGCCTGTGTTTTGTTTGACGATTCTGAGTTGATCGGATGTGGTAAGCTTTAAACGCTTTCGTCAAAACGTTAAGTCTTGCAGAAATTAAACAAGGTTTGACATCAAAATAATATTAATAATAATTATTATTATAAGCATATATATTGAATATACGTATTAGCACAAGCACCAACTAACGGCTATCTGGATACTAAATGCCTACATTAATTCATGGTGATTTAAAAATACAAAATGAAAGTATTATTTACTTCTATACTGTGCTTTTTAAGGACTCCCATAAAGTCCCGATCCCTAAAACGCGCACGGACGATTCTGGAATCGCTCTGTGCAATTTAGGAATTCCAACTTGGCGCAACAGTATTGGAATTCCAAAAATGCGCAAGATCGTCCCGATTCCTAAATTGCGCGGAACATATACATGTATACTATACGCTTAATAGAAGTAAAACTCTAAACCAGCATCCTGCAAAATGCATGCGCTTCTCCAAAATGCAATTAGTTTCGCATTGCTATACGAGCGTACAGCGGTTTTGTATGAACCAATTTCCAAGCTTTATATATACAAAAATTCAGCTGTGTGTCTTTCCGATGATAGGGTTACGTTTTTTTGCAAGGTACAGGAATTGAGAAACTCGATTAAAAGCGCAGTCTGTACATAAGTGCAGTCTGACAAGGAACTACAATGTTTAGTTATAGATGCTTTTAAGATCCATACATTATACGAGGGTGAGTCAATAAGTAACCAGCCTAACTTATTTCCGGTTGAGATCCACCGCTTCTTTTTCGATGTAATTGCCTTCTAGTGTGATGCACTTAGACCAATGATGTTCAAGTGCCATCAGCCAAGAACTGAAAAAGTCAGGGTCCTTTCCATTGACCCACTCCTCAACTGCCGTCACGACTTCTTCATCAGACCGGAAATGAAGTCCACGGATGTCCTTTTTCAAGTTTGGGAACAGGAATAAGTCGCTAGGAGCTAGGTCAGGCGAATAGGCAGGATGTGGTATTAATTCATACCCGTTTCGCTCTACAGCATCCATTGCAACTTTGCAATGGTGGACTCTCGCGTTGTCCTGTTGCAGCAAAACACCTTTAGAGAGTTCACCTCGGCGTTTTTCACGGATGGCGGTTCTCAGCTGGTCTAACAAGTTTGCATAGTACACTCCAGTTATTGTACTTCTCTTGGGTAAAAAGTCCAACATAATAACGCCTTTTGCGTCCCAAAATACTGTGACCATCACCTTGCCAGCAGATGGTTGCGTCTTGAACTTCTTTGGCCTCGGGGACCCAGGCCCTACCCACTGACGACTCTGAGCTTTATTCTCTGGCTCATAATAATGAACCCAAGTCTCATCTACAGTCACCAGACGCAAAAGAAAATCATCTTTTGACCTAAAACGCTTCAATAAGGCGCTGCATACTGATGCTCTGGTTGCCATTTGCTCATCGCTAAGGGATTTGGGGACCCAACGGACTGTTAGCTTGCGCATACCTAAACGATCATGTAAGATTGTTGAAACGCTACCATGTGAAATGCCTCATGCCTGCGCTATTTCTTCCACCTGAATTCGCCTATCAGAGTATACCAGATCCCGAACTTTCTTACACATTTCTTCGTCGGTGGCATCCAGTGGGCGTCCAGACCTGGCTTCATCTTCTAAAGACGTTCTACCGCGTTTGAATTCCCCTACCCAGAATTTAACCTGAGCATAAGATGGTACAGAAGACCCATAAACATCGGCTAACTCGCCATGTATTTCCTTGCCTGTTTTACCTTTTAAATACAAGTACCGAATTACAGCACGGTACTCAACTTTAGATGAAAAGCATGCCTTTGCATCACTAGCCATGTTTGACATTCAATATCTTATTAAAGAATGATTCGATACGTGTGCAATTTTGTACCCATGTATAAAACATATATTGAAACAAAGCATGAAAATCGTGACCGTCTCGGTCCATCGGAAATGGGATAGGCTGGTTATTTATTGACACGCCTTCGTATTACTGACCCTTGTAGACTCTCATTAGTGTGTGCTGGTTGTGCATTTGAAACCTTTGAACATCTATGTGAATAGTTTTCCTACTTATTTTAATCAACATCGACGCTTATATGCAATCACAATTCAGCCTTACCCTTGTCCTGCTGAACCCGGATATACCTTGCGTTTGCAAACAGTGTAGATCCAGATCAGTTGGCTTCTGAAGAAGCCAACTGATCTGGATCTGCACTGTTTGCCATTAAGTAAGAGAATTTATAGCAATAATCCGGATCAAGTAATCTGATTGGCTGAAAATTAGAAGTGGGCGTGGCATCTTAATTTATTCAGCAGGACAAGGGTTAATTGTACTCATTTTGCTTCCCAACAGAAATAAAAACAATGGTAAGCGATTACTATTTTTAAAGTCTACCCTATTTTATTTAAGTGTTCGGCCAAACAGACCTGAGCAAACATCACAGACCGAGGACACGTTATGAAAACACGCCTATTCAAATATATTGAAAATTTTACAGCCAAAACAGGAAAATTTTCAGATAAAAAAAAATCTGATATTTTTTTATATTTCTTCTCAAAACAAAGATTGTGGGTACTCGCTAGAACCGCCACGGCGAGGCGGTTCTAATGAGTACCCACAATCTATGTTTCGTTTAGCAAAATAAGAAAAATAATGTATACCCCTGTAAACCCCAGTTTTACTATATAAAAGTGGGTTTTAAGGGGGTCAACAAGATCTTCACGGTTTATTATTCTTACAGCAGTTTTTGAGAGGTATGGTAAGTAGGACTGGCTAATCAGAGCTGAAAAGATCGATTATCAGTCTTGCCATTGTGATCGATAATCGATTAGTAATCACTGAAGATTTTGTCATAATTTTATCTGTCTGTCAATGACTTACCATATGTTATAATTTACTGGACGTATTTGGCCAGACAGGCCTGAGCAAACAGTGTAGACACAGATGAGACGCCGCAAAACGCGGCGTCTCATCAGGGTCCACACTGTTTGCCACTCATTCAGCTATTTTTTGACCCAGCATTGGGTAGTAAATTGTATTTGTTAAAATTTTAGATAAAGTATGGTAAGGAGTTCAGGTGTCTGAATTCTTAGGGTAAATACGGTAAAGTAACAAACACAGAAATCAAATGATCCGATTATCCGAGTTATTGTGCCAGCCTTAATGGTAAGTATGATAGACGATAACATATCTGATTATTTAGCGTAGTTATGGTATTTTAGCAATATTATAACAAAACACACAGAATGTAACAGATGCATATTGGTGATTTGTCATTAGTTTCTACGTCTTAATAATATTAAGTTTATATAAGTTTAAAATGCTCCAATCAAAAATACTACATTGTTCATATTATTATTTCTATTTTTCGAAAATTCACCTACAAGTCTTTTCTTGTACTATTGATTTAGATCAGCAATTTATTTATTTATTTATTTATTTTCTGCAAATAACTGTTGTTTATGATATTTTGTCATGTTCTAAACTAAAAGATCAAAACTAATTAAAGAGGCGCACGCTATTTTGCCTCATTCTTGCTTTTGTACAGGTTGATTTGAGAGTTTTATTTCATTTGCTTTATCTGCCTATGTTTAACATGTTTATACATACAAACATTGTACAATATAATAAGTATATGAAAGTCATAGATCAATTTATATTATAATAGATTTGTATTATTAATATTATTATTTTTAATTTAAAGTACCCAAATTCCAAAATTAAATACAATGATTACATAAAAAATGTTTATATCCTGAAAGTATTCTGTCATGACTATTTTTATCGCTCGGGGATCATATGATAACATTCATAAGACAGTGTAAGTGAACTGTTGTCCCATATATCATTTGGTTTCCTGCACAAAACAGGGAATACTCTACATGATGTTCACTCCCAGGTTAACAACTGCTTTGTTGACAGTTAACTTTAGTTCACTCTGACGTCTATTACATGTAAGTAAGTAATTTATTCATGCAATAAGCCATATGACCCATGAGCACATACAAATTTCAACATTATATGTCTAAACATAGTCCTGTTGGTGTCAGGGATTGCCTGCGACTTGTGACTGGGCACTCTCTGGACTTTTTTCTTAATATCAAGTGCTATATCTGAACACTGTTGTATTTATCCGTCGCTTTCAATTGGCATACTGAATGATAGCCACACTTTTAGCCTTTACCTCTCTCTTGGGCTAAATCAGCACACGACGAATTAGTGATATTATTCATACTTTTCCCAGAAAACAGGATTTGGCATTTCATACAATTGTCGCCAATAGAGACAATTAGCATGAAACATCAAATCCTGTTTTCTCGGAAAAAATAAGAAAACTGTTTCAAAATGTCGTCTGCTGAAAATTTTACCCAGAGTGCTAAGCGTTAGGGTTTCAAAATGTGCATTTTCCAGAAAAGGTTTAATGCAAAATCGTGAGGTTCCATGCTTATAATTTGTCAAAATCGATCACATAGGACCCATTAATCATATGAGCTACAATGTCAGATTATAAATTCGTCTGTCATTACTGACAAAGACCAATTCTAGTCAAATGCGTAAAGTGTTATTATTTGTGTGTTCTAAGAAGAAGGTTAATGAGACCAATCTTAGCTCTAAACTGCCTGTTGCAGATAGCACAAGAGATGTCTGAGGTCGAAAGCTCTGTTTGGTGATGCCTTAGCTCTGGCTTTCCGCTGCGCACGTTTCTGCTCGGCTTCGCTGATTCTTTTTGTTTCGTATTCGCCAGCACCCGTTCTTATGAGGCATCGACACTTTGTTCGATCCTGTGCAATCTGTTCCCACGACTCTGTTGGTATGTTGAAGTCTTTAAAGGAGGCTGAGGGTGTCCTTGTATCGCTTCTTCTGACCACCATGGGAGCGTTTTCCTATTCTGTCTTGCCACTTGATCTTTCGAAGTTTTCTAAACAGCTTGTATGGAAGTGGCTCAGTCTTTTGGTATGCCGTTGGTAAACTGTCCAAGTTTCGCATGCGTATAATAGTGTTGGCAGCACCACGGATCTGTATACTTACAGCTTTTTGTCAAGTCTAATTCCACTTCGACCCCAAATACTTTCACGTAGTCGGCTAAATGCTGCACTAGCATTGGCAATCCTGGCATTGATTTCATCAACAATTTGCACAACTCTAAACAATGTGCTTCCAAGGTAGGTGAACTTGTCTACCACTTGCAATCGTTGACCTTTCACTGTGATGGTAGTCTCCTTGTAAGGCTTTCCAGGTGCTTGCTGATATACCACCTCAGTCTTTTTTATGCTGATTATGAGATCATAGCTGTCACATGAATAAGATACTTATTCCACACCTTTTTGCATCTTCTCTTCTGTTGGAGCACCCTCAGCCATGTAATCAGCAAAGAGGAACTCATTTAGCACCTCCGTCTGCACCTTGGATTTAGCTTGCAACCTTCTTAGGTTGAAAAGTTTCCCATCAAAGCGATACCTAATAAGTATACCATTGTCACCATCCTGGAAAGCATCTGTAGGCATGGCAGAAAATATCATGATGAACAGTGTTGAAGCTAGTACACAGCCTTGCTTAACTCCATTTGTCACATGGAATGGATCAGAAAACTCGCCATCATTTTGGAACCTTGCAAGCATACCATCGTGGAACTGTCGCACCATTGCTATGAATTTGTCATAATTTTCCAAAGTCCTTCACCACTGACTGTGTCAAATGCTTTGGTAAGGTGGACAAAGGTCATGTAGAAGTCCACGTTCTGTTCCTGGCATTTCTCTTGAAATTGTCTTGCTGTGAAGATCATGTCTATTGTTCCTCTGTCTTTCCTGAATCCACACTGGCTTTCTAGTAGAAGCCCTGACTGTTCAAGGTGTTCAATCAATGGAGTAGGACTCTAGCAAGGATCTTCCCAGCAATTGACAATAAAGTGATGCCTCAATAATTGTCACAGACTTGAGGATTCCCTTTCCTTTTGAATAGGTGGATAATTGTTGCATCCTTGAATTCCTGAGGGATTGCTTCTTTTCTCCACATAATGTGACATAACTCTGTCAGTTGCTCTGCCACTGGAGGACCTTCTGGTTTGTAGATCTCTGCAGGTATTGCATCAGAACCTGGAGCCTTGCCAGATGACAGGAGTTTTATTGCTTTCGCTGTTTCAGAGACGTTTGGGAACTCATCAAGCAGAGGATTACATTCCACTTGTGGTAGTCTTTTGATAGTTTCATCATTGATAGATGATGGCCGATTAAGGACACCATCAAAGTGTTCAGCCCATCTTTTCAAGACAGCTTCCTTGTCAGTCAGAAGACTAGTTCCAGAAGATAGCTTCCTTGTCAGTCAGAAGACAACGTCAGATAATGGACCGTTGGACATGTGCGCCCAGCGAAGATTTAGATCATTCGCGCAGTCTGATCAGAATTTTTACTTGGGGCCATTACGAAAACACGCCTATTCAAATATATAGAAAATTTTACCTCGAAAAACTGAAAAATATCAGATAAAAAAAACTGATATTTTTCATATTTCTGCTCAAAACATAGATTGTAGATACTCGTTAGAACCGTCTCGCCGAGGCGGTTCTAACGAGTACCGACAATCTATGTTTTGAGCAGAAATATGAAAAATAATGTATACCCCTGTAAACCCCAGTTTTACTATATAAAAGTGGGGTTTAAGGGGGTCAAAATTATATAGGCATGTTTTCGTGATGACTTTGGATAGCCAAGGACGCAATGTTTTATCATACGGACAACGTGGACTCTGATAAGACTGTGCGAATGCAGAGGCTGATTTGATTCTTCGTTGGGAGCACTGGTCAGAAGATACGTTATCTCACATTTGCGGCGCATGTTTAGTACGTACCCTGAATATTCGGACAGACTACAGACAGACCTGAGCCAGCTGTTTAGACCCAGATCAGACGCGACAGAAAGCGACGTCTAACCAG
This sequence comes from Anodontia alba, assembly GCA_964016985.1. Classification (NCBI taxonomy): domain Eukaryota; kingdom Metazoa; phylum Mollusca; class Bivalvia; order Lucinida; family Lucinidae; genus Anodontia; species Anodontia alba. The sequence goes on from OZ024830.1 coordinate 38,767,220, forward strand.
GGTCTATTCTGTTCGCCATTCACCCAGCATTTTTAACAGGTTAATAGTAAAATGATTTTAATGTTTTTTATTCTTAGAGACAAGAATGGTCAGAGTCCAGTTTCACAATCATTCCTTCGAATTAATGCGTACCTTAACTAGAGAAAGACCCACTAAATGCAACGTATGTTGTATTGTTATCATTTAGAAAACGAGCATCTTAGCGCAAATTTGATCAAAATTGATTTAGACGTCAGTTTTGATCAAATTTGCGCTAAGATGAAAACTATTGTAACTTTTATTTCATATAACTGTGAATAATTAATTAGATATTATTAATTAATTAGATATTTACTTTATAGAAGACTCAAATAAAAGCCACCCGCAGACTGGAATAAGCTGCTTATGTTAGCTAGTTGATATTTTATATGCAAGCGAACACATTTCCATTTATCTAGCAATAAAATATTGTCTTAGATGTGATTTATTTATTTTTTGCATATTGACGTCATTAACCCACCAAAAATATTGAGCGACGATTTCTCTTTGCAACACTCAATTCTTAAAGTTGAGGTCGACCCTAACTTATGATTGGGAAAACTGTGCCCAGGAGGTAAGGTGAACAAATACTTAATGCAAGGCATCATAAGACATAAATGAACCGCAACGTGATATCAAAGCACTCAACGCACTGAAAGCACTGGTGGCTCGATTGTCTCTATGTGTGGGGTGGGAAAATGGTCCTGAACGGGGACGAAAGACTGTTTCATTTAACTTTCTTAACTTTCTGTAATTTTAACAGAGAGTGTAAACCCTGATCAGACGCCGCGTATGCGGCGTGCGGCGACTGATCTGGACTTGCACTGTTTGCCAATGTCCCAAATGTCACAGTCTAGGTTTTACGAATAATGCTCTATCAACAGCGTTCTGATGTCACAGCGACAAGAATAGCGCGGCTATACATAACCGTTACCTGGATCCTATAGCACGGTTTGATTACATTGGTCAATGAAATCACGTGGACAACTACCTTAAGGAAATTTTGGCGTTTGTATGCTAAGGCTCGATTGTAAACAATCGACCCTAAAATACCGTCAGGCAGTAGTGTTATATGCATGTATGTGTACGTGGTCTGATCAGAATCTTCGCTGTCCGCTTAAAGAAACTGTCTATTCTTGGCTATCAACAAAGCGCTCAATGATAACTGATCAAACTTTTTAAGTCTAAGCTATGTAATATAAAAATGTAAACTGTTGCCTTTGGAAACAAAGAACACATTTATAGATAGAAAAAAAAATGTGTCTTGGTTTTATTGAGCCTCTTCATAAGCCGTAGTTAAGTTTGCAACGCTGCTTACGTCCTGTAGCTTACACATAAGCAGAATTCCATTTTCAAAGCTACCACAATGAGCCAAATGATCCCAAAGGAAATCAAAATATAATCTGCACTATGATGGCATCACGAAAACATACCTATATAACTTTGACCCCCTTAAACCCCATTTTTATATAGTAAAACTGGGGTTTACAGGGGTATACATTATTTTTTTATTTCTGCTCAAAAACATAGATTGTGGGTACTCGTTAGAACCGCCTCACCGAGGCGGTTCTAACGAGTACCCACAATCTATGTTTTGAGCAGAAATATGAAAAATATCAGAGTTTTTTATCTGAAAATTTTCAGTTTTTTGGAGTTGAAATTTTCCATATATTTGAATAGGCGTGTTTTCGTAATGAAGTGCGGAAATAAGTTCTACGGCCGCCACACGATACTAAACACCTGCTTCATGGAACTAAAATAAAAATCTAAACGGTCGCTTTTGGACACAAAGAACACATTACAGGTAGAAAATGGGAATCTCAGTTTTAGTGAGACTCTTTATAAGCCGTAATGAAGTTTGCAGCACTGCTTACGCCCTCTAGCGTATACATGAGCAGAACTTCGTTTTCAAATATACCAGAATGAGCCCAATGATTCCAAAGGAAATAAAAATATAATCTGCACTGACTTAGCTGTAAGTTTTAAGTCTGTGACTGGTGCGCATGCTTTAAGGTAATTTATATACAGTGGCTCGAATTCATATTTATTTATTTATTTACTTGTTTGTTTATTTATTTATCTATTTATTTAAACATATTCATTTGCATTAACCCATTTATGGCTAGCGTCCCCTGAAATGGACTTTTAAATACGATAAAGACCACAGAACGCAGCGTCTGCTCAGAGTCTACACTGTTTGCATTAAATACAGGAAGTTCTATAAAATATAGTAAAAATCTGCTATTGAAGAGACTGGTCCACAGAATTATAGTAGAAGAGTCCACCAAGCATAAATGGTTAAAACACATGAAACAACAATCACATGATCTACAAACTGATACTAACATACACATACACATGGGACTCAGAAGAAAGTCATCAGATTTATTCAGCTCTTTATCAAACTATTACAAGTAAAGAAGCTAATTGCCATAGAACTAATTTGAAACATTTTAGGTTTACATGAGATCTTCAGTACATACGACGGGCGATCGGAAAATATCCGAACTTTTTGCTCTTTCTTAAAAACCGTTACTTTTTTTTAAATGTGTCTATTCTTTTTCAAAGTATTCCACACCTACGTCTATATACTTTTGTCAACTACGTGGGAGCTTTTGTAGTTCCTCTGCAAACTATGAAGTAGACCTACTGTTGAGGTACGGATTTACAGCTGAAATCAAAGCCGCCCCGGTCTCATATTTGTTTCCAGCGAGCATTTTCATTACGAAAACACGCCTATTCAAATGTACTGATAATTTTACCACTAAAAAATGAAAATTTTCAGGGAAAAAAATCTGATATTTTTCATATTTCCGCCCAAAACATAGATTGTGGGTACTCGTTAGAACCGCCTGGCCGAGGCGGTTCTAACGAGTACCACAATCTATGTTTTGAGCAGAAATAAGAAAACTAATGCATACTCCTGTAAACCCCAGTTTTACTATATAAAAGTGGGGTTCAAGGGGGTCAAATTTATATAGGCGTGTTTTCGTGATGGTCATTTCTGGAATCAAATGAATGTCGCAGGGGAGGGGCAATGTCTGGGCTGTGCGGAGGATTTGACAACAATTGCCACCTGAAGAAGTTGATAAATTTTTACTGTAGAGGAGGCAGTATGAATTGGGGCATTGTCATGCAAAATGACATTTTTCTGGGTTAGCTTGGGTCGCAACTTTTTCAGTTTTTCTTTGATTTTTTTTTAAATTACTTCTGAATAGTATCTAGCCGTCTCAGTTCGACCCTTTGGCATGAAATAAGCCCGTATTATTCAACGTGAATCCCCCCAAAAATAACCAACATAACCTTGCCAGCAGATGGAGACAGCTTAAACTACTTGGGAGGTGGAGAACCAGCTCGTTTCCACAGCTTTGACTGAGTTTTGTTTCAGGTTCAGCATAATCATCACGAAAACATGCCTATATAATTTTGACCCCCTCAAACACCACTTTTATACAGTAAAACTGGGGTTTACAGGGGTACGCATTATTTTTCTTATTTCTGCTCAAAACATAGATTGTGGGTACTCGCTAGAACCGCCTCGCCAAGGCGGTTCTAACGAGTACTCACAATCTATGTTTTGAACAGAAATATGAAAAATATCAAAAATTTTTATCTGAAAATTTTCAATTTTTTGGTGGTAAAATTTTCAATATATTTGAATAGGCATGTTTTCGTAATGGAACCCACATTTCACCCGAAGTGAAAATACAGTTCAAAAACATATTTTCATTGCTGTTAATACGTCTCAAATGTTCTTTTGCTACGGTCACCCTGGATGCTTTTTGGTCTTCTGTCAGCTGTTTCGTCACCCACCCATCACTCACCTTTCTCATACCTATTTTTTCGCGTAAAATCTGATGTGCCGAAGCTCTACTGATGCTTAACTGATTAGTTACCTCTTGCAATGTCACTCTGCGATTTTTGTTCACAAAAACAGCAACTATTCGCCACCATTGTAGGGGTCACTGCCTCAGCGGGCCTCCCTGGCCTAGGCTTGTCCCTCACGCGTGTCCTGTCCTCCCTAAACTTTTCTGCAACCTTAAACATGTAACCCACTAAAAGCAGGAATTTTATTTCAGATCTCCAGCTTAGAGTCTATGGTAGCCCTGCCTTGTTTAAATGCTCAAACACACTTCTGTTAAAAGCAAACTGACCGATTTATAGGCAATAAGATGTAGTTTTTGCTCATGTATTATATGTATGGTTAGCTGTAAGAGGAAAAACAAGAGCATAAAAAGTCTGTATACTTTCTGACCGTCCCTTTTAATATAATTGGACCGCGTTAAGCGAACAGAGCATTTGAACATGCGCAACATACGCAGATTCAGATCATCATATGCGTGTTCAAAGTCTCATCAGGACCTTTCTGTTAGCGGAAAATGAAGCCCCTGATCAGACTGCGAGGATGCGCAGGCTGATATTGTCCGCATATGCCCGAAGACACGTTCTCGAATGGCATGGGCCACATGAGATCGTCGGTGCATAAAATAATTGATATCGCATGAAAACTAGAATAATAGAAGTGTAGAAATATAGAAGTATTTTCATCTATTTATGTCAAAGCGCATGAGCTGACTTGCAAATGATATAGACAAACCACAATATCATATCATTTAATTATCATTTATTTACTTTCACGTATGAGGATATGAGCTGACTTACAAGTAATATGGACTGCCCATACGATCCTCTCTTCATGTTTACGCCATAATTAATGAAAGCACTGAGAGAGTTGACGGGGGCGGTGGTCTGAAATTCTATAGGTCTCTAAAGCCAACTGGGACTTACGCTGAAAACTTTTTCGGAACCCGGCAGCCCTTTTTCGGTCCTTTTTAGTGTTTAGTAGGACCGCGGCTCGGGTTACTCATTTTACCTAACGCTGTAGATTTGGCGCGCTTTACTGGAGTATATTCGCCCGCCGATATTGTACTCAATATGATGAAAGTCTTATTTCTTCAAAAGTTTGAGGTATTCTTTGGTTTTATTTACAAGTATTTTTCCCCTTTTTATAAGCGTCAGCGTGTACAAGGCTAATATGTTTGAAAATAGAATTTACTATTATCAGCGTTAGCAAGGAACTATTTCTTGGGTAGCTATTAGGTTGATAGTAACAGAAAGACGCGTTGTCGAACTGTGGTATGTTTAACCTTGTGGCGATTTGGCAACCACCCCCAACTGTGCATATCCGTTATACGTTATATAAGATTTTGCCTTTGAAGTTAGCACAGCGTCAACATCATAATGTACTGTGAAGAAGAATTCCGACCCGAAGATAGTGAAATGATTTTATAATTTAAGACATCTTGTTTGATTCTATCAACTGTCTTTGTCCCTAATCCATATTTCTATATATGATTTTTATACTACTTGTTGAAGGAATACGCTTGTAGATATGTAGAATAGGAGATCGTTCGCCTTGAGTACCTTCCAATAGCAGACGAAGTCGTCTGTCACCAACATGCCCCAGGAGTACGCTTCCCTGTTGGGAGAACAAAAAAAAAAACATCACGAAAACATGCTTATATGATGTTGACCCCCTTAAACCCCACATTTATATAGTAAAACTGGGGTTTACAGGGGTATCCATTATTTTTATTTTTCTGCTCAAAAGATAGATTGTGGGTACTCGTTAGAACCGCCTCGCCGAGGCGGTTCTAACGAGTGCCCACAAACTATGTTTTGAGCAGAAATACGAAAATTATTAGAATTTTTATCTGAAAATTTTCAAGTTTTTTGTGGTAAAATTTTCAGTATATTTGAATAGGCCTGTTTTCGTAATGAACATTACGTAAATATACATTCGAGTCGCGAGAAAAAGGCACTTTCCGTCGAATTCATAATTCAGTGCGCATGCCCGGCCCCTTAACGAGGCCACACGTCTAATGTTTTGGCTGAATTTTTCCCTTAGCCTACCGCTTACGCGAGCGAGCAGCACATAATGGATCTTTTACCATGATGAGGTACACATCCAATATGGCTGCGTTCGGTAGGAGCTATAGCAGCAATAGCTTGGGCAAAGACCCGAAACGAAGTCAGTCGGCCATAGTGAAAATGTCTTTCCAAAAACGACGTAGACAAGAGAGTACTGTTTTTGCGTATTATGTCAATAGTAATGACAGTAAATATAAGTAAACCAGCGCACGACAAACCTACAATTAAACTTGTGCGACCAGTGAAGACTCAGATCAGCCTGCGCATCCGCGCAGTCTGATCAGAGTCTTCGCTGATCGCATGTACCTTCTACGGGCTGCGAGCTGTCCACAGAGTGATGAAAGAGCAGCACTGAATGGATGTACAGACTGATTTGAGTCTTTGCAGGTCACACAGGTTTTAATGTAGGTTGTATCGTGCACTGGCTCAAATTTATGGCATATTCAGCTTTTACTTAGGGGCACTTTAATTCTCTATCCTGTGCGTCTTTTTTGCGTCACAGTTTTTTTCTTATTTGAGTCCAAAATATCATCGGTTCAATAAAATGTGACATGTATGAGCCGCGAAGTCTTCGGATGTTTGCGCCCAGCGAAGATTCAGATCAGTCTTTGCATCCGTGCAGTTTGATCAGAATCTTCACTGGGCATATTTTGTATAGCCATGCAAGGATGCAAAATTTCTCCATGCGGACAACGGCGACTCTGATCAGACTGCGCGAATGCAATATTAGATTTTGTCATTTGCTCCGGAAGCAACGTCTTCGGACATGCGAAGATTCAGATCATCTTGCAGCCTGATCAAAATTTTCACTGGGCGCATTTTGGATAGCCAAGGATGCAAAGATTCTTCATGCGGACAACGAGGACTCTGGTCAGACTACGCGTTCGTCGTCCGTCCATCTGTCCGTCACGCTATCTCTCTCACTGGGCTGAATTCAACCAAATCTGCAACATCGCTTTCCCTCTTAGTAAGGGTGTGCTAGAGCAACATTATTTTTCTGTGCGTCTGTCCGTCCGTCACATTTTTTCCTCCTAAACTACAGGGCGTAATTCTACCAAACGTGCTACATCACTTCCCATCATGGTGCGAGAGCAACATTATTTTTCGGTGCGTTCGTCCGTCCATGCATCCGTCGTCCGTCAATTTGTCCGTCACGCTATCTTCTCCTACACCACTGAGCGGATTTCAACCAAACTTGCTAAATCATTTCCCCTCAAGGTAAGAGTGTGTGTGAGCAACATTTTTTTTTCGTGGGGACGTCCTTCCGTATGTTCGTCGTCCGTCCGTCTGTCCGTCAGGCTATCTCTCTTACTGGGCGGAATTCAACCAAATCTGCAACATCGCTTCCCGTCTTATTAGGGTGTGCCAGAGCAACACTATTTTTCTGTGTGTCTGTCCGTTCGTGCGTCCGTTCATCTGTCCTTAACGCAGTCTCCTCCAAAACCACTAGGCGGAAGTCAACCAAACTTGCTACATCACTTCCCCTCATGGTAAAGGTGTGCGTGAGCAACATCGTTTATCCGTGCGTTCTTTGTCCGTCTGTCTGTCCGTCACGCTATCTCCTCTGAAACCACTGGGCGGAATTCAACCATGCTATATCACTTTCTCCCCCTTGGTAAGGGTGTGTCAGAGCAATATTATTTTTCCGTGCGTCCGTCGTCCATCAATCTGTCCGTCACGCTATCTCCTTCTAAAACCTGAGCATTTAAATGCACCCTTATAGATTCTGCTCGAACGGCGCGAATGCGCAGGCTGATCTGATTTTTCACTCCCCAGGCGCACATGCCCGAAGGTACGTTTTCTGACGTTGCGGCTCAAATTCCAGACTGCAGTAAACAAAGTGATACGTTATTACACCTTACCACAGGTGGGTTATTTCCAAATCGGAAACTCTCATTAATTTCTCTAACATCAGTTGGCTGAAGTGCAAAGAACTCTTCTCGTGCAGTTCTAGCATTACCGTCCTTTATATATGCTTTAACGTCTCGACTGCTAGACCTGACTTGCCTTGCACCTTTCAATAGATTCCTCAAAGCCGCCAGACCTGTATAAAACCAATATTATTATACCTCATAAGTATACATTAGCTATTTAAGAATTCTCATTGGTCGACAGAATGTCACGTGCAGGACAACAGGTTACCCTGTAGTATTAGCCCTTGCAAGTATTATTACCCTCCGGGTGACGTCACTGCTGAATGAATTGTTGTGCTTGTGACGTCATAGTAAAGTAACGTTAACTTTACGATTCACGAAAACACGCCTATATAATTTTGACCCCCTTAAACACCACTTTTATATAGTAAAACTGGGGTTTACAGGGTATACATTAATTTTCTTATTTCTGCTCAAAACATAGATTGTGAGTACTCGTTAGAACCGCCTCGGAGTTTTTATCTGAAAATTTTCAGTTTTTTGAGGTGAAATTTTCTACATATTTGAATAGGCTTGTTCTCGTAATGGCGACGTCAGCCATCACTTTAAGCGGCGTCAGCCACCCATGTTTATTCGTACGGTTCAGGTATACTGAAGGTTCGGTTTAATGATTTAAGTCTTCATGCACATGTTCAACATATCTGTAATATGTATACAAAGTATAAGAGTGCTCCATGAAATACTGCGTAACAAGTGGATTTCCCTGTACATGTACTATCTGAACAAAAAAGTGCACAAAAATGGTAAGTCACAGAGCGGTTCTCAACGCTTATTTTTCTCAAAAATCATTTTTGTAGCATTACAAATTTTTCATATTGTCGGGCCGCCACTAGATTCAGAATACACCTTTTAGCCCTAGAATAATCTCTGAAAAGTTTAGCCCAACTCGGGTCTACCAAAACCAGAAAAGAAGAGAAAATGGGTTATCGGGTACTGTTTATGTATGCCTTTTTTTTTTAATTTTGACGTAAATCCCAATCAGTTCTAGAGGCCTATAGAATTTCAGACAACCGCCCAAATCAGCACTTTTAGTGCTTTAATTTTAAACAAAACTACGGAACCAGTGGATTTCACCGCACATGCACAATATTCTCTATATTCCTATCAGAGAAATTTTTCAAGGATTACAAAAGGAAATAACTCTAAAGAATTGTGACCCTGGACTCTTTTTTCCTTGAAATTGTAGGAGTAAAGTGATATAGACAGATGGATGCTTTGACCAATTTTTCAAGGATTACAAAGTAGAATAGCTCAAAAGATGTTTACCATGTGACTCTAATTTTCTATAAGAGCAGCTACTCATGAATATGAACATTTATGGACATATACGAAGGCGAGTCAATAAAAAACCAGCCTACCTTATTTCCGGGTGAGATCGATCTTTTCGTTTTCGATGTAATTGCCCTCTAGAATGATGCACTTGGACCAACGGTGTTCTAGTGCCATCAGCCCAGAACTGAAGAAGCCAGGGTCCTTGTCTCTGACCCACTCCTCAACTGCCGCCACGACTTCTTCGTTGGACCGGAAATGACGTCCACAAATATCCTTTTTCAAGTTTGGGAATAGGAAATAGTCACTAGGAGCTAAGTCCGGAGAATAGGCGGGGTGCGGTATTAGTTCGTACCCATTCCGCTCAACAGCATCCATTGCAATTTTGCAAGTGTGGACTCTCGCATTGTCCTTTTGGAGCAGAATCCCTTTGGAGAGTTTACCTCGGCGTTTTTCACGGATCACAATTCTCAGTTAGTCGAGCAAATTTGCATAATACGCACCTGTTATTGTACTTTTCTTTGCTAGAAAGTCCAACATAATAACGCCTTGTGCATCCCAAAATACAGTTGCCATCACCTTGCCAGCAGAAGGTTGCGTTTTGAACTTCTTTGGCCTCGGAGACCCCAGCCCTACCCTCTGGCGACTTTGAGCTTTATTCTCTGGCTCGGAATAATGACCTAGGTCTCATTTACAGTCACCAGACGTGAAAGGAAATTATCTTCCTTTGGCCTAAACCGCTTCAACAATGCGCTGTATACTGATGCTCTAGTTGCCATTTGCTCGTCGCTAAGGGATTTTGGGACCCAACGGGCTGTTAGCTTGTGCATACCCAAGCGATCATGTAAAGTTGTTGAAACGCTACCATGTGAAATGTGTAATGTATTCGCTATTTCTTCCACCTTAATTCGCCTATCAGAGTACACCAGATCCCGTACTTTGTTACACATTTCTTCATCGGTGGCATCTGATGGGCGTCCAGACCTGGTTTCGTCTTCTAAAGACGTTCTACTGCGTTTGAATTCCCCAACCCAGAATTTAACTTCCGCATACGATGGTGCAGAAGACCCATAAACATTGGTCAACTCGCAATGTATTTCCTGACCTGTTTTCTCTTTCAAATACAAGTACCGAATTACAGCACAGTACTCAACTTTTGACGAAAAGCTTACTTTTACATCGTTAGCCATGTTTGACATTCAAAATCTTATGAGTGAATGACACGATAAGGATGCAATTTTGCCCTCAGGCCTAAAACATGTATTGAAACAAGGCATGAAAATCTTGGGTGTCTCGGTCAATTGGAAATGGGACAGGCTGGTTACTTATTGACTTGCCCTCGTATGTCAATATATATAGAAGAAAGTTATATGCCTTTATTACCAGGAGATGACTTTCAAACAAGCTAAGACTTACAGTCAGATCCTGGAAAATATTGTATTGTTGTATCTTATGTTGTATTAGAAGCAATCAAAATAAAGTTTAAACCAATATATATAGAACGAATAATCAACAATATTTGATTGATATGAAAAATTTGTCACGAAGTAGGTGTTAATTCGGTAAAACGAGTTCCAAAGGAATAAATGTTTTACCGAATTATCCACGCTCCTGAGTTTATTATGCATCTTTTTGCTAGTACAGTTTTCTTGAAAGCAACACAAAATTGTTTCAGTTTGAGCGGAAGAAGTAGAATGGCGTTATACAGTCCGTTTATTAGCAACGTTGATGTCACTTTGTCTAGCAACGCCAACAACTTTATGACGTTATGGTAGCTCGTTTTATTTGCTCGGTTTTATGTCCCTTTTGGCAACCGAGGACGCCAGGATCAAATGCAATAACGCGGGAAACTTTCTATACAAAACAGTTCCGACACTGTGAAATTATTAATTGGTTTAGTGTTTATCTTACTTGGTTATCATCGCACTGTGAATTATAGAAAATAACTAACAGATATAACAGATGTCCATATACATCACAGCCAGGCATATAACAAACATGTTTATATTAATCATGAATAATAATACTTAAAGGGAATTGATTCACTTGGTACTTTTTCCCATCACATTTGATAAGGGAGACATTCTTTTGATTTCCTGTTTGCATTTCTGAAAAGGGAAGCAAATTCTTTCCTTTTAAAGTAGATTCCTTTTCAGAAATGAGCAAAACAAATTTTAAAAGAGTTTCTTTGAAAATTTTAGTCAACTCTCATTATCTCAAACTCCAAAGGACCACACTTTTTGGTTCGATATAACGGTAGTTTGAGATAAAAGGAGATTAAAGGTAAGGAACATATATTTATGGAAATAAATCTTGTCCTTTATTAAGTTTGACAAGAAAGATTTTGTGTTATCGGTTTTTTTGAGATAATGAGAGTCATTTGTGTATGAATTTCCCCTTAAGGACAATGTAGTGGGAAATAAGAATGGTTACCTCTCGCCGCCAGACTTATACTTCGTTTTTCTCGTTCTTCTGTAATTCTAAGTCTACGATCTGGAAGAAAATACCAAGAACTGATATTAATTGTCTACGTCTACTGTAGTATAACTAATTCATCGTCTTAGGGTCGATTGTTTACGATGGAGCCAAAGTATACATACATAAAAATTTATTTTAGGTTGTTGTACACGTGATTATAATTGACCAATGAAATCAAACCGCTTTTTTTGGGGTATGAAATCCTGGTAACGGTTATTTATAGCCGCGCTATTCTTGTTGCTGTGAAGTCAGGGTGCCTATGTAAATAGGATTTCTGTAAACACTGGGACATTGGCAAACACTGCACTGTTTGCTTAAATTAAGGAGGTTAAGTGTTAAATGAAACAATCTTAAGTCCCGTTCAAGACCATTTTGTCGGCCTACACTCAGAGACAATCGACTCACCAGTGCTGTCGGTACTTTGATTATATGCCCATCAAAAGACAGTTCGTATTATAGTTCACTATGTCCGTCCGTCCGTCTGACTGTCCGTCCATCCGGATTAACGTAATGGGTGTTATTTGACTATTGTCCAAATGTAGATCCTAGGACGATCTTTGACTTTTTTACATAACTGTTATCTTTGCTTCCTTATTCTCTTATGTCGAAAACATTTACAAATGATGATATTAAAAATGCTTTTAAAGCCTGTGAAAAGATATTTGGCATGTAAGTTCATGGAATTGAAATAATAAAGATCTTTGTCCGAAGTGATAGAAAGAGTGAAGCTACAATTCTTTGCCAAGAAGCACTCAAGCTACTAATATTCTTCCTGGATGTTCTGTAAACATTAACTTGCTAGTGAGCACTAAACTATGTTAGCCTACTTAAAATGTCAGAAGCAACAGCTAGGCCTTATTTTGCTTGGATTCTCTGGAAGCTATACAGGACACACACACACAAAAAAACCAAAACAACAAAACAAAACAAAAAAACATTAACTTGCTAGTGAGCACAAAACTATGTTAGCCTACTTAAAATGTCAGAAGCAACAGCTAGGCCTTATTTTGCTTGGATTCTCAGGAAGCTATACAGGACATAATGATCCTCTTGTTTGCTAATATAATTCAACTATTCCTGTTACTGACAATATGTAATTTGACTCCTGAAGTTAGAAATATATATATATATATATATATATATATATATATATATATATATATATATATATATATATATATATATATATATATATATATATATATATATATAAAATAATGTGGAAAAGAGGAGAAATTGCTCCTTCTTTTCCACATTATTTTGTTACCTGTTTTCATAGTTTCATGTTAAAACAGGGACCAGATTTTCACTTCGAGATAAGTGGTAATTCGAAATAAGCGAGTTCGAGATAACGACGTTCGACTTTATTTACAGTAAACTTTCACCGATTCGAACGCAGTTAGCTCGTTTACTATGGCTGATTCTAACTCGTTTTTGAGTTCCTAGGAATTTCTTCCCTAGCACAAAAGCAAATATTTAGGGATATTTGAATTTTATCATGAAAATGTATGTTGTATGAACTTATTAGAATCGCCTTATCGATTCTAATAAGTGCTTTCAACAAACCATTGTTTAGCAGAAGATCGAAAAGACATCCCTACATTATTCCTTGCCTCCTGACCTAGCGCTATGGTCAAATTTCAGTGGCTCGAACTACCCATCCCTAGAACAATTTTCTATGGTTCCAAAGATGTTCGAGTCATTGTACGAAAAGTCGACCGATTGAAAGGTTGACTTTCGAAGTATGCCCTACAATCACCTTATGATTCCGTCTGTCCGTCTGTCTGTCCGTCCGTCTGTCCGTTCTTCCGTGATCAGATAGTAGAAATTAACATAACGCTGTAAACCGTTGGTAATATTTTGATATTTTAGCAAACTGATAGACAAGACTCAGACAAATGCCAGTTTTCTTTGACCAAGGCAACGCCGATGTAAACAATGTACAAATATGGAAATGGCTGCAAATCTTCAACGACATGGAATATTTTGATATTATTGTGTATACACATAAATACTGACAAGATCCATTCAAAGAAATTGCCAATTTTTCTTGACCAAGGCAATGTAAAAATATCCATAACTCATGAAACATTAGGGTCTTTGATAATTTTTCGCATACACCGACTGATACCGACAAGATCCAGCCAATCGATTGTCAAATGCAAATTTTCACTGACCGAGGGAGCAATATGGAAATAGCCATAGTTCTTCAACGGTAGGGATATTTTTGTTAAAATGTTGTGTACACAGTAATATTGACAAGATCTAACCAAAAAGGTCCGAAACTAAGGCAAAAGTGGGCGGGTCCTGCACCTTAGCGATAGTGTATTGAGGGCTTTCTGTATAAAAATTAAAAAAAAAAAAAAAAATAACAGATATTTTAAATGTACCGTTATTTCGTCATAGTTTCCTGCCAACAGTAGTATTTTTGGTAGCATTTTAACAGTGTAGTCATAATGAATCCCATTTTATAATTTTCGTGTAACGTCACGTTAGCCTAATGCTAATATCATACGTTTTCAGTGGCGTAATTCAATAACTTATAAATAGTTTATCGATATACCATAATATAATATAATTTTATTTCAGTAATCTAGGCCTCCTGCCCATAATATAATAATATATATACACAACAGAACCCTTTTGTGTGACATGTTTTCAAAGTATGGTGATACGATATCAACTGCATTACCTAAATAACAAAATCATAAGTAATACACTATTTAAAATAAAGGTCCTAAATTTAAACGCTTGTTTTAAGAAATATGCCACTTTCAATCTACCTTCCCTATATTTCAGGCCCATGACAGTATAGAGCCTGTTCAATAACTTGTTTCTAATCCAGTTTTGTTTGAAATTTGCTTATTTGTTTATATGCTTTATACTCGAAGAAAAAGTGATATTTGTCCTCGACAACATGTACATTATTTTAATACATATTGGACAAAATCTAAATTCAGAATCAATAAAGACATGGCTCCCTTTTCAATCATCAAATTGTGGCCTGAACATCTAAAACTGGCAAGTAACATTCTATATTCAAAAGACATACTTATCATTCTGAAGAAGCCAACTGATCTGGATCTGCACTATTTGTCATTAAATATGTGAATTTCTATCAAAAACCCGGATCAAGTAACCTGATTGGCTGGAAATTAGAAGTGGGCGTGGCATCTTAATTTATTCAGCATGACAAGGGTTAAAGCGGGTTACCATATATGTTCAGGGCTTACATATTGTACCGTGGTGTAGAACATTGTATACAAACTGTCAAGATCTATTTGACAGAAAACCCAAAGTATTTGATGAAAATAAGTCAAGTGGTTTCAGAGGATAAATCGTTTAAAAATTACACAGTTTAACAACTATGCATAGCCCTGGGGCAATTGCAGATAACCCCTTGGGAATTAAATTGTTATTGTAACTAAAAGGTTTTGCTACTCTGATCATACTTGTGGTTGTCATTCATAAGTCTCTAATACACTTTGAGAATTTTTTTAAACATTTTCCCAATGCAAACGTATAGGGACACAAATCTAACCGTGCCGTGAAAATATCAAAGGTCATCCTGAAATCATTATTTGAACAAATTTGGTAGACCTTGAGTCCCTAATGCTATATATCATGATTCAGTCTTACTGGTGAAGAAGAGTTTAAGTATTGTTTGTCACATATGGGCATAGTAGCCATCTTGTTCAATAGTGTGAAACCATTTGAATAAATTGTCAATATCCCTTAGACAGAAGGCCTATATGAAATCTGTTGAAAGTAAGTCAAGCGGTTTCATAGAAGATGTTTAAATATTACACAATTTTATAGATGTGCGGCTTATGATTGTAGCACTCCCTAGACTTTTCTCTTACCCTTTTTGGTTTTAAATATTTCACAATTTTATAAGTGCATATAGCCTAGGAGCAAGGACAGATCATACATTGTAAGTTTCAGCTACTAATTCTTAATATATAGTGAGAAAATATTTTTTTAACATTTTCTCTATACAAATGTATGGGGATGCAAATTTAACCTTGCATTAAAAAGATCAAATGTCAATCTATGATCATCATTTGAACATATTTGGTAGACCTAGAGTCTTCGATGCTATATACTTCGGCCTTAAAGCTTCAGTGGTATAGAGAAAACGCAATTTAACCATTTCCCATTATAAGTCTATCGGAGCTTTCTGTTGCCATGATGACCAAATCAAGAAGTAGATTTGCAAAATTTTGGCTAATTTGAATTGCCCTTTCCCAAGCAATATTTCTATCAAATAAGGATAATACTGCTTCAGTGGTTTTGCAGGAGCTGATGTTTAAAACAAATCCCCATTTCACAATTCAATGTTGCCATGGCAACAAAATGGCCACTGGTAATAAATGCCAAAAAGATTGCCTTTGGAAACAAAGAACACACTACGGATTAGAAAATGGGAGTCTCGGTTTAAACACGTAAACTTGGTAGACGATTAGCAAATGATCATTACTGCCAAATATGGTTTACATCACAACTGGTTATGGAGGAAATGCAATTAAACATTTTCCCATTAAAGTCTATGGGAGCTTTCTTTTGCCATGGCAACCAAACCAAGAGGCAGATTATCAAACATAACCTTGTGAAAAAGTTTATGAGAGGAATGATAAAATGTTTTGGTCTGTAAAAAAGTTCAAGTGAGATTCTTGGGAAAACAATGACATTAAAGGGCTTTCAAGCTTCCAGTTTTTGCACATACGATATTCCCACACATTCTACTACCTTTCTCATAATGCGATTAAAGAAAGGCTTTCAGAGCTGAAAATAGGGGGCTATTTGAGCCACACTGCCGTATTACACCTTATATTTGATTGTGGCTTCTCTACTGTCTGACATGGTCCCAGTAAGCATTCTTTATAAATCTATAGCGGGCCGTTATCGGCCCGTCAGGGTAGCTGACGGGCCGATAACGGCCCGCTATAGATTTATAAAGAATGCTAGCTGGGGTGTGTATGATCTTTCTCTTGGTGTCACTGGCAGAATATTATCCCTGATTGTGACTAATCGTGGGCATCTTCTATCCAATTTTTACAGGCTATAATATTTCTCATAGTTCTTACCTTCATTGCCATTATGGATGACATTGGCATAGCCTACACCTGACTGCTGGTTGAATGTACTATAGCATACGACAAAGATACAGAATCCGAGTAGTTCTAAAGGCCAATTCATTTTTATCTGCAATAAACATTATACGAGTCATCTGTGCAGGAAATATGCTTTTCTTAGTGCCTAGCATACTGGGTAAAACAATCAGCGGACAACATTTTTAAATACTTTCCCAGTAAGCATACGACATAAATTTATAGTGGGCCGTTATCGGCCCGTCAGGGTAACGGCCCGCTATAGATTTTATAAAGAATGCAAGCTGGGTTTTTCCCTTTTTCCTAGAAAATGGGCTTTGACATTACATGCAAATTAAAGTGACCATTTGCATGAAATATAACAGCCTGTTTTCTAGGAACTAGGAAAAATATTATCAATTCTAACATGACGTTAATATTTTCCCGTAGCGCCTTATGGAAACGTTACCGTAATCAAACTACATTCTAATGCACTCGCGTATGTAACGCGACGTCTGATTGGTTAACGTCAAAAATTCTCGACAGTATATTCTGCGATATACTGTCGCAAATCCGACGTTATCTCGTAACGTCGCTTCTCATTGGCTGGCTTTTGGTTTTACGCAGCTCACAGCACTTGTCGTTTTGTGCAAATAGTACATTTTTTCAATAGAAAAAATAAGTAAATGCATTAGATTGGGGATAACTGCATCGAATTTGCCCAAATGCCAAATTTGAATGCAGTTATCCCCTAATTCTAATGCACTTGCGTATGTAACGCGACGTCTGATTGGATAACGTCAAAAATTTGCGACGGTATATTCTGCGATATACTGTCGGAAATCCGACGTCATCACGTAACGTCGCTTCTCATTGGCTGGTTTTACGCAGCTCACAGCACTTGTCGCTTTGTGCATATAGCGCATTTTTTCAACAGAAACAAATGAATAAATGCAATAGAATGGGGATAAGTGCAATCAAAGTTGTCATTTGGGGAGGTAAATCGGCGGTTTTACGGTCGCAAATTACGTTTTACGGCTCCGCTACCGCGTCGCCGTAAAACGAAATTTCCGACCGTAAAATGGTCGATTTACCTCCCCAAAGGACAAATTTGAATGCAGTTATCCCCTTATAATTCACTTCTTCAACGTATTGAGTGCAAAAGGTCGCGTATGTTTCATGACGTCGCATGTAAACATTTACTTCTGGCGACGTTCGCTGCAAAAGAGTTCTTTGGAAAACATTGCAACGATGTCGATTTTCCTTTATGTATCATGTTAGAATCGAAATAAAAAATTCTCTGTTGCGAATTGTCGTCGAATAACACAGGGTGTTGTCGGGCAGATGCGATTATTAATTCACTCAGGCTTCGCCGTCGTGAATTAATATTCAGCAAACTGCCATACAACACAATGCGTTTTTCGACGATAATTCATAGTAGAGAACAGTTATACCTTAATTTGACGTCAGCTGAATTTGTCCAGAGAGTGGTAAAGTTAAGTAAGGAAACAATACAAACTTAAAAAGAATTTACGTTTTCGATAATATCAGGAAATTGGTCTCTTAAGACAGGTTTAAATGGTAGTTTTAAATTCACCGTACTTCATTATAGTGTCAAACCTCGATAGCTCGAACACCAATGGCTCGTTCACCATGGCTAATTCGAACTCGTTTTTGAGTCCCTACGAAATTCTTCCGATAGCTTAAGAAAACAAATATTTAAGGAAATTTTCTTATTTTGTCAAGAAATTGTATGTTATGTGTACTCATTAGAATCGCCTCATCGAGGCGATTCTAATGAGTACACTCAACATACAATTATTGTGTAGAAAATCGAAAAGATTTCCCTAAATTGTCGCTATTTGCTTCCTGACCTGGCGCCATGATTAACCCTCAGTGGCTCGAACTACCCATATCTCGAACAAATTTCCACTGACCCAAAGATGTTCGAGCCACTGAAGTTCGACTGTAGTGCATTTGTGCCTTGGGATCACTGAACCCATTCTGGTGCCATGGAAAATCGATTTCTGCTGAAGTTGGCGCTAGGAGAATATGGATCCGTTGGGAGTAAGGGGCGTGTGCAGCTGTGCAAACTACATTGTTGTTATACGAAGAGTCTCAATGAACCGAGACTCTGATTTTCATTCTTTTACGCGTTCTTTGTTTCCAAGGCTACCATTACAGATTTTAAGACTCCAGTAGTTTAAACGGTTGTCTGTTCAATGGCTGGTTCTGATGTAGAGCCCATTTCCTGTGGCTAGAACAATGCAGTCACCCTCTGTAAAGCTTTCCGCTTTGGTTAACGCTATGCGCTCTGGGTTAAATTTCAGCAGACGACATTTTAAAATATTTTTCTTATTTTTCCCAGAAAACAGGTTTTGATATTTCATGCAAATTGTCTCAGATGGAGACAATTTGCATGAAATGTCAAACCTGCCCCGAATTTATAAAACTTTTTCATGCTGAGCATGAAATTTGTCGTGCTAATAAAGCTCAAATTAATAACAATTGCTAATTCTTTCTTGCTAGACATATCGTTGGCATTTTCATATTTATTAGCAGAGAAAATTTCATGCTCAGCTGAGTTGAGCATGAAAAATTTTTTATAACCTCGGGGCCTGTTTTCTGGGAAGAATACGAAAAATATAATCAATTTGTCGTCTGCTGAATATGCCCAGAGAGTGGAAAAGATTAATGTTGTGTCTTCTTGTGCGGTCTTCACTATATTCAGGTACAGGCAGTTTTGCCTTTTTTTTCTCTCACAGCGCGACACATATACGGAGCACAAACCTCCCAAACCACCGGACGGGGGAAAGTCACATGA